>OZ026810.1:9524448-10724448 GCA_964023185.1 Macaria liturata | reverse complement strand
AAACTCCCTGTATAGTATGAAACTCATTCTCAATAACTTTCGGTACTTTTTATTTATCATTTTAATTGTTTGTTTACCTACCTATTAACTTTATTTGATCGTAACACCGATTTTAATGTCGCCAATAAATGTGTAAAAATTCAGTGTCAAAATAATGTACTTATATAATGTAAGTGTTTGTTAATGTAGCATCTTTTAGTTAAGGGGATGTTATATAGAAATATTATGTTAATTGTTTTTCTTTCAAGTTACCACATACATAAATAAATAAATATTCCGGGACATTGCACACAGCGCCATCTAGCCCCACACTAAGCAAACGCTTGTGTCGTGGGTACTAGATAACGGATATAATACTTATAGACTTTTTTTTGTAAATACATACTTATTATACATAGAAACGACCAGACTCAACACAAGTAATTATAAATTTTTAAAGTTCATAAATACTTCTGTCATGCGGGAATCGAACCCGCAGCCTCTAGATCAGAAGGCAGAGCCACTACCAAATAAGCTAACAGGCCAGCATAAGTTTAATGCTTTTGTAATAGGTATTCGTTACTTTACCAGCAGTTTGTGGATGGATTAAATTAACATAACACACAGGCAATTTTATTTTAGATTAACCCGGGTAACACCGCGGGGCGCAGCTAGTTTATTGATACTTATAGGCACTCCCTTGGCTACGAGACCCAAGTCTAGAAATTTTCCAGGGATATCAATTGACATTTATAATGAAGCAACATTCATAAGTTTCCATGCAATGTAAATCACGCAATAATATTTGTCTATTCATATTTATTTTATCTATTACAATCATTGACGTTACAATTTTCTAGACACATATTCAACACATACACATCTCTATATTTATATATTTATATAGAGATGTGTATGCAGATATGCCATATTTGTACATATAATAAAGCTGAGGAGGGTCAAAAATCTGAACATAGAAGATATCAGAAAATTGTTTGAGTAAACTTTAAATCCATAACAGAACACGTTTCAGTAGTTTTTAGAAAGTTTGTCTGTTTATAAACGCTTATAACGCAAAAACGGCTGAACGTAATCATGATTTTGGTATGTACCTAGATAGTATAAGGTCTTAGGAGTGTCATAGGCTACTTTTTATCCCAAAACTAGCTGTGCCTGCGACTTCGTCCGCGTGGAATAGTTATTTTAGGCATCAAATTTATTTTTAAATATACCTCTTCAGCTTTATAAATTATAGCTGTTACCCACGACTTAAACCGTTTTCGCAGCGCACGCAACGGAAGCCCTTAAAAATGAATAATTTTTCCTGTTTTTTCCAGATTTTCCATTGTTTCTTCGCTTCTATTAGTTGCAGCGTGATGTTATATAGCCTAAAGCCTTCCTCGGTAAATGGTCTATTCAACACAAAATTATTTTTCAATTCGCACCTGTAATTCCTGAGATTAGCGCGTTCAAACAAACAAACAAACTCTTCAGCTTTATAATATTAGTAAATGTTAATGCGAGCGAAGCCGCGGGCGTCGACTAGTTGGGAATATTTTCATCTTGCGATTCTCTATTTCAATTATTACTTATTATGTTTCTCGTTTATTAAATAGATAGACATATGTACATATATTATGTATGTACATATATATGACGTCAAAATAGTTAACGTAGAATCTTTGATAACATGCGGATTATGAGATAAAAAGCGTTAGATTAATTAAACGCGATAAACACTCTTATGTATTTACCTATTTACAGAATTTATGAATTAGAGTTATTGTTTGATAATGGTTCATGGAAACTGTCAATAAAAAGATTTAGAGATTTAAACTTAACGATGTCGAGCGATTCTGTTGTATTTTCATGTGTAATGGGCCTGTTTAGTCATGTTTATGTCAAAAATCGCCTCTATTGTATATTTTTTTCTAAATGAGTTCACATTATCATAGTGAAACCTTTTAACAATTCCTTTTGGTTCACAAGGCCAATACCCAGCAGTGTATTGTCTCAAAGCGACTTAATAAGTAAATACCTACAATACCTAATATAAATTATTTTATTTTTGTCATCATAGCATTGGAGCAAGCCGTCAGCTTTTCTTACGGATTATTTAATATCTCTCTTGAGTCGTATTTCCTCATGACTGAGGGTCGTGACTCCTCCGCAGAATTAATTAGGTAGTTAGGGGAGTTCTCTTGTGCAGATACATCGTGGTGGGCGCCCAGGTCCTTCCACGGAAGATAGGTACATGTCCTCGGATATTGTGGTGTATGTGTTATATTTAATAAAATATCTTGATTATAAAATATATTAATTCATAAGTATTGTGTATAATATTAGACAAAAGTCTAAAGTTGATACATACATTTGTACCTAAATTATCTATGTATCATAAACTAGCTGACCCGCGAACTCAGTTCCGCCTTAAAGGAAATAAATAAGCAGATTTGGATTTTAAACAATTCAATTTAATAAAAAAAAAACAGGATAAAAAGTATCCTATGTCCGTCTCCTGGTTCTAAGTTACCTCCCCACCAATTTTCAGGTGAGTCCGTTCAGCCGTTCTTGAGTTATAAATGGTGTAACTAACACCACTTTCTTTTATATACTTATATATATATATTAATATATATATATATATATATAGATAGATAGATAAAATCGAAAATTAGATGTTATTATATATATATATATATATATATATATAATTTGCCTTTATATCAATAATGATGATGGATGCTATCTATCTTATAATTTTGAAAATTCACGTCATTTGTAGAAGATACATACTAAAAATAAATATTACGTTATAATATCTATAATCTAAATGTACAGTACATAATTATCTATAGGCTGACTTTACTAGACATTGTCCGAAAATGTATAAATATTGAGCAATCCATTTACGATTTAGAATGTATAGATAATAATTTAATACTAGCGGTGTCTTACGGGTTTAGCTCTGTTACTCCGGGATGAAAGTAGTCGATGTCTTAATCCATGGTTTAATCTATTAAAATTTCCATATACAAAAAAAATACAACAAATACAAAATTACTTTATTTTCAAAAAACTTAAACGTACACCCTTATAAATTAATTTATACAATCATAACATACCTGTAATGTTGGTGCATTGGGATCCTCTGCCATCTCACACTAGGAATCGAGGACCCTGTGACGTGAGATGGTAGTTTACGCCCGCGCGAAATATGCCTCTTTTGTTTACACATTTAAATGTTAATGAAATGTTATCCGAATCGGTTCAATCGTTTAAGTACCTAGCCGATGTCTTAATCCAGGCTTTAATCTATTTCCATATGAAATGTTATCCAAATCGGTTCAGTCGTTGTGTGCAGAAGGCACAACCGCAATATTACTACTGACTTACAAAGTTTCTGAGGTGGAACTGTTTCAGCACTTTGCTCACCCATCCAAAAACAGACCGCATACACAATGTTATTACTTCAGTGGTATTCAATTTGGATGCTTCTACGGATCGGATGACACGTAAATTTATAGGTTCCGGCTGCTTGTCATAGTACCGCAGTCGTTAGGCCATGTCACAAGCCCTCGGGACGGTTTGAAAATTATCAACACCAGAGTTGGCCAATCTCATTTGAACTTGAGGTACTTTACTTTAGAAATTGCTACGAAGAAATATATTGCAAACACATTTTGTGAGAATTACAAGAAAATGTACTTAATGATTGTTAATTGCGACATGTATTACACCGTTTAATTGATAAATGGTGTTTATATGATTAACTATCACTGTAAGCTTGATGAAAGGAAAATCACTATTAATAAAAACTTCTGTAGGTATTTTTAGGGTTCTTCATCTTTTTATCGAATGAGAGTGGCCAACTCTAGTGTCGAGAGTTTATCAAGCCGCCCTAGAGGAGGCGGAGGCAATCGCATGCGATTACCAATGTTAAGCAAAGGTCGACGCGGTCAGTCCTTGGATGGGTGACCGAAAAGTGGCATTCCATTTTGGGCGCTTCCGTCGCCCGGATGACACGTTAAATTGTAGTACCCGGCTGTTTGTCTAGTACGGCAGTTGTTAAGTCATGTCAGAGGCCCTTAGGGCGGCTTGATAAACTTTAGACTCCAGGGTTGGCCACTCTCAATCGATAAGAAGAAGAAGGTAAGTATTAGGTATTATCATAGACAATCAAATTATAATGTATTCTTCTATGACCAGCAAATACGTCAACAAATACGCATATGTTTGCAAAAATATCACAATCACGCTAATTTCAAAGATTAAACTCCAGTATTACCTACTGATTATGACAAATTTACACAAATTTCCTATCAACTTAATGAGGATGTGATATTATACGACAAGACAAGCGCCATTGATAGAAAAAAACATTTGGTTTTGTAGTTTTATACGGATGTGGAGTTAATGGCGCTAAAATAGCTTTTTAGTCGCTGATTTAAAGATTATAATCAATGTATTTCATAGATATTATTACAAGTATATACAAAAAAAGCTTCTGATCAAAAAGTTACAAATCGCATTTTACCTACTTAAGTATGTATGTTTAAAACATAACCTTATGTTTCTAAGTCTTTTCCTTACTGCAACTTAGTTTTACTGAGATCTGATATTAGGGCTTACTAATAACAATTAAACGCATTTAGCTGCAAAATTACCTACTTTAAAGTAGGTAAAGGAGTTTAAAAGTCACTGTGCCCTAGATATAAAGTTATCTAATACAATTTAGCTTGATTTTAATTCCAAACGTAAATCTTTTCGCAACCGCCCCCTTAAATGGGGCGCTAAAAATCAAGCGAAATAGTTACAATATTATGACGCTCCGCCAATCAAATTAAATTACTATATTGTACTCTTTATCGGTAGATAAAACCATTAATCTTTGTATTTTCTCTCTTCCTCGAACTTATCAAAGAAAATGTAAAACCTCCTTTGCGAATTACATATACAACCTTATTTTATTAAGCATAGAGGCGAGATTGTAGCAAAAAGTTTTTATCAAACTGCAAATAGGTTTTTTTCACAAAGGGTTTGCGATTTTGTATATAATATTGTATTTAAAAAGCGTTATTCAGACGTTTCTAAACAGCAAGCCTGTGTACTACGTCCCCAAAGTGTTCAGTGAACATCTAGTGCTACATTTTGTGATCTATTTCTTTTATTGTGATTAACACAGGCTTAATTCTTAAACATGATCGGTAAGTTTTGTTTAACAAATCGGGCTTAAGCTACCTACTGAGTTATAAGGATTATATAAGATTATTTTCTTTAATTAAATAAATCAAGAATGGAATGTTTTGATACTTAAGTACCTAAATTAAATAAAGAACTTCACCCTGACCCTCTTCAAATATTTTTTTCTATACTTATACTACCACTTTTTTTTGTAAACTTAAATTTCGTTTAGTATATAATTTTAAATAAAAAAACTTGAATAAACTAAATAATAGGTAAGTATTTTACTTGAGAACTAGCACAATACAAAGTTATGGCCAAAGAAGAAAAAAAATATAGGTCTTGACTATTAATGGCCTTGTCAAAGATGTTTTCAAAATCTTAGACCCTAGAGTTAGCCACTCTCATACATACATACAAACTTATTTTTTTATTACTGTTATTCTTCTTACCCATGTTCTCAACATCTCTCTCTCTCTCTCTTGTGGTAGGCTTTCAATCCATTTATTTTTATTGAGTACATACTCTCTCTTGAGTCGTATTTCCTCATGCCTGAAGGTCGTGACTCCCCCACTGAATAAATTCGCTAGGGAAGTTCTCTTGTGCAGAGACATCGTGGTGGGCGCCCAGGTCCTTCCACGGAAGACACATGTCCTCGGATATTGTAGTCCTCAAACATATCGTTTTCCTCACGATGTTTTCCTTCACCGCTAAGCGAGAGCAAATCCACACATAACTTGAAAATACAAGTCATTAGTGTAGGGCTGGATTCGAACCAGGGTACGTCTGGATGTAAATACAATAAAGTTAATATGGATAAAAATGATATTTTTCGTATAATTTAATGGCTATAAATACTTCGGCTAAAAATCTAATTAATCTATTAATCTTTCGGTTCTTCACGCGTTTCTAATCCCAGCTAGATAAAAATGTTGATTAAAAACAAATTATAGGAAACCCAGTATTAACAACTCAATTTGTAATTATTAGAATTATTTTATTATAAAGACTATCGCGAGACATTCAAATTATTATATAATAATACATTAGACATTTTCATTATTATGTGCGAACAGCCAAACTGGAACTCCTTGCCGGAATCTCTATTCCCCTCGAACTAACGAACATTTATCGGTCGAGAGTAAATCGGTTTCTTCTAGGCAAGCGCGCTAGATCGTAGATTATAACGTTGCTTAACATCAGGCGAGTTGTAGTCAAGCGTGAGCCTATCTAGTTTAAAAAAAAGTTACTATTACGTTTTTCATTACACCCGAAACGCGTAAACAACATAAAAATATACGTGAGTAGAAACCGTAATATAGCCACAATTATTAGAATTATTTCAAAACTAGTAACGACTTCGGCTTCTCCTTCTAGAATTAAAATTCAAAAAAATTAAAGTAGTCTGTTTTATTCCAGGATAAAATCTTTATGGGTGTACTTATTACATCAAAATTGGTTCAGCTATTTGAGTGTGGAAAAGTTACAAACATACATACTTACTCACATACTTTCGAGTTGAGACAAAATAACTACATTGTTCTAAAAACCGACAATAAAATTTTTAAACTTTTTTTGAAGAGATCACTCCAAGTGATAAGGCCGCCCTTTGTCCTAATCCTATGTTCTAAATTTTCTTACACTTGTGTTCTTTTGTTATTGGTGTACAATAAAGTATTTTGATTTGATTAAATTTAAGGTAAACATTACAATTTAAAGTTTGTTTCTGCTACATGTAATCAGTCAGAATATAAAGTTTACAGGTAAATGCAAATTCCATGCTATTTATTTATGAACAAGTTTATGTTATGTAAGAAAACAAAGTATATAACTAAAAATATCTATCAACTAATAATCTTTACATCAATGCATTCTCCTCCTTCAAGATCCAGCTCAATAGGAGTGTCTTTACCTGGAAAGAAAAACGAGAATCACTTAAAAAATCTATCTACATCTATACATATTATAACGTTGCTTAACATCAGGCAAGTTGTAGTCAAGCATTGCCTATCTCAAGTGAAAAAAAAAACTGTCGAGAGTCAGAAATCTGAACATAGAAAATATTAGAAAAAAAAATACTTGGGTATACTTCAAATGCATAACAGCATGGCTTTCAGCAGGTTTTAAAATTTTTGTCTGTTTGTATATTTTTGTCTGCTGAACGGATCATCGTGATTCTTGGTATGCACATAGTATCAGGTTTTAGAAGTGTCATAGGCTTTTATTTTTATCTCAAAATAATGTGAGTGAAGCAGCAAGTGTCCACTAGTATACATAATAATATACAATAAGGCATATGAGTCCCTCAGTATAGCAAAGTAAAAGTAGGTATATGATTTTGATTCAATTATAAAAAACAACAGAAAAGAAACAATTGAGGTGTAAGAAGTGGCAGCATTATCAAAATAATTATAAAATATCCACCACTATCCATCCACATTATGATTAAGTAAAAATAGTAATAAATTCTCTATTTAATTACCAAGATGCATAAATTAACTGTAACATTCACTTAGAATTCAGTATTAACTTCTCAAATATCCAGGAGAGAAACTACTATGAAACAAATACCCTAAATCTTTTTACAAACTAGAAATAAAAGGTTACAAAATCAAAATTATTAAAAACTTTAGTAATAATAAATTTGTGCTTAAAAAATATTGGTGTAAGTATATAAAAAATATTAGTGTAACATGAATATATCAATGTCATTACCAATGTTGAGCCAAAATAAATAAGTTAAATAATAAAAATATAGGACAGGAATGGGAAGAGACTGTCAGAATGTAAACAGATAGAATAAATAGATAGACACTAGATACCAGAGTTGGCCACTCTCATTAGATAAGAAGATAGTAATAATTGTTTACCTGTAATCAAATCTCCATCAAACAAGAACTTTAACTTGCCTAAAGGCTTTTCCAAATGTTCTGCATACTGAGTCATAGCCACGGCCAACTTATCTTCAGGCTTAATGTATACTTCGAATGGTTTCTTCACATTTTGGCATTGGAATTTCAGTTTAATACCATTTTTTACCAATTCTTGGTTCTCATCCTGTAGAATATTTAACCGCTGGTTTATTATACCTCCATCTATGAATTTAACTTCACTATAAGTGATGGAATCCGGTGTGTCATTTTTTTTAAATATTTTATCATTGTAAGTGAAGAATAACCTGTCTATTTCCACCTTTTCTCGGTTGGCAAAGAAATCATATATAGTCTGGAGTTTCTGGAACCTTCTTATTGTGAATTTCACACATTCTCTATTCTGCCAGTACACTTTCACAGATAACTCTTCATTATCATCTAAAGATTCATTTAAATCCTCCACAGTTTCAGTGACTACCACCTTATCCTTTTTGTGTTGACTTGTGTTTGAGCTGAAAAGAGGTTGGTTATAACTCTCATCTTCATAGTCATCAGTGTTACCAACACTATAAGTTGGATAGGTGTTGTCTGTAACACCATACATAGCTGATAAGAAGTGGTCTAGTAAATTATCCTGTCTTTGTCTGTGCCGGGCAGACTGTCTTCCCTGACGGCCATAGCTCCTAGGTCTTAATACTGTGTTTGATAATACTTCATTTGCCATGGAAGTATTGTTACTGACTGAATTTGTACTGTTATTTGTAAGTATGGTGCTGGCAGTGTTGCTTGTACTTATATTACTGGAGTTTGCAGAATTATTAGCACCCTTACGACCTCTGCCTCGGCCTCTACCACGATTTCTACCTCTGGAAGTTTTATTTCGTGTGGTATTTCCGCTTATACTAATGTCACTCGTAATTGGGATAAAATTAGGTTTTTCTGCTGTTACATCCAAATCGACACTCACAACACTGTTATTGGCTGTTAAAGAATTCCGAGTCCGTTTTCTGCCGGTTGTTTGGATAATATTATCTATAGAAATGTCGGCGTTACGCTTCGATCTGCGCACGGGTTTTTTTTTTGTGTTCTGGGCTATTATTGTGTCCAGAGATATTTCATCACAATCTGAGTCATCTTTCAATTCAACACAAGTCACTTCAGCACTCCTTTCAGTTATTTTATGCGTGTTATCCGTATTTTTTGGAGTATCTTGAGAAGTGTCCATTAAATTTTTTATTGGTATCAAGTCTTCTTTATATTGATTTTTCATCATCTGCAACCTTTGAGCTACGTTGCCGTAGCAATCGTCTTCAGAGTCAGAAGACATAATATTTCAATCTTTTCTTGTTCAAATAAAGGCAAGATAAATATTACATTTATTTCCAAAACACAGTTTCAATCCAAACAAAGTCGTTTGAAGATTTTTGTGATTGATTTGATTTATGAAGTGGGTAAGAATGACATTGACAGTTTTGTCATTTTTAGTGTTGTCTAAACGCCTTCTAGGCGTCGTTGTTCTTACAATCGACTGAGAAAATTATATTTATACCTATTATCCGTAGACTTGAATGAAAAATATATTCATTATAACCCGTACTATAATAATAAAATAATTGCCATAAAATATTATCAAGTATTTATTACTTTCCTCTATCGTATAATAAAAACTGATATAAATAAATGTGTGATGATAGCAGATTTCCGCACGCAGTAAAAAATAATAATACTACTACACGTTATTAATGACCAAGCAAAACCGTTTAGTGAGAATAAAATAATCTTATAATCACAATTTAATTTAATCCAAAAAGTGATGCAAGTCATTCCAAGTCTGCAAATGGAATCGTGTTATATTTTCACTTGCAAGTTGTTTCACATCACTAAATCTGCACATTGATTGGCTAATACACTGTAACATGGAGACGAAACCTCGAATACCTATATTATAAAAAAGAAACATTTGCGCCATTTTTTTCCCGCTGAAAAGTTCGTGTCCAGAGTCCACGTCATAAGGGAAATCTTTGCGGCTGATATTCTAATGTAAAATCAGAATTTATTTCATTCCTTATTTATTTATTTACTAATTTGTCGCATCAGATAATTTAAATTTCACAATAGGTAAGTACTACAAAATACCTAATTGATTTTATCCATAATTAATACTGAGTGATGACCAAATTCATTCCTCAGATAAAATGAACATATTTTGTGCATCGCCGATTTTGTAGATAATGTCACATATAAGTGAAATTTCGTGTCAATCGAAAGGAAATTGTTGTTCGAGTGCGATAAATCGCTAATTCAGTGGGATTTCAACCTTTGTAGATAAGATTATATTTAATAGTAATTATTTTAGATTTTTTTCAATTCTTTAGCTAAAAATAGCTGTCTACGTCATTTATGATGTTGAAAATACATCAAATTAACATTGAGATTGTACTAGATATGTTTGCAGTTATTACCCTTAGTCGTTTTTACCCACGACACATGCGTTTGCTTAGTGCGGGGCTAGATGGCGCTGTGTGCAATGTCCCGGAATATACGCCCTAAATGAAATGTCACTTTTCGGTCACCCATCCAATGACTGACCGCATTGACTGTTGCTTACCTGTAACATGTATTCTGTGCCTTTGATTGGCTACCAGTGTATGTATTGTTTCCAGGTAAACTCGTCTCATTGATCGCGGTGGTGGGTCTGGCGGCGGGGGCCGCTCGCACCTGGGAGGAATACATCCCCTTCGAGGGCGTCGACCCCAGCACCGTGCAATGCGACCCGCTCGGACTTGTAAGTACTGAGGGTTGTCACTACTCCTTACATTTATTTCTTTACGTACGCTGGACTTCTGCCAGCCCCTAAGTGGGACTGGTAGGAACCTCTTCGACATACAATCTCTTTGGAGGGACTGGGCTCCGGGGCACGCAGGCCCCGGGGAAATGAGAGGGAGGTTTCCTTAGCCGGCTATTTCTTTTGCGGCTCAACCATGAGGGTTGTGTTGTGATGTGACTCCTCCTTAAATATTATTTCTTGACTAGTGAATGCCCCCATACAAGATTTACTACCGAGCTACATACACTTTTAGTTACTTATTTAATAAAAAAGTAAGTTCATAATATGAAAGTGTTTTCAAACCGCCATAAAGACCTCTCATATGGCTTGACGACTGCCGCGCTATGACAAAATTCGGGACCTTCAGTTTGACGGAACCATTGAAGCGGGCAAAATGGATTGCTACTATTTGGTCACCCATCCGCATACTGACAATTGCTTAACATTAATCTCTCTTTGAG
Source organism: Macaria liturata (assembly GCA_964023185.1). Lineage (NCBI taxonomy): Eukaryota > Metazoa > Arthropoda > Insecta > Lepidoptera > Geometridae > Macaria > Macaria liturata. Next base: position 10,713,124 of record OZ026810.1, on the reverse strand, counting down.
TCGTATTTCCTCATGGCTGAGGGTCGTACCATCCCCACAGAATTAATTCGTTAGGGGGGTTTTCTTGTGCAGCTACATCGTGGTGGGCGCCCAGGTCCTTCCACGGAAGACGCCTATCCTCGGATATTGTGGTCCTCAAACATGTCCGTTTCCTCACGATGTTTTCCTTCACCGTTAAACGAGTGCAAATCCACACATAACTTGAAAATACAGATCATTGGTGGAGCGCCGGATTCGAACCAGGGTACGTCTAGATGAAAAGCAGACACTGGAACCGCTGAGCCACACTTAACATTAATAATCGCATGCAACTGCCTGCGCTGGCTACGGTGCTTCACTACTTACTAGTCCTAAGAGTTAAAGATGATAATTGAGATTATGTGAATACTTAATTAAAAAGAAAGATAGAGAGAAATAAATATATTTATTAAAACACATAAACTTAAACTTACTTACTAAACTCACATGTTAAGATTGTTAAGTAATTGTCTTTGTCCAAGGTCCACCTGCTGCTGCCCCACCACAGTAACTGCAGCATGTTCTACCAGTGCGTCCACGGACAGAAGGTGGAGAGGGAATGCGCCCCCGGGGGAGCGCAGCCTCTGCGCTTTGACTTCCCACGACAGGTATTACGTCCATTAATATAGCATGATAACTGACAATCTTATTCTTCTTGTCGAATGAGAGCGGCCAACTCTGGTGTCGAGAGTTTATCAAGCTGCCCTATGGGCTCCGACATGGCGTAACGACCTTCACCGCTTTTTACTTTTTGTCTATCTCTTTAACTTACCTCTTTCTTGCTAGTTGCTTTCATTTTGGACTAATATTGACATGAGTCATTAAGAACATTACTTCCTCTTATAGATCAGTTGTTTTGCCAATTTTTTTTTAATTTGACTTTCCTTCAGTCTAAAACATCTATTTCTACTCCAGGTATGCAACTGGCCCCAGGTCACTCCCTGCGAGACTCTCCCCTTGGAACCCGAAGGCTCTGGCGACGAAGGAGAGTTCGCTCTCTTCGCCGAGGAAATCGAAAACGGACCCGTTGGTATGTAACTGGTAGCAGTTACCTAGTGGACTTTGAGACTTGGCTACGAGAATTGGATTAGAATAGTGAGAAATGGTGTCGAGAGTTTTAAAAGGCATGTTTTCGTGGAAATACCTGGTGTCGGGAGTTTTTGGACCACCCTGAAATCTTTGAGGGCGTGTGGCTTTAAGAACTGCCTTATTTCTTGTCGGAATTGTACATTAACTCTGGTATAGAGAGTTTTCAAACGTACCTAGAAGCCTCTGATATGCCTTGCACCAATAAATAGCAGAGAACTACAATTGATTGCATCATCTGACATTTGACCCATGGAAGCGCCCAGTTGTAAATGCCACCAAGAAGAAAAACATCACGATAATACCTAATAACATCCACATCGACCCACAAATCCATACATAAAATAGGTATAGCACCGGCAAGGGAAATCAAGATGGATTGTAATTCTAACCTTATCCTACTCCAATTTGACCGCGAGTTTTGAGGACACTACAACCAAAGCAGTATTACTTCAAATCAGTATTAACATTTATTTATATCCGGACAATTGTAAAAACGAACCGAACGACCCCCAAGGACCGATTTAGTGTAAAGTTAATTTGTTAGCAATAAAGATTTGTATTTTGATTTCGGATTCTTTATCAGCCATCCTTTTCATCCTCACCTCATCCTTTCTGTGTCTTGTCTATATTAGCTTTAGCTAGATTAATTTGACAGCTGTCATATGCATACATATTTGACAGAAAAAAAGTTTAAAGATAGCTGTCAACATTATCCAGCTTATTATTTGAGCACGGCAAGTATGCTGATATGCTATAGCTAGATGGCGCTGTGTGATATGTCCTAAAATATTTATTTATTTTATTTATTTATTTAGGTATCTTTATTAAATCTAGGTAGTTTATAAGTTTCACTATTACTATTAGTATTACAGTAAGATTTTTTTCGCTAGGTCTTCAGATAGTAGATTAAGTTGTTAAACAGAATGTCCCATTATATTTATTGTAGGTATAATAGGAATAATCTTAAATTTACCTACCAAAAAGAAAACGGGTACCTACTCATTTCATTTACGTAAACCTAGGTACACAAATGACACATTATTTATCATAATGCAAAAATTAATTCATAGTCATTTAGCTTAGATTTCAATGAATCGACACAGGTGCCTATCTGAGAGCAAGTCATAATAATTTATAGATTAATGCAATTTTATAGCCTTTGGAATCATATCTAATCACAGTCTAATCTAGGGACATGAATAATCCATTTTTCTTCATCATTTTGTGCTAAGTAGTAGGTACCTACATATATAATTGCTAGATATGTATAATAAGTACTATACTAGCGTTAGTCATGCCTAAATTTTTAACAGGACTTTATTTTCTCTATTGATATCATTGAGCTAGGATTATACAGAGACACAATCTCAAACTAAAAAGCGCAGGAAAGTGTCCGAACGCTTACATCGTCAGCGAGCGCAAATTATTATATATTTTAAGAACGTGCAAAAGAGATAGGTAATCCAAAACTCTGCTCAACAAAGTAGCGTGGGAAGAGTTTTGGGTCGGACATTTTTTTCAAGCGTTTGTGACTCTGTATGATCCTAGCTCAATGATTGATAACCAAGAAGTCATTGAGCTAAACAACGCCTCTTTTTACATAAGTATAATGGATCCATCTATAGGCTAGGGTCTTCCACTTCAGTACACAATTTTCATTAATGATGTTCATGTCTCCTGCGCACAATCATTCATTTAGAGGGTTTTCTTTTGTGAGTACACTACAAAAGTAGGAACATGTATCCAGAACAATTATGAGCTCCATATTATAATCATAACCATCATCATAACCCGTTATCGCACACTGCTGAGTATAATAGGCCTCTCTTCTAGTACGCGCAAATTGAATCCTTTTGTCGCTACCTACCGCATTGGAGGGCGACCTCTATATTATACAATACTTAAACTCTCTCTTAAGTCATTTTTCCTCATGACTGAGGGTCGGGGCTCCCCCGCAGAATTAATTCGTTAGGGGAGTTCTTTTGTGCAGATACATCGTGGTGGGCGCCCAGGTCCTTCCACGGAAATCAGATGTCCTCGGATATTGTTGTCCTCAAACACGTTTGATTCCACATGATGTTTTCCTGCACCGTTAAGCGAGTGCAAATCCACACATAATTCGAAAATACAAGTCATTGATGTAGGGCCGAATTCTGGATCTGGTCAAGCTTAGTGACAAGGCCAAAAAGTGTCTGATAAACTTAAATATTAATCTATTGAAATAAGTAGTAAGAAAGTGCTTCTGTTTACTCAAACTCTGACCCCATACGACTAACTAAATAAATAAGGGCCGGATTCGAAGCAGGGTGAGTCGGGATGAAATGCAGAAACTGGAACCGTTGAGTCATACTTGCTTTAAAAAAGCCTACGGTACTTAAACTACCGTAGGCTTTTTTTGAAGATTTGTGCATACATACGAAGTAAAAATAACAGATATTCTCTCCACTGGCGTCAAGCTAGTCTCAACTTACTTTACCTTCCGCGTAGTCTTGCCACTGGAGGGATATTTCCTTATCTCTTCCACACTATTTTCCAAAACCTCTCGATACGCTTGGATGACGCAATGCGTGACCAAAATCCTGGCCTTTTCTGGCTCAACGTATCAGCATTGCCATCCAGCGTGGTAATGCGGCCAGTATGCTGGGCACGCTGCCCTCTGGCAGTGGGCTGGAGCACTTAGATTATCTTTAGGCTATTCTAAAGATTTTCTAAGTGCCCCCCACTTTAATGTTGTAGTTACAAGTAGTATTATTAGTTTTTCTTACACATAACCTAAAAATAAATAAATATAAATATTCAGGGACATTGCACACAGCGCCATCTAGCCCCACACTAAGCAAACGCTTGTGTCGTGGGTACTAGACAACATCTATGGCACAATTGTTTAAAACCTATTTTTTTTCCTCCAGATGAGCACTTAACAGCGGAAGCGAGCGGTACCGTCCGCCCCGTGTCCGCGCCGAGTGCGCGCCAGGCGAACAACGCTAACGCACTAAACTGCAACAACGCACTGAGTGCCGCCAGACAAGTACCTTACAAGTAAGTTGGTTTCTTCTTATATTCATATTAATGTTACTACATTTATTCGTTTCGTGTTAGAAGAAAGTAATTAAACCAATTTCAATCACAGTGCTTTTATCGAAGCCAACTGGTCGTTACTATCTGGTGACCAAAAAACTAACATTTCATTACCTATTTGCTTTTGTAGATTTGACAATTTAAAGAAAGAAAGAAAGAAAGAAAATATATTTATTGAGACACACACAAAACTTTAAACCTATTTACTTACTAAACTTACATGCTAAGAATGTGATGTCTCAATACAGCCGCAACTCAGCCTAATGCTGATGGCACGCGGCCACCAGCGCTGATATTTTGACAGCACGTTTATCCCTCACAGAAATTTGCTTACATATTTCTTCCCATTTCTTCCAGGGGTGACTGCCAAAGGTACTGGAAATGCGTTGCAGGCCTGCCCCAGACCTTCTACTGTTCCGACGGTCTCTTCTTCAACGAATCCTCACAGCAATGTGACCACGAAGCAAACGTCAAATGCGCGGTACAAATAGCAGAAGAGCTTGACGGAGAGTTCTTAGTCTATGACAACTGATTGACAATGACATATGAATAAGGAGGTTTATAAGCGCTTGTAGACTGGTGGATTTACAGGCGCTTGTAAACTTTTTGGTGTTTACAAGCTCTAGAATTTGTTTTTTTTATGATTTAAATAAATAAATATTTCAGGGCATAATATCACACAGCGCCATCTAGTCCCATACTAAGCCTACGCTTGTTTCATAGGTACTAGATAAAGGATATAATACATACATACTTTTCTTTTGTAAATACAAACTTATTATCCATAGAAATGACCATTTAATAATTTACTGACTCACTTGCTTTATTAAATTTTAAACAGAGTCTTACAGTATATTTCATAGTACTCGGATTATGGATTCAATCTTATAACTCAAGTATTTTACGATCAAAGTGTTTGCTGCTATTTGTAATCTTTGATCATTCAGTCATTAAAGTCTTGCTGTCATTGATTGGTCAACTTTTTCCAGTCCAAATTTTCAATCGACTTCTAAAAAGGAGGAAGTCAATTTGACGGTTTGTATTTTTTAATTTTGGTTTTATCTGACCGTATAACTACAGGATTATGGCGGATACTCATAATTAAAAAGATTATAATACCTTCTTCGTTAATTTTCCCGTACTAAAGTAAAATTGAGCTTGTAAATACTTGCTTGCAGAATAATTGTGTCGAGATATTTTGGAAACAAAATATGGTTGATATATTCTGTAAATTATATAGAATTTAGATAATACAATCGGCATTTAGGAAAACCAATGACACGATAGTTAACTATATTATACCCTTAATAAAGCAATAGATTTTTTTTGAATGGATGAATGAATTTGAATCAATTTATTTATTTCTTACCTTAAAGATAACTTCATTAACAGAGTTTTAAATTTTATTTCAATTGACCTTAATGTAGAGTTACCAGTGGCTACTGCAGAAATTTAATCTTAATACTAAGTTAAACCATACAATGGAAGTTCTTACGAAATCGTTATAAAATATTCACATAAATTGTGTATCTATATTTAGTTTTATTAATGAAATTAACGTTTGTGTTGTTTATTAAAATATTGATTTTGTAAAATGTAAAAAACACGATAACGAAGCAGTAAAAAGTGCAATGTAAAAAAAATATAATTTAATTTACCTAAACTGTTTAATTTTGCGCCTAAATGATCGATTTGTAATAAATATGCTGCATCAACTTTGCATTTTAATTTATCTCATTACAATTATAATTATTATATTTATACCTATTATTTAATAAAATAAGTCTGCAAATATCTACTGTTTTATTATGCCCTGTTGCTTACAAATGAAAATATATTATATAAAACTAATAATATTTATACAAAGGGGCGAATGACCCTCTTAATTCTTAGGACGCCCCTGTTTAAAACGTCAGGCAATTTTGGCGCGAATTTTTAAATATGAATTTCACACGTCACCTTATTTAAATCTGTCAAACTAGACCAAGGAGGTATATCTAAACGAGGCCTAAACTCATGGCTGTTTTCTAAAGAGTATGTAGGTATTGAATCAATTCGTTTTAATTAGAAAATCACTGCAACTGGTTAGTAATAATAATTGCTCAGTTATATATATAGGTATGTTACGGCTAATACCCGAAGTGCGGCTACACCTAGTTTTAGCCGGTTAGAACTAGGTGTAGCCACTTAGTCTATACTTACAAATGTAACGACACATCCTTCTTGCTTTTGGCACTCGTCTCAGTGTAATTATTGCACTTTCTAAACACATACGATGGTATTTTGAATATTTTTCACCGATAAAAAGTCGCGCCGTCGACGGGCGTCGTCGCGCGTAGCTTCGAGGCGACTGAGCCGACACAGGCTAATTAGCTTAACTTGAGTTCGCCACACAGAACGGGGTATAACCAATGATCTTCTATATAAACTGAGGTAGATGCGTTATACCCCGTTCTGTGTGGCGAACTCAAGTTTTTAAGGTTGACTTTTATTTAAAGTGAAATAGGTTTGCGGTTGACTACAGCCTGCCTGATGCTGCAACCTAGAGTGTAACACGCTTACCTAAAAGATTCCTATAAATCTAGATTTGCAGACCCGTGGATTATAGTTCGTTTATTTATATTATAATTTTTATATTATATTCATTTAGTTCAGTTCAAATAAAATAAATAACATTTTTTTTTGTAATAATAATGGAAATTTCGTGATTTTTTTACTTTTGCATACATTTTGTTTAGGACATGGATTTTCGTAAAAGGACAACATTTTTTTTTCGAATTTCCATATTTCGTAGTTATTGAGAAACTTAAGGATTTCATAGTGTTACGAAAGCGGGTTCAGCCCCCGTAGCATGGCACGCGCGATAGCTACCGCGCGCGATATTTTGTTTATTTAGCGAGCATGGCTCGCCGCGCGATACATAGTCCATTGATATGTTACATGAACTTTTCATTTTTTAAAGGACGCAATAAAACAATCACTTATGATTCAAATTTTAAAAAGTCGCAATTTTTATGATTCAATGAAAATTTCACCACACAAAACTCGAAAATGAAGAGGAAAATATGTAATGTACGTCACGAAGATACAAAAAAAAGCATTTAGGACCTTGTTCTTAAACGTTTTTGTTTCTCTTTTTTTGCTTATAACTTCTAAAATTTTTATTGTTTGGCAAAAAGTTATATAAACATATTTGTAGGCAAAACAATTTGCTACAAATTATGTTTAACAATTTTTTTGTAAGACGCATATTTTCCGAGATATCGCGAATAAAGGGTTTCCACCCCTTTTTCCAAGATGGCGGCCGGTGGACTAAAGTGGCGACCCCACAAACTTGAAGTCAAGCTTCTATTGACCCCCCAAACATGCCCCAAAAATAAAATTGCGTCTTCTAAAGATTGCAATATTTGGGCCTAAAATTTTATCATTTCAATGGACTATAAACCCGCAGACAAATTTTAAACCACGCAATAAAATAGTATTGCCACAACATATAATACAAAGTATTTTATATATGACAACACTGACTATTTTTGACGTTTTTGCTCGTTTTGGCTGTCAAAAAAGAAAGAGAGGCATGAGATTTCCTTGTCTTGGTCAGGGACGTTTGCCAGTTGTCAAAAATGGTTGACTTTTTTAGCGACAAATCTTTTTTATTTTTTTTATATGAAAAGTTCCTATGAAATTTAAAAAGTATTATTATAATACAATTTTTTATTTTATTTTTATAAATATTTTTTTATCAAGTTTTTTTTTTTTAAAATTTATTTCTTTTTATTTTTATAAAGATTTATTCCTTTTGATATGATGGCTGTGGTGTGGAACTATCATAAAATAAAAACATTTACCTAGATTTCGACAAGGAGGTCAAGTTCAAAAATGTTCAAATAACCTTTCTAATATCATTGTATTTAACGTAGTCTTAATTCTTAGGTTTATTTCTAAGCTGTGAGTCTCGTAATTTGATAATTTGTACACTAAAAACAATTAACTTATTCCACAAACTTTTTATCTGGGTCTTCGCGATCGTCGATAAGTTTAAGCTTAAGAACTGTCAAAAGTAGATAATTATCTTCAAACTCGACCGCCATCTTGTAGCCATGCTCGCACAGGAGATACCTTGTAGCGGCCTGCAATAAACCGCGACCTATCCATTGGTCGATTGCAGAATTTATCTTCAAACCCATGCTCGCAGCGGCCAGTACATATCGCGGGAAAATAGATAAAAATGTAGGTTAAAATCGTTGTCGCGGTCGCCATGCTCCCCGTGCAGGGATAGGAAAGAAACACCGTTGTTGTAATTTTGCACAACCTCGCTCGACATTTTATTTCTCACCACTTGCATTTCCGCCAAAAATTCTACATAAAAAAAACTAACTAACCTATTTACAAAAAACAAAAAAATTCCTATACCTACACCTACATTTAACAAAAGGGTTCTTATACTCGTATCTACATTTAACAAAAGAATTCTTACACCTACATTCAAAGAGTTTCTACGTCACAATAGGAATAAACTGAAATCTGTGTACTCTATTATTAATGTTTTTGTACTCTATTATTAATGTTTTTTTAGTTATTTAGATATTAGATACCTATTAATAATTACAAATTAGATTTTTAACTGCAAGTACTAATTCTAGGAAAAGGTACTGTACAACAATATAATTATTGTTGTACATAGTTTAAACCATCACTCGTTTAGGTTAGGACATGAAACACTAGGAAAATGATTATATTGTTGTACATAGTCACTCGTTTAGGTAAGGACATGGAACACAGGGAAAATGATAGTGTAAAGAAAAATATTGGGTATAGGCAACTATATGCAATTTAAATGTGATCTTGTAAATAAATATTGTAAATACTGTAAAATGTTTATGATTTTGATAACATTGCCTCCCTGTCAATGAACCGAATCGATACTGTCATAAGTTACAAACTAAAGTGCCTTTTGTAAGTAAGTTTGTTGGTGTTTGTTACTTAACGCGTCAATAGAGCTAGGGATCATCATGACTGGCAAGATGCAGGTAAAATAGGACCCCAAAAGAGACTGCTCCAGATTTGGTAAGAAGATGAATTGAAATATCCTATTTATATAAGTAACTAGCTGGTGCCCGCGACTTCGTCCGCGTGGAATAGTTATTACCATAAAAACGGTTCTAGTGAGTTAACCTTAAAAGATAGACATATATTGTTACAGACACTTTGTTAGATTATTTAAGAGAAATAATTCTATCATACGTATTTTTGTGATATCTTGAACCGTTTTCGCAGCGCACGCAACGGAAGCCCTCAAAGATGAATAATTTTCCCCGTTTTTTCCACATTTTCCATTATTTCTTCGCTCCCATTAGTTGCAGCGTGATGTTATATAACCTAAAGCCTTCCTCGATAAATGGTCTATTAAACAGAACAAGAATTTTTCCATTCGCACCAGTAGTTCCTGAGATTAGCGCGTTCAAACAAACAAACAAACAAACAAACAAACTCTTCAGCTTTATAATATTAGTATAGATGTATTGTCACCCTAGTTAGAAAAAGACAATAGCCTGTCATACATGCGCCTCGCTCTGCTCGTAATTGGATCAGCAGTGATAATTCCTTAGGTATTATATATTAGTTCCATGCAAGATACAGAAAGGATGAGGTGAGGATGAAAAGGATGGCTGATAAAGAATCCGAAATCAAAATACAATTCTTTATTTCTAACAAATTAACTTTACACTTAATCGGTCCTTGGGGGTCGTTCGGTTCGTTTTTACAATAATCCGGATATAAATAAATGTAATACTGCTACAATTAATACTGATTTGAAGTAATACTGCTTTGGTTGTAGTGTCCTCAAAACTCGCGGTCAAATTGGAGTAGGATACCTAAGATTAGAATTACAATCCATCTTGATTTCCCTTGCCGGTGTTATACCTATTTCGTGTATTAGTTTTTGGGTCGATGTGGATGTTATTATTATCGTGATGTTTTTCTTCTTGGTGGCATTTACAACTGGGCGCTTCCATGGGTCAAATGTCAGATGATGCAATCAATTGTTATTCTCTGCTATTTATTGGTGCAAGGCATATCAGAGGCTTCTAGGTACGTTTGAAAACTCTCTATTCCAGAGTTTATGCACAATTCCGACAAGAAATAAGGTAGTTCTTAAGCCACACGCCCTCAAAGATTTCAGGGTGGTCCAAAAACTCCCACCAGGTATTTCCACGAAAAAATGCTGCTTTTAACTCTCGACACCACTTCTCACTATCCTAATCCAATTCTCGTAGCCAAGTCTCAAAGTCCACTAAGTAACTGCTACCAGTTACATACCAACGGGTCCGTTTTCGATTTCCTCGGCGAAGAGAGCGAACTCTCCTTCGTCGCCAGAGCCTTCGGGTTCCAAGGGGAGAGTCTCGCAGGGAGTGGCCTGGGGCCAGTTGCATACCTGGAGTAGAAATAATTGTTTTAGACTGAGGGAACGTCAAATTAAAAAAGTCTTTATAAGGGCAACAACTAATCTTTAACAGGAAGTAAAGTTCTTAATAACTCCGGTTTGTATTAGTCTAAAATGAAAGCAAATGAGAGGAAAGGGGGTAATTTATATACTAGGTGGTTTGAAAAACTGGATAGAGCTAATTATCAAAGATAAACATAAAAAGTTAGTGATTAGTATATGCTTTGAGAACCAGTGTTGATTTTAATAGGTTCAGTTATATTCCAGCATGATTAAGTATAGGTACCTTTGATGAACGCATTGTTTACTATCAATATCATAGCAGAAGTCTCTCGGTGGCAATCTCCCAAGGATGTAAATAAATTTTGTTTTATCTATTTATTTTTTGTTTTTATCTATTTATTCCTCACGTTATAGCGCCGCGATCTAGAGTCTCCACTACTATTCATAACTATGTGGATGGAGGATAGGTATGTGGACTCATAACTATGAAAATGGGTGACAGCATGATAGTATTGACTTGACAGCTGACTTTTCCTCATATTTTACAACCAATTTACGAAAAATCTATAGAAATGACCACTGTCCCAAAATATTCTTCCTCTTATCTTTACTTACCTTATCCCATCATGTGGGATCGACACATCATGTTTCTCTCTTCCATTGAATAGCTACGAGTATTAGGTTAGATGGGTTGACAATTGTCATCTCTTTATATTATACATACACTAGTCATCCCCTTGCATATTAAACTGATTGGAATGATGCCTGATGTGAATGAAACTTTTATATTTTACGTAAAATCTCTGCTTTATTAAATCTTCTACTTCTGTTGTTAAAGTTACGATAAATGTATGGAGATGACAAGTGACGAAAATTTAGCATGTTATAATCAGCTACCTGACGCTCGAAGTCGAAGTGCAGAGGCTGTGCCCCCCCGGGGGCGCAGTCCCGCTCCACCTTCTGTCCGTGGACGCACTGGTAGAACTGGCTGCAGTTACTGTGGTGGGGCAAGAGCAGGTGGACCTGGAAGTCGTGAATAGATTAGATAATAACCCAAATAACTACGCAAAGGAGCTGATTAATACAGAGCCTCCAATCCAACCGCGCAAGATACAAAATCGCCTCTTAAAGATCCTATTGGGCCTGCTTGCGTTGTTGCGAGATATAAGCCTCTGTTGTAATGGACCGTATTTGATCGGTAACCGAAAATTACAATAATCCATTGTTCTGTTACGTCGTGAAAGCGGAACAAACGAAGCGCCTGTAGCTCAGCTAGCGGAGGCAATCGCATGCGATCACCAAGTAAGCAAAGGTCGATGCGGTCCGTCCTTGGATGGATGACCAAAAAGTGCCATACCATTTTGGGCGCTTCCGTGGGTCGCATGACACGTTAAATTGTAGGTCCCAGCTGTTGTCTAGTACGGCAGTCGTTAAGCCATGTCAGAGGCCCTTAGGGCGGCTTGATAAACTCTCGACACCAGAGTTGGCCACTCTCATTCGATAAGAAGAAGAGCGGTACAAACAGACTTTCACATGTATAAAATAATAAAATATTAGGTATGACGATATGATATCGCACTAATATTATGAAGGCAAAAGGTTGTGCGTGCGTGTGTATTTTAGTATTCCTTCTTACGCTCAAAGGGCTAAACCGATTTGACAAAGTTTTGGTATAAACGCTGAACTAGCACATACGCTACTTTTTTATCCCGGATTAACGCAGGTGACACCGCGGGGCGCTGCTACATGACATGATTAATTAAAACCCTCAGTACTTACAAGTCCGAGCGGGTCGCATTGCACGGTGCTGGGGTCGACGCCCTCGAAGGGGATGTATTCCTCCCAGGTGCGAGCGGCCCCTGCCGCCAGACCCACCACCGCGATCAATGAGACGAGTTTACCTGGAAACAATACATACACTGGTAGCCAATCAAAGGCACAGAATACATGTTACAGGTAAGCAACAGTCAATGCGGTCAGTCATTGGATGGGTGACCGAAAAGTGACATTTCATTTAGGGCGTATATTCCGGGACATTGCACACAGCGCCATCTAGCCCCGCACTAAGCAAACGCTTGTGTCGTGGGTAAAAACGACTAAGGGTAATAACTGCAAACATATCTAAGTACAATCTCAATGTTAATTTGATGTATTTCATCAAATCGGCGATGCACAAAATAATATGTTGATTTTATCTGAGGAATGAATTTGGTTATCACTCAGAATTGAATATGGATAAAATCAATAAGGTATTTTGTTGTACCGAAATTCTGCTGCTATGAATTTAAAGTATACCCAAACATTTTTTTTCTAATATCTTCTAAGTATGAAAAAAGTAGTTGTGGCACTATTTTTTAAGTCTTTTGTGTTCTGTTTGTCTTTTTACAATGTGTGTTACAATAAAGAGTTTTATCTATATATATGTTCAGATTTTTGACTCTCGACATTTTTTTTTTCACTTGAGATAGGCAATGCTTGACTACAACTTGCCTGATGTTAAGCAACGTTATAATATGACATGTATAAATGTAGATAGATTTTTTAAGTGATTCTCTTTTTTCTTTCCAGGTAAAGACACTCCTATTGAGCTGGATCTTGAAGGAGGGGAATGCATTGATGTAAAGATTATTAGTTGATAGATATTTTTAGTTATATACTTTGTTTTCTTACATAACATAGACTTGTTAATACATAGCTTGAAATTTGCATTTACCTGTGAACTTTATATTCTGACTGATTACATGTAGCAGAAACAAACTTTAAATTGTAATGTTTACCTTAAATTTAATCAAATCAAAATACTTCATTGTACACCAATAACAAAAGAACACAAGTGTAAGAAAATTTAGAACATAGGATTAGGACAAAGGGCGGCCTTATCACTTGGAATGATCTCTTCCAAAAAAGTTTAAAAGTTTTATTGTCGGTTTTTAGAACAATGTAGTTATTTTGTCTCAACTCGAAAGTATGTGAGTAAGTATGTATGTTTGTAACTTTTCCACACTCAAATAGCTGAACCAATTTTGATGTAATAAGTACACCCATAAAGATTATATCCTGGATTAAAACAGACAATTTTTTTTTTAAATTTTAATTCTGGAGGGAAAAGCCGTGAGTCGTTACTAGTTTTGAAATAATTCTAATAAATATGACTATTACGGTTTCTACTCACGTATAATTTCGCGTATGTTGTTTAGGTACTCGTTTCGGGTGTAATGAAAACCGTAATAGTAACTTTTTTTTAAACTAGATAGGCTCACGGTTGACTAGAACTCGCTGATGTTAAGCAACGTTATAATCTACGATCTAACGCGCTTGCCTAGAAGAAACCGATTCACTCTTGACATGAAGACCGATAAATTTATAGTTCAAGGGGAATAGAGATTCCGGCAAGGAGTTCCACAGTTTGGCTGTTCGCACACAATAATGAAAATGTCTAATGTATGATTATATAATAATTTGAATGTCTCGCGAAAGTTTTAATAATAAAATCTTCAAAGCGAGAGTGAATCGGTTCTTATCGGGTAAGCACGCTCCACCTTAGGCCATAGCCTTTGCTTGCTACCAGGCAAACTATGGCCAAGTGCAAACCCGATCTAGTTAAAATAATTTTAATAATTACAAATTGAGTTCTTAAGACCGGGTTTCCTATAATTTGTTTTTAATCAACATTTTTATATAGCTGGGATTAGAAACGCGTGAAGAACCGAAAGATTAATTAGATTTTTAGCCGAAGTATTTATAGCCATTAAATTATACTTACGAAAAATATCATTTTTATCCATATTAACTTTGTTGTATTACATCCTGACGTACCCTGGTTCGAATCCAGCCCTACACCAATGACTTGTATTTTCAAGTTATGTGTGGATTTGCTCTCGCTTAACGGTGAAGGAAAACATCGTGAGGGAACCGACATGTTTGTGGACCACAATATCCGAGGACATGTGTCTTCCGTGGAAGGATCTGGGTGCCCACCACGATGTATCTGCACAAGAAAACTCCCCTAACAAATTAATTCTGCGGGGGAGTCTCGACCCTCAGTCATGAGGAAATGCAACTCTAAGAGAGTCAAAGTAATTGAGGAATAACAGTAATAAAAATTAGTAAGTTTGTACCTATGTATGTATGAGAGTCGCTAACTAGGGTCTAAGATTTTGAAAACGTCTTTGACAAGGCCATTTATAGTCAGAACCTATAATTTAGTTTAAAGATTAAAGTTTTTTTTTTATTAAAAATTATATAACGAAATTTAAGTTTTTTTTTAATAAAAAAGGTGGTGATGTATGAAAAATGTAATAAATAGGAAAAAAAAAAAGATCAGGGTTAAGTTCTTTTTTTAATTTAGGTAAGTATCAAAACTTTCCATTCCTGATATTTTTATTAAAGAAAATAATCTTATTATAACTCAATAGGTAGCTTAAACCCTTTTCCCAGTTTGTTCAACTAAACTTACCAATCATGTTTAAGAATTAAGCCTGTGTTAATCACAATAAAGAAAATAGATCACAAAATGTAACACTAGATGTTCACTGAACACTTTGGGGACGTAGTACACAGGCTTGCTGTTTAGAAACGTCTGAATAACGCTTTTTAAATACAATATTATATACAAAATCGCAAACCCTTTGTGAAAAAAACCTATTTGCAGTTTGATAAAAACTTTTACCTACAATCTCGCCTCTATGCTTAATAAAATAAGGTTGTATATGTAATTCGCAAAGGAGGTTTCACATTTTCTTTGATAAGTTCGAGGAAGAGAGAAAATACAAAAATTAATGGTTTTATCTACCGATAAAGAGTACAATATAGTAATTTAGTTTGATTGGCGGAGCGTCATAATATTGTAACTATTTCGCTTGATTTTTAGCGCCCCATTTAAGGGGGCGGTTGCGAAAAGATTTACGTTTGGAATTAAAATCAAGCTAAATTGTATTTGATAACTTTATATCCAGGGCACAGCGACTTTTAAACTCCTTTACCTACTTTAAAGTAGGTAAATTTGTGGCTAAATGCGTTTAAGAATTGTTATGCAAGAAAGCCTGTCAGATCTCAGTAAAATTAAGTTGCAGTATAGAAAAGACTTAGATACTTAAGGTTATGTTATAAACATACATAAGTAGGTAAAATGCGATTTGTAACTTTTTAGCCTCAGGGAGCTTCAGCTCAACCCTCAATGGATGACGTGTCAGAACACGTGACACGTCGTACATCTGGTGGGGTCTCGTTCTAGGGCTACAGGTTCCCCGACCTGCCACCCAGAGCCCCCAGGAGACAGGCGGTCGCACGCCAAAGCAGCCGCCCTTCTCCAATGCGCCCTCTATTGCGTCGCCTCTGATAGTGTCGAAGTACAATCTCATTGTGCTGAAAAACCATCCCCCAACTCCATATTAGCTAGATTCATATGTTACTCCTGTATTGTTAATGTTAAATAGTAAACTTTTTGTAAAATCAAAATTGTATGTAAATAATGACAAAAGGCATGGACCCCGGAGTATATGGTGTTCCAAGAAAAAAAACCTTTTTTTTTTTCTTTTTTTTTGACCCAGGAAAACCCTTTAAAGGTACCACTCGACCCCGGGGAGGGCGAGTGGTTATGTGGGAGTCTCCGCCAGAGGGCCGGCATACCCACTAAAAACCTGGGGTGTTCCAGCTCTGCATCGCGATCAGGGCCCCGAGAGTGCGATGCATGCGTCCGCAGCCCTGGCGATGCTGGCCCGGAATCAGGCCCCGTCTCGGGGAGCTTTTGCTCGTCCCTCTAATGGACGACGTGTCGGAACACGGGACACGTCGTGCATCCTGTGGGGACTCAGTCCTAAGGGCAACAGGTTCCCCGACCTGCCGCCCGGAGTCCCCTTTATGGAGGTCGGCGGTCGTGCGCCAAGCGCCGCCCTCCAACGCGCCTCCTGCGCAGGGAGTTTGGCTCCGCGAACCTCTCCCGCGCGCGCTCCGCCTCCTCCTTCAGTGCGAGAACTTCTTCGCAGAAGTCTCGCACCGCGTCCCAACCAACGTCGCTCTCGACCATCGCTTTCGCAACGGCCGGGAGCGACAGCCTCCGGTCTATGGCAGCCACGAGCCGCGCCCTCTGTTCCTCCCACGCCGAGCACTCCACGAGGGTGTGCTCCGCCGTGTCCTCCGGGTCCCCGCAATGGTGACAGGCTGGTGTCTCCTCCCTCCGCACAACCCCGAACAGGAATCGGCCAAAACAGCCATGGCCTGTCAGGAGCTGCGTGACACGGAAGGAGAGAGACCCGTGCTGCCTCGCCAACCACTGCACGAGGACAGGGCGGATTGCCTCCACCGTCCGCACACCCGCGGTAGGCTCTTCGAGCCGCCGCTGCCACCTTTCGATGGCATCGTCCCGGGCTTGCTGCCGTAGGCGCCGCACCTCCACGGGCAGGGGGTACCCACCCCGCTGCTTGGCTGAGCACGAGTGCGTGTATTAGTGATAATTCCATCAGGCGCTGCAGTCCCCGCGCGCATCAGTCTAACAGATATACGTAATTGAAAAATCTGTGCTATTCATAAAAATGTAATCTTTTGCTACGGTTAGATATTAGACATCTACATAGATAATGGACATCATATATGTGTACTTCTATTAAGAATGAATATCTAAATATGAATAAATGAAGACTATTGTATAGAACAGATCAGAGAGAATCTAACTGGCATTATAGTAAATAAATGTTTGGTACTGCAAAATATTTCATTATATTATATATTATATTATATTACCAGTCTCCCTGAGGAAGTCATTCGAATTCTTGATTATTGGTACAACAACCAAACCAACGTTGTAATATGGGCGGGCAAGTTTTCCGATGCATATGGGTTGAAATGTGGAGTAAGGCAGGGGGGGTTGTCCTCGCCCCGCCTTTTCAACCTGTACGAGAACGGGCTTATAAAGGAGCTGAGCGTTACCAATGTCGGATGTTCCATTGACGGTTGACGACGGACTTTGTTAATAACATCAGTTATGCCGATGATATGGTGCTGCTGGCGCCCTCTATGAGCGCTTAGGAAACTACTCAGCGTCTGTGAGGTTTATGCCGGGGCACATGGCCTCAGGTACAACTCCAAAAAGAGCGAACTCCACGTGTTTCAGTCGCGCGGTTTTAGAATTTCCAATGTTCCGCCATTAAAACTAAACGGAGTTCCACTGGCGAGAGTTTCGCGTTTTAAGTACCTGGGCCACTGGGTCTCTGATGTTGATGATATCGAGAGAGAACGTAGAGCGTTGGCTGTCAGGAGCAATATGTTGGATCGTAGATTTGCGCGATGTACGGCAGAAGTAAAGCTAACATTATTTAGAGCATTTTGTCAGTCCTTCTATACGTGCAGTCTGTGGGCCACATATACGTACGCTCAATGCAATCAACGCGCTACGAGTGCAGTACAACAACGCGTTCAACGGGCTGCCGTGGCGCTGCAGTGTTTCGGGGATGTTTGCGGATGCAAGGGTAGATGGCTTCCACGCCATACTCCGCAAACGGGCCACCTCGATTCTCAGCCGCGTCGGAGGCAGCACTAACAGCATCCTGCGGGTTGTAGCTGCCCGACTCGACTGCCCCATCATTCATCAATCACGCCGCACAGCTACACATGTTTTATGACCCTTTTAATAAATAAATCTTAGTTGGTAACAAAGTAATTTGATGTTGACATTTGTCATTTAATTTTATTTTATTAATTGACATTTTTCTATTATGTGATTTTATTAGTATTGACTTGACCAATAATTTTCTAATTGCTTCTGTTATGTTTAATCATTTTCTCTACGCAAGTTGTGTATGGACTAAAAATAAATGTCATTTTTTTTAATTACTAACGAGCCATCATTTCCGCGCTTAATGAGATAAGGTACAAATAAAACAACATTGCGTTAATGTATAGTTATTGTATTTGTGTTTATGACGTCACTTGGCAGGATTGCCTGAACCAATACCGTCTCATTCCAAAACATGTTTCAAATATTAGTATAGAACATTAAAAATTAAAAGTCTGTTTTTGTTGTTCAAATAACACATAAATGTACAAACAATTAATATGAACTTCAAATTAGAACGTTGATTATCATTTTTAGCATTTTGACAGTTTGATTATTATGACAGAAGAAATAAATTTGCATAAACAAGAAAGTACTTACTTAATAAGTTCTGGACTATAAGTTAAAGCATGTTTTGAATTAAGACGGACATTATCCATGCACGGAGATGGCCAGCTCCATCGCTGCAACAAGGTATTGGAAATATAGAACACATTGCACTTATGTAGTACATTATATGCATACAATGAAATTGAGACTTTTACTGTTCTTCTATGTATTGGCTAAGCATGAACGTATGTAGAAAATACGGTGGCGCCACTTGTAGTACTTGTTCAACTTAATAAACCTTTTTAAAATTAATCGATATTATTGTAAATATGAACTAATGTCTGGAATAAATGAATTTAATAAAAAAAAGTAGAAGGATAACTTATCAATTCTTCTAA
Source organism: Macaria liturata (assembly GCA_964023185.1). Taxonomy (NCBI): domain Eukaryota; kingdom Metazoa; phylum Arthropoda; class Insecta; order Lepidoptera; family Geometridae; genus Macaria; species Macaria liturata. The sequence continues at coordinate 10,693,995 of OZ026810.1, read as the reverse complement.
AAGTTTTTTTATTCATGTTTTGGGGTATGTTACGCGATCACTCCGCTATTTATGAACCGATTTTAATTTTAGTTTTATTCGATGGGTATTGTTTCAAGGCCGGTTCTGTTACACTTTTTTTACTTTACAAAAAAGAAAAATACTTGCTAATGATTCGATAACCTTTTTTTTCCTTTTTTGAAGTCGGTCAATAATAAGTGTTTGCATACCTTTCCTGATTGCTTCAGTCTTCAAATCTAGATCATCTGTAAATACCAGTAATTCCAGTTATAATTTAAGTGCAAACTTTCTGCGAGTATGTGTACCTATGTTTGTTACTTCTTCATGCTTCAACAATTGAACCAATTCAGATGAAAAATTTGTTTGTAAAGATTAGATTCAAGAATTAGACTACTTTATCCCGGGTTAAGTAATACTGTTAGATATAAAACAATGTACAACTATAAACTTTATACTATTGAAATACAAGAACCATTATTGTTGGTTGCGCTCACCTCCGCCTGTCTCTGCCACTGCTATCTCTGCGATGGACGACGCTGCACCAACAAACAGACAAATAAATCTTTAACATGCTGAAACAAATATATCACTAGATATTGTGTTTACTTTGAGGATATACAACTTCTTGCCTGCCTCTCTGTCCACCGCGGACTATAATCTAGCGATCTTCAAAGCGACGGTGAATAGGTTCTTACTGGGTATCGTACGCTCCATTACATACTTATATACTATTATTATTGCTTACCATTTGTAATTTTTTTGCCATTAAAAAATATGTAAATAAAATAATGTATAAATAATATATAATAATATACATTTTGGATAATATAAAATATGTATGATACCTTTATTATTGTAAAACACATTATAATTACATTTTAATTACTTGTTTTATAAGTTATGAATAAATAATTACCTATACCTAAATTCACTAGTATTTTATTACATAGGATGGACTAAAGGCTAAAATAACGTATATTTTCATCATTATCATTTTATGTATTCCAGTCAAGTTTATATCAATCAAGCTTGTGAAACGGGAACACGTAGGTTCGATCCCCGCCACTGGGAGCTATTTTTGCACTCTTTATAATATATATTGTAATATATTTTTTTTAATTTCGGTATAATTTAAAATACAATACTTAATTACATATTTACTTACCGAAGGCCGTGTTGCGGGCTTGTTGCATTCGAATGTCTGCAACAAAGTTTACTATAATTTGCAAATTTATTTGTATTTAAGCAAAGTATAATTTCAACTAATAAATAAACTCAACTAATAACTCTTATTTTACAATACTCAGTTAGAATTATTAGAATTTTTAGCGCGAAGCAATCACTGCCGTACCATCCTTTACCATTGCACCATTTCGCCGTATTTCCTGGCCCCTATTTGAGAACCTCTGGAAAAGACCAGAACGCAGGAATTTACGTCATTCAGCAAACATTCATTACATTCTTAAAATCCTTTCTTAAAATTTGCACTGTCGTAATAATCAAAATGTTAATGTTATAACAAATTATAATTTTAAACATTTTGACACTTTAAAGTTGACATTTTGATTGTTTTTATGTACAAATTTTAACAAGAACCGACTTCATATTATCAAAGTTTTAGACTAATATTAAACTACGTTTTGTGATAAGATAGAGAGAGCTAAAATGTTGTACAGAGTTAGGGTTTAATGTGCACGTAAAGAGAAAACTATAAAAACTAGGATAAACAAAGATCTCAACCAAACTATTAGAGATATCGGCAAACCGCCTTTACAAAAAATATTCAACATGGCGGGCCGCTTCATTTGTCTGAAGTATCTGATGTAAAACCCTCGGCTGGTCTCGGCTGTATTAGAGTCTCTCATATAGTCTTTAATCTAGCCTATAGCGTCCCAATGCTGGGCAAAAGCCTCCCCTTCTGCTTTTAATACGCATATCAATAGCATTAAAACAAATAAGAAATCTTATAAAAGAAATCAACAAGGCCACGTTCCTACAAAAAGAAGTGAAACCCCACAAAAACATTCTGTTAAAAAACTAGCCAAGTCTCGATGGAGCTGCTTGTTTATCTCTAAAAAGTAATGAAATTTAGACAAGGTCGTGCCAAGTCTAAGGTTCGTTACTGCGATTTCTTTATTATTATAGTTATGCTGTGTGACTTGGCCGTTGTACCCGCTAACGTATAAAGCATGTTCAACGGTCGTCTTGTCAACATCGTTAACATAGTTTCACGACTTTCGCTATTAACGTCACGCCACGATAGATCTTTAAAACTACAAAAAACTGTATGATTTTGATATACCTACTTAAATCATCACTTAACATTTTTTAGCTTTTTACACCTACAACAGTTACAAGGAAATTACGCAAGAAAAAAATTAACAATTTAATTACACGAGATTAGATTACATAATTTATATTTATATTAATAAAAATCAGGCTTACCTAGAGTATTCATGTTGTTCCGAGGGCCGGGGGCGGAGCCCTGCGGTGCGGGGAGTGCTCGGGACAGCGAGCACCACAACTAAACAAAACAAGCTCAGGTGAAAATGGCAGATTGTCATCCGGAGGGGATTGTTCCTCGGCGCTGAGGGGAGCGCTGTTAGGAGGAGTCATATTCGAAATTAAAAAAAAAAACAAAATTGTATATTGGTGTAGAAAAAGTACATATGAAGTGGCGGCTCTAGATACCAAACTAGGCGTTAGCCTGTATCTTGGTACTCAGTCCTTCCTAGTTGAAAATATTATTGGTGTAGGTATATGTTATTTAAAATTAATTTAACACAGTCTTATGAATTTTACAAAAATAGTGCAACGGATTACTATTTCGTAAAAATAATAGTAAAGTAAAGTTTAGGCGAATTACGGTCAAGTGCAAACCCATTTCTTGTAAAAAAAAAGTAAAGTTACCAGCAGCAGTAGCAGCTTCATGGTGTGTCGCTCGACGGACTTGTGGAGTCAACCACTATCAGTAATACAGTCAGTAACACAATATTTAATTGACCAATATTATTTGGTGCGTGTTGGTTCAGTTGTTACAACATGAGTGTGTGTGTGTGTGTTAGTGTCTACATACAATACTCACATATTTGGGAGGTTATATTTGCCTCTCAGCGACCAGTACACCTCTACTGCAGACAAAGCAATTATAATTTTATTAATTATAATTTATCAATGTAGGTGGAGGAAATATAATTGCGAACATCGTTTGTTTAAGTTTAGAAGAAATTTAATCATAATAACCTATTATACCTACATATATTATATTACAACCACATTGCAATTTCTTGTCTTCTTATAACTTAGGGTGTTATTACATTGTGGCACGCACGCACGCACCTGCAACACATGGCTTTATTACTAGGCTAGTCCTACACAGTTTTAAAAAAACTTTTATCTACACTAATGTTGTAACATTCTAGTTATGTTTCCAATACTTGACTTATAATTACTACCGTTATAGCGCAGACAACAAAACACTCAATTTAAGCAATTTCACATGATGGTATAATATCCACATCGATATCGTAATATCTCATTATAACATCAATAAAACGCAACCAACCTGATTGCAGGGCCAATCAGGTTGGTCGCGTTTTATTGAAGCGCGCAGCTGCGCTCTCATTGGTTAGATTTTAATGGCGGCAAAATCACTGTGACAATACACGTACGCGTGAATTTAATTTAATAAATTAAATTGCATTAGTGAAGATAAAGTAGTGTATGCAACTGCATATAACACGGGTATTAAAACAATCGTTACTATTATGAAACTCGCTGCGCTCGTTTCATAAACTCACACTCGTGTTTTAATACCCTTCATTATATGACAGTTGCATAAACTACTATAAAAATGACTACAGTCAACTGGCAATAGGGTATTTGACATTGTTATCAAATAAATAAGTTTTCTATTGAATATTATAGAATTAAAGGTCCTAATTAAGAATATTTGACTTAAATTACAAATCAAAATTATTTAATATTTTATATTCCTAAAGAAAAATAAGAATTTATTTAATCTGTAGGTACATCACTGAAACGAAACGTCTCAACGACCAATTAGAGCTCGTGACGTCACATGTAATAAACAAAATGTCTTGTCATTCACAAATAGTGATGTGGTTAGGTCGAATGAACGACAATTTGAATTTAAGTGAATGAACATATGAATCTAATCACTTATAAGTATATTTATCTACACTAATGTTGTAACAGTCTACTCATGTTTCCAATACTTGACTTATAATTATCGATATCGTAATATCTCATTATAACATCAATAAAACGCGACCAACCTGATTGCAGGGCCAATCAGGTTGTTCGCGTTTTATTGATGCGCGCAGCTGCGCTCTCATTGGTTAGATTTTAATGGCGGCAAAATCACTGTGACAATACACGTACGCGTGAATTTAATTTAATAAATTAAAAGTTAAAAATGGATAGCGAATTAGTGAAGATAAAGTAGTGTATGCAACTGCATATAACACGGGTATTAAAACACTCGTTACTATTACTCGTTACTAAACTCACACTCGTGTTTTAATACCCTTGATTATATGACAGTTGCATAAACTACTATTATTTTATTTACAAGGTTGATAAAACTTTTAATAAAATGTTTGCTCGCGGTTCAAAAATAGGGGTGGATTTTTCTTTCTTCAACTTTCTATCAACTTGTAAAATGCAATTAAAATATTTTCCAAGCATACATCGGTCCAAAACCGAGGCCATCTTATTCACAACGACAACGACGTCAGCCTTTGCGCATTTTTCATTCATAAAATATCACTCCCACACATTGGTCTTTCTATGTTGTTTTCCGGACGATCGTTGCGTTTCAATTGTCATCTCCCCGGATTGGGTTGCCACTGTTTTTGTTACGATAACCAAGTCGTTACATACGACTTAATTATTAATTCAAATTCAAGTTCAGTTTATTATTACAAAAATTACACTGACAGTTAAAATCTAAACACATAATTTTAGACAAGTTAATCAATATTAGTGCATTAAGTAACTTTTATAAAACAATAGTGTATCATCATTACTTATCATCTATATAGTATTATTTAGAGACCATGGGCAGTTGGAGTGGTGACGCTAAAGATTTCGTCAGGGAGTTAGGCCGAAGAATTAACGAGAAGACGGGAGACACCCGCTCTGGATCATTTTTGGTGCAAAGGTTAGCCATCGCGATTCAACGTGGCAACGCGGCGAGCGTAATGGGAACCTTTGCGCCGGGAGCAATCCGGGGTGGGCTCTTTGATTAATTTTTGTTTGTTTTATTTTACTTCATATTTTATTTTAGGTATATTATATATTTTAATATTATGTTTAAGACTTGTAAATATAATACTATTAGTCAGTTACTTTATGTTTTATAAGTTGTGAATAAATATCTGTGTATTATGTATTGTATTGTTTATTATTATTTATTAGTGTATTATCTGAGTTTGTATTGTGTTCTTTCACTCATTTATTTATTTTACGTATTCTTGTACATCGCCTATTTATAATTCTAAATCCTGTCCATCCAAAGGTTGCCTGGAAGAAATCGCCTAAGGCGATAAGGCCGCCCAATGTGCATTAAAATAGTTTTTAAATTTCTTTCATAATGTAATTTTTTTGGTGTGCATTAAAGAAATATCTTATCTTATCTTAGTGTTAAATAATAGAATACACAATTTAATATACATTGATATGAATTCTTGATGAGTTTACTTACTTAAGAATACATCATATGATTGCAATGTACTGCTAGGAATTTATAATATACACTGGTAATCGTACATTAGGATAATTTATGCAAATAGAGATAATTTGAAAGTGAAATGAACTGACACGTTAACATTTTACCCAAAAATGCTTTGCGCTTGGAAAAATGCCTACAGTTGCTTTTTCTCATGCAATTCCACGCGAGCATCGCGCGCATAGCTCCGGCCGACAAGTTTTACCCAAAAACGCTTTGCGCTTGGAAAAATGCCTACAGTTGCTTTTTCTCATGCAATTCCACGCGAGCATCGCGCGCATAGCTCCGGCCGACAAGTTTTACCCAAAAACGCTTTGCGCTTGGAAAAATGCCTACAGTTGCTTTTTCTCATGCAATTCCACGCGAGCATCGCGCGCATAGCTCCGGCCGACAAGTTTTACCCAAAAACGCTTTGCGCTTGGAAAAATGCCTACAGTTGCTTTTTCACATGCGATTCCACGCGAGCATCGCGCGCATAGCTCCGGCCGACAAGTCTTGTCCACACGCAAACAATTTTGCACAATTTGAGCAGTTTTGCAGACATTTTTGACGAAATGAATTCATATAAAATCAGCAATTCAGAATATTCTATTTATGGTTTTCTACTCCTCTAAATAATAACATTGCCTTTTAGATATAGGTAATTAAATTGGTTTAAATTTCTGTACTACTTTTGGAAAAAAAGGTGGTAAAATATTTAAAAACAACTATTTTTCAAAAAATAAAACTATCGAGCGAAGTATACGTAATCATGTTTTGGCGTTTGTTATTGTCTTAACACTGAATCAAAATTATATAAACTAAAAAAAAATGGAGCTCTATCTTATATACTTCTATTTTATTTGATTTTTAAGAAATGTCGATTTCACATAGTACTCCGTCTTAACACTACCATATTGACGGGCCCATAGCACAGCTAGGTATAATTATTAAAGGATGTCTGCCTTTAGTTCCGAGGATTGCAAGTTCGATTCTCGCACAATACAAATAATTGCCCATTTTCTTTCAGTTATTGTTCTTCTCGTAATTTGAAATACAGCGCCATCTATTAGCGTTAACTTGAACTAAACAACATCGTGGTTTATACAAAACGTTGATTGCATATTGGTCTAGTTGGCCTGCGAGCTCCCCCCGGCGGCCACGGCCCCGGCCTGCGCGCTGGCCACCGACTTGGTGAGGGTGGTGTTCCCCGAGCTGATGGAGAGCTGTTCCACGCGAGGCTGCGAGCCTGCTGCGGCCGCACCGGCGCTGCCGGAACTGGACCCTGGACCCTGGAGAGGAAGGAGGATTACTTATTCATGTGATACAGAAAGGAAAGAGGGATTGTTTACATCATACAAAGAAATAAACAACAATCAGTCGAATCAAGAACCTCCGAAGAAGAAGTCAGTTAAAAAGAATACGTTATATACAGAGATATCGATAAGAAAAAACAAGAATGTAGATGTGGAACCTATTTTGTAACTCGTTATCTACACTCAAAGTAGTTACTCATGTAATCAGTTGTCACAATTTAAAGTGCAACATAAGTTTTATATAGATTGTTGTTTTGTTATGTTCGTTTCGCGCAGGTACCTACTGCAAGTGGCACTCCATATTTTCTACACTTATTGGTTTTAGTGTAGAATGTAGATATACCGACTTAGGAGTGTCAGGACAAACAATGTTTAGTATTAGATTACCTTGGAAACAGAATCGTTCCAGTTCTGTTCCTTATTATCGGTGTTGCCAGAATCCTGTCCTTTGTTGCCAGAGTCTTGTCCTTTGTCAGAGCCAGTATTGCCAGAGTCTTGTCCCTTATTGTCCCAGTTCCCAATGTTGCCAGTATTCTGTCCCTTGCTCTGGCAGGCGGAGGGTCGCTTGGCGCAGCACACGGGGCAGGAGGCTGCGGTCGCTGCCAGCGCCATCACGACTACACAACACAACTACACAGGAAAATATGAACACATGTATTACGACAAAAACAGCGCAAGACAGGGATTATTGGCGCAAAAGAGAGGAGGCTTATGCCTAGCAGTGGGCTGATGATGACAATTACAACAATAAATACAAAACATCGCGAAATAGGGCACAAACACTTTTTGCGTTTGACTCCAGTCCGCCAGATGTCACGTCATAATCTGACCCGAACACAGCAAGCGCTGACATAATGTTCAATACTTTAGCGGAGGAGTGTCGCTCGCTCGCCCGCGTGAAACCCGCCCTTATCGGAGCGAGGGGACATCGTGAGAGGTGTCAGTCGGTAGTGGGGTCTCACTAGCTCAGCACAGTAATAACGAAAGTAAGTATTGGATTTTCTGCCAAACTCACCGAACGTTGCTTAACATCAGGCAGGCTGTAGTCAAAATGAGCCTCTCTAACGGCTCAACATTCAGTACGGAGTTAGATTTAATCTTGGACTAACACTGTAGCAACTTTTTCTCCCGGATTAACACGATACATCTGCATAAGATCGCTCCCATCACAAATGGAATCAGTGGGGGAGGCACGACCCTCAGTGATGAGGAATATGACGGAGGAGAATAAAAACACTCACCAAAATGGCGTTCATGATGATGGTAGGTACCTATTTGCTGAAAACTTCAGTACGAAATGTAGAAAGTGTATTTCTCCTGTATATATATATACAGTCGATTATTTCATGAAAACTGACTTCAATTAGTAGGCACATACATATACATAATTACATGTCCTGAAAAGAATTATTTTTATATTTATTTGTTGTTCTATCCATCTCCAAAACTACTGAAGTTCTAATGAAATCAGACTGTAGCCTAAGACGCAACATAATAATTTTTTAATTATCTAATTTTAATTTAAAGTCGTGTTTAAAGTACCTACGTATTTAAAGTTGTGAGAGTGTGTGCGTTTATTACTTCTTCATGAGAATTGAACGACTGAACTGGTTTAAATGAGATTTGGTATTGAGATATCTATCTCAATACCCAAAAACCCTGGTATAACACTTACGATAACCCCGGATTAACACAGGTAACACCGCGGGGCGCTATTATTATTTACATACCATACAGATCAATTGATTAGCCCCTGTTTGTTGTTTTCAAAAGAAATGCATTTTAATGTTCCAAGTATGTATGCGCATAAGATAGGTTTAATTAGGATAATGTATTTACTGCTCGAATAGAATTTAAATTTAAATAAATTTTGTCTCGATACTTATGTAAATAACATCTAAGTAAAACTGAAACGTCATTCAAGTACAAATTTAATACTAGATTAAATAAATTTGTTTTTTATCCTATTAGAGTGGCTAACTTTGGTGTCGAGAGTTTTCAAGTTGCTCTTAGAGCCTCTGACTTGACTATTACAGCCAGGACCTTGTATGTATCTCGGCGTCCGATCCACAAGTGCCCAATAAGAAGCAACTTTTTGATCACCCATCCTTGATTTGACCGTACGTTGGTTAATCAGTAAATTAATAACAAATTTATTTACAACAATAAAATATAAAAACAAGGGAAGAAAAACTAAACATACTACTTCTAACTAATACAAAAAGGGGCACTTAGAAAATCTTTAGAAAAGCCTAAAGATAATCTAAGTGCTCCAGCCCACTACCAGAGGGCAGCGTGCCCAGCATACTGGCCGCATTACCACGCTGGATGGCAATGCTGATACGTTGAGCCAGAAAAAGGCCAGCATTTTGGTCATGCGTCGCGGCAACCAAGCGCTCCGAGAGGTTTTGGAAAATAGTATGGGCTCCCGGACCCCACGGCCCCAAAGTCTCGACTCCAAAAGGCTCAAATATGTAACCTTGGCCGAGGTTAGCATATTTGCGTCTCTTGTGATGCTCGGCAATAATAGCCGCCGCTCCAGCCCGACACCGTGTCAAAGACAGATGAGACGGCGCCAATGTGTCGACGCAAGTTGCGTCCCACACAAGGGGCCGACCCAACTTCCAGGGCACAAGAGTCATACCGTCAGGTCTTTTTCCATCGTCACGTGCTAGGCCGCTCGGTTCGAGCATAGCTGCAACATTGGCAGTGGAAAAAGCCCGGCGAATGATGTCGTTCAGACTAGCGTGGCGGCTAATTCTACCAGCACTCCTCGAACATGAGAGGCCGTGGTGCCCGAGCTGGTCGACATCAGTACCACATATATATATATATATATATATATATATATATTATATATTGTATACCTACGTAAATTCTTAAGTTTTTAAGAAATTTATAAGTAGGTATTATCATATCAGATACTTATATCTTTTTGAATTTTCGTTTTAATTCCTATTCATATTAAAATAAAGAAATTACCATTATGTTGACTGTCGCTTACATAATAATTGTTATGCTTAAAATATTTATGCATCTGACACTAGGCTCGCGACTAACAGGCTAATTATCCAAATTATATTTTTCTGTTTCTATTTAAATTTGTCAATTCGCCGAATTCGAAGTTATGTACATAATAACTATTATTTCTAAAATATCTAGTATAGGTATGCCACCAAGCCGCGACTAACCGGCTAATTATCCAATTTCCATGACACTAGAGCTAATAAATTCGCGAGCTGACTATTGTAGTCCACGTTTCTAAAAACTTGTATTTTGAGCACTAATATATATCTTGCGTCAATTGTACATGGCTATTGGTAAATAAATGTGTTTACTTTTAACCGACTTCAAAAATAGTAGGAGTGACTCAAACATCGGAGGACAATTTCGTGTCCAAAAAGTATTTGCAGAATATTCAAGTTCTGTTGCGATAAAGCGTATTTTTGCAATGTCAATTTTGTTTAGTTCTCGTAAGCTAGCCTAAGCAAGGGACATTACTAAGTCTTATATACTGATTTAAAACTATATAACTGCTATTTACAACGCGCTGGAGTAGAAAAGTGTTTCAGCAAGTTAACTTTATTCTTTTGTGATTTACAACAGAATTTGAATATAATATATATACATCGGTGTTCATGCTTTGAAAACATTATTATTTTAAGTACGAAATATTAAAACACCTCGTCTACCATTATACTTGCGTCTTATCCCTGCCAGATTGGTTACCTGGAAGAGATCGCTCTTAGCGATAAGGTCACCAGTTAAGACACTAGACTTAAGTTTTCATATTTCATGTAAATTTCTGTTTTCTGCTGGTGTTTTTAGTAAATATATCCATCTATGTACACATGATATTTGTTTTTGTTAATATTAGCAGATATTAGATCAGTTTACTTTACATCTAAGCCTATTAACCTGGAAGACATCGCTCTTAGCGATAAGGTCACCAGTTAAGACACTAGACTTAAGTTTTCATATTTCATGTAAATTTCTGTTTTCTGCTGGTGTTTTTAGTAAATATATCCATCTATCTACACATGATATTTGTTTTTGTTACTGTTTATATTATTGTTATTAGATCAGTTTACTTTACATCTAAGCCTATTAAATGAAAGTTAGTACCTATGTTGTAGCTATAGGTAGTTAACTCAAATTCAAATTCAAATTCATATTTTTATTAACTAAAGAAATAAAATACATAAGTACATGTACATACAAGGTACATATTATTAATACAAAAGTAACCTTAGTAATACCTAAACGACATGGAATTAACAATGTTATTTTTATATATTTTTACATACTAAGTACATTGGTACATGTGCGTTTCTGGTGGACCCCGAACTAGGCAATGCCTGTATCTCGGAGGCCCAGGAAAGAATTACATATTTGAGGTAAACATTCGCGGTTTCTATAACAATGATTTACTTATATAATAACTAGTTACATACTTAAGTAATTAATTTTGGATGTCAAACTAGCTATGTACCTATCTATTATGTACTTATGTTAAATTTTTATAAGTATAATTGTATATAAATATATACTAGTGGACTGTCTCCCTCGCGCCATATAGCCCTGTATTGTGGTTGACAGGCGAGTAATGTCTGCTCGGAGCCGGAACCAACAAGAATATTAGCAACATTAGCACATACTACCTACCTGTCTGTCTGTCTGTAGCATGTTGAGACACAGGCTAGCAAGATCCACCAGTCCGTGGCAGTTACTAACCGGTAGACGGGGTGCACCAGGCCTCCCCAACCAACCCCAAATCCCCATGGAAATGAAATTAGTTGTGCTTACCCGACGTGAAGATAGTCTTATCCCCGCACCCCACACATTGCAAACTAATGTCAGGTCATTTAACTATACCTGAAACAAAACGAGTCAATCTATGTTTGACAAGTTTTTTTTGTTTTGGGATAAGTTTGCGTTTGACTACATCCCGCCTGATGGTAAGCATTGCTACAGCTTAGGGTGTACGAAACTTACCTAGGTATATGTATATTCTTCTTCATATTTTCAGGATAGATTAGTTAGTTGTGGTTTAAATTATAAGATTCGTTATCTCGTCGCTAGAGCCAGGTAAAGTCACTGAACATATTTAACTAGTCACGTAAACAGCCAGAATGAAGGCTCGCCTCCGCCGTGGCCAACACTCCAACAATGGGCCAGCGTTTGGCCCAGATATATAAATTTGTTGGCCGTCAGGAACAACACACTAAACACAACATGAAGCTGCTGGTGAGTACTTAGTGGCTGGCTCTGGTGGACACAGTTTTCTTAATATATTTTTTATTTTCTAAATTTGTGGGGTCTGTTTTACAATTTAAATTAATAAATTTGTCTGTTAAGATGAAACCAATATTTAATATTTATTTACTCTTATTTATTCTAAGATTTTATCTATACTAATATTATAAAGCTGAAGAGTTTGTTTGTTAGTTTGTTTGAACGCGCTAATCTCAGGAACTACTGGTGCGAATTGTAAAATTCGTTTTTGTGTGGAATAGACCATTTATCGAGGAAGGCTTTAGGCTATATAACATCACACTGCAACTAATAGGAGCGAAGAAACAATGGAAAATGTGGAAAAAACGGGGGAAATTATTCAACTTTGTGGGCTTCCGTTGCGTGCGCTGCGAAAACGGTTCAAGATATCAAAAAAAGATGTATGAAAGAATTATTCCTCTTAAAATGATCTAACAAAAAGTCAGCGACAGTACCTATATGAATATCTTTTAAGATCTCATAACAACAGTTTTTATGGTAAGTAATAACTATTCAATGCGGACGAAGTCGCTGGCATAGCTAGTTGGTAATATTTTTCAAGATTTTTTTCTATTGTAATTTTATTTTGGTGATGGTGGAATTGTAAATTTATTTTGGTGATGGTAATTCTTGTTATTTCTGAGAATAAATTTAAATACTGTCTTATAACTTGATTATTAGCAAAAACTAAATTAAAATTGTGAAATATTTACAATTTGATAATAGGATGAACAATTCTTGCACCAAATCGCAAGAATGTTAGAATATTTCTAAGCTATTGTGTGAGTGAATTTCATATAAATACCTACCATGAATGAACTGATTATAATAATTTAGTTTGTTACATTAAGACAAACTTAATGTTTGCTATTAAGTATACCTTCAATGTTGTATCTTCTAAATATATAAAACTCGAAGGTGACTGACTGACTGATATAGTGATCTATCAACGCACAGCCCAAACCACTGGATGGATCGGGCTGGAATTTGGAATGAAGTTAGATGTTATGACGTAGGCATCCGCTAAGAAAGGATTTATGGCCATGCCATTTTTAAAGAGGTGAAATAAGGGATGCAAGTTTTACTTCTTAATGCGAGCGAAGCCGCGAGCACCCACTAGTTACTTATAAAAGTGTCCATGTACCACAATTGATTAATCATTGTTTAGTCATTTTTGCATGTACCAAAAACAATCAATTTGTTAAAAAACAGTGAAGGTTCCCTTAAAAAAATGAAATGAAATTTATTGTCAGGCAACTAGGTTTAACAGGTGGTCATAAAAACTTATAGCATAATCTAGGGACTAGACATATTATATATAAGGCAGGATAGTACTCTAGCCGCTTCCCATATGGGCTTGCAGACATTGTTATATTTAAAAATACAAACACGTAATTTAAATATAGCTATGATACATTGAAAAGGAAATTCCTTGTCACATAAATGTCAAGAGAATAAATGTTAATCAAAATATCATCATAATGTCATCATTATCTTCTAGATACAATTTAACTGAGTAGTATGCCTTTTTTAATAAATAATCATTTAACATCTTTTTAAATTTTGGTAACTGATCGATACATCTGATTGTTTTAGGCAATCGATAAAATAATGTAGTGGCCATACAAAATACACTTTTTGACAAGAATGCTGTATTCGATTGTTTTACATATAACTCCCTTTCATGTCTGCTTCCTTCAGGCTTCATTCTGAACTGTTGTGGATTACATTTCACGAACATTATGACTTCGTTTATATAGAGGCAGGGCAAAGTTAAAATTTTAAGTTTAATAAAAAGTTTTTTACAAGAAGCTCTTTTTCTTAATCCACAAATAGATCTTATGAATGATAAAGATAAAGATTAGGAATCTTTATTGATAATGTAAAGTTGTAACATACATAGGTATAGGTATAAGTACCTACTAATATCACAGAATATGCTACACAAATTACAATATCTCGTCAAATTGAATTAATAACATTTAGTTTTATAAAATTTTAGAAGTTACAATGTCTAGTTTTATTAATAAAATAATGAAATTTTTTGTTATTAAAATCATGTCAAATGTATGCAACGTTTCTGGGCTCGAAACACTTTCATTCGGTCAGTAGAGTTGCCCCAAAACATGATCCTGTAACGTAGTACAGATGCAACGTGGCCATGATAGGCTGTTAACATTGTCATATCGTTTGCAACTTTTCGTAGTTGGAAGAGTGCATAAGCAAACTTGTGTACTCTTTTACAAACATTGTCTACGTGCTGTTTTCAGTTGAGCTTATTGTCTATACTTATACCTAAAAATCGTGCTACATCAGGATTGATCGTCAAAGTGCTACATCCACTTCGTCAATTTTATTGTTGTCATGATATATGTCAAAATTAATACTGTCATTGTGCTTATTTCTGAAGAACATGAGATTAGTTTTGCAGATATTGATTTTAAGATTATTGCTGCACAACCAGTTAATTACTTCAGTCAATGTTGTAATAGCAATGATCAAATAGCAATGATACAGCTGCTATTTACGTACCATTGTTTTGTTGGAAAATAAAAGTCATTGTACCTAACACATAACCTAGTAGATCTGAGATCTACTTCTCCGCCTTGACCACAGAATACTTGCCGAATTTCGAGCAAAAAAATTGGTTGTTCACACATTTAGCTGAGGAAGCTTTGTATCGAATATCTGATTATTTAGAGCTGTATAAGTAATTACTGATATTATGTTCCGCAGATAGTCCTCTCGTGCGTGGCGTTCCTCGCAGCCGTGGCGTGCGCGCCGGCCGACCCCGCCACCAATGACAAGCCAGATGGTGACAGCAATGATGGGGAAACCAGCGCGGGATGCAGCGGTAGATGTAATTATAGCATACCCGGTAGCAGCGGAGGTGAGAAGACAGGCATATTGAATATTACTCTTTGAGTAGCTTGAGAAAGTTTTTCATAGGGCAACATTAAATAGATCCCTTATTAGATTGTTGTAAGTAAAACATATATTATGTAAGTATAATCTAATAACGTGATTTTGTAGAATTTAGAAGTGGTTCGTCTGGTGTTTTCTGATGTGATAAAAAAACAAAAATTATGTTTTTTTACTTGTTTTTTTTTAAATTACTATGCAATATTTTACACATCTTAGTTTAACCGCAGAATAATCAAGTAATATCTAATTATTTTCTCTGGCCTTGTTTGTTTCGACTGTGAGCGATAAATCTAAAACACTGTTTCATGAATCCGTTTTTCATCCCAGGACCAAGCGGCAGGCAATCGGGGAGCGAGGGGAGCCAGAAGATGATGATGAGAGGGCGGAAATTGACCCCTAGAAGACTTAGTTAGGGACTTCAAAACTTGAAGCACAGAATACATAATACAACAGAAACCTATCTCCCGGTTAGTAACGCGCGGCGCGCGGAGGGCACAGTAAAGTACGCTCGGCAGTCGTGTGTCAAACGGCACATCACTCGCCCGCACACCGCGTGACAAAATGAGCAAAAAATACAATGGCCTTGACTTGCCTGTTAGCTTAGTTGGTAGTGGCTCTGCCTTCTAATCTAGGGGTTGCGGGTTCGATTCCAGCGTGATACAAGTATTTATGATTTTTAAAATTTATAGTTACTTGTGTTGAGTCTGGTCTTTTGTATGTATAATATATATGTACTTAAGTACAAAAGAAAAGTATAAAAGTATTATATCCGTTATCTAGTACCCACGACATAAAAAAATGTTAGGTACCTACCTGATTCAGTCACTTACTCACGAAAAACACACAATGTAGGCCATAGGTAATGTCTGTATTATATGGTCAAGAAATTTACTTAAATATTTTCGATAAAAAAGGAACTAGGTACGCTGTTTATTTCCAACATACAAAATCTTAAGCAAATGGCAAAGGTCATTGGCCGAGAACGGGCGGGCCGCGGTAGGTACTCTTTTGGTCCACCCGTATGTGCAAGTAAGTAGATAAATATCCATGAATGTATATTAAATCTATTTTCATTTAATAAAACATCAGTTTGTTTAATTACTAATAAGTACTTACCTAAAATGTAAAAGGTGGAATATTTGAAGACAGACTGCCCGCGTCCCGCACCTGTGCGCCACCGTCGTGCCGCGGCTCACGTGTCGCGACGCCAGTCACCGCTACTTAGGGTGTTTACACATTATGCCGCAGCGCCAGCGGCACCGTCGCCGCCGCGGCGCCGCTGTATTAGTCACGCTTGGATTTGTACGAATCCTTACACACGGCGCCGCGGCAGCGGCGGCGAGTCTGTGTGCCGCGGCGGTAGCGGCGAGCGGTGCCGTATGTAAGGCTCCATATATATCCAAGGCAGGCTACGGCAGCGGCGCGCCGCTGGCGCCGCGGCGGCGAGCGACGGTGCCGCTGCCGCTGCGGCATAATGTGTAAACACCCTTACTGTGTACCTACAGCTACAGACGCATCGCAGCACTAGGTACTTGTACCCTACTCTGTGGCAGGACGTACTAGATCCTTCCTTCGTTTTTATGTGCTATGGGTATATTTACATAGGTACCTAGTACATGAATAGATATAAATAATCTAGCCAAATACCAGAATGACCTGCATATTTATAAATTATTTTTATGTTAATTCGAGTTTTAACAAGTACCTAGTACAATATTTTATTGTAATATTATGTCAAACAAAGTCACTTATGAAGTATAAACTGGGAACAAACGTTTCACCAATGATTAGGCATAACAAGAAAGTAATACAAGCCCACATCCATTTCACGTGACAACCATGACCATCGGGCGAGTTTCGGACGGTATTCAGCGCAATATGAACGTTAACACTAATGTTAAGTTTCAATTTGGCTTGCGCGTGGGTAACAGACAGAGCAGTAGGTATATAATTCAGTTGCGTCGCGCCATTTTGTTTTATGTTAGGTAGGCCTGCTTGAAGTAAATTTTTCGAAGTTTAAATTATTGTTTTGGATTCATCTATTATTCACAATGAAATATTACTATGATAGCTACTCAGATAACTCAGTATTTTAAGAGTTATTAATTTTATTAAAAAAAAAAGTATGAATTAAACTATACAAAGAGTTTTGGGCCCGCGGTAGGTGCAAAATAAACACGCGTTTTTAATTTGCTCCTCTTTTTGATTAAATTAAATAGTAAAAGTGCTATAATCTGCATGATTTTTGCTCAGATGCATTAATCAGTCACACCTACCTGCCTACTTAGTGTCTTTACTTGCTACTTAGCTTTAAACCTACTTCACTGCACTTCACTTCTTTACCACTGCACTTAACCTCAAACACTAGTAACATGGATGCAGTTCACCAAACTATAACCCAAATGATGGAGGTGTTTTTGAAGCGGCTGGACACCATTCAAGAGCAAATACCAGCAGCTACATCATCTGCACCTGCCAGTCCTGGGAACGTGGCAGAAGAGTTATCTTCTTTTAAAAATGTTGTAATTGCCACCTTCCGAGCACTTCAAAACCAGATTGCTCTTCTAGCCGCCCAAGTGGACCAGGGTGAGATGCGAGCAAGGCGCAAGATTTTACTGCTACATGGGCTTCCAGAGGCTGAAAAAGAAGACTTATGTAAAGTGGTTGCTAACACAATCATGGAGCGGTTTTAATTATCTAGTTTTTCCTCTTCTGACATCAGCAGATGCCATCCGATGGGCCGTGCGGCTTCAGACAAGTCCCGGCCTGTCTTTTAAGCTCAAAGATGTTGCTCTTCGCGACAAGTTATGGGCAGCGAAGACGTGTCTCAAGGGTTCAGGCATTACTTACTCTGTCTGAATTCCTAACGAAGGCGTCTTTGTTGCGGCTCGTCAGCGCTTCGGTGTGTCGAAATGCTGGACGAGGGAGGGTAATATATTTGTGCTGTGGTCCGATGGCTCCCGTCACCGAGTCACTTGCAGTGCGGACCTAGCGGCTATCGATGAAAAGGAGGCCCCGGCTTCTAAGCCGAAACCAGCTACAAAGGAAGCCGCAACTCCGAAACCTAAGAGGAGAGTTACAAAGAAGTGAATACAGTAGGTAACTATACCATTGTTAGTTTGTTTTCTGTGTCGCTTATTTACAGACACGGCTGAGGTTATATTTTCTATTTATTTATTTGGTTTTTCTACCATCTTTCAGTTTTTACAATTTAGTAATTTGTTTTGAAGGTAAATTGACAGTGACATGTGTGTTTCAGCTTTCAAATTATCAATCTGTCAATTTCTTTTTTTTTTGTACGGATATAGTTTTGGCAATATGAATTTGGATAAATTGCGTAACTTGTACTGATGGAGATCAATGTGTTTCCAAGAATTTCGTGACCCAAAAATGACGTCATCGGGCAGGTATTTTCAATTCGCCGATGGTGGTGTGACACGTCATAGCTTGTTGCGCTCTACAATTCTGTGACAAACAAATTACGTCATAGGGTGGTTTTTTTTTATCTCCCTCCTTCACAATTATTAATCCCCCTACGTTGTAGGGGACCTTTTTTAGGTTTCTTACATGTACCTAATAATTAATTTAATAAATTTATTATATCTCAAAAACTCTTAAAAAAAGAAGAAAAAATACACCTAATATACATTACACTACTACAAGATTCTAAAAATATAGGTTTCGGTCCTTAAAGGTACAGATTCACAGGCTAGAAAGCAGCACGAAAGCATGCTCTCTTTGAGCAAATGCTATCAAGTAGCACGTGTGTATTGGGCCTTGCTTGAAAGTAGCATGCTAGCTCGTAGTTTGCTAGTAAATCGACCAACAGTTGATTTACTAGCAAACTACCTGAGGAGCGGGGTAGTGGGGGCTGCGTTAAAAGCATCTCGCAGATGTGTGTCACACTTTTGTATAGAGGCTTCAACTTTTGAAAGTAGCGTATCAAATTGATGAGGCAACATGCGTAAATGCTTTTTATAGCCCTCGGTATCTTCGTCTCGCATTTCTGCTAACAAACGAGTGCTCGCTCCAAGATTGGCTCTTCTTGCTATCCAATCACGAACCCAAATCGTTCTATTTCTAGTTTTTTTTGGTGTTTTTCAGCAAAATTTGTTTAGTACAGTTCACCGCGAGCAATAACACAATTTTATTGATTTCAGTACGAATAGATGTTTGCTTCGAGCATGCTAATACAACAGTATACTCAAAACAATACGAAGTTACCTACCTTAATAAGTTACCTAATACCTGTTCAATGTCTGTATGTGTGAGTGATTGGACAGCTTTTAATTGGTTCATTTTCTCATGAAAAAGAGACCAATTTGCCTTCCGTGTGTTGTATAGTCTCGTGGTTCTGGTTATGTGTGTGCCTTTAGATTTAGTGAGTGAAATATTAAATGTAATGCCATTGTGGTCCGAGCTCGTCATGTTTTCAACGACTTTCCAAGCATCAATCCGAGGGAGAATTTTGGTCGAGCAGGCAGTGATGTCCACGTGGCTCATGTACCTTTTTTCGCCTCTAATTGTATCAAAGGTAGGCGTATTTGGACCATTGTTATTGAGCACGTGTAATTCTAGGTCGCCGAGTAAGCCAAGCATCTCTGTTCCTCTGGAGTCCGTTCTGTCGCTTCCCCACCACGTGTTCCACGAGTTTGCGTCTCCTCCCATTACGAAGTTGCCCTTCCCCAGTTCTCCATGTATCTCCCGCAGCTGATCCATATAGGGTTCCAGGGGTTTATGGTCTTCGTAATAGATGGAGAGCAAAGTGATACTCCACTCCTTAGTTCGCAGTCCCACAACAACAGTGTTGTTAGTGTCCCACAACAACACTACCATTATAAACAATACGAAGGTACCTACAATACGAAGCATATGTAAACATTACGATAGCATACTCAATATTAGCATGCTTTCAAGCATGCTTAGTAGTGCGCTACTTTCTAGCATGTGTATCTGTACCTTTAGTCTACACCTTGGGATTCCAGCCCACTGTGGCGGGGCAGGCGACCAGGACGAGGCTAATTCAGACTCCAAATAGATTCTACAACAATGCATTAAACAGTTTGTAATACACTGAGCAACCATTTGTAAAGATCACGTCTTCAAATTGACAGATTAACTAGCTAATCTATGCGCGTCTCTTTTTAAATGACTGCATATTATACAAGCTGGAAAGAGATAAACATGAAGCTGCTTTGTTGTTCTACTCCGCTGTATTATAAACTTTTTGCTCGATATACCTATGTACCTACGTAGAAACTGTATGACCTGTCTATCTTTCTAACACATTATTATAAGCATCGCCACAATAACCTCTGTATGTCCAACTCTGTCGTTACAGCGTGGAATTGTTGCCTACTCTCTCGCACCGTGACGATAGAGGTCGTATCAGTTTGATAGAAAACAACAGAGCTGGCATACAAAACAAAGGTCCGGAATTATCTGTAAAGCTTAGTTGTTGCATCTGTTACTAACAAATTAATTATTAAATCTTTTAATAATGAGTTTGAGCATCTTAAACTGTTGTTTTTATTACCTAATATCCTTAGCAACAATAATATTAGATTAGATAATTATACTAGCAGCGCCCCGCCGTGTTATCCGCGTTAACGCGGTATAATAATAACCGTGTTACTATGTGGTAGTCCAAAGTCTAATCTACCTCCATATCGAATTTCATCCAAACCGTACAGCCGTTTGTGCGAGAAGTATCTAATAGACATAGAATGAGCTGAAATATATACGACATAACAGAAAGTGAACGTAAACCGTACAATGGCATTGTCGGTAAATTGTAACGATAATATTAATAATATTTATGTAATGAGTTATGTGTTAATATTGTACGATAAATAATATTGCCTTGGACAACGTCCAAGCTAAAGATTATAATAATAAAACAGACACACGCACAAACACGAGGTGTACTGGGCGCAGGACTGACGAATACAATAATGTACAGGTGTCCTTGTGCGTCATATACAAATACTGAATGATGGTAATATTTTACTTGAAGCTAAACAAACTTGTTATACCTAATACACGGCTTGAAGCATCATTGTTTGGAAATAATATATTACTTGAGTAATGTTGCATTCAGCAAAACATGAAGTTGAACTAGTTTCTAATCAAGATATGTACTAGCCACATACTTCTGTTTCGTCTTCTATTGAAACGCTTGCAAGGAGTTACAACTCTACCGTATCTATTATTCGTAACATTTCTTACACCTGTATGTATATACAATATTAATTAAATTAATTGTCGGTTATATTGTTTGAGTTCTGTTGTTTAAATAACTTGTAATGAAAATGTCTATTTATATATACCTATACATAATAGAATCCAAATTGCTTACATATAAAACGATTTATATGAAAGCAATATGGATTCTATTGTTAAGTAGTTTTAGATATGTACAGATTTTTTAATTTATTGATTTTTTAAAAAGGGAGGATATATATGTATATATATATAATAATTATATGTGCACGGTGATATTGGCAAGATTGGATGAAATGTGAGTTTGACAATCTATGAAGACTTCATCCACTTGTGTTGAATGTCGCGTGTGTTGCTGTTCACGGATTAAGTGATAACGATATGACATGTTAGTTTTAAGTTAATTTTAATAACATCCATTCCTTAGAGATTTTTATCATAGTATCTATAGCAGCTTACAAGCCACATCAGGGACCCCTGGGGCGGTTTAAAAACTCTCAACACTACCGTTGGCCACTCTCATACGAACTTAATATTTTAATATAATTTATTTTTAGAATTTAATTATTAATTAAATAATTAATTATTTATATTTCATATTATGTTTAAGACTTGTAAATACATTTTCATTATTTAAATATAAATAATCTTGTAACGATTATCACAAGATTATAGAAAAAAACTTTAGAATACAAATATGAACGTGTACACAGATTTCAGTTTATTCCTATTGTGACGTGGAACCTATTTGAATGTAGGTGTAAGAACTCTTTTGTTAAATGTAGGTGTATGTATAGTAGGAACTCTTTTGTTTTTGTAAATAGGTTAGTTAGTTTTTTTTTGTATAGAATTTTTGGCGGGAATGCGAGTGGTGAGAAATAAAATGTCGAGCGAGGTTGTGCAAAATTACAACGGTGTTTCTTTCCTATCCCTGAACCCGCTTTCGTAATACTATGAAATCCTTAACCTTTCGACTCGGAATGCGTATACATGTATACTCGTGACACTTGGCAACGGTAAACTCGGAACGCGTATACATGTATACGAACACACTACTAATTTAAAAAGGTCTTCAAAACGTATCTTTTTTAATCTGTAGGTGAATGGTTTGTATAGAAACAAAAGAGAAGAATACACCCTCTTTCTTTTGGTGTTATAATAACGATGGTTTTTTGTTATTGTTCCTTAGCATGGCCATTTTGAAAATCATCAGTTTGGTTGAAGTGAAGCAAAGTGTTTGTGCGTGTTTAAAAATAGTTTTCGTGAAAAAGGTAAGTAAAACTTGTTATAGTTTTGATCATAGCATATGTGTAGACGTTTGCACTATAATAATAAAGCATTGAATACAATATGAAGTTAGTTTTTCGTTTACAAATGAGGACGCGACGAAATAGTTCTGTGTTCCGAGTATTTTGACGGGTGATTTCGAAGTCATAATGTATTAGTGCATGATTTGATGTCCAAGAAATTTAGAAAATAATCATCATATAATGTATTATTGGTTATATTTCCGGTTAGAAATATCTAAAAAAGCTAAAAATACCATTTCCTTTTGTCAATATGCAAAATATCTGTTTTCTGTCCGCCATTTTTATTTGTTTGGCCGTAGTGCTGGATATAGATCAATATGGCCTTTATCGATAAAAATATCGATAGTTTTTTGGAATAAATAAGTTTTTTTTTTTATAAATTTGTTTATTATGTTAACCCATGAGGATTTTTTCAGTTTTTTAGGATCTTATTCTAATTTTTTATTTTTCGTGTTTTAGATGTGGAATCCCGATGACGGACACGCTCCCCAGCAATTCTTCGACCTTCTCAATGATGCACGGCTAATGGCCGTAAACAAAGCAGAACGGCTTTTGAATGTCCACAATGTAAAGTGCCTCTCTGTTTGGACTTTTGTTTTGAACAATTCCATACCGTCCCATAATTTTTTTTCTTTTTTTCTTTGTCCGTTTTGACACGATGTTATTGAGGTGGCAGTAAGAGAGTGAAATTTAGGTAGTGAAAGTTTTTGCCAGCGAGACCTCAGAAGCATAATAATAAATATCTATTATTTTATCGTTTACAGGTAAATATTACAGCAAGTACATATATTTGTAAGTCATTAATTGATTTTCGTTATGATTATAAATGTTATTTTTTGTTAATGGTTTTGGTTTTGTATAATTTGTAATTTAGTATATTCTATGGTTTAGGTATATCTATCCACTTATCAAAAGTATGAATAACGCTTTTTTTAGTTACGAGTGCTGATTACTTTACTTCGGTTGTTGTGTAAGCAATTTGTGTCTGGTGTGGTTTCCATTGTTTTTTTCTTAGTAATATTTTCACCAAAAAAACTAATTCCATTTTATCGATATTTTGCTGTAGCACCTTTATACACATAATAATAACAACAATTTCGACATTTGTATGTGGTACTATTTTTTCATATCATCTGCGAAATTTATCGATAGCATGGTACATCACTATTGGGCTTTGGCTTTTTCATAGAAATTTACTGTGGTTTTGGTTACACTTTTCTTTTATTTTTTGTTAGGAATTTGCCATAAATTAATAAAAAAGAAATAAATATACATATTCAGCTATAATTTGTGTGTTTTATTTTATCAAAATATTCTTCTCATTAGGAGTACATAGCAAATAAGATATCAAATTCGAAATTTATAGCAATCCCGGGAAATACCTAGAACATCATGTACCGTTGTATATTTTTGCAAAACAATGCATGTAATCATAAAATTAATGTATATCCTTTTGATATAATTAATAATATGTAAATTTTGGCAAAAGATTATTGACTAATTGAGTATAGAAATTTATATTCGATACGGCGACAGCCGCAGAAGAGCTGACATATTGTTACGATATTATCACAGTTCTATCGATTGATATACAAAAACTTATTTTTGCAGAAGTATAACAATATACTAAAGATTACAAAAAACATCAAATCGTTTGTAAAAGTTACCTGTGATTTAAGTAATAAAAATTAAATTCGACCGAGACACCTTTTTTTTTACAATGTCTCCATTTTTAACTATAAATTAGTATTGTTTGAGATGTTAAATCATGTTGAGTTTGAAGAAAACATGTAACAGCGTTATCATATAATCAACTGTTTTTTACACCAATTACTAAAATTTGATAGTTTTTGAATAATCATCATTTTTCTAAACGTCTGCTATGACAGCGCGCAAGCCGCCATTACTCGCGCGAGCTTACGGGTGTAGAGTTTGACAGGCGTCAATCGAGTCGAAGGGTTAAGTTTCTCAATAACTACAAAATATGGAAATTCGCAAAAAAAAAAGTTGTCTAATTACAAAAATCCATGTCTTAAACAAAATGTATGCAGAAGTAAAAAATCACGAATTTCCATTATATTACAAAAAAATGATATTTTATATGAACTGAACTAATTAAAAATAATATAAATAAACGAAATATAATCCACGAAATATAATCTAGATTTATAGGAATCTTCTAGGTAAGCGTGTTACACTTTAGTTGCAGCATCAGGCAGGCTGTAGTCAACCGCAAACCTATTTCACTTTAAATAAAAGTCAACCTTAAAAAGTTACGCGTTAGAAAACTCGCGACCCCCCGGTCCACCAATATAAAACAAACAGTAAAACAATACTCAGGAATCGTATTACATTTTTTCTATATTATGTGAAACCATGGTATAAGAACATACGACTTGGCTACTTTCTATCAGCACTACTACTAATAGCTACTAATCAATTAGGTACTTAATTTTTCTTACCACGGCAGGAATTGGGATAGCGTCTTTTTTCACAAATTATTTCAAGCACAAGAAAATATGGTCACTTTAGTCCCAATAATGTAAGTAATAAATGTAACGTTTAAGTAAGTAATCTTACTTAAACGTTAGCATGCCTGTTGAAATATAACTATATTGCAGCCACTATAAGATACACTTCTGCATCCCGGAACACTACAAGTTCTTACCATTTTGTTATTTTTACAATAAAATACATTGAGATTAGTTACAAATGAAATTATTTTTTCCCGCCACCTATTGTCATATAATGTCATCATAATTTAATGATGCTTGTGTGAAACATAATATAATATTAATTTGTTACTTATTCTATTTTGTGTTAATTTCGCAAATTAATTTAGATTTATTTGTGTCGAGTAAGATTTATAATAAATAAAATTAAATAATATTATTTATTGCTAAATATTTCAAAACCTAAGTTGACAGTGACATTTGTCACAGATTATTTTTTAAACTGGCAAGCTGTTGAAGCAAGACAACAGCCTGCTCTATATGTCTCTAATTTTTTACCGATTTCACCCCCGATTTAACATTTATAGAAAATAAACTTTAGTGTTTTTATAAATTATTTATTTTATAGGTAAAAGTTGTTTCTATCTAAATGGGTTTACACTTGACCATAATTTGCCTGATGGTAAGTGATAATAAGAGTAAAAACATAAGGTTTCTATTCGTATAAAATATAGTTTACAAAACAAAAGAGTGAGAAATCCTGAGAGAAAGAGAGGGATGAAATGAAAATCCTTGGTTTAAATTAAATACGAATTTACTCAAATCTCGAAGAGATAATGTAAGTACATAAAAGAAGGTGTTACGAAAAAGTATGAATATATTTATGTCAGAACTTTTTGCGTCTCAATACTTTTTTTATTCATATGAGGCCCTACAACATTTAGCCGTACTTAATCCTTCTTGTTCGGAGCAAAGAGGTTTTTATCAGGCACGACTTTCTGTTCAAACGGGTAGTAAGGATGATCTTGCCAGAAACTCGGGTGTACCACGCGGAAGTCTTTGTTGTATTTACCTGGAATAGCAATAATTTAGTATATATTATATAAACAAATCGAGTACATAATATAGGTAGGGATTTGACATTTTAGATGCTCTATTTTATAGAGTTAGACGTGCATCCCACATAATTATACTAATCTGATTAATCGATAATCATTTATTGTTCTCATATTTTAATAGCGAAAGTGTGTGTAGGTATGTCTCTGTTAATACCACACGCTCAAAGGACTGAACCGTTTCGGATGAAATTTGGTACTAATGGTGATAGATTAGACCCTAGATTGGCACGTTAACTTGTTTTTATCCCTGATTAAACGTGCTAGTAATTCATAATTCAAATTCTTACCCAATTCAGTCATATCTTCTTGAGATAACTCGAAGTCAAAGATGTTGATGTTTTCTTCTAGGCGCTCCTTTTTTACTGACTTTGGTATCGGGATCACACCTCTTTGTACCTAGAATTAAAACATTATTTTAGTGCCAATAGTATAAAATGACACATCTATTCAGGGTAAACGATTTCTTACTTGTCGTTTATTTTAATTATTTTTTTCTATAAACTAAAAGTTTATATAGCACGTTAAGTTGTACAACCTGGCAGTCGTTTAAGGCCTGTTCACACGCAGCGAAGTAAGGTGGCGAGTTAACTTGCGTCACGGAGTGTGTTAACTTCATAACACGTGTGAACAGCAAACGCAAGTTAAGTAGCAACTAAGTAGCAACATGTAAACTCTGTTTATGAATAAATGACTATGAACTATGAACTATGTCAAATAAGTACAGTAGGATAGACCGCGGTTCTACGAGTATTTTCCGGCTAGTTCAAGTGATAAGTCGCCCCTCCCTCGCGTCTCCTTCACGCCGTCAACTTAACTTGCCAGTGTTTAGACCGTGTAGACGGATGAAATTAAGCACTTATCTTGGAAGTGACAACTGTGTAGTTTTTTTATTGTTTCGCTTCGCCATTCTTGTGTTGTTTTGTTTGCTGTTTGAGACACTGATTTTCATCTACCTAGTCTGTGCTGTTTAAAAATGAAGTGGAATGAAATTTTCAACTTAACTTATCCCCGTGTGGGCGCTACTTACTCTATCAACTTATTAATTAGAACATAAAATGCAAGTTAACTCGTTACTGTACCTCGCTGCGTGTGATCAGGCCTTTAGGCATGCTGGTGACCCTATATATACTTATGCGCAAGAAACCATCGAAATTTCCAGATCTAATTTAGTTATAATAAAGTTAAATTTATCAAAATCATATTTGGGCTTGTTATAATGGTCTCAGGAGGAAGTTTCACCGTCTTATTACAAAACTTGGTTTAAATATTAGCCTTGAACTTTGAAAAAAAAAAGTCGGTTCTTGTTGTTCAAACATCACATACAAACAATCCAAATGTCAACATCAAATTGGAACGTTGATTTATCATTTGTAACATTTTGACAGTTTGATTATTATGACAGTAGACAGACCAATTTCTAAAAACAAAAACTGACTTGATATTATCAAAGTCTTGGCCTAATAGGTAAATACTTATCGTTTTGTAATAAGACCCATATGGTTTTTATATGGTTCAAAGACTGATGGCGTATGATGACGTTGGCAGATGGGATTTATATACTGTGTATAATATACTTAAGCACCGAAGCGCCCGTAGCTCAGCTAGCGGAGGCAATCGAATACGATTACCAATGTTAAGCAAAGGTCGACGCGGTCAGTACGCGGATGGGTGACCAAAAAGTGGCATTCCATTTTGGGCGCTGGGACGCCATGTCAGAGACCTTTAAGGCGGTTTGAAAACTCTCGACACCAGAGTTGGTCACTCTCATTCGATAAGAAGAAGAAGAATAAGATACATATAACTTACCAAATACCTCAACACGATTTGCGGCACAGTTTTCCCATACTTGCCAGCCAGTGCTTGCAACTTGACGTCATTGACTCGCGGCGGGGGACGCGTGTCATCTTTCTCGAACAGAGAGCCGAACGGAGTGTACGCCATTACTGTGATGTTCTGGGCCCTGCAGTAGTCTAGCAGCTTGTGCTGGGCTAGATTTAGATTCACCTGTAATTAACACATATATATGTAAAAGCACCTGTTGTCCTTATTTGAGGCCTCACCTACGCCATTTTTCTAGGTAAAAGCACATAATACAGTAAAAGTAATCCGAGTCACTTTCCCAACCCTATTAAGTCAGTCTAACTCGGACAAAATAAACAACAAACTAATAAAATATACAGGATTACTGTTAAAAATCATATGACTTTTATGAACGGCGTCAGGGCGTCTATTTTATAAATTTAATTTAATTTGTCTCCTTACCAAATTTAATCCAAATTAGTTCACCGGTTTGAGCATGCAGCGCCAGCAACACACACATACTTTCGCCTCATATAATATTAGTACCTAGCAAAAATAAATAGTAGGATCTTACCTCAATCTCCAAAACAGCAGGTTTACTCCGACTGTTCTGCAACAGTCTCTCGATTTGGCTGATGTTGAAGTTAGAGATGCCGATAGAGCGAGCTAGACCCAGGTTCTTGGCTTGCTCCATGTAGTGCCAGGTGTCTACGTAGTCGACGGGGTCGTAGGTTTTGAAGTCTGACTGGAAATATAAAAAACATGCAAGTAGGTATGACTTTTTCATAGTTAATTGATGAATGCATAATAATTATTTGTCAGGATACCTATCTATTATATAAATATTTAACTATTATGATATCAGTTTCGTAAGTGCTCGCTAATTTCTTAATCTATTCATTGATGATTATAACATCACGTGTAACATTTTGGTATTATGCTTGCATGTAGGTTATATATAAACTAACACATACGCCATTACATAATAATGTGAATTTGAAACTGGTTTACGATAGTGATTGTGTATTCTCAAGATTGTTTCTTTGAGACAATCCTGAATCCCGGGACATAAATAGTGGTCTGGATAGTAAGTATTTCCACCTTACTATATATAGTTAGTATGTATCTAATCTAGCAATTATATTAAATTATTATACTAGCTGGTGCGCGCGACTTCGTCCGCGTGGAATAGTTATTACCATAAAAACGGTTCTAGTGAGTTAACCTTAAAAGATAGACATATATTGAAGACATTTTGTTAGATTATTATTTTAAGAGAAATAATTCTTTCATACATAGTTTTGTGATATCTTGAACCGTTTTCGCAGCGCACGCAACGGAAGCCCTCAAAGATGAATAATTTTCCCGTTTTTTCCACATTTTCCATTATTTCTTCGCTCCTATTAGTTGCAGCGTGATGTTATATAGCCTAAAGCCTTCCTCGATAAATGGTCTATTAAACAGAACAAGAATTTTTCAATTCGCACCAGTAGTTCCTGAGATTAGCGCGTTTAAACAAACAAACAAACTCTTCAGCTTTATAATATTAGTATAGATTATCTAGCAATAATTTAAATACTAATATTATGTTCATAACCTCGAGCATCAAGTTAAGAGTGTTTCAATAAAAATAGTTAATATTATTTTCAAGCATCAAGTTTTCAATTATAAAATATGTAGATATAGTTATTTAGTGATATAGTAACTTACCGAGAAAGAAATAGGGAAGTGTATGAGATACAAATCCACGTAGGTAAGGTTGAGTCGAGTTAGAGAGTCCTTGAGGGCGCCTATCACGTTGCTCTTCTCATTGGTGCCCAGCTGAAATAAAGGAAAAATATTACTAGGCACTTAATTAACTAATAATCTAAATAAACTCAAAGGTGACTACCTGACTGACTGACTGACTGATATAGTGATATATCAACGCACAGCCCAAACCACTTGACGGACGGATTGGACTGAAATTTGGAATGAAAGTAGATGTTATGACGTAGGCATCCGCTAAGAAAGGATTTTTTGAAATGCCACTTTTTCATTCCATTTTTTAATCTATTGTGTCCGACTCCTAGGCATAGGTCTCCCACTAATATTAAAAAGACGAAAGTTTGTACATAAGTGTGTATGTCTGTTACTTCTTCACACCCGAACGGCTGAAACGATTTGAATAAAATTTGGTATAAAAGTAGATTAGAGTCCGGATTATCGCATAGGGTAATTTTTATCAGATAGGCTACTTTCCTGGGCACGACGATGTATCTGCTTAAGAAAACTCCCTTAACAAATTAATTCTACGGGGGAGTCACGATCCTCAGTCATGAGGAAAATACGACTCAACAGAGAGAGTCTACTTTTAGTCCCAGAATAAAATGAATGAATTCATTTACATTTCATTTTTTTTTTGACTGGCCTGTTAGCTTAGTTGGTAGTGGCTCTGCCTTCTAATCTAGAGGTCGCGGGTTCGATTCCCGCATGACACAAGTATTTATGTACTTTAAAAAAAAAATTACTTGTGTTGAGTCTGGTCGTTTGTATGTATAATAAGTATGTATTTACAAAAGAAAAGTATATAAGTATTATATCCGTTATCTAGTACCCACGACACAAGCGTTTGCTTAGTGTGGGGCTAGATGGCGCTGTGTGCAATGTCCCGGAATATTTATTTATAATTTATTTATTGTCCGAAAACTAGTAGTAGTAACTAATAACGCGGGTGAAACAACGGAGCGCTGCTAATACGGAATAAAAAATAAATTGTACAAACCTTAGTGACCACAAATATGTTTTCCCTCGGAATCCCGGACTTTTGAATAGCTCGTCCGATTTGCTCCTCATTCTTGTACAGAGAAGCTGTGTCTATTAGTCTGTAAAGAAAAAATATCTCCATTAGTCGTGTTTCCTCATGACTGAGGGTCGTGACTCCCCGCAGAATTAATTTGTTAGGGGAGTTCTCTTGTGCAGATACATCGTGGTGGGCGCCCAGGTCCTTCCACGGAAGACACATGTCCTCGGATATTGTGCCTGTTATAATCCATTAAACTCAACCTTTGACTACAGTATTCATTTGTGCTGTTGCTTCAAGTCACCTGGTGATTAAATTTCTGACTGTTCATTGTAAAAAAAGTTTTTGTAACCAAAATAGGAAGCACTTGACCATAGCTTGCTTGATGGTAAGCAATAGCTATGGCCTATGGGCTACGATGGAATAATACATAGGTATACTAATTATGTACAATTATACACATAGTTTATTGTATACTTGCATAACATTACCACAAGACCAAGGACTACAATCTATGTTTTAATTTAATCACCAAGACGTATTATAAGTACAACTATGATTCATTGTAATCTATTGTACAGATTATACTACAGGTTTATGTAAAGAAATACGAATTACAGCTATCTATTCAATACCATATCTTGATATCACAAAACATATTTAATTATAACACAGAATACAGAGTTATGCTGAGTTGGGGCTGTGTTGTGGCAGATTTTTATGTTTGTTTATTATGTTTTTACTCCTGTGTGTTCTTCTGTTAAATCTGTCACAATAAATGTTTTCTTTCTTTCTTTCTTTCTTTCTTCAATATACCTTTACCAGCAATAGTTAGCGCGGTCAGCCCTTGGATGGGTGACAAAAAAGTGGCATTGCATAATGACACGTTAACTTGTACGTCCCGGCTATTTGTCTAGTACAGCAGTTGTTAAGCCATGTCAGAGGCATTTAGGGCGGCTAGAAAAACTCTCGACACCAAAGTTGGCCACTCTCTTTCGATGAGAAGAAGAAGATATACTTATACCTAAAAGAAATATATAGCAAAGATTCAAAGATATTTATTGACCTTATAACATTGCGCTACAATAGGTACGTCATATTACAATTATCATTTATATAACTTAATACTAATTATTAACGAAATAATTACTAATGCTTTCTTACTTATATATCCCGATCAAAAAGTTTAAAAATATGGCGGTGTTATTTGTATGTAGTAGGTACATACTTGTTCAATTTATTTGCCCTTTTCCTGAAGACTGTTGGGATCACGGTGCTTATAGTTGTCTCCTTCGATCGTTTTAGTATGTAGGTATAATATAATATGTAAATATATATTTATAATCATTTACAGTTAATAAATTAATTTAATTAATTTACTTTCGGAAAATATTCACAGATTGGGTTATCTAAATTCACACATTGCATACACCATACTTAAATCTTGCCTTTTTGTACCAAAATTTACTTACGCATTAAGAGCTTGCCCAATCTGGAAACATTTAGATATTTTACAAGATTTAGATACCACGTTAAAAACAGCCTTGGAAAAAATTCTAAATTTGAACCTCGCAACGAACTCTTGGACACAGGCAACTTTACCTATTAGAACCGGTGGTATCGGCATTCGCAAAATTTCTAGTGTTGCACTACCTGCCTTTCTGTCTTCTGTGCATGGCGTATCTCAACTTTGTTCATCTATTTTGAAATTACCATCAGTTGAGATAAATTGTGCGACAGAGGCAGTGAGAGAGTGGACATCTCTCTGTACCAATGTTGACATCCCTAAGGAACCATTCTGCCAAAAACTTTGGGATGCTCCATTGGTACAGAAGCAATTTAACTTTTTAAAACAAAATTTAATAGGTGACAACGATCGCGCAAGGCTTCAGGCAGTGTCTCAACACGAATCTGGCCAATGGCTACATGCCCTCCCTTCTGCCAACCTCGGTACACTTTTCGACAATGGCAGTTTCAGAATCGCTATCGGCTTGCGAATTGGAGCTGCTATTGTCGAACAACACAGGTGCACATGTGGTAGCGATGTCGACAGGAAGGGCCTCCACGGACTTTCATGCCTTCGCAGTGCAGGCAGATTCTCCCGCCACGGCTCGCTGAATGACATAGTGAGACGGGCACTTGCCACCGTCAACGTACCATCGGTTCTTGAACCGATTGGCATGGTCCGTGACGATGGTAAGCGTCCCGACGGCCTCACACTGATTCCCTGGGAGCGGGGAAGGGCTCTTGTATGGGACGCAACTTGCGTCGATACACTAGCTCCTTCTCGCCTCAGTGGAACAGTACAAGCGGCAGGAGCCGCGGCGGATGCAGCAGAAGAAGCCAAGCGGCGAAAATATACATCATTATCGACTGATTATATTTTCGTACCGCTTGGCTTCGAAACTTTTGGTTCGTGGGGTAAAAGCACGAAGTCTTTTATAAAAAAATTGAATAAAAGGTTGAATGACATCACTAGAGACAAGAACGCTGGCTGGTTCCTTGCGCAAAGGATTTCTATAGCAATCCAGCGTGGGAATGCAGCCAGCGTTCTTGGCTCCATACCACATGTAGATGTTTTAAATTTAGGTTAAATGTACATACTCTTATTTAGTTTTATTAGTGTATATATGTGTATATATTGTTTATTATTGAATAAATTTTTTTACAGTTATATGTATATAATATGTGAATTGTTACTATATAATATAGAATTATATATTAATGTTAAGTATATAAGTAGGTATTTTCTCTTTTTTGAGCACCCGTCCTTTATATTTCTATTGACTCCTCTCTATCCTGCGGTTGCCTGGAAGAAATCGCTTTTAGCGATAAGGTCGCCAGTTGTGTCACTGTTTTTTAAGGCTTTTGTGTTTCTGCTCTTCTCTTTTCTGTATGTACACACATACAACAAACAGTTATATCTATCTATCGATCGATCAATGCGACAAATCAAAGAATAGGTAGTAATCAAGTAATCATTAGATGCGCCTTTATTGTGTAATGACTCTAGAATCCGGATCTTTGGATGGATGACCATTGAAGATAGACATAGGGAAATACACACCCTTTTAAAAATGGTGTTATTACGTCAAATGTCACATGAACACTTTTAAGTCGAGACAAAGAGAGGGATGAAAATCCTTGGTCGAGACTTAGGTATACATTTTTTTTGACATGATTGTAATAGTTAACAAAATTGATGTTTTTTTCAAGTTCATACAAGTTTTATTACTTGATCTTATTTTTGTATTACTTTATATAAATTATTTTTTTGATTTAGATAAAACGTATTAAACTCCACTTGACGAGATATTGTAATTTGTGTAGCATATTCTATGATTATGTGTGTATGTTGCAACTTTACAGTATCAATAAGGATTCTTTATCTTTTTATCTATATCTTTCTAAAGTAAGTAGGTACCTGTATCCAGCTTCCAGAGCCCAAGTGACTGGATGTTCAACCTCTCGGTCTAATACCTCCTTTTGGCCGTTCTGAAAATAATAAAACGGTTACTTATATTCACTTTAATTTACACCATCAAGTCGAGTGAATGTAACATGAAAGACAGCTACAGTATCTTCTAAACATATAATAAAGCTGAAGAGGGTAAAAAATCTGTACATAGAAGATATAAGAAAAACAATATGTTTGGGTATATTTTAAATCGATAACAAAACACGTTTTGGCAGTTTTTATATTTTTTGTCTATTTATCTGTTTCTAAGTATATCTGTGTCTCTGTTTATCTGTTTACTTATATAACGCAAAAACAGCTCAACGGATCATTATGATTTTTGATATGTAGGTAGTATGAGGTCTTAGGCTACTTTTTATCCTGAAATAATGTGAGCGAAGTCGCGGGCGTCCACTAGTAAGTTATATGTATGCAGAACGTACCTTATCAAATCCCAAGAACGTTCCAAGTCCCATAGCTGGTATGGAAGTCCCATCGTTGAGAGGAAGTCGGGGCGCCTTACCACCATCCCAGTCCGCTGCCGACTGAAATTAATAATTCATTAATTTAATGTTCAAAAACATAGGTAAGGTAGGAAAAAGTAAGTAAATTTATGAGAGTGGCCAACTCTAGTGTCAGAGTTTTCAAACCACCCTAAGGGCCTTGAATCACTCTATCTATTAAAAGAAACTGCATCAAAATCCGTCGTGTAGTGTTAAATATCTAAGCATACATATATACATACATAGGGACAGACGCGGGAAGCGACTTTGCTTTGTACTATGTAGTGATAGTGATAAGTAAATAAATCTATTAATAAATCATACCATTATTAATAAATAAGATTTAAATTAGCCAAGTGTTAATTAGTTTAAACAAGATTTCTTTAAGCAAAGAACTAGGAAACCAAACATTTAAAGCATAATGCAAATGATTTTATTTGACTTTTTTTAAACTAAAAATTAGTACAAGTAACAATTATTTAACTACTCACCGCAACTCCAACTAAACTACAAATAAAAATCCCGCACAACATTTCTTGTCGAGATTACTTATCTGACTCCGCCGCTCAATCTGTTGCTATTCCGTAACTTCTAGTTAGTACCTTAAATAGCACGGAACTTGTAATAAGCTTTGGACTGAACTATTGTTAAAGTTGTTGATTGAACTTTGCATTTATTTGGGTAGACCTTTTTGAACAAAAAGAACCCAAAAAATAGTAAAATTCCGTGGAAGGACCTGTCATTGTATATATTATGTATATATTTTTTTACTTTTGCATTTTTACTTAGCTTAACTCAGCTTCAGCTAGGCGCAATTAAAGTAATTAAAATCAACTCGGTACTGGAAATTTGATCATTCTTTTTACACACAAAACTTAATTAATTTGTGTCGGATGACACGTTAAATTGTAGGTCCCGGCTGTTTGTCTAGTACAGCAGTCGTTAAGCCATGTCAGAGGCCCTTAGGGCTGTTTGAAAACTCTCGACACTAGAGTTGGCCACTCCCATTCGATGAGAAGAAGATTAATTTGTGTAATTTTATTATTATTATCTATTGAATGTTTGCATCTAAGAAAAGGGAGGAATATAATAATGTTGAATCTAAGTAGAGATTATAGCTCCATGGTAACTTAGCTCGACTTGGCAGGCACACTCGACTTGGTTTCCTATGAACGTGTTACAACCAAGGTAAACCACTTACATTGTAAGGAATAGAACATACTGTCTCTCTATGAATCGTATTTCCTCACTAGTGGAAGCCCGCGGCTCGCTCTCGTTATTTCGGTATTAAAAGTGGCCTATGACGCTTCCGGGACCTCATACTACCTACATACCAAAAATCATGTAGATCCGTTCAACCGTTAAACAGATAAAAAATCTAAGTCCTTCCACGGAAGACACATGTCCTCGGATAACTTACTGTGTGATTCCTGTTATTGTCTAGTCTGTTTCATAGGACTCAGAACTATTGAATCGATTATTTAAAGGTTTAATAAATAGCAATTAATAATAATAATAATGATAAATTTCGTTTATTGCTTCAAAAACATAATAAAACTATACATAAATGCACTATAAATAAAATAAATATAATAAATAAATATTCCGGGACATTGCACACAGCGCCATCTAGCCCCACACTAAGCAAACGCTTGTGTCGTGGGTACTAGATAACGGATATAATACTTATACTTGTACTTTTCTTTTGTAAATACATACTTATTATACATACAAACGACCAGACTCAACACAAGTAATTATACATTTTTAAAGTACATAAATACTTGTGTCATGCGGGAATCGAACCCGCGACCTCTAGATTAGAAGGCTGAGCCACTACCAACTAAGCTAACAGGCCAGTCTACACTCAACTCAGTCAACTATAAACACCGCACTAGGCGAACCTGTGTGGCGGTGTGATTGCCTTCTCGTTCCAGACATTACTAGTAACAGTAAAGAAAATAATATATACTAATAGTGATAGCAGTACATAATAAACTTTAAATTTCTAAGGTATCTTAACAATTAGGTAATTACATTTTACTTTTAGGCGTTAGGTACACATTTTATTTTTCGTATGCTTTGTATTCATTAGTTTTTATTTTGTCTTAATGATACGCAAAAGGAGAAAAAGATTACCAATTGAAGTTAGTCTATTATTTTCGCACAATTATAGCAACTTAATCCTCCTCTTTTTATACGACTTTGCCTTTGTTTGTTTGCCTGCCTTCTTGTACGTGCGTGACGTCACAGACAGCCCCAACGGAAGACCAGCGCTGGTTGCTTCCACACAACCAGCATTATGCTGAGTTGGGGCTGTGTTGTTGCAGATTTTATGTTTGTTTATTATGTTTTTTACTCGTGTGTTCTTCTGTTAAACCTGTCACAATAAATGTTTTCTTTCTTTCAAATTTTTCGAAAAAAAAGAATCTAAGTATTTTAATTCTTTTAATAAATCGGGTTCTACTAATCAGACAAAGAAATCATAAACATTGGATTCAGTCTGTAAAGCATGTACTTATGTAATACATAAATAAATAATAATATATATTATCACAGTTTAAAATCACCTTTATTTTATAAAGTTCACTAACATTGTATTTTTTATGAGATTGTTTTTGTAATCAATAATAAATTGATTCTATTATTGATATAAACTGGTTCAGCAGCAACTTGTTTGTGTTATTATTAATATCTAGTAATTAACTATTAAAATATTGTAACTATTGATATCATCATCATCATCAGCACAAAGAGCCTACTGCAAGGCATAAGCCTCCTCCCTCATACGGCAATACTAAATAAATAATATTAAATATTCCGGGACATTGCACACAGCGCCATCTAGCCCCACACTAAGCAAACGTTTGTGTCATGGGTACTAGATAACGTAAATAATCATCGTATATAATACTCACATACTTTTCTATTGTAAATACACACTTATTATACATAGAAACTATAAATCTTTATGTTACATTTGGTAAGTCATTTTAATTAATCTTTTTTTTCTGCATATTGAGTACATAGTAAAAAAACAAATTCCGTTTTTCAACAGCATCATTTGAATGTGAACCGTTTGAACTTTAATTTCATGTTATTAACGAAAAATTAAAAAAGAAACGAAATAATGTACCTATATCTTACTATCTAATAACCAGACAGTAAAAAAAGTCTTTTGCAAATCTTTCTCTTCCGATTTTATTTTGTCTGTCCTTTAAGAAAAGCGATTTCTCTATCAATTGCACCATTAAACGCATCAAAAATCTCCTCAGGCTTAATTTCATTTAAATCTCTTCCATTAAATTTGAGTATCAACATCTCTACAACTTTAAAAGCTTTGTCAACATCCACATCTTCAATTTCCATGTCATCGAATTGTTTTTGTATTTCAGCTTTAAATTCTGCTATGTCGGGCTCAATATCCTCTACTTTGAGCCCTGTTTCTTCTTCTATGAGAGATATTTCTTTCAGAAATATGTCTGATACAGCATTTATGATGTCTTCGACACTTAATCTGTTGATATCACGGTCGGAATATTTAAGTTTGATTAGTTCTTGCAGTTTGTATTCGAGCACTTTGTTTTGTTCTGGGGTCAAGTTGTAGTTTTCTGTGTATATTGGGAAGCAAAC
The DNA here is from genome assembly GCA_964023185.1 of Macaria liturata. Lineage (NCBI taxonomy): Eukaryota > Metazoa > Arthropoda > Insecta > Lepidoptera > Geometridae > Macaria > Macaria liturata. The sequence continues at coordinate 10,655,471 of OZ026810.1, read as the reverse complement.
ACACGATGATATTACTAATAAAATTGACAGCTTTGTTAACATTTTAAAGTTTTAATTGATTATTTTATTATAAAACCTTTTAATGCAGTTCTTTTAGCGGATTCAGTTACGTGTCCAAAATGGTAAATTACTTAGTAAAAGTAATGATAAGATTGGTGGAAGATGGTTTATATAGAGGCATTGAAATGATAGTTTTAATTATTTTTTAAATTAATTGTAACCTTGTGGTATAAATATGAAAAGCAGCCAATTAGATATATTGATATAAATTAAAATATTAACTGCATCAAGTACTCTAGGCACTTATATCTTTCTTAATCTCATTATAATTAGGTAAGTTAATTACAAAAACGTTTAGTATCATCTTGGATATACAGGGCTACGTATGACAACAGGAAACTCGTAACTCTTGCAAGATCATCACAAAAAATATCAATAATAAAACTATTAAAAAAAAACGCTATAACTCGGAGAACATAACATGGAAGAGAATATAAGAGTATCAGAAAGGAGGAATATTTCGAGACAATGAAAGAAGTCATTGATAAGGAAATTGCATTTTATGAGAGGAGTAAGTAAATATTTTATCCAGCGTGGGAATGCAGCCAGTGTTCTTGCTCCATACCATATGTGAATGTTTTAAGTTTAGGTTAAATGTATATAAATAAATAAATAAATAAAATATTCCGGGACATTGCACACAGCGCCATCTAGCCCCACACTAAGCAAACGCTTGTGTCGTGGGTACTAGACAACGGATATAATACTTGTAGGTATACTTTTCTTTTGTAAATAAATACTTATTATACATACAAACGACCAGACTCAACACAAGTAATTATAAATTTTAAAATGCATAAATACTTGTGTCACGCGGGAATCGAACCCCTAGATTAGAAGGCAGAGCCACTACCAACTAAGCTAACAGGCCAGTTATACTCGGCGTTAGATTAGTTAATGTACCTATATTGTTTATTTGTTTATTATTCCATGTGTATTTTAATGTATATTTCTTGTGAGTTTTGAATAATAATAATAGTAATAAATAAAAATGTTATTTAAAACCTTTTTAGTATTTGATCAGATTTTTGGTTTAATCTTTTTATTACAAACATATAACTGGAATACCTACATGATTACAAATAAAACCTACAACATAAAATTAGCAATTCCACGTGTATTGCTACTTTAAATCTAACAGGCGTTACTATCAATAAACCAACACAACATTCATAACTTGTTTTATTTTAGCAAAATAATATAAAAAGCGAGTAAAATATTTTTTTTCCAATATAAAAATAAAATGCATAGAGTCATGTCATAAGATATTTCCGAGCGTGGATACAATCAGAGTTAGGTATAGAAATCTATTAATGATTATATGATGTTGAAAGCCATAATGCTGCCAATGTTACAAAGTAATCCAACAAAGGCTCTAAAATCAGTAAGAGGTTCATTTCCTATTATCAGCAGATCGAAGCTCCCTGCCATCATCAGGTGTAATCTTAATCTTCTTCGCTGGAAATCTCATTGCTTTTGTGTCCATACTTTCAGTCCTACCGTTTGGCAGTACAGACGCCAAAGCTTCCACTATATTATCATTGGTTAAGATTTTCCATTTCCTTTCCGTATAATAGTACAACCAGCCTTTATCCACTCTATCACTAACAGCTAAAGCAACTGGTCGACCATTTTTATCAAAATACATTTGACCTCCAAATGAGTTAACTTCCCAATTATGGTTATTCGTCCAGGAGTCTTTGCCGAAACTTAGGTCCGTGCCTTTAAGTCCCGCCACGAATGACTTATCGTAGAAATAGTAACCATATTTGTCTTCTGCCATGTTTTTACCGTAGCCGGCGATTCCGTAAGAAAAGATGCCATCTCGCCACGAGGACGCTTCAAGCCATTCTCGCCAAGAACCGTAACTATACTTCTTCTTAAATCCAGTTGCATTTTCTGTCCTTTCTAAAACAGTAGCAGCTATGACTAAATCATCTTGTTTCAAAGCCATTTCGTAGTATATTTCAGGTAGGATACAAAGAGGATCTTTTTGGTAAAATGCGTTGGTTACACCTCTCTTCATGTAGTAAGGTCTGATCTGTGGATTGGGGTTGATGCGGTAGAAATGTCTCATGATACCATCAACCATTCCTTGATGATCAGCAATCCATTGGTCTATGTTGAAAGGATACGGTTCAACTCTTGCTCCTGGTAAAAAGTTGACCAGCAACTCTATAGCTCGGTTAAAATCTGCCACATTTTCAGTTCTCAAATAATCATCCATAGCATTGTTGATGTTTCTCAGTACTGCGAACGTTGCGTCATCTTGCATAATAAAGCGTGCGTTGACCTCGAAATGGTGTCCAGGGTCGTCCGCCCTGTGTCTAGGTCCAATAAATATATTCGCAGGCATCCAAAAGAACAGCGATCGAGCTAAATCCCTAGCATCATATAGAGAATCCATTGGCACCTCAACGTGCTCATAAAAATGGTGCACAGATAAAGTAGTCAGTTGAATATTGCTTAAATGCCACCGAACATGTTGAGAAATCTGATCGTTGCCGTCATAGTAGTTCATGGCATTATCGGATAACATCCGAATGACATTGAGTAGGGCGCGTAATTGGTTGTTCTGTTCGTCATTTCGATCGAGGGCCAGGTTGAAAAATCTGGTCAATGTTCTGCCTGGGATGACATGGTGTCTAGAGAGTGGTATTCCAGTTATGTCGTCGATCATTTCTTGGCGAAGTAAGACGGGGCGTGGTCGAGGGTTCTGGCGGTCGTAGAGGAGGCAGTCAGCTTCTAACATCCTCCCAGGGTCTGCCAGACCCTCCTCACGCCACCAGGGAAGCAAGTCTTCGTTTTCGGCCAGAACTGATGTGGTCAGAATGACCATGGTACAAGTTAAGAGCAGCACACGCATTTTTGGTTACTTTTTAAATTTTATTGTTATGCAGTCTTTTATTTCTGGGATCTTTTTTAATATGATTTTAAGTTCGTGAAAAATTTTCCACGCACTATTTTTGAGTCTCATTCACTGTTAAAAATCTTTTGCACTGGTACTTGTGTTCGCAATTTTCACTGGCGCTGGTATAAAGACTGTGGCTAATATTTCTGGACGTGCGTATTTATACGAGTCCTGAAATTAGATAGTTAGCCCAAAAAAACCCTGGATAGAAAACATACAAGGAATGCTAACTCTTATGTTATGAGACATAAAGTCGAAATTGGCTAAATTGATAACTTTAATAAGCATAGCGAATTGGTGAATTGGGGAAGCCCCATCAAGTGTAGGTCTGCAATAAGAAGATGGGTTCCATACACTTACGCAAATTAAATAATGTGTCAGTAGGTAAATAACCTAGAAGTATGTACTTACAAACATTCAATTTATCAGACAACTTAGCGTTAGACAGATTCAACTGCAAAATTACCTATTTGAAGTTTTGTATTTCATAACTCTCAAACATGGGCAAATCTTTTCTTTATCTTAATATCTGACGGCCATTCTTGATGTTCTTATTTATATCATATTATATACTTTCCCGACAATTACACCGGTCAAATTAATAAGCAATATGTTGTTAACTTTTGTATATCTGTCCTTATAAACTTTTACAACATGCGTAATTATTTTAAGCATAGTGGAGTGGCGTGTAAATAGCCTGACTCCAGCGCGGGAATACCACAATGGGTGCAGTAAAAAATTAAGAAAAACAAAACAGACCGCTTAATTTATGCCCCTACGGTACTAACCTCTGAGCCGGCGCACAGCACACGGCAATGGTTTCCTGGCATCCTTCTGGCGTCTAACGTGAAACCTGGACGGGGGTCCAGGTTCTACAGAGTCAACACTTCACAGATATAAGGCGGCACCAACTATATGTAATTCAGTACACACTGTACCATAAGGTCTTTCTGGTCACAAAGTCTATTTTATTGTTCTTGTTTTAACTTGCGGTTCGCGGGTCACCGGGGTCACGATATAATCTTGACCTCACCGATGGAAGCGCCAAAGACGAATGCGGGGCCAAGGGGAGACAAGGCGTAGCAGCTTTTTTAGACTACTGGCGCCATCTCTCGCTGGGCACGCGAACAAATGTACCAAACTCATTGATTTACACCAGTAGGTAGGCAATAAGCGGTCCATTTGAAAGGGGTGTAATTATTAAATTAAAATATAATGCGTAGAAAGTAATTACAATACATAGAACCTAAATAATGGATACAAGTCGCTCCACCATGCTCCGCGCCTTGGAACATCGCCTATAAGATGTTTCAAAACTTACAAACTTCTTGACTGTTCAAAGAACATAGCGAATGGCTTATGTACATATTACTTAGAATTATAGTAGACTAAAACTAATTTTGACTTCTTTTATTTTTAACAAGTTTAATTGCGTTGAAATGCGGTATCTCTAGTTTATTTTACGCGGTTCAGTCCAACTCGCAAAGCATACAAATACTTCTCCGAATTCCATCGAGAAGGACTACAACTATACTTAGATACATTGCTGATAAAACGTGAGTTCACATATGAGTTGCACAGCAGCAACGGGCATTTGATGTCAAGTGCGAGCGTCTTATCCACATCCGAAACAGTCGATGTGACTCCCGGTTTGCTGAATTCCCGGTATGTATGTGCAGGTTCAATTCGCACCAAGGCACACAAAGAACTGGTGGTAGATGCGATCTCACGCATATACTTAGGCGGGAATTCTCCGATGAATACATAACCGAATGTAGTAAGATATAAAGGAGGTAAATCAGGACTACATTGCACTTCGTTTCCATTATATATCTTCGGGAAGAGATGCGCACCAATCAGCAGATCGATATTCCCTGGTATATTCCAGGTTGGGTCCGCTAGCAGAATACCGCATGATTCGAAATTGAAGTCACAATCAAATGACCGCGAAGGCGACTGCGTTATTTGTTCCACAACTACTGCCACGATGCGATATTTTTTGTTAGCATCAATGCGGGATTCAGCATCCAGTTCCACGTAGCCAAGGGCAGGATGTGAAGACGAACCAACACCAAGCACAGATGCATCCAGCGGAGTTACTGTCAGATTTAGTATGCGACAGCATTCTAACGTGATCAGGTTATTCTCCGAACAAATATCTAGTAAACCTCTGACTTCTATTTTCTTATCACTGCGATCAATAGGATGTGCATACACTAGATAACTTGGCAAAAGCTTGTTTCCAAAAAGTGCAAGCATGTCCGAAGATATCAACGGAGCGGACGCATGCATGTAATCAACATGCAACGGTGTGTCAGAGACAGCCGTGCGAGCGAGCGGGGACGTGATGGCAGCAGCGGACGCCGAAGGAGCGGACGCATGCATTTCATCAACATGCAACGGCGTGTCAGAGACAGCCGTGCGAGCGAGCGGGAATGTGATGGCAGCAGCGGACGTCGAAGGAGCGGACGCATGCATGTCATCAACATGCGACGGCGTGTCAGAGACAGCCGTGTGAGCGAGCGGGAACGTGATGGCAGCAGCGGACGCCGAAGGAGCGGACGCATGCATGTCATCAACATGCAACGGCGTGTCAGAGACAGCCGTGCGAGCGAGCGGGGACGTGATGGCAGCAGCGGACGCCGAAGGAGCGGACGCATGCATGTCATCAACATGCCACAGCGTGTCAGAGACAGCCGTGCGAGTGAGCGGGGACGTGATGGCAGCAGCGGACGCCGAAGAAGCGGACGCATGTATGTCATCAACATGCAACGGCGTGTCAGAGACAGCCGTGCGAGCGAGCGAGGACGTGATGGCAGCAGCGGACGCCGAAGGAGCGGACGCATGCATGTCATCAACATGCAACGGCGTATCAGAGACAGCCGTGCGAGCGAGCGGGGACGTGATGGTAGCAGCGGACGCCGAAAGAGCGGACGCATGCATGTCATCAACATGCAACGGCGTGTCAGAGACAGCCGTGCGAGCGAGCGGGGACGTGATGGCAGCAGCGGACGCCGAAGGAGCGGACGCATGCATGTCATCAACATGCAACGGCGTGTCAGAGACAGCCATGCGAGCGAGCGGGAACATGTATCTATGGATATTAGTGGTACGAGAATTTGATGCAGCTAAGTTAGCATACAAAGCATTTTTATTATTATTCCTACCGAAGTGCAATAATCTATGGTGTTTTTGAAGGCAAGATCCTGACTGGATCTGTACTCGACAGACTGACTCACTTCTACAACTATGCAATTTATGCAAAAGACTCAAACAATTGACGCAAGCATTGTTAGATCTCGCGAAAACGTATCGAGATTTTGCGTCCGGCATGTCAACAAACTTGGCACATTCATACAAATGATTGTGTACTCCAGAACATAAGGAACAGCACGGTTGATTGTGGGCGGCGCGCGGTGCGGCAGACGGAGGAATCACAGCTGCGGGAGATCCACCACGAATCCGAAGTCCATTCGTCACCAACACACGAGTCGTGTGTTGTTGTACCGACTTCACTACTTTTCTATTATTTTCGCACGATTGTGCAGGTGGAATCGCAGGCGTCTTACGATCAAATGACGAGCTGTGCGGATTCGACAGTTCTAAAATCTTAGCCTGATCTTGTACGAAACTAATTAGCTGATTCGTTGTAGGTATTTCTACACTACGAACAGAAAGTTCAAAAGCTTGAATAGTTTGAGAATCCATTTTTCTCAATGCGCATTGAAGTAGAATAAAATCAGTCAGATCTGTTATTTCTAGTTCCTTAAGTGCCGATATCGACGCAGCATATTTACTGATAAACAAATCGAGCGCGTTTGCATTGTGCGAGCAAGGTTGCGAGTCGAATATGTTGTTCAGATAAAAAGAAGCTAATGCGCGTTTATCTTGGTACTTTTTAACTAAACTATCCCACAAAATGTTGTATGTTTCACCTGAAGGAATAATACCGGCGGTGAATTTCTGTGCTTCGTGAGTAAGTTTCGATACTAAATATTGTACCCTTTGCGAGTTCGAAAGATTTTTATTTGAATGAATGTTAGCTATAAATGACTGATAAAAAATATTCCAATTCGATGGACTTCCATCGAAACTAGGAATTACCAAAGGTTCTAATTTCACAGTAGGCTCAGGCGAGTTACTAGACTCATGTGAATGCACCTCAGGACAGGTTATTTTATTACGTATGCGTTTGATTCGCGTATACAAATCTTCAAAAGATTCGAGACATGCATAATCAGGAGTAAATCCTGGTTTCAATTGTAAATTAATTTTATTCATTTTATCAATAATTGACTCGAATTTATTTCTTAATTCATCTATTGTCTCTGTCTCAGCCATGAAGTTTTCGTTGGTACGTGAAGATGGATCAAAGTAATCGATCTTTTTCGAGGCAGAATAAATACGACTAACGCGTTGATATAAATATTCTTTCTTTTGATTCAAAAGAACCAACATGATCTCATTATCTGTATCACTATCCGTCATGATTGCGTTCAATATAAATTGATGTTAATGACAGAATAATTTGAACTAAGTAAATATTTACCTATCTACCCTCAAAATATAAAGAATGCGAGATGATGCAATATCTAAACGTTGTGACAAGGCGCGATGTAATAGTGGAGCGGAACTATATTAAACTAAAATGCGGGTAGTTAATAGGAATTATTTGACTGAGTAATATGAAATAAATTATCTGTTACTACTATGGTAAAAGACAAGTATGCAATTAATCAAATTCTAATAAGGGAATTTCTACCAAATATACGTAAGTCCCGAGCGTTTCCGCACTAAATTTACCAATAATTACGTACATTTGTATAGCGGGATGCGGAATGCGGGTTACAAATGGCGATAAGAATTCACCAAAATTACGTGAACCTTACAAAGTTAAGCGTTTTGAAATATAGAATTCACCAATTAAATACGTGAATCCTGGAAACTGGATTCAATATCCTTGCTCGTAAAGGACCATAATATGGAGTGGCGTGTAAATAGCCTGACTCCAGCGCGGGAATACCACAATGGGTGCAGTAAAAAATTAAGAAAAACAAAACAGACCGCTTAATTTATGCCCCTACGGTACTAACCTCTGAGCCGGCGCACAGCACACGGCAATGGTTTCCTGGCATCCTTCTGGCGTCTAACGTGAAACCTGGACGGGGGTCCAGGTTCTACAGAGTCAACACTTCACAGATATAAGGCGGCACCAACTATATGTAATTCAGTACACACTGTACCATAAGGTCTTTCTGGTCACAAAGTCTATTTTATTGTTCTTGTTTTAACTTGCGGTTCGCGGGTCACCGGGGTCACGATATAATCTTGACCTCACCGATGGAAGCGCCAAAGACGAATGCGGGGCCAAGGGGAGACAAGGCGTAGCAGCTTTTTTAGACTACTGGCGCCATCTCTCGCTGGGCACGCGAACAAATGTACCAAACTCATTGATTTACACCAGTAGGTAGGCAATAAGCGGTCCATTTGAAAGGGGTGTAATTATTAAATTAAAATATAATGCGTAGAAAGTAATTACAATACATAGAACCTAAATAATGGATACAAGTCGCTCCACCACATAGAAAGAAAAATAATTTTGTTTTTAGATTTTTCTACCTATTTTTGTATTCAAAGGCACTGAAAATATATTATATATTATTGCAAGGGACCCTAATTCTACTTCATTAAATGATGAGTGATACAACAATTACCTACTTGACACCGCTGTTTGGGATACCCCAGGCCAAATACTTGATTGGGTTAAATTTAATGTTCTATTGTCCATTAACAAGGCTCGCTCAACGTGGACCAACTCCCGTTCCAATCATTGGATGGGTGACCGTATCAAAGTTATTAAGTTATTAGTAGTAAGCGTAAGCTGACATTTTGTTAGATCATTTCAAGAGGAGTAATTCTTTCATACTTTCTTTCCCCGTTTTTTCCACATTTTCCATTGTTTCTTCGCTCCTATTAGTTGCAGCGTGATGTTATATAGCCTAAAGCCTTTCTCGATAAATGTTCTATTCAACACAATTTTTCAATTCGCACCAGTAGTTCCTGAGATTAGCGCGTTCAAACACACAAACAAACTCTTCAGCTTATAATATTAGTATAGATTATGTCATTTAAACTAGACATGATTTGAGTTCACAGTAAAGATTCATTCCATTCTAATAAGTACATATGAATAAGTGCCAGGAATTACAATAAAATTGGAAACAACTTGAAGTTACTTAAGTTGCTCAAACTTTCAAGTTCAATATTATTTACACAATTAATTTAAATATATATTGGTCATGCATTGAAAACTCTAAAAAGGAATAAAGAAAACCAAATATGTACATTCTGTTACATATCTTTACTAACAGAAATATTGAAAAACATAACAGGCTTTTTAAAAAAAAAATTAGACCCACTTTAGTTATTATTTTTGAGCGCTTCAATTTGTCTCTGATACGCACATATGAGAGCTTCAAAATAATCATCTCCGCTCAAATTCTTGATATCTTTATCGTGAAACTTAAGGAACAACATCTCAACAATTCTGAAAGATTTTGCAATCACTGCTTCGTCCAAACCTTTTAATCTTAGCTTATTTTCCATTTCAATTCTAAAAGGTGTCAAATCTATTGGTAAATCTTCGACTTTCATATTCTTTTCCGCTTCTAAAGCAAGGATTTCTTTGTCATATGCTTCGTTCACAGCAATTATGACATCTTCAGCAGTAATAGTGTCCAGATCGCGACCTGGATATCTTAATGTTGCGAGTTTACTGATTCTTTCTTCTAGTATCGCGTTTTGTTCAGGCGTTAAGTCGCCTACAGAAAATGGAGCGCAATTTATCGAAAGCGCAAAAGTTAGAACAATCAAACTTGTTAGTAATTTTATCATGATTATGCTATTTATTATTTGTTGTGTAATTATGTTACTCAAGAAGAAATCACACTATAAATGAAGAAATAATAATAAATGTTGTATTTATATACAGCTGCAAAGGCAAATGATAAAGAGTCTTAATTGAAATGAATATTACAAATCAATTAAATTTATACTTATCATCACAAACCTTACCACAAGCAGATTTATATGCAAATCATCATTATCAAAAGCTTATTAGAGCCCACGTCTGGACATAATTTTCCTCCTTTTTACGCCAATAGTTTCTGTTTTTCGCTTTACTTGACTAGAATGCCACCGTTGTTTTCAATAATCATTACCAAAATATATTATACCCACACTTATTTTTTTTTACACTTGATAGGCTCACGCTTGACTACGACTCGCCTGATGTTAAGCAACGTTCTACGATCTAGCGAGCTTGTTTAGAAGAAACCGGTTCACTCATATATTTTTTTTATTTTTTTATTTATCTAATTGCAGTAGTAATTAAGTTTAGTTATGATGTAATTAATCAGAGCTAATCGCTTTGGTAATAAAGCGGTTATTACTTGTTTGTTGACACTATATTTTATAGATAAAACTATATCTCAGTTTCCAACATAATGTTAAATAGGAAAATAACGTGAACAAACTGTCTGTGTTTCAAGCTAAACTTTATCTAAAATTATTCAGCAGTAATCATTAGAAACGGGTATAGTATTGACTTGACTAATAATTATTTTATTAATTTTCTAATTGTTCTATTATGTTTTATCATTTTCTCTATGCAAGTTGTGTATGTTTTGTGTATGGACTAAAAGTTCGAAATAAATGACATTTATTTATTTTATTTATAACAATAATTAGCTCATATTAAAATGACTTTATAAAGCATACATGAACTGATATAATAACTGATTATAAACTGTCATGGAAAAAAGGAACTTTCTTGAAGAAGACTTGATAACCTTTATTGAAGTCGGTTAAGAAGTGTGGAATGTTACTCATTGTAAAGCCAGATCAGAGGCTCTTAAGGCGGCTTGATAAACTCTCGACACCAGAGTTGGCCTCCCATCTTTCGATAAGAAGAAAAAAAAATCATATTTTTCTCTTATTTTCTTTATTTTGTAAGTGATATAGGTTTTTATTCAACATTCCCCTTAGCTCCGTTCTTCCACGTGCGAAGAGAGACGGGTATTTCTGGTATCTTCTCGGCGACCGCGTCGAACGGGTAGTTGTTGTAGGGCTGCCAGAATAGAGGGCGCACTGAGCGGTAACCTGCGGAGAAATAGATTAATTAGTGTAAATAATAACTAGTTACTAGTTAGTACTAACTTAAACTTTTATTGGAAAACAAGTGGGTGCTCGCGGCTTCGCTCGCATTACGAAGTAAAACATGCATCCCCTATTTCACTCCATTAAAAGTGGCATTTCCAAAATTCCTTTCTTAGCGGATGCCTTCGTCGTAACATCTACCTTCATTCCAAATTTCAGCCCGATCCGTCCAGTGGTTTGAGCTGTGCGTTGAATGTTGATAGATCACTATGCTAGTCAGTCAGTCACCTTTGAGTTTTATATATGTACTTATTTAGATGCGCTTAAATAATCACGACTGGCGGGATTATTTTCGCTCATCTTCCAATAAAAGTTTAATTTAAACAACCATAGTGCGGGCATAGCACTTGACAAAGTCACTCATAGTTCGTACTACTAACTATATGGCGCGTTGGAGAGGAGGCCCATGCTCAGCAGTGGGTGAACACAGGCTTATATGATGATGAATTAAAACTGACAGGAATCTTGTTTGATAATGAAATTAATATAAATCCTCGTTCAAACGTAACGGCTTTTTTTTACTTGAGATAGGCTTACGCTTGGCTACAACTTGCCTGATGTTTAGCAACGTTATAATCTAGAATCTAGCGCGCTTACCTAGAAGAAACCTAATATTTATTATTTTGGTTAAGGCAGACAGAGCGCCTGTTCTACAGAGATGCAGGTTCGATTCCAGTAGGTGGAAGTTGTTTTAAAATCATTTCCAAATATACGTAACCTTGCGATCTTCAAAGCGAGAGTGAATCGGTTCTTACTGGGTAAGCACGTTCCATCCTAGACCGTAATGATTGCTTACCATCAGGCGAATTACGGTCGCGTCCAAACCCATTCCTTGTAAAAAAAATGAGTAAAAATTTTTTTTGGGGGTTTTGCACTTGACGACGATAAACTAAAAAAAAAACAGCTGTGCGTATAATTTTATACTAACATAAGGTAGGTTTTGAAGATAAAATCTTTAAAGTAAAAGTTTAGATACGAGTAATATAGAAAATTGAACCAAAAATCAAACCGAGAGAAGTAAATAACCCTGCTTAATAGCTCGACTTAAAATGAAATGAATTAATTATGATACCTAATATTACAAAGCAGTTCTCTCTAAATTATAGGCATGATAGATAAGCTTTGTACGAACTTAGCTAAAGCTAGCGCCATCTCTTAGCAAAAGCTTATTAAAAGAAGCACCGGAATAGCTATTCGATATTTGAGCGACATCTATTTTATCCATATAAAATAAATAAATATTCCGGGACATTGCACACAGTGCCATCTAGCCCCACACTAAGCAAACGCTTGTGTAGTGGGTACTAGATAACGGATATAATACTTATATACTTTTATTTTGTAAATACATACTTATTATACATAGAAACGACCAGACTCGTTTTTGTTTAGCTCAGTATAACATGCTAAAGCAACAACACAAGCCGTAGTTCAAGGTTGAACTTACCTGTATTGGAATGGAGTTGGCTATCAAACTATACTACAATTTATAGTAGTAAATTAAACTCACAAGAGTTGGTATAGAAACTATTGTAAGAAAACACTAAGAAATATTCGAATTCTTCTTCTTATAAATAAATAATAAATAAATAAAATAAATATTCCGGGACATTGCACACAGCGCCATCTAGCCCCACACTAAGCAAACGCTTGTGTCGTGGGTACTAGATAACGGATATAATACTTGTATACTTTTCTTTTGTAAATACATACTTATTATACATACAAACAACCAGACTCAACACAAGTAATTATACATTTTAAAATTAATAAATACTTGTGTCATACGGGAATCGAACCCTTATAGAATGAGAGTGGCCAACTCTGGTGTCGAGAGTTAATCAGGCTGCCCTAAGGGACTTTAGCTTAACGACTGCCGTACTAGACAAACAGCTGGGACCTACAACTACACGGAACCGCTCAAAATGGAATGCCACTTTTCGGTCACCCATCCAAGGACTGCCGCGTCGACCTTTAATTAATTAGAATAATTTATCTTCGATCCACTAGCAGGACGATTCTGAAACCCATATAGCGACACTATACTAGGATAAAATTAATTACAAAAAAAAAACAATATCCGAGTTCAAGACTGTCACTAAAAATTACTAAATAATTTATTTTCAATTTTGCGACTTTAAAACTCAGAGTTGGGAGTAAAGAATCTATCAAATTATTGAGACTTACAATCCTATAAGTAGTCTTATTGAAATCCGTAATATTTTGTTGTCGGTGCGTAACATACCCACAAAAAAATGGCTGAATGAAGTAAGAGTTCTTATGCAAGTGGCCATTAAAATTACAGTATTAGGTGCGAGTGAACTATTGTTATTAGCTATGGTTCCTTACGGTCAACCTAGTTTTGTTGTTTTGTATACTGAAATACTGATGGTCTTCTTCTTATCGAACGAGAGTGGCTAACTCTGGTTTCGAGAGTAAATCAAGCCGCCCTAAGGGCCGCTGACATGACTTAACGACTGACGTTCTATGACAAACAACCGGGACCTATAATTTAACGTGTCATCCGATCCACGGAAGCGCCCAAAATTGAATACCGATGATAATTACATATATTCTGGGATAGTAAGTAATATGGAAGAAAAATAAATTGATAAATTTAACCAAAATACAATTAATAGGGTAAATAAATAAAATAACAGGCAGAGATCAAAACATCAGTACAGTTGTAACGTTCATATTCGGTGGATTTACTTTTTGAATTTGGCGGTCATTTTAGCTTTTATATTAGTATGGTAACTCCGCCTTACTTCTTTTATCTCATCCCTAAAAAATCGATAGTCTTTAGTCTATGACGACCCTCGATTTTACCGATTTTGGGAAAATCAGTCTCCTCCCTATCTGATCGACGTGGCCGTCGTGGAACTGCAGATTGAGTTTTTTCTAACGAAAAATGTCGGAATAAATAGCGTGGAGCCGGGGTCCGGGCCTCTTTCTCCGTTCGGCGGTCGTCCTAAATCAATACCTCGCAGCAGTGAACGACTGCCGGTGCCAATCACCACGCGGAGGGAGCCTGCTGCGAGGAAGCCGAGACGTCAGGCCAGGAAGCCGCAATACCATCCTCGCGGACGCTGCCCAGGCATTTCCCGGCGTTCCTGTTGGCACGCGCTCCTACATTCCACGAACAACCCCAGATTAATACTGGTGAGTCGTTTTTCCTTCATTTAGTGCGGTATTACTCGCGTTGTGTTCCGATTGCATGTCACGCAATCTCGCCATTTTGTGTTGCGTGCTCCGCAGATTTCCCGTCATCGGCGCGTCCGAATCCTGTCGGGACGGCCCGTGACGTGATCCTGCAGGACGAGGCACGAGCTCTGAGCACGAGCGCATGCTCGAGTACTCAGCGACCCGTGGCCTTTTTGGCATTCCGTGCACGGTGCTAGCCACGTGTCGCCATCTTTCTTTTCGCCTGACCCCTTCTTGTGCTTGCTTCATTTTTTAGCTGTTTCCTTTTCTCGATTCCAGGGGTTGTTCCCGGGGGCTTGACCTCGAGAAGGTAGCCCGACTGTCTGACGCCGGTCCAGCCGAGTGCTCGACTGCGTCGCGATTCCCCGCTGCCGCCGATCGCCTGCCGGTGTCTGAGAGCTGGCGCCGCAACCCGCCAGCCTCTGGTCCGCGCCGGCTCAGTCCTGCACCACGTGGTGATCGGCCAAGTGGTAACGCTCCACCCTCACGGTACCGTAAATCAATTCCTCAGTTATAGCCTCCGGTTGAATTTAATATGCGATTGGGTCATACCATAGTCACTAGTGTAAAAAACCAACCAATTTTCATAACTTAATTTCCAAGGTTCACCTCGATGAGTTATCCCTAAGTCCGTTCCATATGTAACTTAATTGTAAAACTGTTATCCCGGATCCTTCCGAGCCGAGGTAACTTAACTTTCTTCCATTAATATAATTTCTATAAATCTATTTCTTAATGTGTTAAATATTGTAATATGCTACCCGGATCCTTCCGAGCCGGTGTATCTTAATTTAATTTAATTAATTTCAATTGTATACAACTATTTCCCATCTACCTGAATTTGTAAAACTTACTTGTGCATTACCCTATATTATAAATAAAACAACAATTTAATGTGTCTCTCTTCGTTTTATTTGGGTCATGCCACCTAGGTATAAGTAGTTAGGTATAGTAAAATAGTTTTGTAACAGTGGCGCCCGAATAATCTGGTTTTTTTACATTAATCACCGGCTGACGGGGATTAAAACTGGTGACTTGATATGACCTTAATCTTTTATAGACATATTCAAAATTTTATAATTTTCTTTTGTTAATAAACTTACATGTGAATTTCAAATGATATCCTGGCTTAAATAAATTATTAAGCTTTTAAGTTTTAAGTTTTTAAAATGTTCTTTCCAACTTATTGAAATTTGGGTGTTTTGATAAGGCTAAGTTTTTTTCCTTATAACTTTTGTTGCCTATTTAGTTGGATGTGAATTTTAAATGAGGTTTCAATTTTGAGAAACTTGTAGCTGGTCATTAATTTATTTCAGTCAGGTTTTGAATATTGTTGTGTTTATCTTGTGTCACTAATTGATTTTAGTAGGACACTGAGACTTTAAATTATTGTGTTGAATATATATTTAGATGTGAATTTCAAATGATAATTAGGTTTTGAATATTGTTGTATTTATCTTGTGTCACTAATTGATTTTAGTATGACACTGAGACTTTGAATTATTTTGTTGACTATATATTTAGTTGTGAATTTCAAACGATAATTTGGTTTTGAATATTGTTGTATTTAACTTGTGTCATTAATTTTTTTTTATTATGACACTAGGACTTTAAATTATTTTGTCGCTTATATATTTTGATGTGAATTATAATTGATGGTTCGGTTTTGAAATATTGTACTGCGTCATTAATTTATTTTAGTAAGACACTGAGATTTTAAAATTATTTTGTTACCTAGGTATTTGGAGGTGAATTTTAAATATTGGTCCGGTCTTTAAAATTGTTATAGTTGTGTCATTAATTTATTTTAATATAACACTGAGACTTTAAATTATTTTATCGCCTTTATATTTTGAAGTGAATGTAAATATTGGTTCGGGTTTGAAAATTATTAATAATTTTTTTTTTAAGATTGTTAGTTAACATTTAGCTGTTGAGTCTCAGTTTTCTTTCTTTCTATCCCTTCAACACAATTTTTTGGGATTACCTACTTGCCTAAGGACTTTGACTCAGCGCGGTGCAACCATACTTACCAAATTTTTTTTTTTCTCTCTCACTCTTTCCACTTTTACCAACCTTGTTGTTTCATTACAAGATGGAGCGACCAATCGCATATAACCTACTGCAAAAACATGAACTTATTTACGAGGTTGAGGTAAGAGATGCCAAGCCAGAATCAACCGTGGCAGCTCTTAGAACACAAATCCGACAGCTTGCTCATGACATTCCGGCGGACGAGGTTATTGAGGTGGATCGCGACGCAGAGTCTGAGATTAGGGCAGTCACAGAGGGCATGAGAGAGCTGACCGATTTTTTCGAGCAAAGGAAAGTTGTCTTCAAAAGGGTGAATAGAATAAGGGCCCTGGCCCATCACTTGTTCCACAGGCTTAGCAGAGTAGTAGTTGACGACGACAAGCAGCTCCTTGACCAACACGCAGAGACAGAGGAACAACTTTCGGCTTTGTTACAGCGGGTTGATGCCGTTTATACGTCGTTCCACTCAAGTTTTCAAACAACAGAAGCCAGTCCGCAGGCGTCTTTATCTCCACCTCAGGCTTTGCCCCAACTTTCCCACACAGGTGCAACAAATTCAAAGGAGCTGAAATCTTTATCCACACTGAATCACAAATATAATGGCGTATCGTGTATTAAGGTTTACCTAGAAAGATTAGACGAATTATGCATCACCCGACAGATTTCTGGAGACGTTTTGTTCCAGGGTGCGGCAGAATTATTTATAGACCGGGCACTAGTTTGGTATAGGGGAATCAAAGCGGAACTCAGCTGTTGGTCGGCACTCCGTTCCGCTCTATTAGAAGAATTCCTACCAATAGACTTTGACCAGAGATTACTAAGAGAAATTAGTCAAAGAACGCAAGGGGAGACAGAGTCGGCATCATCCTTTATTTCAGTGATGCTGAACTATTACTCCAGACTTTCAACCCCTGCTCCGGAAGCTGAAAAACTCCAGACCGTCCGTTATAATTTGCGGCCAGGTTTTGTCAACGCTCTCGCTTTAGAAGAGATATCCACGATCCAACAATTAAAACACAAATGTAAACAAATTGAACATTGTTTATCCAGGGCGGCTCTTTTCAAGGAGCCTTCTAGGCCTAGTGCACAATCATTAGCAGTAGACCTTTGCTACTCCAAGCAGCCGTCACGTGTTGAAGTAGTGGATGTTACTCCAGTAACAGCGGCAGCCCATAACCAGAAAGAGTTTTGCATTCGTTGTCGCGTCTCTACACACCGCTTGAGCAACTGCACTTCGAAGGAAATCGTTTGCTTTTCTTGTGGTAGGAAAGGAGTTCGTTCCAGTAACTGTCCCGACTGCAGGAGAAGACAACCAGCAGAAAGCAGTCGCCCTTGGAGGTCTCAACGCGACACGGAACGTCAAAAAAACTAGGCATCGGTTCCTTCCGGTCTACCAAGAATGCAGTCAACAGAAGGAACCTAAAATATTTTCTGTTAGACTCTATTCATTTTGAGAACATTCCAGATGACAGACCACACCTAACGATCCAGATATTTGACTCTAACTACTCTGGGTTACTAGATTCAGGCGCATATATTTCTGTTCTAGGGGGCTCTACAAAGGACATTTTTTTGAACTTGGGAGCCACGCTGCAACCCTGCTTAGACACGGATGCACGCTTCGTTAAGGCTGCAAACGGAGCCATCGAGCCCGTGGAGGGAATTATTTATCTTCTCGTCACTTATAAAGACGTAAAAAAAATTATAACCTTTCATGTTGTTCCAGCCGTTACGACACCCATTATTTTAGGGGTTAATTTCTGGCGAGCTTTTAACATTGCACCAGAACTTTTTCCGGCAACAACAGACGTCCAGCAGGTTTCAACTGTCTCGACGGCTTCCCACATCCAACATTGGGATATCCTAGATCTTCACCAACGCACTTTGGCAGAAAATTTTATCAGGAAATTTAAGGAAATTTCGTTTGAAGAAAAGGGTCTAGGACAGACATCGTTGGTTTCACACATCATCGACACGGGGGACCATCCTCCCATCAAACAACGGTATTACTGTATGTCCCCAGCTCGTCTGAAGGAGCTCAACCGGCAGCTGGACGAGATGTTGGAGATGGGAGTAGTGGAACAAAGCAGCAGCGAATGGAATAATCCAGTTCTACTCACACCAAAAGCAGGCGGAGAGCTTCGGTTTTGTTTAGATAGCCGCAAACTCAACGCAGTTAGCAAGGGCGACGCTTACCCCTTACCATACATCTCTCACATCTTGAACCAGCTTCGGGATTCTCAGTTTTTGAGCTCGATAGATTTAAAATCAGCATTCTGGCAAATCCCTCTCCAGGACAAAGAGAAAACTGCTTTCACAGTTCCAGGTCGAGGCCTGTTTCAATTCCGGGTCATGTGTTTTGGCCTGAAAGGCGCTCCAGCAACCCAGCAGCGTCTCATGGATCGCCTGTTCGGCCCAGAGTTCGGCAATGAAGTCTTCGTATATCTGGACGATATAATCATTGCCACCAACACCTTCAAACGGCACCTGGAAGTATTAAATAGAGTCCTGGAAAAGCTACGGTCAGCGAACCTCACCATTAACCTGCCTAAGTCGTCGTTTTTTCGTAGGGAACTTAGATACCTCGGCTATATAGTGAACGAGCAGGGTTTGCACACAGATCCAGCCAAGACTCAAGCCATCGTTGAATGCCCCGTTCCAACTTCAAAAAAAGAGGTGAAAAGATTTTTAGGTATTGCCTCCTATTATCGGCGATTCATCAAGGGCTTCAGCAACATAGCTGCCCCTTTACATGCTTTAACGAGCACAAAGAAAACAGCCCCTCCATTTAAATGGTCGAAAGAGGCTGACCAAGCTTTTAACGACTTGAAGTCCGCTCTAATTTCCGCACCGGTTTTAGTATGTCCAAACTTTGACAAACCCTTCGCTGTACATTGTGACGCATCGAATTACGGAATCGCCGCAACTTTGACACAAAAAGACGACGACGGTAATGAACATCCCATTGCATATGCCAGCAGGTCGCTGAACTCAGCGGAACGCAATTATTCGGCCACCGAAAGGGAAGCCCTTGCAGTAGTATTCGGAGTCGAATATTTCCGTCCTTTTTTAGAAGGAGGTGAGAAGTTTAAAGTCATAACCGACCATTCCAGTTTAAAATGGTTCTTTAACCTATCCAACCCCACCGGACGATTAGCACGTTGGGGCTGTAGATTGTCTCCTTATGACTTCACAATAGAACATAGGAAAGGGGCGCTCAACACCGTCCCAGATTTTTTAAGCAGAGCAGTACCCCTTGCTGAGTTGACACCGCCTCCAACAGACCCGTGGTACATTAAGCTGGTAGAAAAGGTTTCTCGCTTCCCTCAGTCGTGCCCTAACTTCATATTACAGGGCTCTTCACTGTGGAGGTATTCAAAAACGAAGGGTCAGCGTGATCCCCACTTTGACTGGAAAGAAGTAGTTCCTATGGAGAGACGGCAAGACATCTTGAAGGAGTACCATGCGGGGACCACTTCGCCTCACTTCGGGATTTTTAAAACGTATCGCAAGATAGCCTTGAGATACTATTGGCCTAACATGTACTCTGACATTTCTAAGTTCGTAAATTCGTGCGAGACTTGCGCCGCTTATAAAATCCCACAAAAACAAACTCCAGGCTTCATGGGTAACCAGAAAAATTGTTCAAAACCGTTCGAGATGATCAGCGTAGATATAGTAGGGCCGTTGCCTCGTTCCAGGTCAGGACACATATATTTATTGGTAGTAGTCTGCTGTTTTACCAAATACTGCCTCCTATTCCCCTTACGGAGAGCAACTGGGAAAAACATAGCGTCGAAATTGGAGGAAGGAGTCTTTCTAGTCCACGGAGTTCCCCGGACAGTGATCATGGATAACGCTACTGTGAACACTGGAAGGGAAGTCCAGGCCCTTATCCAGAAATACAAAATTCCTCAAATGCACTTTACGCCACGCTACTGTCCACAGGTCAACACTGTAGAGCGATATAACCGCACTATTGTAACCGCTGTGTCGATTCTTGTAGGTCAGGATCACCGATCGTGGGATACCTTTCTATGCAAGATTCAATTCGCAATGAACTCCGCAGTGAACGAGTCTTCTCGCTTTACACCTTTCTTCTTAGTCCATGGAAGGGAACCGGTATGTAACGGATCATGGTATAATCAGTCACAGACCGATACTCTTCCTTCCATAGGATCTAGAGACGAACATGCTTCACAACTGGCACATCTCACGGATACATTCACTTCAGTTTCACAGGCATTAGCGAAATCACACGCGAGAAACATCCCTCACTACAACAAATCCCGGCGTTCATTGTGCTTCCAGGTGGGCGACACTGTGTGGAAACGCACCTATCCCCTCAGCGACGCGGCCAAGTTTTTCACCGCCAAGCTCGCGCCTAAATATACCAAGTGTCGCGTAACCCGACGCGTGAGTGACTTGGTATATGAATTACAAGATTTTCAGTCTGGCAAAATATTAGGAGAATGGCATGTGAAGGACCTGAAGCAGAGTTGTCCCACGTAGGCCACTCTGACATCAGTCACACTTCACCAGCACATTTGGGGTGCTGGTGATGCCAAGATTTTTTTTTTCTCTCGTTTTTTCATTTTCATCTCTTCCCTCATTGAAAGGGATTATTTCCTTGATCAATTTTTTTTTCTCAGAAATAGGCTCGAAACTGTTTATACCTAGTCTCAGCCTAGTACTTGTGTTAAGTTATTGCCGAAGCAGCCTTTCGGCTGTCTGGCGGCACACATATTGTTATAAATAATGACTATTAATTAATTTTTTCTTATATAATGTTTTCTTACGCTTTGCTTACTATTTGTTTCTTATAATTTCTTGTCAGGGGACACCTTTCCTTATCGTATGGATTTTGGATATATGACCGTGTCAATACCCACACCAGCCTGTAGATGTTTATACGCTGGGGTCCAGCGTACAGTTTCTTCCTTCCGGAAGAAACTGTCTGCACGTTGGGGGGTATTGTAACGTTCATATTCGGTGGATTTACTTTTTGAATTTGGCGGTCATTTTAGCTTTTATATTAGTATGGTAACTCCGCCTTACTTCTTTTATCTCATCCCTAAAAAATCGATAGTCTTTAGTCTATGACGACCCTCGATTTTACCGATTTTGGGAAAATCAGTCTCCTCCCTATCTGATCGACGTGGCCGTCGTGGAACTGCAGATTGAGTTTTTTCTAACGAAAAATGTCGGAATAAATAGCGTGGAGCCGGGGTCCGGGCCTCTTTCTCCGTTCGGCGGTCGTCCTAAATCAATACCTCGCAGCAGTGAACGACTGCCGGTGCCAATCACCACGCGGAGGGAGCCTGCTGCGAGGAAGCCGAGACGTCAGGCCAGGAAGCCGCAATACCATCCTCGCGGACGCTGCCCAGGCATTTCCCGGCGTTCCTGTTGGCACACGCTCCTACATTCCACGAACAACCCCAGATTAATACTGGTGAGTCGTTTTTCCTTCATTTAGTGCGGTATTACTCGCGTTGTGTTCCGATTGCATGTCACGCAATCTCGCCATTTTGTGTTGCGTGCTCCGCAGATTTCCCGTCATCGGCGCGTCCGAATCCTGTCGGGACGGCCCGTGACGTGATCCTGCAGGACGAGGCACGAGCTCTGAGCACGAGCGCATGCTCGAGTACTCAGCGACCCGTGGCCTTTTTGGCATTCCGTGCACGGTGCTAGCCACGTGTCGCCATCTTTCTTTTCGCCTGACCCCTTCTTGTGCTTGCTTCATTTTTTAGCTGTTTCCTTTTCTCGATTCCAGGGGTTGTTCCCGGGGGCTTGACCTCGAGAAGGTAGCCCGACTGTCTGACGCCGGTCCAGCCGAGTGCTCGACTGCGTCGCGATTCCCCGCTGCCGCCGATCGCCTGCCGGTGTCTGAGAGCTGGCGCCGCAACCCGCCAGCCTCTGGTCCGCGCCGGCTCAGTCCTGCACCACGTGGTGATCGGCCAAGTGGTAACGCTCCACCCTCACGGTACCGTAAATCAATTCCTCAGTTATAGCCTCCGGTTGAATTTAATATGCGATTGGGTCATACCATAGTCACTAGTGTAAAAAACCAACCAATTTTCATAACTTAATTTCCAAGGTTCACCTCGATGAGTTATCCCTAAGTCCGTTCCATATGTAACTTAATTGTAAAACTGTTATCCCGGATCCTTCCGAGCCGAGGTAACTTAACTTTCTTCCATTAATATAATTTCTATAAATCTATTTCTTAATGTGTTAAATATTGTAATATGCTACCCGGATCCTTCCGAGCCGGTGTATCTTAATTTAATTTAATTAATTTCAATTGTATACAACTATTTCCCATCTACCTGAATTTGTAAAACTTACTTGTGCATTACCCTATATTATAAATAAAACAACAATTTAATGTGTCTCTCTTCGTTTTATTTGGGTCATGCCACCTAGGTATAAGTAGTTAGGTATAGTAAAATAGTTTTGTAACACAGTGAGTCCGAACTAATTAAAAAAAAAAAAAAACTTGTATTTTATTCAATTCCCTTAGCTACATTCTTGCTGAGAGGGATTGGTATAATATTATCTGGTTTCTTCTCGGCGACCTGATCGAACGGATAGTTGCTGTAGTGTTGCAAGAATACAGGAAGCACAGTGCGGTAGCCTGAAATAAATAATATTACATTATAACTAGCGGGTGCTCGCGGCTTCGCTCGCATTAGGAAGTAAAACTTGCATCCCCTATTTCACCCCATTAAAAGTGGCATTTCCAAAAATCTTTTCTTAGCGGATGCCTACGTCATAACATCTACCTTCATTCCAAATTTCAGCACGATCCGTCCAGTGGTTTGGTTTGTGCTTTGATAGATCACTATATCAGTCAGTCAGTCACCTTTGAATTTTATATATTTAGAAGATACTTGTGGACGCCCGCGGCTTCGCTCGCATTATTTCAGGATAAAAAGTTGCCTATAGCACTCTTACGACCTCATATTACCTACATATCAAAAATGATGATGTACCATTCAGCCGTTTTTGCATGATAAGCGTTATAAACAGACAAACAAAGACACAGATAAAAAGACAAAAATTCTAGAAGTTGTTGGAACATGTTCTGTTATTAATTCTAAGTATCTACAAACATTTTTTTTAAATATCTATGAAATTGATCTTGACCTGACTGAGCAGTGAGCAGTGTAAAAAACCTTCTTTCAGTGCCAATATATGTCCTTGCCGGATATATGTGGATGCCTGTGCCTATATTATACGAGTAAGCTATTGGATTGGTTTAGATAATATTTACGCTGAGACCTAAGCTGAGACCTAAGTATAACTTATTTTATTTAAAAAAAACAGACCGATTATCACTTAGAAATTCCGAGAAATCCGTGGACACAAAACCTCACAAAATTTTGCATATGTGTGTGTTTTTGAAGCTTGATTCTAGAAAGATTGCTCATCCGCTTATACGAGTATTATAATATGTCATACTTACACAAATTTTATCCAATTGAGAAAGAGATTATAAAAAAGGTAAGTAAGTATAGCCTATATAGCTGAAATAAAACTCTTCTATTTGCAAATCCTTAAATTAATTAACTTACATATCTAAGAAGGACTTAACTCAGAATAAGTTATCTTATTTCCTTTAATTACTTAATAAACACTAACCTATTTATAATTATTATTATTTCCTTTAATTATTTAATTACTTAGTTTAGTTACATAGCTTCTAGATATATATTTTTTACTTCTTTTTTTATGTATTCTGCCGAATCAAGTAGGCCGGTAGCTGAGCCGATAAATTGGGAACAAACTTTAGAGGAATAACAACAACAAAATAATGAATGCTGTACGTTGAAAGGTTTACTAGGATTAGTTTATAAAAAATACTTTCATTATCTTCATTTATTGTAGCAATAATAAATTTGTGCTTAGCTTTAATTGGTAATACATTTTGTATATAAAAAAATACTAGTGTTACATAAATATATCAATGTCATTACCAATGTTAAGCCAAAATAAATAAATAAATTTACTAAGTTTACTAAGCCTTGCACTAGGCATCCTAGAATCCTGTGTAGCAAGGCTACAGTATCCTTAAAATAAAAGTTTTAAATACTTTTGATGCAATTTATATTTGCAATAAACCATAATGTTTTCCTAATCTTATATTTATTCTCAATTATTTTTTCTAGTAGTTCTTCTTCGTTTGAGAGTGGCCAACTCTGTTGTCAAGAGATTTCAAGTAGTAACTAATAAAAAGTCAATATTTTCCTTAGCGCCATTTTTCCACTTGAGATGAGCGAGGGGTATTTCTGGAACCTTCTCGTTGAAGATGTCGAATGGATAGTTGGTATAGTGCTGGTCGAAGATAGGTCGCACTGGTCTGAAACCTGGGAAATACAAAATATGTTTTTAATATACATAATAAACGTAAAAAAATCTTTTTATGGAAGAAAAAAAGCGATCGGTTTGTATTTTTAATATTCTAAAAACATAAATAACTTGAGTTATAAACATGTTAAAAAAAACTTTGTAAAGAAGAAAAAAGGCGATTAGTTAATATTCTAAAAACATAAATAATACTTAATTCAATTTTCCATGAGATTTACAGGCATTGATTTAAGATTCCTGTGTGTTTGGAATGTATGATATATTCAAAGTTTCTTTAACTGTATAATCCCAAGCATATTCCCCAACGAAATAACATAACCATTGATAAGCAACTCTAAACAAAAATAATAACACATGCAACAGAATGTACTTCCAGATTTTTATCCAAAATTTAACTAATTTTAGCGAATACTCACCAATATCTCTTCAGCACAACACACTCAAAACAAACAACACAACATTGCCATGATCGAAGGTCGGTCGACATAACTATACACATGATAAAGAACACTTGTAAAAAAATTATATAGACAGTTTTACATAAGCAAATAATAATTCACAGGACATCACGAAAATAACAAAATAAATAAACATCTTTACTGGCAGCTAACGCAAAACTTTTTATGAGAGGCTTTTATACATCAACATATAATTTTATTGAAAACCACACAGCGAAAAACAAATAGTTGTTCCACATAAAGAATTTACTGAATCGGACATATCGTAAAGAAAACAAATTCTTTTCAAAAATATCGCAAGACAGTAGTAATGTTGTTGTACTCAAACCACCTTTAAGATTTTTTTGCATAAAGTTACCAGTAATTTATCACAATGAATCAAAAACCATTTCAACGAATAAAACAAACGACAATCAACAAATAAACTTCGAGTTTTACAAAAAAATAAAAATAATAAGTCATTGTACTCACCAACGTCAAAAGCATTCAATTTAGCAGTGTCATCATCATCCAGTGTGAAGTCGAAGATAGAAGCGTTCTCAACCACGCGGGTCTTCGTGACTGTCTTGGGGATGCTCACCAAGCCACGCTGGGACTGGGGGTAAATAGAAATAGATAATGTTAATATTTACTGTTACTATGAGCTTTAATATCAGTCAAAGTCAGATTTATCATTATTTGATTGGGCACCAGATAAGATTGGGCACCAGATAAGACCAATATTTTAGGCCAAGAGGCAAGAAATTCTAAGGCAGGAATTTATGGACTTTATGGTTCTATTCTACGGGCCTAATTTGTGTTGAAACAAATTTTAGCTGAGATCAAATATGTCTTGAAATTGTTAGACAAAGACAATTAAGGAGCTGCAATACTGCATAGGTGTATTTCGGCATATGAGTATCATATTACTGCCCATATTAGGTGTCAAATGAGTTATAAGTCGATGGTGTTAGCGCCTTGTTTGAGTGTGCGTGTGTAAGGTGAATGCCTATAATCTTTGTTGACGTTGTGTCATAAGAATTTTTGTAAAGATTTGAGGGTAGTTCACTTTTAATTTCAATTGTATAAGTTTCACATTATCAAAGAGTTACTGATGATGCTTAAAAGGCATTTTATAACTGTAATTAGGTATTGTATCTTTTATTGTATCTCTTAGTTTATTATTCTTTGTCATGTATTCATGTTACATAATAAATGATAACTATGACGTAATTTACCTGTACCTAGTATTATATTGGGAGATGACTCTGGCCTCGTAACACAGTTTTACGGCTACCACGAGGTCAGAGGATTCACATGTTATTGTACAATATTTACGTCAAATAATGGAATTTTGTATTTTGTATTAAATTAAAAAAACAGAGGGCTTTAGTATAATTTCTTCATTAAAAAGACTATGGTAAATGAAAATGTAAGAGGTGTATTTCAAAGAAATAAAAGAACATCTAGCAAAAATGAAAGACACTCTTTATCGAATACAAGTAAATCAAAATACTGTCAAAAGAGAATCGAAACAGAAGAGCAAAGAACATGCTGTGGATCTCTGATATATAAGAAACAAAAGACAAAAATCAACGAAATACACTCAAAACAAAAGAGCTTCAATCGTGTTTTAGAAGAATCACTACGTGAAAAACAAGAGACTGACGAAATAGAGTCAAAACTAAATGAATCACAATCTACAATGAATTAAAAACAAAAGATCGACAAATATAAAACCAAAACAAAGAAAACAGAAGAAGAACTTACCAAATGCCTAAGTGCAACTTGTGTGCCAGTCTTGCCGTGCTTGGTTGCTATGGAAACCAGCGTGGGATTGTTCAGTTTGGGCTCTGGGCTGGTTGGTGCCGCTCGGGCAGGTATCATTGTGCCGAAGGGAGAGTACGCTACAACCACCACGTCGTTGGTCTGGCAGAGAGTCACTAGGTCACGTTGACCGAGATTGAGATTGATCTGGAAAATTCGAGAGAAACAATAATTATTGTATATTTGTGTTAAAATATAACTACTACGATGTAGGTAATGTAAGTAAATATCTAGTCTAGAAATATATTGGGAGATGATTCTGAACTTTTAACAAAGTCTAGCGGCTACCACGTACTCAGAGCATTCACATAATGTATTATGACATATAAATGATATTGTATCTTTGTAAAAGAAGACGTTTTACTAAATTACCAAGTAATATTATAAAGGCAAAAGTTTGTGGGTATTTTTGGTTCTTCTTTATGCTCAAATGCTTGAACCGATTGCTATGAAATTTAATATTGAGGTAGAGAATTTCATTCGTGAAAGAGAAACAAAATACTTTCAGAACATTTATTATCGAGTTTGAGATTACCGCTAGAGGCGCTAGTGTAGCTTGAGTTCTAAATGTTTCCATAATTAGCTTCACTTATTTTCCGCTAGAATCGCCTGTGGATCGTAAGGATTGAATTATCTAATGTCAAAAAACGATAGGCCTCATTGCGATAACTAACCTCAATCTGATTAACTGCAGGCTTCACTTTACAGTTAGCCAGTATCCTGGTCATCTGATGCACGTTGAAGTTGGAGACACCGATGGCTTTCACCAAGCCCTTGGCCAGCACTGCTTCGAAGCCTTTCCAAGTGTCCAGGTAGTCGATCTTCTCGTCTACGCCTTCTTGCTGAAAATTATAAAAAAGAGATATTAATAAACAATATTATCACTATCTTTGATCTATTATGCAGGATCAATGTTCATTTTAAAAAGCGAGTGTGGCTCAACGGTTCCAGTGTCTGCTTTTCATCCAGACGCACCCTGGTTCGAATCCGGCCCTACACCAATGGTTTGTATTTTCAAGTTATGTGTGGATTTGCACTCGCTTAACAGTGAAGGAAAACATTGTGAGGAAACCGACATGTTTGAGGACCACAACATCCGAGGACATGTGTCTTCCGTGGAAGGACTTGGGCTTGTACGTACAGATATAGACATAGGCCAGTGCATGAGGAGCAGGTCCACGTAGTCCAGGTTGAGTCTGCGCAGGGAGCCGCGCAGGGACACCTTAACGTCGTCGGGCCGGTGGAAGTGTTGCCACACCTGAAATATAAAAAACATGAACTCGTCAATTGGAGAAGACTCTGGCCTTGTAACACAGTCTCACGACTAGCCCAAGGCCAGAGGTTACACGAAATTTATTGTTACCCGTGTCATTATTTTCCAGTTTTTTTAACCGACTTCCAAAAAGATGAGGATATCAAGTCTTCTGAATGTTTTTTTTTTGCAAGATGGGCGCACGTTTGATCACAACACGCCTGATGTTATGCATCGCTGCAGATTACAATTGTATAGAAGAAATCGATAAAATTTGCTAGATTAGCATGGCCAACGCTTCTACCTCAATGATCGCTTACCATCAGAAAAAATAAAGATCAAGTGCAAAAAAATCCGTTTAAGAAACAATTTGAAGACATTTTATGGTATTGTTTCTAACATAATGACAACAAATGATGGTAAGTAAGTACACAGACAGATTATCATTGTAAAGTAGAGTTTGCATGAGAGTCATACACATGGTATGACCGTCAATAACTCTGGAACGGATGAACCGATTTACACGAAATTTGGTACAGAGACAGATTAGACTCCTTACTAAGACATGGTATAAAAGTTTTAATTAAATATTGTTCAAATCTCACCTTAGTAGTAACAAAAAGTTCCTCCCTCTTCACAACGCCTTCATCAATCTTCTTATTGATAACCTCTCCTATCTCTGGCTCCACTCTGTAGAAGTGTGCCGTGTCTATGTGTCTGTAGCCGATGTCTATGGCGTAGGAGAGCGCTTCTACCATCCTTGGTAGGTCTGTGGCGTCGAAATCGTACTGCAAATGGGGTAAAAACTGGGTAAATTTTGGTGGAAAACAGTTTTTGTGAAAGTAGTAGGTATTTCTGATATATCTAGTAGGTAAACTACAGTAATTTGCCGAATAGCTGTAAAAGCTATCACGAGGATAGTAAAGTTTCAATTTAATTTACTGTCAAACTAGGCTGTCAAAATATGCGTAGGTACATGTGTTTGACGATTACAATACATTTGTTGACTTACAATTAATAAAGATAAAGATAATGATAACTTTATTAAGAAAAAATTTAGGTACTTTACAACTTTGTTCCGTACACTCCATACTAGGATGTAAGAATTAATCAAATTATTAATAAAAAAAAAACAGAATTTGGTTTTGGTTTAAATTCAGAGGGAATAGTAAAATAAGTAAATTAGTACGAGTGTGAAAAACTCTGGGGCCGAGAGATTTTCAAACCACTCATATTTTCTAATATGTTTTGTTGTTGTTTTACTTTGACGGACAGCCGGAACCTACCTACTATTTAATATGCAATCTGACCAACTGAAGCACTCAAATGTAAATGTAACACTGTCTGATGAAATTCAAGGAACATGAAGAGCACTTTTAAATCATTCAGTACTGATAAAAAATAAGCAAAGTCATGGGATTTCCCTATCTTATGCTAGAAATAATATTAAATAAATTAATCATTATAATCCGATAAAAACTTACCGAGAATGATTCTTGGCCGCTATTCGCTGACTGTAAAATGGAAAACATGTTATTCATTACGTATTTAAATAAAAATCTTCTCCAATCGTATATTTTAGTAACATTTATTGCTTGTCGTTTCGGACATGTTGCTTATTGCATATAAAAAAAAATTGCGAGGACTCATATCAGCGGAAATATTTTTTTTACCATGGAATAAAGAGATAGCTTGTGAAAGAACCTGGGGCGCCTACCACGATGTATTTGTCCATGAGAACTCCCCAAACGAATTAATTCTGCGAAGGAGTTCAGACCTTCAGTCTTGAGGAAATACGACTCAAAGAGAGAGAAAGAGATTGATGATTTAAGTACTGATTAACTGACTATGCGACTGAGTGACTATAAGACTTATTCGTAAAACCCACCCAAAGCCTTCATATACTTTTACTTACGATAATAGTGGTCAATTGCACTGTGAGCCATGCAACAGACTTATACCATCTTATTACAAAACGCGGTTTAATTTAAACATTACTCCAGGACTTTAAAAATAAAAAGTCGGTTCTTGTTGTTCAAACATCACATACAAACAATCAAATGTCAACTTCAAATTGGGACGTTCATTTATCATTTGTTATATTTTGACAGTTTGACTATTATGACAGTAGACAGTCAAATTTCAAACAACGAAAACAGGCTCAGTATTTTCGAAGATAAACCACGTTTAACCACCAACTAACAGTTAAACCACGTTTTGTAATAAAACCCTTTAAGACTATATTTGGTTTTGCGAGCCATAAATAGGTTGATAGCCGTAACAAGGAGAATTAGTCGAGATTCGCCATTGGCGGACACGCCAAGGAGGACTATATTATCTAACTATATCTAACTATATTGCTGACCAATCAAGTTGCTTACCCGTTCACTCATGCCCAGCCACGTTCCGTAGCCCACTGCTGGGATAGAACCTCCATGGTTCAACTTGATTGTTGGAATGTTTACCTGGAACAAGAGTTTTTTTTTTTATGAAATGGACGTGTGGACCATAATTCGCGTGATGGTAAGTTATCATTCTATGTATACATTAGAAAACTGTGTTTTTAAATCTCGTTTATCCATTTTAAATCGTCTACCAATAATCAATTAGTATTCTCTTTGTACTGGCTACATCGAGCTAAGATTATAATATAATCCTAGCTGGATGACTGGTTACTATATTTTGTTAATTTTATAGCTACTTATAGGAAATTTTAAAGCTTTTTAACTTTCTTAAAAATGGAGGTTATGAATTGTGTAATTTTGTCATTTGGAATTCAAGTTGGAATTGGAAAATAACAACTCGTCATGTGTCAAATTATTACAGTCAAAAAAAAAACAAACATTATGTACCCTCACTGTATTATAGTTCCCGCAAGGCATGATTTAACCAACCGGGACGCGCGTGCTGACTCGTCCTCCTGATGATGGAAACCTCAGATTTCCGAAACTTGTCGAGCTAATTTTTCGACGTAATTTTTGACGTAAGTGCTAGCCGGTTATTACAACTAAATTATATTATGTACCCTGTCCACTTTTAAGATCCTTTAGCAAACAGTCGACCAACAATCTGTTTGCAAAGCTACAGTACCTACATATTAATAGTATGTTTATAATAAAATAAATAATAATAATAAATATTCCGGGACATTGCACACAGCGCCATCTAGCCCACACTAAGCAAACGCTTGTGTCGCGGGTACTAGATAACGAATATAATACTTATATACTTTTTTTTTGTAAATACCTACATACTTATTATACATACAAACGACCTGACTCAACACAAGTAATAATAAATTTTTAAAGTACATAAATACTTGTGTCATGCGGGAATCGAACCCGCGACCTCTAGATTAGAAGGCAGAGCCACTACCAACTAAGCTAACAGGCCAGTCAAATATAAAATATAAATATAGTTATACTATTTGTTTAGTTCGATGGTAAAAAAGTATAACCAAATACAAAACAACTATTATGTAAGACCACAGTCTTTGCATCTTATCGTATCATAGGTTAAAAGGTTGGAGTTATAATTTTAATCTTGTTTTCAAGTTCAAAGCCAGTTATCGCGCTTGTTTTTGCATTTTTTAATGATTGGATTAAATATAAAACTGATCTGTGATTATATTTTCTTTTTGGAACCTTGAACTTCAGTTCAAATTAAGATAAAACTATGTTTGTTTCAACAAAGATAGTTTTATACACATACATAACATAAAAAAATAGTCTTTTTCAAGATATAGGTGAATTTTCAATTTTGAATGCAATCACCAATGTTAAGCTTAGGTCGACGCGATCACTCTTTGGATGGGTGGCCAAAAGTGTCATTCCATTTTGGGTGCTTCTGTGTCACTTCTTCACGCTCAAATTGCTGAACCAATATTAATTATATTTGGTAAGAAGATAGGTTTGACCCCAGATTAACACTTAGTATAACAACTAGTGGGTGCTCGCGGCTTCGCTCGCATTAAGAAGTAAAACTTGCATCCCCTTTTTCACCCCTTTAAAAGTGGCATTTCCAAAAATCCTTTCTTTGCGGATGCCTAAGTCATAACTGACTGATTGACTGACTGACTGATATAGTGATCTATCAACGCACAGCCCAAACCACTGGACGGATTGGGCTGAAATTTGGAATCAAGGTAGATGTTATGACGTAAGCATCCGGTAAGAAAAGATTTTTGGAAATGCCACTTTAATAGGGGTGAAATAAGGGATGCAAGTTTTACTTCTTAATGCGAGCAAAGCCGCGAGCACCCACTCGTTTTCCATAAGTTTATGTTAAACAACCATAGTGCGGATAGATAAGAATTTACAACGAAAATGCAATGTGAATTTGCATTTGAGGATGGTAGCTTTAAACCAGGTAAAAAAAGTTTAATAAAGTCTTTAAATAACCTCTAGGTTAACATTCAACATCAATTTATTATCGAATAGATACAATTGTCGATGTCAACATCATTTAATCTAAAATAAAATAAATACAATTACAAATAACTCTATGTGCTAAATATAAAAAACGCACTTTGGATCGCTTCCCTCGCAAAGGTAAACAATTAAATATTTTTAAACTAACCTCTCGGTTAGCTTTCATAAAAAATTACAAGTAAATTACAAAAACCTAAAAAATAAGTAAAAACCTTGTAAAACTCACTTTTACTCCGGCCATAGCGAGCGCTCTGTTTGATTTACAATCTCTGACTGCTGTTCCCGCACCGGATAACATAATATTTATCTACTCAAAACTAAACAACGATTGAAGATTGGTGTAGGTTCACATTCACTTGTCAATGACGCTAACGCTAGGATTATGACCTACATTATACATACCTATATATTATATTTTATCCCACAAAATGAATCGACAAAATATGTAATCAGTGATTGTAATATTAAAACTCTCGTGAGACATTTTATCAATATATTAACTAAACGGTTTTCACTCACGTGTAAATCGCGTAAGTTGTTTACGCGTTTCGGATGGTATGTCATCCATCTTCAGAACGTATGTTCTGGGACCGCGGCAGCACGCAGACGTTCTGAAGATGGATGTCATAACATCCGAAACGCGTAAACAACTTACGCGATTTACACGTGAGTGAAACCCGTTTAGTTAATATAGTTATTGTAATGATTATTCAGATTTCCCTCATACAAATAAATAAATAAATATTTCAGGACATAACACACAGCGCCATCTAGCCCCATGCTAAGCTTACGCTTGTATCATGGGTACTAGGTAACGGATTTAATACATATATGCTTTTTTTGTAAATACATACTTATTATACATACATTGTATAACTCTATATAAATAACAAAACACGTTTCAGCAGTTTTTAGATTCTTTGTCTATTTATGTTACTTTGCGCATCACACAAAAACGGCTGAACGGATCATCATTATTTTTGTTATGTAGGTAGTAGTCTTAGAAGTGTCATAGGCTACTTTTTATCTCAAAATAATGCGACTGAAGCCGCGGACGTATATTAGTAATAAAATAAAGTGCAAGTCAATAATACTTCACTCGCTCTCTGAATTCCACGAAATATTGCTAATTTAGCTGAATATTGATTCTGATACATTCTTAATTGTTTTTTTTATCAATAAATACGCTTTTCAAAAACTCGAATGTTATCAAAAATATACATTCATGTATTTACATGTTAAAGAGACTCATATAGGTAAGTTCGTATGAGTGTGGCCAACTCTGGTGTCGAGAGTTTTCAGACCTTGGAAATTCACGTAAATATGTGGAAATAGCAAAACCACAGGTCTAATAAATGATTAAATATTCAAAATGAAACGTAGTTTTATTGTCAAGAAAACAAAACACATCGAAACATTTCTTAAGCGAAAAAATTACAAGATAAGAAAAACCGATCTTAATTATATTAGCATTAAGGTTTAAAAATGGATTAGTACAAGCCTGGAAAAACATTTTCCTATTCTTAAAACTCACGAAAATATACTCTATTTCTATGCTCTTAAGGTTTAGATTAAAAGAGAGAGGAATCGTGTTCTGAAATCGAAACAATCGCAAACATGATGCGCGCGCAAGTCTAAATTACGACGTAATAGGAAAAGGTTCTTTTTGATACGCACGATGGAAAAGTAAGAGTATTGTAATAGCTAATATCTCAAGTAACGCATATTTTGTGATATTAGCTGTTATTTAGTCAGTAATCAATATTTCGTTTATTAACACGGGTGTAATTCAGTGGTTATAAGGATAAAAGTACCTACATACACTGAAAGTTCATTTTAGATCATTGAGGTACTGATTTAAAATATTAACCCTTAGTATTAGGTAAGCAAACAAATGTAAAAATCCATTCCTATAAACAAAGCACGTATTTGTAACTTAGTGATTAGCTTTGAGTACTTAACTTGGAAGTTACTTGAAGTATTTGGATATCTTTTATTGTTGACTGTGTTGAGTGATTACTGAATGAAAATTTGGCATGTACCTAAAACAGTACAAGTACTTATTATATAATATTTATTTCATATATGTATTAATATTATGGTCACCAAATTGCAATTTTCACTCTAATTATTATGGATACTAGAAAAAAAATTGTATACCTGTTACCGATACTTTACACTGATAACCTGTTCTTACTAGGAACCTTATTGAGTTTTCACGGAACAAGACAATCTGCTTATATTTACGATTGAAAAACAATATATTTTTTCTACAAATCCTTCTGTAACGATATTTTTTAACGAAATATAATCAAATAATACTCAAAATTAACCAAAACATAGCATTTTGTAGAGCAACTTTGTGAATTCAACCTTATTGGTATATTGTAACTATTTTGTAAAACCTCTTTGGATTTTATTACTCCTTTTTCTAGAAAAAGTGTAAAAAGTTTTGTAGTTTGTACCTATCAGTACTTATTAGTGCCTAAAAATACTAGTATAGTTAAAATTACTAACTCAAACATTTTGATAAATTCGAGAAACAGAAGGTAAGTCGTGTTTCAAAATATTTTCCGTAGGCAATGTCGAATTTTCCACTAATAAATACGAACAAATCTGCAATTCAGACATTCCTCTAAATTATGTATTAGTATAATATCTAAGTACCTATTATTTAGACTAATTTAACAGCTATAAAACTATCTGCGTCTCATATAAGCTTGCATACAAAATAAATTACTTACTAACAATGTTCGTGTTTAAATTAAAATAAATATGTAGGTATGTACTTTTTTATATTTTAATATTTATTTTGAAAAATAACAGCACCCTAACATACTTACGTCATAATATTTATTTAAAATGCAATAAATATTTTCTACATACATAGGTATCAGATTATCAGATTAGAGTAGGTACTTAGATTATCTTTAGGCTTTTCTAAAGATTTTCTAAGTGCCCCTTTTTATGTTGTAGTTAGAAGTAGTATGTTTAGTTTTTCTTCCCTTATTTTTATGTTTTATTTTTGGTATCAGATAGTTTCCTATTTCTGTCCCTAGATGGCGCCAGGTAAGTTCGGTCTGTTCAAGGGGCGAAGTCGCGACTGTCCCGAGCCACCGTCTACTGAGAACCTACTCAACAGCTGCGCAGATTTAGGTAAGGAACTATCAACTTTTATTTTTACTTCATCATCATCAGCCTAATGGGACCCACTGCAGGGCATAGGCCTCCGCCCTCTTACGCCAATACTCCCCCTGTCTTGCGCTGTTCTTGTCCAGATGTTTCCTCCTTATTTTTACTTACCATTAATTTATTTTTTTACTTAATTTTTCTTATCGAATGAGAGTGGCCAACTCTGGTGTTGAGAGTTTATCAAGCCGCCCGTACAATTCACAATCTTCTATCTTATTCCGTGACCTTCTTGTATGACATGTATTGTATTATTTCTGATATTGAATCAGACATACTGTGCACAAATCGATTGCATATGAAACTTTGGTCACAAACCAACCACTGGTTAGGAGCAGAGGTGTGGCGGTGGTATATGGAGGAACAACACTACATATTTCTTCGGAGTTTCATTTGGGCTATTTCTTTTATTTGGTCTGTGTATTTTTGGCCTACAATTTGTAATATATATATATTATTTTCAGTGGTATACCCCGGTTCCCCCCGTGCATCAACGAGCCAGGGTCTGTTTGAAGACCAGCTCGGCTACCAGGAGCTATCCATGCTGCATCTGGATAGTGATGATGAGGTACGTATTATCTTCTTGTTATCGAATCAATTTATATTTTTCAATTTCAAAATATCTCTATTTTAATGTAATTGTAATTTGCACGCCTTATGGGTGGGGAGTATAGAGTTTAAATGTAATATCACAACCTATATTCCGCAATAAATATCTTTGACTTTGACTTTGAAATGAAAATAATTAAACTATGTACAATTAATTACTAGTGTAACTATTAATCCTAGTAACGTTCAATTTATATTTACATTATTGCTTATCAAGTCTTGCATAAACTTATATCATGTGGAGTTAAGTTACAGAAATATTATGTTTAATGAATGCAGTTTACAATATAACGATCTTAACCTTAGACTTAGCCAGCTTCTTATCGAATGAGAGTGGCCAACTCTGGTGTCGAGAGTTTATCAAGCCGCCATAAGGGCCTCTGACATATTGTAAATAGCGTTATTGTGCTTTCACTTGTGCGTTGTTTCAATACAAACAGTTGTATAGTTAGACTCCGGAACTAAGAAAGATAGACTGATGGTTTATATCTCAAATTGTTGGTATCTCAACAAAGGACTCGGCTCTAGAAAGCCAAAAGCATAGGTTTTGTAGTTTTCAAGTTGTAAACGTACCTACCTCGCCGTACGTAAACAAAATTAAAATTATTTTATTGTACTATATAATATTGCTTTCTTATATAATTATATTCTAATTTTAAGTCTGGTCGTTTCTATGTATAATAAGTATGTATTTACAAAAGAAAAGAATATACCTATGTATTATATCCGTTATCTAGTACACATGATACATTCGTAAGTGTGGGGCTAGATGGCGCTGTGTGATATGTCCTGAAATATTTATATAATTATTATTAGTAACTTTGTTTTCAGGATGAATCTGAGAAAGCAGTGGTTGCTCGTCGATCCAGTGATTCTAAGGTCGAAGAAACACAAGTAAGTATTGTTTGTTTAATTATTATTGGTATTAGTTAAATAAATTTTTAGATTTTTTTTAAACTAAAAACTCGTGGATGGCCACGGCTTTGCTTCCGTTGTAACGGGAAAAAAGTAGCCTATGTTACCCAGGACCGTATACTATTACACCGAAAATCACGCTGATCCGTCGCTTCGACAAGGCGTAAAAGCAAAACAAACAGATCAACAAAAAAAAAGATTTCTTGAAATCGGTTCATAAATAACGGAGTAATCGAGTAACATACCCACGAAAAAAAAACTTTCAGAAGACATGATAACCATCTTTTTTTGAAGTCGGTTTGAAATACTTTCGCATTTGTATAGTACTATGATATTAATTTCAACGTATTTTCACCGAATCCGTTTCAGATAAACTACAACCCCCTACCTTCAACCACAGCGACTTCTACAACAACCTTACAAGACAGTCTCCACGACACACAATCAAACATCGACATCTCTGAAGACATTATAAATTACGAATTTCAAACACTCGACAATCAAAGATACGAAAATCAAAAACATGATTTACAAAAACACGATATTCAAAAACATGACATGCAAAAATTCGACAATCAAAATCAGAAATTCGAAAATCGAACGCTTGATTTACAGAAATTCGAAAATCAACCGCTTGATTTACAAAAATACGACAATCGTAACTTTGATCTTGTTTCTCCGGATGACGCGACATCTATAGATGCTAACTCGCTGCAGTTTGATCAGACGTCGATTTACAGTGAGGATATTAAATATTGTGGGGCGAGTAGGAAACAGAGACGGAATAAGGTGAGTTTTTTGTAACTAAAACCACACAATACACATGTAGTATGTGTACTAAAACAAAAACCACACAATACATATACTACATAATATACTCGTATTATATACTACGCGAATAATACGAGGTAAAATAAATCCCACCAAAAAAATTCTGTAAGAAACTAGCCAAGTCTCGATGGAGCTGCTTGTTTATCTCTAAAAAGTAATGAAATCTAGACAAGGTCGTGCCAAGTCTAAGGTTCGTTACTGCGATTTCTTCATTATTATATTTTGCTCCCCCGCAGAATTAATTCGTTAGGGGAGTTCTCTTGTGCAGATACAACGTGGTGGGCGCCCAGCTCCTTCCACGGAAGACACATGTCCTCGGATACTGCGGTCCTCAAACATGTGGGTTTCCCGCGATGTTTTTCTTCACCGTAAAGCGATTGCAAATCCACACATAACTTGAAAATATAAGTCATTGGTGTAGGGCCGGATTCGAACCAGGGTGCATCTGGATGAAAAGCAGACACTGGAACCGCTGAGCCACACTAGCTTTTTTAATTTAAGGGATTCTAAGAAATCTTTGTATTTTCAGGCTAAAGAAGAGCAGAAGTTACAAGAACAACACAACGACAGTGCGATGTGGCAAGCTAGCAACTACGAAGTTTTACAGGTGCTTAAAAATACTGTTTGCTTTTATAATCATTCCTTCAACGTGTATGGACGAGGCTTTCATCTGTGGAGTTAATGCCAAACTTCACAATTTTCGATCAATTCCTTGAACACCATAAGGCACCTGATCATATGGTGTTTATATGACACTAGCTGTGCCCGCGACTTCGTAACTTATGCAGGTTGTTTTTCAGCTTTATAAATTATAGCGGTTAACCATGACTTGAATCGTTTTCGCAGCGCACGCAACGGAAGCCCTCAAAGATGAATAATTTTCCTTTTTTTCCACATTTTCCATTGTTTTTTCGCTCCTATTAGTTGCAACGTCATGTTATATAGCCTTTCTCGATAAATGGTCTATTCAACACAAAAATATTTTTTCAATTCGCACCAGTAGTAAGAGATTAGCGCGTTCATACAAACAAACTCTTCAGCTTTATAATATTAGTATAGATATGATATACCAGCTATACTCGTAGAAGGGTGTTTCACAAATTTGGTACGTTTTTCTCGGAAACGAAACCCCAATCCAACACATTGGAACTAATGATTAGTGACTGTTATGACGGTAAAAATACGTCAATTAGACTGGCGATACGTTGCCCACTGAAATATTCGCGAGTTTTTGTAACATCCTGCTGTTTTCTCTTTAACTAGATTATAATGATTTTCTTTCACACTTAGGTACTTCGTTTTTGCAATAAAGTCTCATTCTTTTCTTTAATAAAGGTATGATCTTTTCCAGCACCTCCTAACCCGAAGCGGCACTTTAGACGAGCAAATCAAATGGGAAGCGATAGCGACTGCCCGCGGCCTCTGCACGCTCACAGCCACCTGCACGTGCGGGGACTGCCGCGGGGGCAGAGCACCCCACGCAGTCACTGACGGAGACGCCGGCATGGGTGCTGCGCCCCTGCTGGGGGCTGCCAGTGTAGGCTGCAGCGTCTGCTGAGGGGACGGTGAGGAATGGAAGGAAATAAATAATTATTCCGGGACATCATTTCCGGGACATGCACACATCGCCATCTAGCCCCACACTAAATGAGCAGAATTTTTGACGTATTGGGTATTGACTGTCTAATATCAGATAACTTCAATGCTTATACTAAAACTATAAGAAAAGTGTGTTTTTACGGCTATCGTTCAGTGTCTAATCAGTTTAGACACTCTTCTTTTGTTATTAATAACACTAACATTACTGTCTAAAGTGGGATGTGAGGAATGGAAGGAATGGAAGGAAATAAGTCGATTTTTCGGTATTGACTGTCTAATATCAGATAATTTCAATGCTGATACCAATACTACGTATCAGAACAGAGTGTGTTTTTCAAACCACAAATGAAAGAAAAAGAGTAACTTTTTCTGTATCCGAGATGTTGACTGCTAATATCAGGAAATTTAATGCTCTAAAACAATTATACTTAATATACGGTTTGAGAGAAAACAATAATTAATTATTTTTCCGTGGGTCGGATGACACGTTCAATTGTAGGTCTCGGCTGTTTGTCTAGTACGGCCGTCGTTAAGCCATGTCAGAGGCCCTTAGGGCGGCTTTATGAACTCTCGACGCCAGAGTTGGCCACTCTCATTCAATAAGAAGAAGAAAAAACAATATACCTACCTTTTATCTAGCATACAAAGATGGAATGTGAATTGGAAACTGTGCACTGAAAAATAATTATTATTGGGAGAGACAACTCGGAGCAAGAAAGCAAAAGGAACAGCATTTATATATTTTCATTCTGGCTGACGAAAATCTCAACCAATGTTTAGGGTTATAAATTTGAATACTAGGCTTTATTAATCTAGTCATTTACGATCTGATATTTTGTTGTAAAAAGGTGAAGAGTACCTAGATTTTTAGTGTGAAAAAACACAGACTTGTTGAGTTGACTACTCTTTTAACGCTAAATATTCGATATCTAGTCTACATAATCTAGTCTAATGGGATATTTGATATTACTACATAGAAAACATTCATCCGTATTGACACCTCCTCCTTTTTTCGAAGTCAGCTATAAAATTTAAACTCAAATTTATGGACGTCGAACATTTACTTTCTGAATCTCAATGGTACTAGTACGTAACTTAATAAAACCAATATACTATTTCTACGTTATATGTATTATTATTCAGAAGTTTTGTATAATTAAATGTATACCTATTGGTAGAAATAATGACTGTATAATTATATATTAATTAGGTACTCGGGTACTTATCTAGTCTAGGGTCAAAATCTGCAAAAAAAAAGGTACGAAAAAATGTAAAATGTGGTAAGAATTTTATCAGTTGCAAAATTTATTATGTACCTACCTGTACTAAAGGAATTGATATACTTTTGTAAATTAAACTGATCATCTTGTATTTAACAAAATTTGTTGAAATTTAAGACAAAACTTAACGTTTTAAAGTTTTAATGGTACAATTAGTGTTGGACATGAATCATTCTAAAGATTCATTATCTCAGATTATCTTTAAATTTTATTTTAAGTATCAACAGTCTGTTAAGATGATTTAAATTAGTTAAAATAGACAAGACATTTTATACACTATCGGAAATTAGAGATTTCACATTTGATGTACAAAAATCAATCTAAAAAGG
Source organism: Macaria liturata (assembly GCA_964023185.1). Classification (NCBI taxonomy): domain Eukaryota; kingdom Metazoa; phylum Arthropoda; class Insecta; order Lepidoptera; family Geometridae; genus Macaria; species Macaria liturata. The sequence goes on along the minus strand of OZ026810.1, from coordinate 10,613,977 downwards.
TTATGTAGTTATCCTCAGCCTTATTTAATAAATTATGAATAAGTATATCACTTCTAGTCTTCGTCTTTATCATTACTGTTTATACATTGGTAAAAAAATATACGAACATAAAATCGCACATACACGTAACTATATCCTACGCGAATTATTATATTTGTGGTAATATGATAAATGTTTAAATGTGTAGCCTTTTTAGTGAAATATTATACACTTATTAGAATATAAATGGAATTAATTTATCTGTCAAATGATAGATGGAGCCACTATAATGGTTTCATACAATAACTTGTTCTTCTGATTTTATGTAAGCAGCAATTTAAATAAATGTTATCTACTCGTATGAATAATTTTCAACCAACTATTTTAGTAACTTCTGATGCCTTAAGATGGCGCCACCTTTACCCTATACTATACTATACTATACTATACTATACTATACTATACTATACTATACTATACTATACTATACTATACTATACTATACTATACTATACTATACTATACTATACTATACTATACTATACTATACTATACTATACTATACTATACTATACTATACTATACTATACTATACTATACTATACTATACTATACTATACTATACTATACTATACTATACTATACTATACTATACTATACTATACTATACTATACTATACTATACTATACTATACGTATAATATGTCATAAATAATATACTTACCTACTTAAATGGTTCTCAATGTCATGTACATTACTTATTTTGTAACTATTCCTTAATGAGTAATAGAAATAAAGGCTTTTTTATTTTTATTTTATTTTAAGTATAAATGTTTTGTAATATTCTCTCAAACAAAATATCTAAAAAAAATTGTTATGTCTGTTCTATTTACTAAACAACCGAAAATTTAAATGTATATTGACTACTCTAGATAACTTGAGAAGAGCGCCATCTCTTTTTTTAAACCAATACTATATAACAATATTAAATTAACAGTGGGTTATTTATTAACAGTGTATGAATATCATTTTCCTGAACATATTGTCTGACTTACAAACTTATTTGATTTGCTGCCAACGTAACCACAAAATAACTGTTGAAATAAAATAACTGTTGAAACTCATTTTAGTTCTTCGCTTTTAACATTTGACAGGTATGTAAGTTGGTATTTAGTTTTTTAGGTAATCGTGGTGTCTATAGTTATAAAGTTATTGTATCATAAGTAGATACTGTAGTACCTAGTCTAAAAGGTCAACATTATTTGCACTTGTATTCAACTTTTAGTATGCAATTATTTTAATTGTTTTTTTACGAATAGTGGACCTCAAGTATTTGACTTACCTTTTCCACTAAGATAATGTTGCTAGGTGGCGCTGTTATAAATCTTAAATATATGTTTTTTTTTTTTGTTAAATGACAATAACAGTGTTTTTATAATAATTTCCCTAAGTCATTATAAGTTGTAAATAGTATCTTGTAACCGTATATAAAGATCAAAAAGTAGTAAAAGTAGTAAAGTAAGTCTCAAGATTAACATCGCAATTGATTTACAGCGCCATCTAGTGTATTACCTTGTACTATTGTGAATAATGATTAAAGTTTGCACCTCTTTTTCGTGACCATATCCCATATCTACGTATTGTATAAAAAGTTTGCTCGTGTTATAATAGCACCTCTTTTTTTAAGAAAAATGCTATGCGGCCTCTTTTCCCGTGAAAGACTGACGAGTTTGTAAGCAACTTGAGAGAGCTCTTTGAAAAGAAAGAAGTTTTTTAAACCTTTTTATACTCACCCTAAAATTATGGAGAATCCTGATATAAATATTTTGTAACTTTTATAATATTGTGATGTGTAATCTTCTTTCTCTTTTTGTAATGTAGGTACCTAAATAAGTAATTCAGTTCCTCATTTTTGGTAAAAAATGTAAATTTTAAAATGTTAGATTTTGGTGTGTTTTTGTCACTTTTACTGTGTAGACGAATAAAGCATGATGTGAAAATTATTTGAGTATGTATTTATTACATAGGTTCATCAACTAATAAATAAGAAACAAAGTTATGTATTTGTGTCCATAAATACATATACAAATATTGATCGATATTGTCAAAATGTTTATTATTTTTCTTTGACATCAACTAAATACAGATTATTAAACTATTGAACAAAAATATTGAAATAAGAATTTAAAAAAAATTGCTAACCCATTTGACATTTGGGTATGAAATCAATGCGACTTTTTCTAATTACAAAATAACCTTACAGCATGTTTTAAAATACTATTAAAATAATATTATATCCTAATTAATTATAAATAGATATTCTTTATTGCGGACATATACTACATACACACATAATCTATTAAATTCACACACAGTCACAGCCAGCCCCAACGGAAGACCAGCGCTGATTTCTTCCAGTAATCAGAATTATGCTGAGTTGGGGCTGTGTTGGGGCAGACTTATTTATTTATTTATTGTATATATATATATATATATGTGTGTGTGTGTGTGTGTGTATTTTGTAAATCTGTCTCAATAAATGTTTTTCTATTTCTATTTTCTATTTAAATTGTAGCCTGGAAAAACTGATGACCACAGGAAAAGTAGAAGGCAATCGATCCGGAGGCCGCCCAACACGTTGACACGTGACACGTTGGTGGGACCAAATTAGCACCACTTTAGACACTACAGTCTATAACGCATTGTATGTTGCCGAGGACAGAAGGAAGTGGAAAGATGTCATCAAGGAGAAGGTGCTGGAGGTGGTGGTACGATATAGGAGGAGGAAGTTGTAGTCGAATAAATAAATATTCCGGTACATTACACACAGCGCCATCTAGCCCACTAAGCGAACGCCTGTGTCGTGGGTACTAGATAACGGATATAATACTTATATACTTTTCTATTGTAAATACATACTTATTATAAATACAAACTTTTTTAGTAATAACCAAATCATACGTAAACGACTCAAAACAGTTCACTATTTTGCCAATATTTTTGTGATAGGTACACATGCAAGTAGGTACTACATTTGAGCCGGAACTTCGTTTTCTGGTACAGACACCTCTGTATGTTCTATATTGACAACATTCACTGCCCTTGTTGATTTCTCTGTAAAATAGGAAAAAAATATATTAGTAACTGTAGACTAGTGGACGCCCGCGATTTGCTGGCATTATTTCTTGATAAAAAGTAGCCTATGACACTCCTAAGACTTTATACTACCGCCATACCAAAAATCATGATGCGTTCAACAGTGTTTGCGTGATGAGTTTTTAAATAAACATTCAACCAGAGACACAGATAAACAGAGAAACAGACAAAAAATATAAATACTGCAGAAACGTGTTTAGTTATCGATTTAAAGTATACCTAAACATTGCTTTTTCTAATATCTTCTAATATCTTGTTCCGATTTTTCACCACAATGTATGAGCTCAAGGGATCTCTCCCGAGGAATCAATTATGCGGGGGAGTCACGACCCTCAGTCATGAGGAAACACGAGTAAACTCACCAACAAGACAGACAGAATACTGTGCAGTGTCACACGGTAGACCGTACACAAGGCCGTTGAGATGATCCTGCCTGTCTAGATTTAGGCAAGGACTGTCCATACTGTACTCTTCGTCTAGCCATGGCGGGATCTGTTGAAGAGACAGGCTAGTTTTTTTACAGTGAATGGGTATGCAATTGACCATATTTCGCCTGATAGTAAGCGTATTGTAGCTGTGTTACAAAAAATAATTAGGTACGTTATTTTTTTAATAAATAACATAAATTGATAGCCAAAATTAGCCGAATCAATCAATAGCCGAATTACAAACAGTGAATTGGCAAAAATAAAAGCTTTATACATGTACATAAGTATGGTGCAGTATACATATATGAAGGTTTAATAGTCTTTTAATAATCTTTCACTTTAGTTACTCTAGGATGAAAAGTACCTTATGTTTTAGACCATAATGTAAGCTACTTATATATCAAATTTCATTTAAATCAGACCACCTATATCTGTCAGCCAGTCTGCCTGATGGTTCCTTTTGAGGTCATTTATTTATTATTACTCTAGGATGAAAAGTACCCTATATTATAGACTAAAACCCACCCTATCTATCTACCAAATATCATCAAAATCAGGCCACCCAAGTCCTCATTAATTTGGGTCATACAAACTCACATAGACCAGAGGGGCGTCTCCATAGCTTCTATCTGGTATCCGCTTGCCGTTGGTCGGATTATGCCAGATGTAGGAGAGACTGTCAGTAGTGATATCTCGTGACATGTTCAGTCTGCCCGATACCCAGATGTGGTTCACCGCTGGAAAATAATTGAATAAATATGGTTTTAATAAAAAAAAACGCATTGTATCCTCAGTATAAGCAAGTATAAGTATTAAGTGTTAGAATTCAAGTACCTACTGAACGAGACATAATTTCTTTTTTTCGCGTGTTCTTTTAAATGGCCACAATTCAATTATTTACTTTTTAATTATTTATTTTATGGTTTGCAAGTTGTTTTGAATAAAAATTAAAGCTATAAATAAAAGTGCTTTGAGGATTTATCTTAAACTAGTGGGTGCTCGCGGCTTCGCTCGCATTAAGAAGTAAAAGTTGCATCCCCTATTTCAAAAGTGGCATTTCCAAAAATCCTCTTAGCGGATGCCTACGTCATAACATCTACCTTCATTCCAAATTCCAGCCCGATCCGTCCATTCATTTGGGCTGTGCGTTGATAGATCACTACATCAGTCAGTCAGTCAGTCAATCAGTCAGTCACCTTTGAGTTTTATATATATACGCAATTTCATTATTAAGTAAGAAGAGTTAAGTTTGTATAAGATTGGTAAACTCTGGTTTCTAAAGTTTCCAAACTATCTGAGAACTTCTAATATGGTTTCAACGATTACCATACAGAACACACTATCCATAATTTTAACACATGAACAACATAATCTACCATCCTATACTGTGCTGCGATCTATCTTCTTCTTTTTATCGAATGAGAGTGGCCAACTCTGGTGTCGAGAGTACATATATCAAGCCACCCTTAGGCCACCCCCTTAAAAAAATCTATTAGCCGATATGCCAAATCAAACGAAAATAATTGACTCACGTTCCTCCTTATTCTCTCCCATAAGCAGCAGCAGTTGTATAAGCATGTCCTTGCTGTCCAGTGTTGCCAGCGTGCCGTTTAATTTGAGACAGTTATCATACGCGTGTTGCCAGTATAACAGCTGGCGGACGAGGATGTAGTAGTAGAAGTCGTCGCTAGGTGGCGCTGATTGGGCTCGGGTGTTTGTTGTGCCTAGAACAATTTAATTTGGAGTTTCAAAAGCGATGTATGTTTAACTACGGATTATAAAGTACCTATAGCCTATGTGTGAATCATAAGATGAGCCTAATCTACCTCCCAGCCAAGTTTTATCAAAATCCGTTTAGGCGTTGGGCGTGAAAGGTAACAAACATACAAACTTCCGCGTCCATAATATTAGTAGGAAGTAAGATTAGATTGTCACGTCGACCCGATTAGACAAAATTGGTTTCAAGTATTTTGCACTGTATGTATAGCAAAATTATCTCTTTGTGAGTCGTATTTCCTCATGATTGAGTGTCGTGACTCCCCGCAGAATTACTCGTAATTCGTTAGGGGAGTTCTCTTGTGCAGATACATCGTGGTGGGCGCCCAGGTCCTTCCACGGAAGACACATGTCCTCGGATATTGTGGTCCTCAAGCAAAATTCTTAGTTCTGCATCAGACAGAGTACACGTGAACTGACTACCAGTTTCTACACAGGGAGTTAAACAACAAACCTTTATTGCCGAGCAACACAAGTGACGCAAAATATGCTAACCTCGGCCGAGGTTACATATTTGAGCCTTTTGGAGTCGAGACATTGGGGCCGTGGGGTCCGGGAGCCCATACTATTTTGCTGGGCAAAGATTTTCTAAGTGTCCCTTTTTTGTAGTAGTTAGAAGTAGTATGTTGAGTTTTTCTTCCCTTGTTTTTTATATTTTATTATTGTAAATAAAGAATAAATGTATAACCTTGATAGCATATGAACTGCATCTTTCTCTCACACCTTGCTTCCATGAATAAAGGTGGGTGTGACGCGTGCCTGTCCACTTGTAAGCACCCGCTTTGTTTGATGTTGGTGCGGTCTCTGCAATACAAATCATTGCCGAAGTCACAAAGACAGGCTCAAGAAATACCATATAGGCGTTATTTTAATTGGCGCTGTTAAATATACAATTAAATCTACCTTTACCCTTAGCGGCATGAATTTCACACACAGGTGCTATTTAGAATCTTTGTACAATCATAAATAATTTCATGAATTTTTTTAAAGTTGTTTTTGAGTACCTACCCATGAAGACATTGTGATATTTAACTGTTTATAACTTATGTGTCTTTATTTTAAACATCATGAATTTTCTCAGGCAAAAGCTACAATTCAATGACTATGTTTATGCAAAATTTCATAAATGTTAGTCAAGCAGTTATTAAGTTATAACAAGTTATATAACTTACCGCATAGGTGGCCAATGATCACTCGGTGTGTCAGAATGTATGGGTGCAGTTAAGATACTAGCTAACATCTGTGTCTACCCAAGAAGTCATGATGATATTTGACTATCTATATCTTGAGTGTCTTTAACTCTATGGACATGCAATTTCACATACAGGTGTTACATTTCAATAACTATGCTTGTACAAAATTTCATAAATGTTGGCCAAGTAGTTATTAAGTTATAACAAGTTATATAACTTACCGCATACCGTGGTCAGTGGTCGCTTGGCGTGTCAGAATGTGTAAGTTTTGCTATGATACTAACTTCTGTGTTTACCCAAGAAGTCATGATGGTATTTAACTATCTATATCTTGAGTGTCTATAGCCCTATTCTCAAGAAATTTGATAGGCAAATGATATGTTTCAACATCTTTATTTTGATAAAATTATATCACTATTGGTTAAGTGCTTCTCAAGTTATAGCAAGTTATATAACTTACCGCATAGGTGGCCAATGATCACTCGGTGTGTCAGAATGTATGGGCGCAGTGAAGATGCTAACTCCAGTGTCCACCCACTGCCATTTGCCGAAAGAGCCACGACCTCCGATCCAGGCGTTTTCTATACCTATTTTAATATTCAAACTTTCGTGAGACATTTTATCAATATGTAACTTACATAAACGGTTTTCACTCACGTGTAATTCGCGTATGCATGTTGGAAGATGGGTGTCATTACATCCGAAACGCGTAAACAACATACGCGAATTACACGTGAGTGAAAACCGTTTAGTTACATATTGTTTTCAATAAGTACCTACTTTTTTTTTATGTATTACATCTTTAAATAATGACGTAATCATTTGCTGCAAATAACGCGTTTTCAAATTGTAAAGAAAGACTTACATTTTCTCTTTTGACTGTACAAACTGTATAGTGTTAAGTACCACCTTAGGATAAGATATATAGTTTTATTGGTTTTATTCTTGATTTAACAATTCTTGGATGCAGTCTTTTAAAAATAAATAAATGTTAAATCTGTCACTATACCTAAAGATTATTTCTTTTCTAAAAATAGAATCTCTGGTTAAAGTGTTTGTTGTCTAGTTAACAGATTTTAAAGTACTCTGTTAATTTAGAGAGTATTTACTTAATGAGGAGTAAAAGCTTACTGGGTCTTGTTTTCAACATCGCCATTCCGATTTTTTTCAAACAAGTCATTGTGGCTATATTTGCTAACCTGTAAATAAAACAACTAAAATGTTAGATTTTTAAATGTACTTACAGTTAATTGTAACATTTTAGTAATCGGACCAACCATCTCCAAGTAATGAGTGTTATACGGGCTTAAGTCTTTTTTATATTCAATTAAAAAAATCCTTCTGAAAACATGTACCAGGATAACCACCAGTTTTTAACTATACCACAATACACTCACAAACTTACGATTTTCATACTAACTATAGCGAATTTGTTGGGACTAAAAATAGCCAATATGATAGTCCAGTATCTAAGCTACTTCCATACCAAATTTCAGTCAAATTGCCCCAACCATATCCAAGTTATTGACTTTCATACAAACACATCTATTTTCATACAAACTCACGACATATCCTTGAGCAGACAGTATGCGGCCGCTTGCTGCCACTCCATGCGTCCGTCGAACACTCTGTACAGGCCACCGCGACAACGCACTGTTTTTAACTCCACTACTGCGTGGCTTTCTTTTGTCTCTGTAAAAGAACATACATTAGTTAGTTTTGTTACGTACTTTATCCCGCACTAAGATTTTATCATCATCATCATGTCAGCCTGTGTTCACCCACTGCTGAGTATAGGCCTCCTCTCCAATGCGCCACATAGTACGGTCTCCAGCCTGTCTGTTCCATCTCGTACTAACGAGCTTAGAAATGTCATCCGACCATCGGGCTGGTGGTCTGCCTCTGGGTCGAATACTGCTTCTTGGAGACCACTCAGTGACTGCTCGGGTCCATCTGGAGACATCCCTACACGCCAAGTGTCCTGTCCTTAAAATATAGCAGATTAGAGCTAGGGTTGTTGTTTTTATCCTGGATAAATGCAAGTAATAATCAATATAATGGTCAATAATTTACAAAAGACCCGGAATTTCAGAGCCAAAAACACAAGTAATTGATCGACATTCTGTTTTGCTCCTTATTTACTGTGAGCACTCACCTCTCTCGCAAGCGAAAGCGCGTTGCAGCGAGCAAGGTAGATCTAGGAACACTGGCTTGTCATGCTGAACTCTTTCTAACGCTACGCAGTCAGCACCACCTTCCGGGACCGGGACTAGAGTGCGGTTTAGCCACTGAAATCATAAGAAAATACTTATTTGTTGATAAGATATTGAATCAGGCGTTACTTTGCGGAAATTCATTGTAAATGAAACTCTGGAGAAATATATAGTGTTTTTCCGCTGCGACTGCTCCTTAATCGGCTTCAAACAACAATTAAACTCGGTACTTGTGTTGAGTCTGGTCGTTTCTTTGTATAATAAGTATGAGTTTACGAAAGGAAAGTATATATTATGTATTATATCCGTTATCTAGTACCCAATAACCCATAATACAAGCGTAAACTTAGTATGGGACTAGATGGCGCTGTGTGATATGTCCTGAATTAATTATTTATTTTAAAAGCAAGAAAATTAACGACATAAAACAAGCAACCTGAGCAATATACATAGATGTGATTTTCTTGAATATGTGTTTGCATTGCTTGAAATAAAGACATTTTATTTATCTAAATAGGCATATAAAACTTAAAGGTGACTGACTGATATAGTGATCTATCAACGCACAGCCCAAACCACTGGACGGATTGGGCTGAAATTTGGAATGAAGGTAGATGTTATGACGTAGGCATCTGCTAAAAAAGGTTTGTTGGAAATGCAACTTTTAAAGGGGTGCAATAGGGGATGCAAGTTTTACTTCTTAATGCGAGCGAAGCCGCGAGCACCCACTAGTTTATTTATAAGCGACTCACCACGGGGTACTTCCTAGCTGGGTCCCCGTCTTCAGAGGGTAGCACGTCAAGCGCGGTCCGCCGCAGCTCCACGCCGTGTCCCCAGCGGTACCCCGCGGGGTCCTCTGCGCCCTCGCGCCGGGCCCCTACCCAGATGGAATCAATCACTGTAAGAAGAATTCATAATTGTCAAATTATTGTGGCAGAAATTTGTAACTAGAACTAGTTAGTTCGTATGACAGTGGCTAACTGTGGTGGCGAGTTTTCAAATCGCCCCAAGGTCGGCGCTTAAGGCCACGATATTTCACCCGAAAACGCTTTGCGCTTGGAAAAATGCCTACAGTTGGTTTTTCGCATGCAATTCCACGCCGTATTAACATGAGAGCAAGGGCGAGCATCGCGCGCATAGCTCCGGCCGACGAGTCTTGTCCACACGCAAACAATTTTGCACAATTTGAGCAGTTTTGCAGACGTTTTTGACGAAATAAATTCATATAAAATCAGCAATTCAGAATATTCTATTTATGGTTTTCTACTCCTCTAAATAATAACATTACCTTTTAAATATAATTAAATTGGTTTAAATTTCTGTATTACTTTTGAAAAAAAAGGTGAAAGATATTTCAAAACAACTATTTTTCAAAAAATAAAACTATCGAGCGAAGTATACGTAATCGTGTTTTGGCGTTTTTTATTTATTGTCTTAACACTGAATCAAAATTATATAAACTGAAAAAAATGAAGCTCTATCTTATATACTTCTATTTTATTTAGATTTTTATGAAATGTCGATTTCACATAGCACCCCGTCTTAAAGATTGCTGTATTGTGAAAATTAGCCAGGATCTTTACAAACAACTACCAGGACAATTTAACGTGTTGTCTGACTCACGGAAGTGGCCAGATAGACTTTTTAGTCACCTACCCATAAACTAACGGCGCCCATAATTGCTTAGAATAAAATTGGAAATAGAATACGAATACCTTCGCTTCAGAATTTGTCTTTGATTTGTATTAAAATTTACAGTGACTCTAAAATTTCACTCACCAAATTGTGATTCAGATAATGCTTCAGCTAAAAACTCTGCTTTTTCTTTAGTGTCCAAAACGGCTAGCGTACCATTGTGTTGGCCTCTGTAATTAAATTAAATATGCACTGCACCTTGTATAAAATAGTTCATAAAATACTATCATATCTATACATTTTACGCCAAGTTGGCAAAAAACCAATTAGTGTAAAAAAAGCTATAAAAATGTCGGTCCAAAAATCTTCGTGCTTATCAACTGGTCTTTCGCTACCCCTAGCTGCGTCCCGCGATTTTACCAGCGTTAATCCGTACAAAAATGGTTAATATACACACAGAAACTTTCACTCTTATACTTTAAGTAGTATTCGTAAAAAAGCGTAAATAAATCAATAAAGGCACTCACCCGCATAAGATCTTAGCATTTTCCCATGTGACTGGCAAATTTTGCACTAAATACTCTTTGTTGTTGAATATGTAACTCTCCCAGCGTTCAGTAAGAGCAGATGGTACTAAAATAATAATATTTTATTTAATTTATTAAGATTAAATATAAAGTAGTCAAAATACGAGAAAATGAGCACAATCCTAACTTCCGGGATCATATATATGTGTCACAAATTCGTAACAAAAAACAAAATCTATGTAAATCAGTTACTAAACTGATTACTGTGAAACAAAACTGTATAAAGCCGAAGGTATACAAATCACTGCCTGGAGTTAACGTTTTACTCTATCTTTGATCACCACAAATATAATACTTATAACAACATAGAAATTTAATGAACAAACATAAAAAGAGATAGTTTTAAAAAAGCTTCACACCTCGATATTGTTCATGATAACTGGCAGCACAAAGAGAAAATAACGAAAACCAAATCTTTTTGAAGATCGAACGCATTTTGCTGCGCTCAGTATGAAACTGAAGGACGGAAAAAGGAAAAAGAAAAACCAAAATGGCGGCATATATTCGCTTACAATCGCAGAAATAGTTATGGAAGTTTTGAATGGCTTTATTATACTTTCTGTGTAATAATATTTTCAAAACAGCTCTATAGCTTTATGTGAGTCAGATGTTAGAGTTTACAACAAGGATTTGTGAAACTAGGAAGATTCTTATCATTTGTCTGTTTAAGACGGCTTGAGAAAGGCTTGTTAGTTATATGTGTTGTAGACTTTAGTTGTTGGTGTGGGTGACGGTGGATGATGAAAGTAAACACCAAATAACAAATAACCAAAGTCTATTTAAATATCCTCAATAAATATTAAAACAATAAAAACACAATAACAAGATGGCGAGATAGAATGTGAAATAGAAAGGCAGCGCGTGTGTGCTTCGTAACAATCATGTGGGCTCTGGTTGGTGGCCGGCCGGCGGCCGCTAGCCGGCGCGGCGGCGCCCGCGTCCAAACCGGTTTCGCGACACAGCCGCGAGCGAACAATAGCGATTGCTAAACAAGAGTTTACTCGCGGCTATGCTTGTGTAAATTATATTTATTAGGTTTCGTGTGATGTATGAATGTTTGCGGAATGTAAGTGATTAATGAATGTGGAGTGTCAATATACTATGTAAATAAATATAGAAATAAATATTTTATATTGAAAATGTTAAGAATAAAATATATAATAGTAAAATAGATTACATAGTAATGATAAATAAATGTTGGGATACCTACATAGACATACTTATTTTATTTTAAAAAAGTACAATAACCTATTGTACAACAACATTAAAGTAGGTACTCTAAAGTAATGATAAAATCATCGTTCATGAATAAATTTAGGCGCGTTTCAACTTCCATAGTCCAAGTTTAATCAAAATCGATACAGTTTTTGAGGTAGTCTCTTATATGAAAGATAGACTTTTTGTTTATTTTAATTTCCACACATATCATTTGAGAAACAAAACAAATTGTAAAAAAATGAGCAAATATACTGTATACTGTAATAACTCTGTCGTAAAATAAAATTGAAAAGATTTCTAATATTGTTTCCGATTCAATCGACCGATACGAAAAATATTTTGTATGTGTGATTTCCACACTAAGGCAAATACGGTCAGTCGTTGGATGGGTGACCGCTAGTACCGTTTATATGTACATGGTTACTAACCAAGAGTAAGAGTGGTTTTGGCAACTAATTTTATAGTACAACTTGAGATTGTTTTTTTACATTGACCTGATGAATATTATTATATAAAAGAAAATTGTGTTAGTTACACCCTTACCACTCAAGAACGGGTGAACGGATTTAGCTTAAAATTGGTGGGGAGGTAGCTTAGAACTAGGAGACGGACATAGGATACTTTTTATCTGATTGAATTTTAATTGAATTGAATAAAATCCAAAATCTGCTTATTTATTGCCTCTAAGGCGGAACAGAGTTCATCGGGTCAGCTAGTGTTTACTTTATTTTGTCGATAAATAAAATATCTGTGTACAAAATTAGACAGAAGAAATAGATCATTTTTACTATCATTAATAACTATAAAGTCCAAAAATGAAATGAATGTTTTATACAAAGTATAGCAATGCACAGAATGAAAAAATAACAGAACGAAATACTTTCAGAGTAGGCGCTAACTTCAGAGCCATGGTAGGATCTCTCTTGAGTCATATTTCCTCATGACTGAGAGTCGTGACTCCCCCGCAGAATCAATTCGTTGGGGGAGTTCTCTTGTGCAGATACATCGTGGTGGGCGCCCAGGTCCTTCCACGGAAGACACATGTGTGTTGTGGTCCTCAAACATGTCGGTTTCCTCACGATGTTTTCCTTAACCGTTAAGCGAGTGCAAATCCACACAAAACTTGAAAATAAACATAAGTCATTGGTGTAAGGCCGGATTCGAACCAGGGTGCGTCTGGATGAAAAGCAGACACTGGAACCGCTGAGCCACACTCGCTTTCAAGGATAATAGTTTCATCTTCTTATCTATTATTTCAATTTTATATACTTAAGGATAAAAAGTAGTATATGTTAATTTCGGGGTCCTAAACTATCATCGCACAGAAAAACACGATGATCCGTTGCTCAGTTGCAACGTGAAAGAGAAAAAAACATCAACAAAATAACTTTCGTTTTTATATAAATCGTAAAACATTTGAGTTACTGCAATCATTGTCAGTCAGTCAGTCAAACCATATCAGTAGCCCTTCGGGTGGTTTAAAAACCCACAATTCTAGAGTTCACCACACACATACCAACTTATTTATAAAAAAAACTTAGAAAAAATATGTAAAAAACTAAACCTAGGCAGGTTCCGGCTGTTTGCCACAGTACTGCAGTTATTAAGTCATGTCAGAGGCCCTTATGGCTTATAAACTCTCGACACCAGAGTTGGCCACTCTCATTCGATAAGAAAAAGAATTTTTCCATTTCGCATGAACCCATCCAGATTTACAATAAAAAACAATTCTGACAGCCATTTGTTTCAATTTAACAGTTTTCTCGCCCTCGTGAAATGGTTTTATTACTACCAGCAAAACGGTTATATCTAAACCAATATAAACTCTTTAGTTATAAAGATCTTGCTTATTATCATGTTTTTATTACCTCCGCTAACAGAAGGGTGTTATGGGTGTTTTTATATCGTTATACAGGGTTAAACTGAGCTATCTACTTAAAAGAAGCAACATGGGATCGCAAAAAAAATTGCCAATTTACTTCCGAACTTATGTATGAAGATGGCATCCGATGATGATGATGATGATACAGGGTCACTGCTATCTAAAACATGGGCTTTTAACAAAAAAAAATAGTTTATTTGTTTTTTTAATACCAATAACAACTTTTGGTCAACGAATTTTGATAAAAATGTCGCAAGAAATTGATTTTCTATTCTATCTTGTCAAGTGCCGATTTTTGTATTGTATTGTATAATGATTTAATTTGTACTTTTTTATGTTACTATTAGAATTTTATTTATTATTATAATTAGATTATTTATCATTAGATTAATTCGCTTTAAGCGGTTCTGATTATGAGAATAAATAAATACTTTTTGTGTAGATCAGCCGATTCTTTTCAATAATCATCAAGTCCTAAAATAAAGTTACTTTAAAAAAAAACCCCGTTGCATAGTTATGGAGATAAGCAAAGTCTCTCTTTGAGTAGTATTTCCTCATGACTGAGGTTCGTGACTCCCCCGCAGTTCTCTTGGGCAGATACATCGTGGTGGGTGCCTCAGTCCTTCCACGAAGCAAAGTATTAAATTTGTTGTTTTTTTCTGACTATTTTATGGCACAACGAAGCGATGTATCGGATTTTCGTATGTTAGTATATGTTCCCAAATATGAGTACTTCTATTGTAGTCGTTTGAATACGCCCGTAGCTCAGCTAGCGGAGGTAATCGTATGCGATTACCAATGTTAAGCATAGGTCGACGCGGCCAGTACGCGGATGGGTGACCGAAAAGCGGCATTCCATTTTGGGCGCTTCCGTGGGTCAAACGACACGTTAAACTGTAGGTCCCGGCTGTTTGTCTAGTTCGGCAGTCGTTAAGCCATGTCAGAGGCCCTTAGGTCGGTTTGAAAACTCGACACCAGAGTGGGCCACTCTCATTCGATAATAAGAAGAAGAAGTCGTTTGAAGTAAGTGAAAAAAGTGACAGCAAACATATAACACTTCACTTTATGTGTAGAGGTTAAAATAGGATTTGCAGGTTTTAAAATATTAGTAACTGACGCATGCAGTTTTGAAGTAGGCATCAGTCAGATCTAGCTACTTATTGCGGTATCATTTGAACCCGCTCTCAAGTGATTCTAATACCAATTAAGCTTTCATTAGAAACGGATTTGTACGCAAAGCACGTAGTTGATATTAAAAAAGTTATGTTTTTGCTTATTTAATTACCAGACTTGTTTTTATTTAAATTTTAAATTAATCCTTTCTCGTATAATATTTTTCTATATTAATACACGATTTTAGAAAATGACAATGAGAGTGTATCGGTTCTTACTGGGTAAGCACGCTCCATCGTAGACCGTAATGATCGCTTACGATTAGGCGAATTACATTCAAGTGCAAACCCATTTCTTGTTAAAAAGAATGAAGCCGAAATACAAGTAATATTGCACAGTTTTATCATAATTGTTGATTGCATACCACAATTTAAGAAAACAGTTCCCAATAACATTAAAGTAAAATTCCTTCTCTTAAAAATTTTCAAGTATTTTACGTAAGTTTGCGTTTGACTACAGCCCGCCTGATGTTAAGCATTGCTGCAGCCTAGGGTGTAACACGCTTACCTAGAAGATACCTACTAACTCTAGATTTGAAGACCCCTGGATTGTAGTTCGCAGGAAACACAGCTTCTGGTAAAGTGTTTCAAAGCTTTGCCGTCTGTGTTTTTTTTTCTTTTTTGTTATTCATTAATGGCACTGCCTTCCAAAGAAAATAATAAAATTAATATATTTTACCAATAACTGTAATTAATTACGTGCGTAAGTTTTTAGAGTCCCACCGCGATCCCGACTTGCGACAGCAACGCCCTCCTACCTGTAGGATTCAACTTGCGCGATATGATAACGCAGAACAGAGGAAACATGGAGACGCAGTTTACTAAAAAAAACCTAATAAGATGTTGAACTTATTGAAAATTATTTAATTTGCGACAAGAAATTACGTAAAAAAATGAAAAAAATGTATTCATACATATACTTTCACTTCACTATGCTGAAACTAGTGAAGTGAAAGTCCTCGCTTATAATACATCTCTCGTAGTGGTATGTTTCTTACACATTGGTATTTGTCTTATTCTTATTTTTTCTCATCAGGTATTTGACCATCTAGTTGCCAGAAAAAACACTAGCACAAGCGACACTGTGATAGAAAGATATTGATTGTACTGGAATGGAAATAGACATAAATATATCTTGTTCGCAGGAGTATTTAGTAACTCGTAGCACTTTCGTAAACATATCTCGTAGCGCGTACAAACATTGTAACATGGTAAAGCACATTTTATAACGGCCGATGCAAGTAACGATTATGTTCTTATTCTTATAAATAATAATAAATATTCCGGGACATTGCACACATCGCCATCTATCCCCACACTAAGCAAACGCTTGTGTTGTGGGTACTAGATAACGGATATAATACTTATATACTTTTCTTTTGTAAATACATACTTATTTACATACATTCGAACCACCAGACTCAACTCAAGTAATTATAAATTTTAAAGTTCATAAATACTTGTCATGCGAGAATCGAACCCGCAACCCCTAGATTAGAAGGCAGAGCCACTACCAACTAAGCTAACAGGCCAGTCAGTTATGTTTATTGCAGATGTGTGGCTAACACAAGTGAGTGTTAAACCATCTGTGGCATGTATGTAAATTTGTACATAGACAAGTGTTTGAAAGCCTAAATAGATAATTAAACTCAAATTTTATCCAATTCTGACAATATCATACAATAACGACCTTCAAATACACATATACTTCTTTTATGCCAGAAAAAATACTGTTAGTACCTCGATTTATACATATCATTCCAGGAGTTTAAAACTTACAACTAAAACAAAACAGAAACAAGTAGTTTTAAAATAGTTTTAGCCCCACCATCACCTGTCGACTCCACTGCTCTCCGTGCAATATAAGCGGTCGCTCCGCGGTGCCGCGACATTCGCAGCAACACTCGCCACCTCGCCGTAGGTTAGCTGAGCGGAGTGTACTACTTACAGGTGAGTCGTAGTCATGTATTATATTTTTTTATGAATGAAATTATTTGAAAACGGTAGCGGAGCTTGCTATTTTATTTTTTAATTTAGCAATATATTAAATCTCAATATAAAAAAAAAATCAAAATTTTAGCTAAAAAAATATTAATATTTTAGCTAGTTAAGTACTTTTTTAGGTAAATGGAAAATACATACTATTTTTATTTGTTATAAATATATAAACATATTTACTTATACAGAAACCAAAAATTTAACTGGATTGAAATTTAATGCGAAAATTCAAAAATGTTGACTTTTTTAAAATGTGTACCTTAATTTATTAGCTATAATAGAAGTGTGTTTGTACGACTGTGAAATATTTATTCCACGAATACTGACTTTATTTTGTAAAATGATAAATATGTTTCTCCATACTTTAATGGATTTATATGTACCTATATAAGACAGGAATTAGGAAAAAGTACATATTTTTTATGAAAAATGCATACGTAAATCTTATATTATTTTATAAGTTGTTTGAGGCTAAATTCGATTGACGTTGAAACTAAAAATACAACTTTATGTTTAATATATCAATTATATTAATTTTTTTATTAAATACTTTATTTTTTGTAACCACTATGCCAATTTAAATCTCGACTTATCTCATATTCGTACATGAAAGGAATGCGTGGATACGTCATATCATTTTAAAATTGTATACCTATCTGAATCGATTAGAAGGTATTAGAAAAAAAAAATTTGGGTATACCTACTTCAAATCAGTAACAGACCATGTTCCAGCAGTTTTTAGATGTTTTTGTCTGTTTATTTACACGCTCATGACGCAAAAACGGCTGAACGAATCATCATAATTTTTGGTTTGTAGGTAGTATAAGGTCCCGGAAGTATAATCGGTTACATTTTATCCGGCAATAAAGCGGGCGAAGGCGCGGGTGTCCACTAGTAAAAAAGTCAAACAAAAGGTTTTTTTTCACGAAAGCTACATAACCGAAAAACTTAAACGTTTGGTTTTTAGACGCGAAATCTACGTTTAAATATCCACAATTTGAGACATTCATATTTCTTAGATTTTGAGTCTTACAACAGATTGTATGGAAACGTAATCGGGGTAGAAGAAGTCCTTTTAATTTTCTCCGTATCCCTATTCACTCGTTTTCAAGCCTATTTATGTACGTATAAAAGTAATTAACACTTCACCTTCAAGTGTTTGCTCTCTTCTCTCATGAGTCGTATTTCCTCATGCCTGAGGGTCGTGACTCCCCCGCAGAATTAATTCGTTAGGGGAGTTTTCTTGAAGAGATACATCGTGGTGGGCGCCCAGGTCCTTCTAGTGAAAACACATGTCCTCGGATATTGTGTTCCTCAAACATGTCGGTTTCCTCTCGATGGTTTCGAGCGAGTGCAAATCCACACATAACTTGAAAATCAAAATATCAAGTCATTGGTGTAAAGCCGGAATTGAACCAGGGTGCGTCTGAATGAAAAGCAGACACTGGCACCGCTGAGCCACACTTGTTTACTCGCGAGTGTTTCCTAACCTGTTATAATTTTATGAGAGAAGTCAACTTTAGTATTTAAGGTTTCTTAACCTCTCTAGAGACCTCAGACACGGCTAAACGTCTGAAAATAGTAAAATACTCGAATGATAGGACTACAATTATTTAAATACTTGAAGTAATTAATCCTTTGGGACAAATGCTCTGTTTTTTGCCTCAAAACTTTAAAACATTAAGGTCATTAGTTTTGAAAAAAAACTAGACAAGGTAATGTATTAGATTTTTAATTCTTTAAACTTACCTTTTTTGAAGATAATAGTAATTAAAATAACGTCTTGTAGCCTAAGTAATTAATTTAAAATGCAAAGTGATAAATCATTTAGACGAAGAAAATCAACCGGTTTCTTACAATACAATACAACTATATAGCACACAAAAAATATAAATAAACATAAAAGGACTATAGATGTATGTACATGTTTCTTCTAGGCAAATGCGATAAAGCATTTGCGACGTAACACGCATGCCAAAACGAAACTGATTGTTTTAAGAAAACACAAGGGATTTGTACCTATTCATATTATTAGCATTATTTTTAGTTAACTTTTTACCGATGTAGGAGGTTCTCGTAATATAAATCTTAAACAAAATTAAATATTTGTTACCAAGCAACAGCCATGATATCAGGTCGGTATTGTAATATCATCCTATCTTTACCTTCGTAATATATGTACATAAATTAACATAATTAATGAATAGCCTTCTCAAATTGTAAATTAATTTGACAAGTGGCTTTTAAAAGTTTTTCTTCAACAAATGTCACCGGAGTTTATTAATATTTCTGAACCCGGCAGTTTATAGTACGGTAGTCGTTAAGCCATGTCAGAGGCCTCTAAGGCGGCTTGATAAACTCTCCACACCAGAGTTAAATAAATATGAAACGAAACGAAACCAAAAAATAACAATCATTTCAAACATTATGTCACAACTTTTTGTAACAATATAACCTTGCGATCTTCAAAGCAAGAGTGAGTCGGTTTATACTGGGTAAGCACGCTCCATCCCAGACCGTAATGGTTGCTTACCATCAGGCGAATTACGGTCGAGTGCAAACCCATTCCTTGTTAAAAAAATCAGTTTCTTGCTCAAAATTTTCAAAAGTCGTAGTACAAAGTAGTTGGTTTACACTTTACACGAACTAAAGCTGACCTTTAAAGGTTATGCATTAGTTAGCAATAACGTTGTATGTCCCACGCGAGTCGTATTCCCTCATGACTGAGGGTCGTGACTCCCCCGCAGAATAATTCCTCAGGGAGTTTTCTTGGGCAGATATCAATCAATCAATCAAGAATTCTTTATTGTACACCAATAGCAAAATAACACAAGTATGAATAAAATATGTAAACCATAGTATTGGGACAGAGGGCGGCCTTATCACTTAGAGTGATCTCTTCCAGGCAACCTAGTTTGGATAACAACGATAGGAAAACAATAAAGCTGGCGTACCTACTAATATTAATACAACTTAATAATATTTAACAAATAGAACAGATATAGCGTGGTTTCGAATCTAGCCCTACACTAATGACTTGTTTTTTCAAGTAATATGTGCATTTGCACTCGCTTAGCGGTGAAGGAAAACATCGTGAGACAACCGACATATTTAAGGACCACAATATCCGAGGACATGTGTCTTCCGTGGAAGTACCTGGGCGCCCACCACGATGTATCTGCACAAGAGAACTCCCCTAACGAATTAATTCTGCGGGAGTCACGACAGATTACATTACGAATGGTGACTTGTAAAATTTAGTTACGATTGGTGAATGCATTAATCTATCGTAAGTGTAACCTTATGGTATGATCTGGCATCTTCATTTATGAGTCACTTCTATTCCTGTATAAATATAATTAAATAAGTACTTTAAAGTTGTTTGAACGGTGTCGCTTCTACCTGTTGCTTGAAACTGAAATCTATTTCCTTATCTTTAGGCTTTTCTAAAGATTTTCTAAGTGCCCCTTTTTGTAGTAGTTAGAAGTAGTATGTTTAGTTTTTCTTCCCTTGTTTTTATATTTTATTATTGTAAATAAAATTAATAGTTACAAAAAAAAAACCTTAAATGTGTCATGTGTATTTCATTAAACATTATTAAATAACACGCCTTATAATTTTACCGACTGTTAAAAAGCAGGTTGTCAATTTGATGATGTTTATGGTGTTGTCAATATTAGATGCAATTTGAGCAGGATTACATGTTCTTATTATATCTTATTAT
The DNA here is from genome assembly GCA_964023185.1 of Macaria liturata. Lineage (NCBI taxonomy): Eukaryota > Metazoa > Arthropoda > Insecta > Lepidoptera > Geometridae > Macaria > Macaria liturata. The sequence goes on along the minus strand of OZ026810.1, from coordinate 10,593,016 downwards.
ACGTGTGCTAAATTTCCTGAATGTATATTTCTATGGATGTTTGTCAGTTTGCCCACAGATTTCTTTTAAACCATAAATAATACCAATATTTCTATAAACATGTGTATCCAATTAAATATGTTTTAAATTAGGGAACAACAACAGCTTTATCAAAATCGGTTCGGTAAGTCGTTTTTGACATATGGGGATCCATCTTTGAATATACTTATATTTAATGTGAGATTTCCATGCATTTCATTTTATCTTTTTCAATAATTCATCATTCATTTCATGGAGGAAACATGTAGGTACATAAGAGCACTGAAACTAAGACTGAAATAAGATTTTTATTGTTAGTTTTTTTCTACCAATTTCCCAGCCATAGTACGTAAAATTACATGTAGCTACTAACTGCCTTAGTACGTAACTGTCAAGTTTTGGCTCCACAGGTATCTCGTTAACCGCCTTGCGCGGGCTAACTCATTCTAACTTCAAACTTTTAAACTTCCAACAACTTTTGTTTAGAAGATTTAAATTGACTTAATAATGTCAACGGTTTCCAACTTTAATTTTTATGGTAATAACCCTGGCTAAATTGAGTTTAAATTATTTAGAGATTTTAAAGTTATTGCCCGTAATTTTGCCGCGACGTCTCAGCATAAAATATTAGTGTTTTCGCAGTAATGTCGAGTTATGTCTCAGCTTAACTGCTGGGCTGTCACAAGATATTGTGTTTAAACAGTTTTAAGAGTTTCTAGGTATTTGATAATATTATAATAATAAAAACTACAAATTATAAAAATATAAAGAGATATGGTACATAAAGAAAATTATTAAAATCGATTGCACGAATAAAAGAAATAGCATTACTTAAAATTAATAAATTTTACAAATTTAACTGCATTATAGTCATCCAAAATTCTATATCTTTTTAATTTGAACTAAGTAATATCATAAGAGGTACAAATTGACCAAGTACTATTAAAATCATGTACAGTCGAGAAATAAAATATAACTTGTTATCTTAAAAAACTAAACACTCATTTGTAACACTAAAATTGTTATATACGAACTATTATTTTAGTCATAACGTAAGCTTTTCATTTATTTGTTATCACAACATTTTTATGTATTAAACATCTAAAATTAACTTACACTTATGATTCGATCGGAATATGTCTTCTATTTCTTATCGAATGAGAGCGGCCCACTCTGGTGTCGAGAGTTTATCAAGCCGCCCTAAGGGCCTCTGACATGGCTTAACGACTGCCAAACTAGACAAACAGCCGGAACGTGTCATCCGACCTATAATAGAATATGTCTAAAAGCCTTACACATTATTGAAAACATTCTAATACCCTGTATCTATTCTTTCTACTACTACTTATATCTTTCTTTCTTTTCTCATGACTGAGGGTCGTGACTCCCCCGCAGAATTAATTCGTTAGGGGAGTTCTCTCTTAGATACATCAATATATCTTTATTTTTCTCAAAAGCCTCAATAAATATAAGAAAACTTTAACCCTCCCAAAGCACGACAAATACAATCCTTTACAAATTAATTTCGTTGATACGATCTCGTCAAAATAGAAATCTAAAATGGGACGACAATGCATGAGGCCGCCATCTTGGATGTGATGACATCAGACATGTATAGACAGTATGGGCGGTCGCGGAGTTGTGGGTGTTGTGACGTCATAGATGACGTTTGAAGTTATAGATACAAAATAGGTATTAATGGAGCTTAAGGGCTACTTAAATAATGATAGTGACCTTCAAAATATTAATGATGAGATTTAACAATTGGTCATGTAGAATTCGGTTTAAAAGTTATTACCTACATGTTTTAATTTTACGTTACTTATATAGTTTTACTTATGACAATTTGAAAGTGAGGTTCAAATGTGGTCAATGATTTTTATTAATAGTTTACGATATGTGTATCTGTGTAAAAAACAATTTAATGTAGTCTCTGTTATACTGTACAATGAGGTGAACAAATGTAAAAAAATAGATTTCCTTACAGATAGAGAAGTCAAAAAGAAAGTAATTGAATGGCTTACTGATTTTAACTATAATGAAGTAGAAAAAATGTTAGAAAGCTTTTATTTTTGAATTACTCTTAATCATTATTTTATACTAGTCAATAGTGGTAATTTGTTGTACTAGCTTAGTCACACACAAACACACACACACACACACACACATGTGTGTGTGTATGTATGCTTAACATATAGTTATTTACATCCATCCTGTAATAAAATATTGTTAAATACATATTCTTAAATAAATTAAAAATACTATTAAGTTATACAAATCATTTGAGAAAACTTATTTTTTTTTAAATCTTTATTGAATTTATAAACATAACGTTTTTTTTTTCTTTGTTCTTTCTATTTCATAAAAATATGCAAGGTTAAGAAAACTTATTATGTTTGATGAATCTTAATGTTTGTTATGTTTTTATTGTGTATGTTACCTATTTCTTAATTAATTTTTTGGCATTCAGTTTATTTGTGTGTTAATTGTAAGCTGGGAGAAGCCATCGGCTCCCGAGACACAGTGAAAACTAGTTCGGGAGGCTTTGGATTCCAATATCTTTTTGTAAAACGAAATTATGCAAAATAAACAAATTTTATTTTTATTTTATTTATTTATATATTTGTTCAATCAGGCCATGAAAATGGCCACTTGTGCTAGCGCCGTTAGACCTAGATGTTCAATGCAGATTTTATCATTCCATAATTCAATAGATGGAGAGTTTAGACCAATAAAAAGTGTGCGTATGCAAAAAGGTCTAGTTATAAAATTTATTTTTCGTGCAGTTTACCTAAAATGGTACCCCCGATTGTCACCCGTGAAGTATAATACAAAACAATAAAGTAACCTTACTGTCACAACCACGTATTTCACTATTGAGTTTGAGTACGACGCTAACCTCCTTTGTCGAACTCCATTCTTTTTTCTTGAGCCAATATTTCCTCGGTAAAGTTACTGAGGACCTTTGATGCTTTTTTTAAGGGTCGTAAAAAGGATAATAATAGGGGAAATTCTACGAAAATTAGAGGCCTATTCTATTAATAAATGGGCATCAAAATAGACAAGTATTGTGAGATTGTTGACCGATTTTTGTACTTTGAAAATTAAATGCGTAAATAAATGGAACACGTGTTTGGTTTTGGACTAGAGATAAAAAAGTAAGATTTAATTTTTTTATTTTTTCTAAGAAATTTCTTTCCTCTCTTCTATCAATTTTATCACGTAGAAATGCGTTTAACTTGCAAACATTTAAGAATAAACGGAATAAAGATATTTCCATAATAAAATGCTAGTCCAGACTAAAGCTCACTTGCATAACGATATTTAAACGCATTTTGTGACTAAATTTCATGATGAAAATTAGCTAAATGTGTTGCTAAATGGTCTAAAACATTACCATAATAAAAGTTATAGGTAGCAAGGTTTTCTATACACAACAATTTAATTAAAAAAGAACTCAAGTTCACTATTTTTATTCCATACAGTGTAACTACAGCCTACTTTCATACTTTTTACTCCTAAGGGCGTGTAACCTCCTTTTATCTAAACCTCCAGAGTATCCGAAAATAGTCTTAATCTTACGAAACAATTTGAAAATTAAACTAAATCCTTTAATTAACCGTTTTAAGCAATTGCGAAGGAATTAAAGACTCCTTACATACGAGGGAATAATAAAATCTTTATAGCGGTGTTAAGGGGTTAATTTAGGGTGATTGTTTTTGGATGTTATTTTTGTATCGGGTTCAAAGTAGGATAAGTATATTATCTTTATTTGTTTTAATTAGTTGCTAATTTGAATTATAAAGTAATGGATATTCATTAACAGCATTTCTTTTTCGTTAAAATTCATTTAATTAATGTTAAGCGCGATAAAATCACAAAATAATAAAAAAAAATTTGAGTAGGTTTATTATGTGTTGTTTTCCTTTCTCTGTTTGTATAGATGTTAATGTAGGCATGTTACATGTTTTTAGGTTTTTAGTTGTGCTATTTGTTAATATTATTAAGTACTAGCTGGTGCCCGCGACTTCGTCCGCGTGGAATAGTTATTACCATAAAAACGGTTCTAATGAGTTAACCTTAAAAGATAGACATATATTGTTGAAGACACTTTGTTAGATTATTTTAAGAGAAATAATTCTTTTATACATATTTTTGTAAAATATTGAATCAGGCGTTACTTTGCGGAAATCCATTGTAACTGAAACTCTGGAGAAATGTGTAGTGATTTTCCGCTGCGACTGCTCCTTAACCGACAACAAACAACAGACTTGATGGTTTTTAGGTGTGTTCCTCCATATACCACCGCCACACCTCACCTCCTAACTAATGTGGCCTCCGTGGATCTCAAGATCTTACCAACACCGCACCTTGTGTCTTGAAGCTTTGTTGTTCTCCTTCGGCAAGATGTTTTCGTCGACACGTCTTTCGCCTCTCCACGAGGCATCCTCAGGACGTTGACTGGACAGGAGTGTTGACTCCTCGAACGTCGGTCCGAAAGTGAGCTCGGCGAGCAACGACCGCTCCTTATATAACGTAATATGATGTCATACGATGTGTCATTGCCTGACCGTTACTAGTCAAACTCACTAACGTAACCGTCGTTGCGTCATCGCTCGCGTGTTTACCAAATTAGGTGGTGTTTGTTCCATTACCAATGAAAGTTCGTAGCAATGGTGATGATACCAAGTTTGTTTGGTTGTTCAGCAACGTAAAAGGTTGACCCTGGTGTTTCAGTATTTCCATCTGCTCCCACACGCACACACGGAATCCTTTATCGCATATTTGCTTAATCTGGTACGTGTGGTTATTTTGCAAAGTATGACAGGTGTCTAATAAATGTTTCGCAAAGTGTGATCTTTCTAAGTGCTCGTTCCTATGGGCTGCCATAATGTTCTTTGTATCTGGTCTCGAAATTTCTTCCTGTCTGACCTACATACACAGCATTGCACTCGTCACACACCAATTTGTATACCCCAGACTTCCTGGCATCTTCCAACCGGTCTTTACCATTACACAGGTGACGTTAATTATCCGTTGTTTTATAAGCTGTATTGACTTCCGCTTTCCGCAATATTTTAGCGACCCGTTCTGACACTGGCCCCATGTAAGTAAGGCTACCCACATATCTGTTCGGTCTGTCCGGTGGTATCGCATATAACGTATTGCGAACCTGCTGCCTTGTCTTACTTCTTACCAACCCGTCCACCATGTGTTTTCCGTATCCGTCGGCAGTTGCGATTTGATATATAGTGCTTAACTCTTCTTGATAACCTTCTCTTGTCAATGGCACCGTTAATAGTCTATGAACATATTTTTGTGATATCTTGAACCGTTTTAGCAGCGCACGCAACGGAAGCCCTCAAAGATGAATAATTTTCCCCGTTTTTTTTCACATTTTCCATTATTTCTTCGCTCCTATTAGTTGCAGCGTGATGTTAAATAGCCTAAGACCTTCCTCGATAAATGGTTTATTAAACACAAAAATATTTTTTCAATTCGCACCCGTAGTTCCTGAGATTAGCGCGTTCAAACAAACAAACAAACTCTTCAGCTTTATAATATTAGTAAAGATAAAAACGGTTCTAGTGAGTTAACCTTAAAAGATAGACATATATTGTTCAAGACATTTTGTTAGATTATTTTAAGAGAAATAATTCTTTCATACATATTTTTGTGATATCTTGAACCGTTTTCTCAGCGCATGCAACGGAAGCCCTCAAAGATGAATAATTTTCCCCGTTTTTCCACATTTTCCATTATTTCTTCGCTCCTATTAGTTGCAGCGTGATGTTATATAGCCTAAAGCCTTCCTCGATAAATGGTCTATTAAACACAAAAATAATTTTTCAATTCGCACCAGTAGTTCCTGAGATTAGCGCGTTCAAACAAACAAACAAACAAACTCTTCAGCTTTATAATATTAGTATAGATTATTAGTTTTTGTAGGTACGCCAGCGTTACTGTTTTTCTATCGTTATTTTCCAAGCTAGGTTGCCTGGAAGAGATCACTCCAAGTGATAAGGCCGCCTTCTGTCCCAATCCTATGTTCCAAATTTACTTGTACTTGTGTTCTTTTGTTATTGGTGTACAATAAAGTATTTTGAATTGAATTGAAAATAAATGATTAATCTTTACAATTTCAATTTTATTTTGTTATTTTTTATTGATATTTGTAAATTTTGTTTCATATTTTTCATTGCTTGATACGCAAAGTGGTCTTTTAAAACATAGGACAATAGTATTTGCACACTACTGCTACATTAAACTCCTCCTCCTGAGTCGTATTTCCTCTTGACTGAGGTTCGTGACTCCACCGCAGAATTCATTCGTTAGGGGAGTTCTCTTGTGCAGATACATCGTGGTGGGCGCCCAGCTCCTTCCACGGAAGACACATGTCCTCGGATATTGTGGTCCTCAAACATGTCGGTTTCCTCACGAAGCTTTCCTTCACCGCTAAACGAGTACATAAAACATTAAACTTGTGGTACTAGTATAAGTATTTTTTTTTCTTCTTTCTTTGTAATTATTATCGTGTGTTGCAATAAAGAATTTTCTATCTATCTATCTAAACTATTTATTGGTTATTTGTCGTATATTGTATTGTGAACTTTCCACCTATTTCCCATTTTTGTATCCTATTTACGATCTAGTTTAGTAATAATATTGGTGTTGACGCACCCTTTCGTTTTTAACCTTTTAGATTCCTTAGAGAGACATCGGAGCCGACTTATATAATACAATATTAACAAAAAAATAAGTTTTGCGAATAGGAAACATGGCCTGCTAGCTTAGTTGGTCTGCCTTCTATTCTAAGGATTGTGGGTTCGATTCCCGCATAACACAAGTAATTATTGAAATTTTAAAACAATTATAAAATAAACTATTAAAAAAATATGGACTTACGAATAATATAACACAACTTCTTACATTTGCTTTGGTTTGGTTATTTTTTTTTATGTCAAGTTTGATATTTTTTTGTATTATATTATTTTATGTTCTTACTATTTTGGTTCAATATTTTTGTAAATTTTGTATATACATGTATTAGTGTGACACTTCTAAGACCTCATACTACCTACATACAAAAAAACATGATGATCCGTTCAGCCGTTTTTACGTGAGGTGCGTTTAAATAAACAGATACACAGACAAAAAAAAATTAATTTTTAAATTCGATTTTTTTTTAAATTTTGGTATTCTTTTTTCGAAACATTTTTCTTATATCTTCATTGTTCAGATTTTTGACCCTCTTCAGCTTTATTATATGTACAGTAGAAACTCGTTAAGTCGAACCTCGATAAGTCAAAAACCTCCAAATCTCGAAAAAATGTTTTGTTCCCTTCCCTTCAAACACCAAAACCTCCATTACTTGAAATCTTGACCCTCTGTTAGTCGAAATAATCACCGAGTCCCTCCAAGCCATTTTGGTACATATTTTCACTCTATAACTCGTAAAATTAAATTTGACCTCTGTATCTCGAACATAGCAACGTTTTATTTTACAACCTTTACAACTTGATCATTTGGAATTTATTACCTCTATTGTTCGAACAAAAATAAGTTACCGACTTTAAGAACTTGCCGACAATGTGAGTACACTATTGTTTCTTAGAAAACATTTTAGGAGTATACGATAATAAATTTATGACTCACGTAAACACGTGTTTGCTTGCTTGGTGTCAGGTGTTCAATTTTGATTTCCTTTGAAATTTAGCTAAGCAAGTCATTTGTTTTCGACTTAAATACTGTCAGAAGTAGTTTGGTTCTACTGCAATACACATCAATTAGTACAACAGTTAACATGAGTGCTGTGAAACGTAAACTAAAAACTTTGAGTCTTGCTGAAAAATTAGAAGTGCTCGAAGCTGTGAAGAGGTGTCAAAAAAAGAAAGATGTTGCTGAACAATTTGGCCTGCCAATGAGTACTCTTTCAACAATAATAAAAAATGAATCAGACATCATGAGAAAAATACAAAACGGTCAAAGTTTGTCCTGCAAAAGACGACGAATTGCAGAATATCCGGGCTTGGAGGAGTGCTTACTTAAATGGTTTGAGCAGTGTCGCAGCCGAAGATATTTCTATTTCACCTCCTGCAGAATGGAACGCAGTGGTATCTGAATCAGGAATATCCTTTGAGGACTTTGTTTCGTGCGATGATGGAGTTATGACTGCTGGGACATTATCTGATGACGAAATTATCAATTCAGTAGCTCAGAAAACCGATACTAATGATTTAGATGACATAGAAGACGTGAATAGTACATGCGCTCCATGGGTTTCCATCAAAGAGGCGCGAACTGCATTGAATACCTTACGTAATTTTATAGAGCAAACCAGTAACTCTGAAGAAGAAGAATTTTCTGCTCTTTATAGATTAGACAATGCTATAGATAGAGAACAACCAAATTATCTAAAGCAAAAAAAAATTACTGACTTTTTTTAATGCCATATTTTTTATTTTAAAATGATTTGAAATAATGTTGATTTATAATAAATAAAAATATGTTTGTCACCTCTGCAAGTTGAATTTTTATTTATTTTACCTCTCTAACTCAAAATTTATAAGAATAAACCTCAAACTCTTTATGTCGAATCAAAATCCGCCTAAGTCGAAATCCTCCATAAGTTGAAAACTCTATAACTCGAATTTTTTGGCGTCTCCCTTGATGTTCGACTTATAGAGGTTCGACTGTATATGTATAGATATCTTATATGAATCCAAAGCTCAAAGAATCGTGTAAGCAGTAATACAGTAAGCAATCTAATTTTTATTTCCATCGTATTCGCTTCGCTAAGTGTACTTATTCCACGTATCCGTGTCAGAAACAGTTGAATTCAAATGTATGAATTATTTTGTTTTTAAAACATGTGTAAATACTTTTTTATAGATTACTTTTTGATGGAATTTAAATAAGTATGAAAATGACAATAATATTGGCTGTCAAGTAAGAATTTACAGATTGGCTGTAAGAATTTATTCAAATTCAATTCAAAATTCAAATTCAAAATCATTTATTTCAGACATTGGTCCATATTCACAATAATATAAAAAAAAATATGCCAAGCTATAATAATTTACCTGGACCCAATCTGCGCAGGACCGGGACTATTGGCGTACGAAAAGAGAGGCCTATGCTCAGCAGTGGGCAACAAAATTAACACGTTCAAAGACAAGCTGAAATCTTTTATTGCACTGCTCATATATAATATATAGTATTCTCGCAGCAGAATAAGTGGAATGTTCCTAAATGTATCGTGTAAGGTCTGAAATTATTTTAATTCTGCATGTTAAATAGTTTAAAATACTATTACTTAAAGTAACAGAAAAAAAAGGCCAAAAAAATAGATTTAAGGCGCATATGATTATGTTATTTAATACAGTTCGGTATAATTTTTAAAACATTAATGGCAACCTCTCATAAGATTGCTATCAATATTGTATTGTGTTGAGTCTGGCCGTTTCTATGTATAATAAGTAAGTATTTACAAAAGAAAAATATATGTGTATTATATCCGTTATCTAGTACCCATGATACAAGCGTAAGCTTAGTATGGGGCTAGATGGCGCTGTGTGATAAGTCCTAAAATATTTATTTATTTTATTATATTAATATGCATATTCAAGAACATGTTTCGACATTTAATCACGATTTCCACAGAAAACTAATTATCTTCTAAAGTTCACACGTTGCACGAACCTACTTACAGTGTTGCCAACCGTGAAAATAATACGCGACGCGTTCAGAATTCGCGCCTTTGAGTTGGCAGCGCTGCTGTAGGCGTATTATTCAAAATTGGAACGTGAGGCAGTTTAAAGTTCTGTTTCGTATTCAGAAGTTGGCGGGAAAAGTATTATGTCACGTCGATTTAAAAAGTTTGCATAGTTATTGGCCTTTTTAGAAACTACTAGTGGACGCCCGTGGCTTCGCTCACATTATTTTAGGATAAAAAGTAGCCTTTGACTCTTCTAAAACCTCATACTACCTATATACCAAGAATCATGATGATCCGTTCAGCCGTTTTTGCGTGATGAGCGTTTGATTAAACAGACAAACGGAGACAGATAAACAGATAATTTTTTTAGAAATTATTAGAACGTATTCTGCTATCAATTCTTAGTATCTATCTCCAATCAATTGTTTTTTTAAATATCTTTAATGTTCAGACTTCGACCCCTTTCAGCTTTATTATATATAATATATATACGAGTAGATATATAGATTACCTTCCGGTTTGTAGATCGATGTTCAATTCTCCTCAAATAGTGTCAAATATATCCTAACAAATCAATTTCTATCCTTTGTCATTGACTGAAAATTAGAAGTCCACCAATGATATCGCGTAGAAACTAATTTGATACGAGAATTAATCTGATTGTCGTTATTTACAAAACATAATAAATGATTAAAACAAATACTGTTTAACCAACCAGATGTTTAATTGCTGCTAATTTCGTAGGCAGTGTTCGTTACTTCTACGAGTAATATTTAAATCAATGATCAAACATCGTTTATACTTAGTTTATTTCTCATTTTTTGATACATAAAATTTAAATTAAATTATTATTATGTTCTTAGTAAATTTAACAAAAAACGCACAAATTTGCTGACTGTATAAAATTTACAATCTATTTTAATCGTTTATAAATAGAAGCTTGTTTCGTAGCAAGTACTTGCTACGCGCGTAGCATTTGCTACGTTGATGCTACGCCTTAGCACATCGAGTGTTGTAGGCGTCTATTGTCTACCAACTTCAAATCAACGCGCTAGGGAGGGGAAATTAGATCTGTTTGTGAGTTTTATCGATAGAATTTCTTTCACTTTATTTTTATAAATTATAGCTGTTACCCACGACTTGAACCGTTTTCGTAGCGCACGCAATGGAAGCTCTCAAAGATGAATAATTTTCCCCGTTTTTTTTCACATTTTCCATTGTTTCTTCGCTCCTATTAGATGCAGCTTGATGTTATATAGCCTAAAGCCTTCCTCGATAAATGGTCTATTAAACAGAAAAATAACTTTTCAATTCGCACCAGTAGTTCCTGAGATTAGCGCGTTCAAACAAACAAACACTTCAGCTTCATAATATTAGTATAGATTACAAAATTACTTGTGTATTTTATATACTACAGGGTTAATAGAAACTAACGCATAGCTTTATTTAAGTTGGCACTCCTACACAGTGTCAAAATTAGTTTTGGTAATTAAGGACTATCAACAAAATACAGTCATACCTGTGGCCATACTTAGTACTTAAAAGTTATTGTTGATAAAACAGTTCGAAACCCAAAGAAACCCCTAATTGATTAAAAACTTTGTTTTTTTTTTTATTGGTGAATCTGTTTTTGAAAATAAGTTAGTTATAGTCTTGAATCTTTTGCGCTTACCTAGAAAAAAATTGTTTATACTTCTTGAAAACCTTAACTTCAAATAAATATATTATTTTTCAGTGACCATAACTCAAATGTTTTGTTTTATATATTGCTAGATAGCTTTGTGTCAACTGTCCCAAATATTTATTCGATATTTTTATCGATTCTATAAAATCCTTTACCTCGTCCCTATCGTAGGTACCTGTTGAACAGTAATCGCTCTCTAACGCTCGGTAAATGTAAAAATACGGGAAAATATCCAACTAGGGGTGGGAAATTGACTAGCACATCAATATTGATAGGTACTATTGGGTACATATTTTTTATATATGTACATATCTTCTTTTAATAAGTGTTTATAAATTTATTTACAAAATTCATAAAAACACGGGAAAAGCTTCTAACAACTATAAAATAATAAAAACGGAGCACGGAGATAATTTTAAGAAATACATTTGCATAAATATTCTGCGGTTGTGCACGAGTTGTAGCGACATTAAAGGTAGCCTATATTAGTCCTTAGATTTTATACTACCACCGTACCAAAAATCACAATGACCCGTCGCTCAAATGCGGCGCAAAAGAGGAACATTTTTAAAAATAAATGGTATATAATGACTTATTAGACGAAGCAAAACGCATGCCTACATTATATTTTAAAATACTTCTTATAGTTGCATATCTTGTATATTAAAAAAAACTTTTAGAAGACTTGATAACCTCCTTTTTTCGGAGTCACTTAAAAACTCCCAAAGCTTTTCTCAAAAACGAAAAAAAGTTTCACCCCAAAAGGCTAATCAAGACATTTGAAAGATTTACAGTTAAATTGTGCTTAAAATGACTACCTAGTTCAAAGGTCGGCCTGTGATCGGCCAAATTACACAATTTCCCCTTTCATTACAATTTGGGGACAAAACGAACTGTATTGTAAATACAGGTTAACTTGCCAACAAATATTTTGTATGTGTATAATTGTATTGTTTGTTTGTATATGTTTATTCGTATACTAGTGGGTGCTCGCGGCTTCGCTCGCATTAAGAAGTAAAACTTGCATCTCCTATTTCACCCCTTTAAAAGTGGCATTTCCAAAAACGTTTCTTAGCGGATGCCTACGTCATAACATGTACCTTCATTCCAAATTTCAGCCCAATCCGTCCAGTGGTTTGGGCTGTGCGTTGATAGATCACTATAACAGTCAGTCAGTGAATCAGTCAGTCACCTTTGAGTTTTATATATATAGATAGTATATAGGTACCAATAACAATTAAGATGCTAATTTTAATTTCTATGTTTTTTTGTATTGTTTTACGTGTGGTGTTTTAATAAAGTATTTATCTATCTCTTAAAAGTTATTACAACACTAATATTTACATATATTTCACAAGTATATAAAAAAAAGACTTAAACATACAGAAAAAGTAACAAAAAACAAACAGATATTTACAAAAAATTCAGCACACCGTCCATGTTGTCGCTGTGCGGCAGGGATCCCAGGATGCTGGCAGTATTTCCTCTTTGAATAGAAAGACTCAATCGTTGAGAAAAATAGCTGCCAGCCCTGAGATCTCCTGTGGCAAGGACCAAACGTTTGCTAATCTATTTAACAAATAATTTTGTGTCCGGAGACCACGGGCCCAAAAAAATTGGTCAAACCAGAAATTTTATCTATCTATTGTAATATTTAAAACGGTAGGTCAGATTTTGTTCGGATTTACTTTATTAATCATCATATTACATACGAGTAGTATAAAGCAAAGTCGCTTCCTGCGTCTGTCCGTATGTCTGTATGTATGCTTAGATCTTTAAAACTACACAACGCAGTTTGATGCAGTTTTTTTTAAAGAAAAAGTGATTCAAGAGGAAAGTTTATATGTATAATAACGCGTACAAAGCCGCGGGCAAAAGCTAGTAAAACATAAACTTATGACTGCTGAAACTGATGCTGAAAGCTGACGATAGTGAAAAATCGTATACTTTGTTGTATAAAATCAGCTTAATGCTAAGCTTATGAACAAATTAAGAAAATATGCAGATCTTTATTCATCCCTAAAAAAGCTTGGTATGGTATGCCTATATCTTATATTATTTTGATACTGGTCCAAATACCTCGCCTCTAGAAAACTAACTAAGTAAATAAATATGAATCAATAGATTTATTAAAAAAAAACTCTCTAATAAACCGTACCTAAGATCATTTCACAAAATCTGTTTATTACTATTCTTTCTTATTTTAAGAAACAGTCTGAGTGGTTAATCTTTACTCGATTTCATCTGTAAAAGAAATACATCCGAACAAAAAAATAGTCTAGTGGACGTAACAGACAAAAATTCTAGAAATTGTAGGAACGTGTTCTGCTATCAATTCGAAGTATCTCCAAACATTTTTTGTAATATTCTCAATGGTCAGACTTTCGACCCTCTTCAGCTTTATTATGTGTATGTATATAGGTGTATACATATAAGTTAACTAATTAAACAATAACCCTGAACAACTATAATGATGAATTTAATTTTAGCCTGTTGTCGCTCGAATTTCACGATGAAGTGTTTAGTAAACAACCGGTCGCCCTCTCGATGACGTCGTGTTGGTTTTAAGCATATTTTGGTAATATATTAAGGCGTAATATTAATCTAAATATATAAAACTCAAAAGTTACTGACTGACTGACTGATATTTATTTTTATTTTTTATTTTATTTATTTTATTTAATAATAATCAAAACGGCCGAAGCCAATTACATTAATTATTTAAAACAATACTTATTCTACAAACACATAATCAATTAATAACAATCATCGTAATATAGTCAAACAAGTCAAATTTATATATTATCTACATTAAAACATTCACACATTCATTCATTTCTTCTTTTGCTCACAAAATCTCAGACACGCTAACATTATTACCGGCCATCCGTCCGTAAACAAATCACACGTTTGGTTGGCAGCGAGCAGCGCGTTGAGTGCGGCGAGAGTGCGCGGGAGTGGGGAGGCGGCCCGAGCCACCGTGCGGCAGTGGGGTTCAACCAAAAGCTTGTGTCGCCTGCTACGCAAATATTGATCCGGTACAAAAAGTTGACACAACTTATCGTGCAAGTCTGGTGCATCAACATCTCCACGTAGAACCCTACACATTATAATAAGCTGTTGCTTATCTCTTCTAACCTGCAGCGAATTATAGCCCAGGCAACCTAAAATAAAATTTGAAGGGTACATAAATGGATAATATCCAAAACAACGCTTATATACATATCGAAGGAAAGCTCTTTGCACCTTCTCCAGAGGCAATATGTATTTGCCTTCATGAGGGTTCCACACACACATTGACGCTTCTATATATAGTGATCTATCAACGCACAGCCCAAACCACTGTACGGATCGGCCTGAAATTTGGAATGAAGGTAGATGTTATGACGTAGGCATCCGCTAAGAAAGGATTTTTGGAAACGCCGCTTTTAAAGGGTTGAAATAGGGGATGCGAGCGAAGTCGCGAGCACCCACCCACTTGTTTAACTATAAATGTAATAACGTTAGGGTTCAGAATTAAGTCACACTGCTGGGCATAAGCCTCTCTTGGTATGCCAGTTGTGATCTTGCGAAAACTTCATCCATAGTAGGTACTCGTAGGTCATAGTAGTCAACAATACATAATACCTATACAAGAAGCAATTTGAAATTAAGAAGACTTTTAACGCTGATCTCTCCCTCCCAGAAAGGCATAGCTGCTTATATTTTAAAAACGCTGAATTGCATTTGACAAAACTTCCAAACAAAAAAAATACTTATAGTGTCCAAGGATTCCGTGGACAAAGATACACATTTTGTGCCTAGATTCTCAAATCGATCATTTTCAAGTTTTATCGAGTTCCGACAGTCAATCGAATTGACAGCCTCTTTTTTAAAGAAGTTGTTAAATAACCCATCCAACGTAAAGATATTTTACAATTTATCATACTTATAAAAGAGGTAGATTCTCCTGAATGTTGGTTTTAAAGATCGTTTAGAAAAATCGACATGAAATCTCATTTTCAGATTGAACACTTACCGTCCCACGCTTTCCAAAAAGCGCTATGAACTTAAATGTCATTTCACTTATAGAAGGCCGTACTATCTACCAATAAATGATATCTACGCCTCAATGAGGAAATAATATAATAATTAGTATTTAAATACGACTGATAAGATTGCGCGTAGATTCTGTACTTCGATCAACAATACCAACATTCTGTAAATCAATATCAGATTTGTTGAGCAATCTTTTTTGGAGCGGCCAGCTCAAAAAAACATACCTATGTAGGAATATATAATTATAATTACTTGTGTTGAGTCTGGTCGGTTCTATGTATATATTTACAAAAGAAAAGTATATAAATAGGTATTATATCCGTTATCTAGTACCCACGACACAAGCGTTTGCTTAGTGTGGGGCTAGATGGCGATGTGTACAATGTCCCGGAATATTAAGTACTTATATTTATTTTATTTTTATTTATTAATTGTCGGCGCGGTTAGTCTTAGTTGGATAAGTGACCAAAAGGTAGTATTAAGAATTATTACAATGCCTGAGTGGAAGGAAATAACTATAAATAAATAATGAGTAACATAATTAACATAGGTAAATGGTGAAACTAATTTTATTATTCGCTTTTTAAACGACTTCAAAAAAGGGGGTTCTCATAATGTTTTCTTGTCATAGGCGTAGGCATCTTTGGCAAACAGGATCCGGAGTCAGGTACCTACTTTTATGTAATTTTGGGGCCTTATTACAAAACCGTGGTTTAAATATTAGTCTAGACCAAGTCCGTTTTAATTGTTCGAAAAATGTCTGTTTACTGTCATAATTAGCTAACTGTCAAAATGTACCAATGTAAAATCCAAGTTCCAATTTGAAGTTGACATTTTGATTGCTTGTATGTGATATCTGAACAACACGAGCCCACTTTTTATTTTCAAAGTACTGGACTAATATTTAAACCGCGTTTTGTAATAAGACGGATTTCTTTCAAAATAAACTAGGTCACGCAATTTTTTTGTCTCAATTCTTTTGTTTTTTTTTTTCTTTTCAGTTCCGAAAATGCGTGCTCTCTCAGCCCTGCTCCTCCTGGCGGCCATTTTGTCGGCGGCCGCCCAGGCGCAGTACCCACGCCCGCGCCGCCCCGAGCGCTTCGACACCGCCGAACAAATATCCAACTACCTGAAGGAGCTGCAGGAGTATTACTCGGTACATGGACGAGGAAGGTAGGCACATACATCTCTTGAGTCGTATTTCCTCATGACTTAGGGTCGTGACTCCCCCGCAGAATCTAATCGTTAGCAGAGTTCTCTTGTGCAGATACATCCGGATATTGACGGATATTCCACATTGCTACTCCATAAACAAAGACCTATTACCTATTCCTAGATTTTGTGGTCCTCAAACATGTCAGTTTCCTCACAATGGTTTCCTTTACCGCACCTTTCAAGAAAGTGCAAATCCACACCGAACTTGAAAAACAAGTCATTGATGTAGGGCCGGATTCTAACCAGGGTAAATCAGTCCGCCAGTCGTGTTCCAACCATTTCTAGAAATTTTGTCTGTTTCTCTGTTTATCTGTCTGTGCCTTAGTTTATTTAAACGCTCATCACGCAAAAACGGCTGAACGGATCATCATGATTTTTGGTATGTAGGTAGTACTTATGAGGTCTTAGTAGTGTCATAGACTTTTTATCCAGAGATAATGCGAGTGAAGCCGCGGGCATCTACTAGGAAAAAATATAAATTTGTCTTTGTTCCAGATACGGCAAGCGACAAATGCATATAGCCGATGCATCCGTCATCTTCAGAGAGAGCCCGTTTGAGAACAACATAAAAGATGACGCCATTTTTAAAAACCTCGGATATAAGTAAACAAGATGGCAGAAGCACTTAACTATTTATTTATGTTCCACACTGCTCAAATCTGTTGAAATGCTTTGTAAGAAGTATTTTTTTTAGTTTTTCAGTTGGAATACCTAAAATACAGTTCAGATTATGTATTTGCCTCATAGAGTAACATAATTTGCCTGGTCTTTTTGATTTACAAGCTTAGTCGTACATTAAGACACATTACCTTAAGATATAGTTGTTAACAAATGAAAATAAAAATTCATGGACCTTATCTTATTTAGAAATGCTGTAAATAAATTTGACAGTCACTTCTACCTATAGGGCATATTTTTTTTTAATGTTGATGAAAAGCTATGATAAACAATTGTCTTGTGTTTACAAACATAGTAATACATGGTTCACAAACATAGGTACTATATCATTTTAACGATATGATACAATTACATTTAAACTCTTAAGTGGAGATGTTTTGTCCTTACCGGTGATGTGTGCCCCGCAATAGGTCTCTGGAGTGCCTGTGGTGCAGGGCATATCTATTCCCACGTTCTTATATCTACAAGACCTAATTAACTGTGTCCAATCATAATAAATATCTTATGCCAATAAAATTAAACAATACCTATATGAATGTTAGCATCACTGCTGTTAATACTATCTGTCCATAATAAATTCTAGTCAATTAAAAAAAATACTAAAAAACAATTCCGAGGCTGGGAAAGGAATTGTCTTTTACTATTTCCACTGTTTTTAGTTTTAATCTGAGCAATTTAAGTCATAATAATTAAATAAGTATTGTTAATGAAGATAGCGTAGTGATTATTCTAAATTACAATATTATTCCATGGCCACTGATTTTTAATTGAATTCCTGTCCTAACATAACATACACACCTTATTATATATTATACAACCAATATTATGATTCCACTTTTTAAATTACTAAGAAATTATATAGGTGATATAGCTATAAATATCTTTTTAATCTGATATTTATGGATAAATTGAGAATTATTATACCAGAGAGAAACAAATACTAATTTACAAAAATATTTTATTAAGTCTATTATTATCAAAATTACAATGTCATATGCTTACTAATGCTAGCTTATATAATCAATTTCTTGTAAGAATCAAATTGGATCTATGAAATGTCACTTTTTGGTCACCCATCCAAGAACTGACCTCTTGGTCACATAGTTTACTGATAACAATAAATCATATCTACCAAAGGCTGGAGACTGTACTATGTGGTATGTAGGAGAGGAGGCCTATACTCAGCAGTTGGTTCTTATCAGGTAAGCACACTCCATCTTAGACCATAGACTTTGCTTACCATCAGGCAAACTATGGCCAAGTGCACACCCGTACTAGTTAAAAAAAAAGTGGGTGAATACGGGCTGACATGATGATGATTATTATTATCTACCAATAACTAGCACAGTAACAATTACCAAATCATCTCCTAGCATTACTAATAAACTGTTGATTAACATTACAAAGATGTTCACAGTTAGTCTGCATGTCTGTCAGGTTGTGTTTGTATGTCCTGAGAGTGGTCAGATACTCTCGGAGACAGGAGTTCAGCTGCTTGATGGAGTCTAGCTCGAGTTGCAGTTCTTGAATGTTGGCCTGTGGACAAGATAGATAAATTAGAATTTAGAATTTATTTATTTCTTACCTTAAAGATAACTTAATTAACAGAGTTTGAAATTTATTTCAATTGACCTTAATGTAGAGTTACCAGTGGCTACTGCACTAGGTACCCCTGTATAGCAGCAGCCACAGGAAAAAATTAGTATTGTGGAATATTTTACACAGGGCCGTCTAGCCTATGCTAGGGAAATACTGGTGATGTGAGTACTAAATGACGGTCCTACACTTTTTTACTGTAAACACATACTTACCTGTTAATATACTTACATAGAAACCAGAATCAACAAAAATAATAGCGTAGGTATCGAAAATTAACAATGTGGAGCTTTATGCAGGAATAAAATTATTACAATAAATTGTAAATCCCGACTGTTTATAGTAGAATAGCAGTCGCATGTCGTATGGAAAATTCTCGACATCAGAGTTAAAAGGAAAAGTTTCTCAGATAAACATAAGATTCTATGATAATGAATAGATCTTCCCTGTGATTACTTCCTTACCTACCTCTAGCTTGTTGGATGTTCCAGAGATGGCAGACATTTTCAGTTTCACTTGATACTATGGTAACCACTACGTTTATTTTAATAATATATCATTAATTTCAAGTATGTATCGTCTTCGTATTTGTAAATATTTAAACTCAACGAGCGTATCGTAAAATGTGACATTGACATGAATTAATTCACTAGTGACGTATCAAAAACCGGTAGAATCGACCAAATAATCGACTCTAATAATATACTATACATAATCGCTGGCAAATTTTCTTATCTGTGTGTATTTTTTTACCTGTAATTACAAGCTTTGTTCGTTCGTACTCATGTTCATTCGTTCATCGATCAATCAACAAACAAACCGCCGAAAAAAGTGGATAAAATTGCTGTGAAGTAATAAAAATTGCTTCCAAAGGTGCATACATTTCTTCAAAATGAGTGCTCCGAACGGAATGCTCTATGGCGGTGATGAGATAGGCGCGCTAGTGTTTGATCCAGGGCATCACTCGATACGCGTTGGTTACGCTCAGGAAGACACTCCAAAAGCTGATATTCCCTCTGTTATTGGTGTTGGACCAGCTACTCACATCCCAGAACCTGAAGAAAAGGTCCCAGACGGCAATGTGACCCAAAACGGTAAGGTTTTATGCTAATTAATTGATATTTGGGGTTAGGTTTTCAGTGACTATTGGTTACCTATAAACAGACAAAATTAAAACAAAGAAAACATTCTCTGCTCCTCAAACATGGCATTCCTATATCTATATGCACTTTTTTCTAACACTATAGAGAATTTATAGCTATAATTAGAGGATGCACAGTAATCACACTTGTAGCAAGCCCTATCATGTCAATCAAAACTAAATTCCTTATGTGCAATGATAAAATGTTGCTATAGGCATATATTTTGGTACAGATGGTATGTACGGTGTAGGCTTATCACATAGATGATGATGACAACTTTGGGACTATTTTACACAGATTAAACAATAAATGTATTCATTATATCCAATACACACAATAATAGCATGATTATGAATGCAACTTTTCATTGATAGTAAAAATTATCTTTCAGCTGCTAAAACAATATTTGTAGAATATAATTGTTCATAGATAGTTAAATTCTTCTTTCAGCAGCTAAAACTGGCAGTGAAATGCGCCACTACATAGATGTGACAGAGCTGCACGTGCCGCGCCCCAACATGGAGGTGCAGACATACATGAAGGACGGACAGATTGACAACTGGGAGCTGTTTGAGCACATGCTGGATTATTGCTATGCTAAGGTGAGAGTAGCTACCATTGCTGTTTTTTTTACATGGGATAGGTTTACGTTTGACTAAAGCCTGTCTGATGTTAAACATTGCTGCAGCCTAGGGTGTAACACACTTACCTAGAAGATACCTATTAACTCTAGATTTGAAGACCCCTGGATTGTAGTTCGCAGAAAACACAGCTTCTGCACGGTAATAATATTACCGTGGCTTCTGGTAAAGTTCTTGGATGGGTATAGATAGATAGATATCATTTATTAACAAAGAAAATTACAACAAACTTATTACAATAATAACAGTTGGCATCAATCATGTCTCGTCAAACATTGATATAATATTAAGTAAAAAAAATCTTATTACTAATTAAAATTACATAAAAAAAAATATAATTGTTTTAGCTGTATAAGCTGTATAGCATATACATCCATATAGCATTTATATCTTTAAAAAAGCACCTTAAGGACAAATTTGCTAATAGACCTCTAAACTTCACACATCTGAGATGGCATAGTTGTTATGCCATGCCAGAGACTTAGTTGGATAACTATCAACACCAGAGTTTACATTTTTAATTTTGCCACATTCATGTGAAGTATTTTTCTTCCATTATATAATAACTAAAGCATGTTTGTAAGGATTTTTACGCCACAAAAAAGTAACAGATGATGTTTAGTTTAGTTTCGGAGTAGAACTAAAATAGCATTTATCTACACTAATGTTGTAACATTCTACTTATGTTTCCAATACTTGACTTATAATTACTACTGTTATAGTACGCAGACAACAAAACACTCAATTTAAGCAATTTCACATGATGGTATAATATCCACATCGATATCGTAATATCTCATTATAACATCAATAAAACGCGACCAACCTGATTTGTTTTATTGATGCGCGCATAGCTGCGCTCTCATTGGTTAGATTTTAATGGCGACAAAATCACTGTGACAATACACGTACGTGTGAATTTAATTTAATAAATTAAAAGTTAAAATGTTACAACATTAGTGAAGATAAAGTAGTGTATGCAACTGCATATAACATGGATATTAAAACACTCGTTACTATTATGAAACTCGCTGCGCTCGTTTAATAAACTCCCACTCGTGTTTTAATACCCTTCATTATATGACAGTTGCATAAACTACTATTATTGTCACAGATTTCAATTTGGCAAACATTGTAGGTAGATATACACACATACATGTATAATAAATGTACCACAACACAGTTCTTAAGTGACTTAGGTTATTTACTATCTTGTAACAATGTGGCCATCCAGTATCTACTAATAAATTCTTGATTTCCAGGTAATCCGCTCCCCATCGGAGCACCACCCGGCTCTATTCACGGAAGCAGTATGGACAAGCCGACCAGCTCGGGAGAAACTAGCCGAGTTACTGTTTGAGAAGTACAACGCGCCGGCGTTCTTTCTGGTGAAGAATGCAGTGCTGGCAGCGTTTGCTAACGGCAAATCCACGGCTCTGGTGGTGGACGCCGGAGCCACGCAGACCTCCGCTGTGCCTGTTATTGATGGGTGAGTTGCATTGACGCTGATGCCTTTAAAAAAAAAGTTTAACGATTCTGTCGGTATGTATGTGATATTGCAGAATTTTGCTAAAATTTCAGTACTTTGACCCAGCCAAGCCAAGCCAAGCCCAACAACCTTACTTTATACTTATTTCCACTTAAAAAAGTTCTTATGAGAAGAACTTAAGTAAGTTCGTATGAGAGTGACTAACTAACTCCGGTGTCAGAGTTTATCAAGCCACCCTAAAGGTCTCTGACATGGATCAACAACTGTTGTACTCTGACAAATACCTGGACCTACAATTTAACGCGTCATCCGACCCACAGAACCGAAATTGAAATACCTTTTTATTACAATACAAACCTAAAACTATTTCATCCACAGTTACGCGTTAGTGAGCGCGGCAGCTCGCTCGCCTATCGGCGGCGACCACCTCGCCACGCAAGCTAAACATCTGCTGCACCAACAACACATACAGATGCTGCCCATTTATAGTATACAGGTAATGGGACCTACATTATTATAATAACACGAACAATTGGACATGTATGTATCACTTGTATAAATAACAAATTCCTTATTGTGTTGATATAATAATAATAATAAATAATTAATTAATATTTTTATATACAATACATTTCAATTTTTATTAAGTTTACTATTGTAAACAATACATGTACATGTATCTACTTCTGACTTGTAACTATGGAGTTATGAATAAATAATTTGTATTTGTATATTAGATAGATAGATAAATACTTTATTAAAATACCACAAATAAAACAATACAAAAAACATACAAATTAGAATCAGCATCTTAATCGGCGGCCTTATAGCTAAGAGCGATCTCTTCCAGGCAACCAATCTGACAGGGATATAATCTTCAAATGAAATGAGTATGACGAGGTGTTTAAGATATTAAATAAAATAATGAAAAAAAAGATCAAGGGAATTAATATGTGGTAAGGTAATATAGAAAAAAAACATTGATTTATTATATATATATTTAAACATCTAACTACAAACCGAATTTGTGGAAAATTTCAGTGTACCCTTGGTTTGTTTCCCCTATCTAATTTAATACAAAAATATATTATATATTATATATATTGCATATATCCATTATCTAATATCCATAATACAAGCGTTCGCTTAGTATGGGGCTAGAAGGGTATCTATCAAATGCCCTTCTTTATTTAATTATTTTATTCCAGAGCAAAGAAGTGATCCGTGAACGCGAGCGAGCTCGCTACACTGTGAAGCAACTGCCGGCCGGACTGACAGCGACCTGGCAACAGTATATGATGAAACGACAGCTGGAAGACTTCTGTCATTGTGTGGCACAGGTAGGTACTGTCATAAAACTAATGTGTGGTGTAGCGGCCATACTACAACATCACGAACAGAACAAATTTTAAACCTTCGTGTTGACTGACTAACATGAAAGTCATGTCAATAATAAAATAAAAAATCCTTTCTTTGCAATGATATTACGTTAAACAGTTATAAATAATACGAGTATATATTCACTAAATTTATAAGATTTTTCCTTCAACCGTGATAATATTAAGTTTCGTGTGTGACGTCAGGGCACTCAGAGATGAGTGAAGGCCTCCTCCATGCTTCATCAATATGTGTCTCGTTCCAGCGCTGCTCGACCCCATGATATGAAATATTTTCTCATTTAGTCTTGGCAATACAGTAGTTTAAAAACTGTCTCCGCCGCAACAACATGGCCGCTCTTATTACAATACGTTACAATAAGGGGCTACACAAATAGCAAACTATTCGTGTAGTGACGCACTTATTAGTCTGTAAAATAGATATAATACAAATATATGAGCGGCATGTGCGATACTGCATAACGTAATTTATAATAACAATAATAACATAATTATAGACCCCGTTAGCTTAGTTGGTAGTGGCTCTGCCTTCTAATCTAAGGTTGCGGGTTTGATTCCCGCATGACACAAGTAATTATGAATTTAAATAATTTGTGATTACTTGTGTTGAGTCTGGTCGTTTGTATGTATAATAAGTATGTATTTACGAGAAAAAAAAGTATGTATGTATTATATCCGTTATCTAGTACCCATGACACAAGCGTCTTAGTATGGGGCTAGATGGCGCTGTGTGATATGTCCTGAAATAGTTATTATAATTGTTTCTGTTTGTAGTCTGACGTTTGCCTAAGCGTTTGATTTTCACCTACAATACTGTACATACACACCTAATTTAACATATAAATATAACATTTCACCCAGGTGTCTGAGAGTCCGTACGACGAGCGCGTGGCGGCGGCGGTCCCGGGGGTGCACTACGAGTTCCCGGGGGGCTACCACCAGGACTTCGGCCCCGAGCGGTTCAAGCTCACCGAGACACTGTTCGAGCACTCGCTCGCGCCGCACCAGCTGGGTACGTGTGTTACTACTAGTGTTACACTAGTGGCCAAGCGTGAGCCTGTTTATGGAAAAAAAGGAAAAATGTTTTAAGTACCTATCTACATTGGTAGATACTTAAAAGATGATGCTAGCACATTCTGTTGCTTTTTGGGCTGATTGAATGCCTCTCTCTCTCTCTCTCTCTCTATCTCTTTCACTCACCGAGACACTGTTCGAGCTCTCGCTCGCACCGCACCAGCTGGGTACGGTCAAGTGTAACATTTCCAATTTCCACAATAAACAATTAGAAAAAATTAATAAAATAGCTTGAAGTTTAAACTATGGTTACAAAGTATTATATGTACCTCTGGAACAAAGCATGTCTTGTGTTTTGGACTCACTAAATCCCTCTCTTTATATTTCTCTCTCACACACACACACACGTACACATTACTCAAGTGTCAAGGTACGCTAGAGTTTCTCATTCGCTCGAGACCAACACAACGCCTGTAACTTAAGACTGATTTGTTGCATCTATCACCATTTTTAACAGACAAACATTGAGCTAGGATTATACAGAGACAATCTCAAACTAAAAAGCGCAGGAAAGTGTCCGAACGCTAACATCGTCAGCGAGCGCAAACAAAACACTGCTTGTCTATTTCGCTCTTACAAATTTGAAGAACGTGCAAAAAAGATAGGTAATCCTAAAATGTGCTCCAAGAGTAGCGTGGCCAGAGTTTTGTCTCGGTCATTTTTTCGAGCGTTTGTGACTCTGTGTAATTCTAGCTCGATGCAGACAAACAAACACTTTGTGACCATTTATTACTTATGTCTCTTTCTTCCCATCCCAGTGTGCGCAGCCGCGTCTGCGTGCGACGCGGACGCGCGGCCTGCCCTGTGGGGCTCCGTGGTGGTGTGCGGCGGCGTGTCGTGCTGCGCAGGCTGGCCGGAGCGCCTCAACAAGGAGCTGGGCTCGCGGGCGCCCTCCAGCCACCGCCTCAAGAGCCACTGCGCGCCCACGCACCACGAGCGCAGGTTCGCGGCGTGGATCGGTGAGTACTAGTGTGCTGTCACTACTCACCAGAGCGCCTCAACAAGAAGCTGGGCTCGCGCGCGCCCTCCAGCCACCGCCTCAAGAGCCACTGCGCGCCCACGCACCACGAGCGCAGGTTCGCGGCGTGGATCGGTGAGTACTAGTGTGCTGTCACTACTCACCAGAGCGCCTCAACAAGAAGCTGGGCTCGCGCGCGCCCTCCAGCCACCGCCTCAAGAGCCACTGCGCGCCCACGCACCACGAGCGCAGGTTCGCGGCGTGGATCGGTGAGTACTAGTGTGCTGTCACTACTCACCAGAGCGCCTCAACAAAGAGCTGGGCTCGCGCGCGCCCTCCAGCCACCGCCTCAAGAGCCACTGCGCGCCCACGCACCAGGAGCGCAGGTTCGCGGCGTGGATCGGTGAGTACTAGTGTGCTGTCACTACTCACCAGAGCGCCTCAACAAAGAGCTGGGCTCGCGCGCGCCCTCCAGCCACCGCCTCAAGAGCCACTGCGCGCCCACGCACCAGGAGCGCAGGTTCGCGGCGTGGATCGGTGAGTACTAGTGTGCTGTCACTACTCACCAGAGCGCCTCAACAAGAAGCTGGGCTCGCGCGCGCCCTCCAGCCACCGCCTCAAGAGCCACTGCGCGCCCACGCACCACGAGCGCAGGTTCGCGGCGTGGATCGGTGAGTACTAGTGTGCTGTCACTACTCACCAGAGCGCCTCAACAAGGAGCTGGGCTCGCGCGCGCCCTCCAGCCACCGCCTCAAGAGCCACTGCGCGCCCACGCACCAGGAGCGCAGGTTCGCGGCGTGGATCGGTGAGTACCTAGTGAGCTGTCACTAGTCACTACTCACCAGAGCGCCTTAACAATGTCATAACCCTTATTACTGAGGATCGTGGGGGAGTCACGCCCTCAGTAGTAAGATTAATTCATGATAAAATTTACCAAGGTTCATCTCAAAATTATAATAGTTGTTAAATTTGTTCGTTCACGCCTTCTACTGATTCTGTGTGTGAAAAATACGGGGTTCCAAAAGTAACATAGGCTTTTTATCCCGACATAATAATCCCGTTATGGGCACAAACAATCTCATACAAAAACTATTATGTTGTTATAATTTAATTTTTGAAAAACCGTTCAAAATCATACAAACTTACTCGGCTAAAATTTAGCACACGTTTTGTCATATATGTTTCTTTCGTAATTTTCTTTGTGTTTAATGCCTGTTTTGTAGACTATTCATAAATAAATTAAATAAATACTTAAATTTCACTGAATTCTGACAATATAACATACATATTATATCTAGACTTAGATTAAGAATTGAATTTAATCAAACAAAGTTACATACCTACTAACTTAACTTATTTTTTTTATAAATAGTAGTTTATATCACATCTACTGCAAACTTACCTCATATCAAAAAGCAAATTAATTAGTGAACAGCTGTAACATATACATATAAATATTTTTGTAGCTTGAGGAGAATGCACTCTCCTACAGCACGAGATCTCTCTCAGTGTAGGAGATGCGTGCCACATAAATGAAATGTATTAAATGTAAAATATTATAAAAAAAATATATGTACCTAGTCAGGTCATAAATTCTGTCACATGTTTAATATTAAATAATTGAAACAACTTTATTCTTTATGTAACCATTTATATACCAAAATGAACTTAACAAAACATAGATTCTTATGACAATAAAGTTTATTCAAAATGACCTCCGTGATTTTGAATACAGGCCTTCAATCTGCGCGGCCAGTCGTCTATCGCTGCACGAACGAGGTCCATGTCAATATCGGCGGCTGCCTTAATCAAGGATGTCTTGAGTGACTCCAAATTGGGATGAGGCTTTGAGCACGCCTTTTCCTCTAAGTATTGCCAAATCTTGTAATCTAACAGATTCAAATCTGGACTGGAGGAGGGCCAGTCTTCGTGCCGGATGAAGTCGATTTCACGCGCCGCCAGCCAGTCTTGTGTGCTCTTCGCTCTATGAGCTGGCGCCGAATCTTGTTGGAATACCCAGTGCTTGTTATTGAACATGATATGAGAAACAGGTTCCACAAGGTTCGTCAGGACTGTATTTTGATACACAACTGCATTCGTTTTTACACCTTTCTCACAAAAATGTACCTCTGTTAAGCCCCAATAAGAAACTCCCAACCATACCATGAGCGAGGATGGAAAATGACCTCGTTGGACACGCGGAATACGTTTGCTCGCTTCTTCACTACTGTGTGCGTACACCTTATCATTTTGTTTGTTGTAGCTCTCTTCTAAGGTAAAAATTTTTTCATCCGAAAAAAGAATTTCCCGATATTTTTTTCCCGCGTACCGCTTCAACAAAGCGCGGCATCTCTTCAGTCTCAGGTCCATTAGACGAGCATTCAAACGATGTCCTGTTTTTCTTCGATATGCCCGAAGCCCAAAGTCTTCATTTAACACCCTTTTCACCGTGGTTCTGCATAACCCCATCTGAAGGGCCAACAGTTTCTGCTTACGTTTGGGATTTCTTTGAATTCGCGCCTTCACAGCTTTTATCACTGCTGGAGTCCTAACAGACCGAGGGCGACCACTTCTTGACCTGTCATCTACACTAGAGTCTTCATTGTATCGTTTGATGGTACGATAAACGAATCTTTTGGTTATATTCAAATTTTTCAGTAAGTATGTCAAAAATTTGAATTGGCGCGTAACCGCAACGATGCAATGCAATAACTGCAACACGGTCTTCTTTAAGCGTCCACTCCATATTTAAAAATGAGTAAAATTCTAAAAAGTATACATTTTTATTTTCATAAACAATTCGAAATTCGAATTCAATAAACTTTTTTGTGGCCAGCATTCTAAAAAAAAAGTTTTTACTGTGTGACAATACTTATGACCTGACTAGGTATATATGGGTAACCTATCCTATCTTGTAAGAATCCTAATCACAATGTAAACTTATCAACCATATTTTTGTTGCAGGTGGTTCGATCCTAGCTTCAATCGGTTCATTCCAGCAGATGTGGATCTCGTCACAGGAATATGACGAAGGGGGTAAGGGGCAACTGGAAAGGAAATGTCCTTAGATATGTGTACGTTAATCATATGGAACGTTTGCCAAGCTGATTATATAAGATACTAGTGGACACCCGCAGCTTCGCTCGCATTATTTCAGGATAAAAAGTAGCCTATGACGCTGCTAAGACCTCATACTATCTATATAGCAAAAATCATGATGATCCGTTCAGCCGTTTTTGCGTTATGAGCGTTTAAATAAACAGACAAAATTTTTAGAGATTGTTGGAACGTGTTCTGTCATCAATTCGATTTTTTCTCCAATTTTTTTTTAAATATCTTCTATGTTCACATTGTTACCCTCTTCAGGTAGGTACATAGTATGTACTGAAAATATATTTTAAATATAGATTGAATCAGGCGTTACTTTGCGGAAATCCATTGCAAATGAAAGTCTGGAGAAATATGTAGTGTTGTTCTGCTCTCTCTTTAAACAACCCTTAATTGAAATGTTCACCTTAATATTGTATCAAGTATTGGCAAATATTTCCTATTTGTAAATGTAAGTTTAAAATGTATGAAATAATGGAATGTTAAATGTATGAATGAATTTCGTCTGAGAATTAAATATAGCTGTAAGAAAATTTCATGTCTTTTTATTTCAACTTTACCCTCAATGTATGTCTAATAAGTATTTATCAAACACAAAGGCTCAGCTAGCGGAGGTATTCATATGGTATTGCCAAAGTTAAGCTACTATCGATGCGGTCAGTTCTTGGATGGGTGACAAAAAAGTGGTATTATGTTTCGGCGCTTTCATTGATCGGAAGATACATTAAATTATTTGTCATTCAGCGGGGTGTTTCTCAATTAGTCGGATACGGATCCGATTCGATTGAGACGGAAATCAATCGGCACGGAAAGGCTTTCCCAAATCAACAATGCTTCCATACGATTCCTTTAACAAATTTATTCAACAGAAAAATTGGAAATTTTCCCTGAGACAAAAAATAGCCGATTTGTAACCGTCGATGATAAGTTTTTTTTTTTTATTTTTCATGATGTTAAACACGATTCACACTTCATGATATATATTCATTTATTTTTATACATCATTATTCATATGAAATGTATAGTAAAATGGTAAAATTTGCATTAAAATTGTTACCATTGTATATAATTTCTACCAATTCTACTTACTACGAGCCGATCGAATTATATCCGACTCATTGTGAAACACCCTGCTGCTGCCTATTTTTCAAACCGCCCTAAAGGCTTCTGACTCTTTATTCTTTATTAGGAGTTTGTACTATGTATATAAATAAGAAATAAAACAAAAACCTTAATAAGTATATTTATTAAGTAAATCTTAGAACATTCTCGAATATCACGCAAACAAATGCAAAAATAGTTACAATACTATATATTATGTATAGCTAAAACTACATATTTACCTCATTCTGAATCAACAAATGGTTTACTTAAACACACTTGATTACTGAGGGTCGTGACTCCTCAGAATTCAATAATCATTAATCATTAAATTAAGATTAATCACTAAATTAATACAGATTTATAATTAAAACTATAACATAGTTTGTTGAGAAAATGCATTTGATAGCTACAGCGATTTTTATAGCGCCCGTAGCTCAGCTAGCGGAGGCAATCACATGCGAATACGAATGTTAAGCAAAGGTCGACGCGGTCAGTACACGGATGGGTGACCGAAAAGTGGCATTCCATTTTTGGGCGTTCCGTGGGTCAGATGACACGTTAAATTGTAGGTCCCGGCTGTTCGTCATAGTACGGCAGTCGTTAAGCCATGTCAGAAGCCCTTAGGGTGGTTTGGAAACTCGACACCAGAGTTGGCCACTCTCATTCGTACAAACTTACTTGCTAGTGATTTTTTTATTAATTATTTTGGTCAAAAGCATTCCTTCATAATATATAAAGGTCAGACTATAGAAAAATATTACTACTATTTGACTCGACCTAAACTATTTTATTTTACTCCGTGATTTATACAAAACAGTCTGTATATTATACATATTGTTGTTTCTATGTAATAAGTAAATAATAAAATATAGATAGGTACATAAATATTCCAGGACATATCACACAGCGCCATCTAGCCCCACACTAAGCAAACGCTTGTGTCGTGGGTAATAATACTTATATACTTTTTAGTAATTAATAATCATAATAAATTTTGTTTTTTCACTGTTCAAACCTTATTTAGTAAGTGCATAGTTACAAAACGTATAAATGTATTATATCCGTTATCTAGTACCCGCGACACAAGCGTTTGCTTAGTGTGGGGCTAGATGGCGCTGTGTGCAATGTCCCGGAATATGTATTTATATTTATTACAATACGCAATGATAAGCATTATACTGTTTTTATGATAGTGGCACTGCGCTGTGCTTGTAACCGAGATATAAACGAAAATACATTGCTAAAATCCTACCAAGGAATGCAAAGATTTTTATACCGATAATTTTTCTGCCTCTACAGAGATAAGAAATAAGTTAATACATATAATCATATCAGCTCGTGTTCACCCACTGCTGAATATAGGCCTCCTCTCCAACAGATTTGACCAACCAAGTTAGATAGAAATAAATAAGTTGATACAAAAAGAGGAACGACCTTTATATTTCGGTTGTTCCGGCATTAAAATACATTATTGCTGTCACACTCGATATTCTTTCCGATTAGCGACCGAACTATATGCACAGTAACGGTACGTTCACACGAAGCCACGTTTTGCCGAATCTTATTTTCATCGGATCTGGAAAAACCGAATGTTGTATTCACACAGCACATCTTGCATGGTCGTATCCGACGGCCTCGTATCGGGATCTCGTGTGAAAAACCGAATCTACCCCTGCGTGTATCGTATGAACGCATGTATTGAATGCGCTGTACCACTGGATCGGATCTGACATTTTGCAGTACGACCGAATCGGTTTGTAGTCGCAAAATCGGATGTCAACTTCAGCAAGATTCGGTTTTTTTGCCGTGTCTTGAAACCGAATGCATGTGTGAACTCATTCATTGAAATACTGATACAACTGAACCAAATCCTGCAAAAAACCGATTCGGTAGAGAAACACTCGACGCCGTGTGAACGTAACGTTATACTATCACTAGTAACAGTTTTTCAAAAGAGCCCCGATTCGAATTTTTCGTACACCAGATATAGCCACTTAGTTCAGTTTTTTTTTTCGTATATTTATACTTACATAGTAGTGAGTGAGTCGGCAAGCGTGAGTGAGTGCGCGCTCTGCACGTGCTCCCTGAACACGTCGCGCATGGAGGACTCGAACCCGCACGCGCCGCACACCAGCACCTCCACCGCTGAGCCGTCGTCGTCCGTCGTGCCCAGGATTGACTCTTCTTGGGCTGGGAAATAGTATTTGTAAAGAATATATAAAAATATTATGACTAGTGGATGTCTGCGGCTTCGCTCGCGTTGTTACGGGATTAAAAGTAGCCTATGTTATAATAATAATAATCGTTGCAATGCACTTAATAATACCGTATACTATCAATGTAAAAATAATCACTATGATCCGTCGCTTCGTTACAACGTGAAAGCGGAACAAACAGAACAACTAACACACTTTCAATATTTTTTTTTGTTCAGAATAATTTTATTGTATGTCTTTTCGCGAAACGTTTTGTTTTAGTTAGCAGTATCCCTAAGTTAGCGAGTGTGGCTCAGCGGTACCAGTGTCTGCTTTTCACCCAGACCCACCCTGGTTCGAATCCGGCCCTACACCAATGACTTGTATAATCAAGTTATGTGTGTATTTGCACTCGTTTAACGGTGAAGGAAAACATCGTGAGGAAACCGACATGTTTGAGGACCACAATATCCGAGGACATGTGTCTTCCGTGGAAGGACCTGGGCGCCCACCGCGATGTATCTGCACAAGAAAACTCCCCTAACGAATTAATTCTGCGGGGGAGTCACGACCCTCAGTCATGAGGAGAGAGGATGAGAGAGAGAAAGAGAGAGAGATCCCTAAGTAACAAATTTTTTATCAATTTCTTTTGTAGTACCGATTTGTTATCTACATAAATTATTGTGAAAGTAACGAAAATAAATTAAAAAAAACTAACCGTCACTTTCCTCTTGCACTGTACAGTGGCGGCTGCTGTTGTGAATCATTAACTGAAAAATATAAGAAGAACAATCAGTCATATGTAGGTCGGGTTTTCCTTCCTGACGCTATAACTCCAGAACGCACGAACCGATTTCCAAGGTTTTGCATTCGTTGGAAAGGTCTCGGGCTCCATGAGGTTTATTGCAAAGAAAATTCAGGAAAAATTTCAACAGAAAAGCGGGAAAACAGGGAAAATCATTTTTCACATACAACGCCATCTCTGATACATAGCATGTACTAGAAACTGGCGAAAAAGAGTTCGCCGGGTTTGCTAGTACTAATAAAATTTATCGAGTTTCTCATTCTGCAGGGGAGTAACGGCAGTAGTTCTTTCACCTATTTATTTATTTTTCGTATTTTTGTACACCGCCTGTTTATAATTCTAAATCCTGTCCATCCAAGGGTTGCCTGGAAGAAATCTAAGTAAATATTCCGGGACATTGCACACAGCGCCATCTAGCCCCACACTAAGCGCTTGCGTCGTGGGCACTAGATAACAGATATAATACTTATATACTTTTCTTTTGTAAAAAAATAAATTAAAAAAATAATATATATAAAATATATGATTACCTGTCTCTGTGTATATGCTCTGAAAGGGCATTTAGCGCATTGGAAGTAGACAGCGGCGCCCCGCACCGACCCACCTTTCTTGGAGTTGTGAGCCGTCGCCTGAAACAAACAACATATATTTGTAAGAAAACTAGTGTATTTATTTATTTATTTATTTATTAATAGTCTGTAAAACAGGCACTAAGCTAAAACACACATAATAAGCTTAATGAATAGAAGAAAATAACTAGCACTTAAAGCCCTCTTGATGCAGACCTAACTAACAATTTTAAGATAATTACTTACAAAATAAAAACACATATTACCATGCTACTTTAAACAATTAAGAAAATAAAAATTACAAAAATAAAGAGTACACAATACATATTATTATAACTACATATCTAAGCTTTTAAAAAATAACAATCATAATAAGATAACCAAAACATACAACAAAGAAAAATTAACAATGATTCCATAATAATAATCCCATTGACACTAGACGACTAAGTACATACTTATACAAATAAATTAATAAATTTATAGCAAAACTACTTTATAATTTTTGTTATTGACTTTTTGAAGGAAAATAATGACGATTTTAAAAATATATCGATATCGTCTTTAATTTTATTATATGAATTACACATTCTGTAAACCGGTGAATGCCTTAATAGATTTGTCCTGAATTTGGGCAGAACAAATGTATCGCGGTTTATTAAAACGCTTCCGGTTCTCGGAACACGAAGTGACAACTTATTCAATATTTCGGGAGAATCTGTGTATCCATTGATACACTTGAAGAGAGTTACAATGTCAGCGATTTCACGGCGCTTTGAGAGCGACATGATCCGATAGTGTTTCAGGCGCGACTTGTACGAACGCAATACCTTACATTTAAAGTCCATAAACGTTATATGATATAAGAAACGTTTTTGAACTGACTCAAGTCGTTCAGAGTGAGATTTATAACTGGGACTCCATACTACACTACAGTATTCCAAAATACTCCTAACTAAACTGTAATAGAGCGTGATGGATAGAGAAGGGTCCTTAAAGATTTTTGTTTGTCTAACCACAAATCCACCCATTTTAGAGGCAGATTTGACAACATTATCAATATGTTCTCTAAAGTCCAGTTTTTTGTCCATAGTGACACCGAGATCTCGTATTGAGTTGAGTTCAGTAAGGGGGACATGGTCAATAGAATACTGACCTGGGTGCGGAGATCGTTTGCGTGAGAATCTAATAAAAAAACATTTTGATGCATTTAATGACATCTTATTAAGAGCACACCATTGGCTAATTAGATCAACATCTCTCTGTAATAAGAGAACATCTTCAGCCGATTTTATACTTCTGTATATCTTTAAATCGTCTGCATACAATTTAACGTTCGAATTCAAGATACCTGGGAGATCATTTATAAAAATAGTAAAAAGAAGTGGCCCAAGATGTGAACCCTGCGGTACACCCGATGGGACCAGAGATAAAGTTGACTTGTATCCTTTAACTACTACCAATTGAGATCGGTTTTGTAGATACGATGATAACCACCTTAATAATGAACCATGTATCCCTAGACAATGCAGTTTAGATAATAGTATATCATGATTTACGAGATCAAAAGCCTTGCTAAAATCAGTATAAATAGCATGGACCTCGCCACCTTTATCTATAACTTCCATTATGTACATGTGTATGTACTAGTATATAGACATCTATATAATTATGTATAACTCAAAGGTGACTGACTGACTGACAGACTGATTGACTGATATAGTGATCTATCAACGCACAGCCCAAACCACTGGACGGATCGGGCTGAAATTTGGAATGAAGGTAGATGTTATGACGTAGGCATCCGCTAAGAAAGGATTTTTGGAAATGCCACTTTTAAAGGGATGAAATAAGGGATGCAAGTTTTACTTTTTAATGAGAGCGAAGCCCCACTAGTATGTAATAAGTAATCTATGTTACGTCCAAGACCATATACACAACATGTATTTGTAAGAAAACTAGTGTATGTACTAGTATATAGACATCTATATAATTATGTATAACTCAAAGGTGACTGACTGACTGACAGACTGATTGACTGATATAGTGATCTATCAACGCACAGCCCAAACCACTGGACGGATCGGGCTGAAATTTGGAATGAAGGTAGATGTTATGACGTAGGCATCCGCTAAGAAAGGATTTTTGGAAATGCCACTTTTAAAGGGATGAAATAAGGGATGCAAGTTTTACTTTTTAATGAGAGCGAAGCCCCACTAGTATGTAATAAGTAATCTATGTTACGTCCAAGACCATATACTATCACTATACCGAAAATCATGGTGATCCGTCGGTCAGTTACCGAGTGGCAGCCGAGCGCTTTCAAGTGAGCCAAGACTGTAATAACAAAGTTTACTTTTGTCACATTTTTGTTGTTTTTTTAACCACGTACCATATGTTTAGACATGTATTACAATTTTCTTTTAGGTACACTGAACAGTCGGTTCACTTGAAGCGACACACACACACACCAACACACACACACACACGCACACACACACACTCACCCTATGCTTGGACATATCTGGCATGGCGTTGCACTTGTAGCCGCACAGCTTGCAGCTGTACAGGTATAGCTTGAAGGCGGGCGATGTCAGCAGCTCCATGGGCGGGGGCAGGTCGGACTTGCGCTTGCGGCCCGCCCTGCTGGACGGAGTTAGGTTTAGGGATCTGGAAAAAAGTTTTTTTTTGTTAACTAGAACGGGTGAAATGTTATATATACCTAGTCAGGTCATAAATTCTGTCACATGTTTAATATAAAATAATTGAAACAACTTTATTCTTTATGTAACCATTTATATACCAAAATGCCATATATATGGCATAAACATGTTTGTAACTAGTGGAAGCCCGCGGCTTCGCTCGCATTATTTTGAGATAAAAAGTAAATACAGCGCCCTCTAGTTCATACGTCGACAAACAACAATTTTTAAAATGGCTGTAGGCAGCGGATATCGATGACCGCTTGGTTTTAAATGAACATAACTTTTTTATTTACGAACCGATTGAAATAAAATAAACACTAAATGTTAAGTATGCACCAACATGTTAGTGAAAACCGTAGACAAATCGGTTCAGCCGTTTTTGAGTCTATAACGAACAAACATACCTACAGACAGACATTTTTTTAAACATGATTTTTGTGTTCTGTTGCATCAATGAAGACCACTCAACTTTTTTTTTTCAATTATCTTCAATGTACAGACACCGACCGGTTACAGCTTTATTATATGTATAGATGTAGATAGATAGATAGATTAACTCTTTATTGTTGACACATATTAAAAAACAGTACATAAAACAAATTGTAGATGTAAGGTGGCATTAGTTTATAGTAATTTATACGTTCATCACTCACTTGGCCTTTTCAAGAAGTCTCGCCTTCGCCATTAACTCTTCGGATGTCAAGGGTTTAGTCTGAAACAAAATTAATCACAATTAAACACAAACTTTATAATTAACCTATTTCATCATAAACCGGTGTCGTCCTGCCGTATCTCGTATCTCTCCTCTTAGTTAGATTTATTTATTGACTAGTGGGTGCTCGCGGCTTCGCTCGCATTGAGAAGTAAAACTTGCATCCTCTATTTCACCCCTTTAAAAGTGGCATTTCAAAAATCCTTTCTTAGCGGATGCCTACGTCATAACCTGCATGCCAAGTTGCAGCCCGGTCCAACCAGTGGTTTGGGCTGTGCGTTGATAGATCACTATGTCAGTCAGTCAGTCACCTTCGTATCTCTCAAATACATACATCAATCTATTTGTATTTTTTCAATTATAACATTTTCTAGATGCAGTACAAGCAGCGACAGCCCAAACCACTGGACGGATCAGGCTGAAACTTGGCAGGTAGATGTTATGACGTAGGCATCCGCTAAGAAAGGAATTTTTAAAATGCCACTTTCAAAGGGGTGAAATAGGGGATGCAAGTTTTACTTCTTAATGCGAGCGAAGGCGCGAGTACCCACTAGTTTATTATAGTTACCTCCTTCCCCTGGTCCCGCAGGCGCTGCTGCGCGCGCACCTGCTGCAGCGAGGAGTGCAGGTACACGAGCGGCTCCTTGCCGGCGCCCTCCTCCACCACCACGTACGACTCCTGGTGGGGACTCTCTGGAAAATAATAAAAAAAGATAAATATAAAAAGTGATCACTTGTGTGACTATCTAATATATTTCTATTTAAAAAAAACAGCGCCGGGAAAAAGCAGAGCTGAACTGGCGCAGCATTTAAAATAAATTAAACAAGGAAAAACGCAAAAGAAATAGTCGTGTAAGGAAACTCTCTCCCTTAAATTCTCCGGGACCTGCGTGTCCTGTAGCCCTGTCCCTCCATAGAGGAAATCCTCGAGGAGATCCCTACCCCTCCCACAAGGAGAAGAGATTGTGTGACTATAGCTTTAGGTAAGTGGTTGAATCCCTGATTGAAAAGTGTAATAAAGAATAGAGAGTTCTACTGTACAGTTGCAACACACATATGTATGTATTGAAATACAGTGTAAACTCTTTATAACGAAACTCAAGGGACTGAGCATTTTTTGTTGTTATAGAGAGTTATCGTTATATGGAGTGAACAAAAAAATGCCATGTTACAGTTTCAAAGTAGGTTTATGTTTAGATAGGTACCCAGTATGCTTGGTCGAAGAAAATCACAACCGAGAAAACAATGCGTCATACTGCACGTGTTCAAGGCAATTAAGGATATCAAAAGCTAGACCGACCTCGGTTGTTTCGGAGCTTCAAAGTCTTTTGCTACCTGATAACATAACATGAACAATAATACCGATAATAAATATTGACACATTTCTTCGTAATTCTTCGTAATAGAGAATGGCGTATCGCTATAAAGAGTGTTTCAATATGTGGGTTTTAACGCAAACCAACCAAGTTGGGCTCACTTCAACGTTATAGGGAGTTTATCGTTATAAAGGATAACGTTATAAAGAGTTTACACTGTATGCATGGAAATCATGTGAGACCAAAGTGAAAACCCAAGACATATACTATATAATTTTTTTTTTTTACGTGGAACAGGTTTGCATTTGACTACATCCCTAATGTGAAGCATAGCTACAGCCTAGGGTGTAACACGCTTACCTAGAAGGTACCTATTAACGCTAAATTTGTCATTTTTGGTGCAAAGTTTAGCCATAGCGATTCATAGTGGCAACGCGGCGAGCGTAATGTGCACCTTTGCACCGGGAGCGATCCGGGGTGGGCTATTTAATAATTTTTAAAGTATTTGTTTTGTTTCAAATTTTATTTTGATTATATATTGTAGGTAGGTATATTTGTAGATATCTATGGATTAATATAGAATAGAATAGAAAATTCTTTATTGCAACACACGATAATAATTACAAAGAAAGAAGAAAAAAAAATACTTATGCTAGTGCCACAAGTGGCGGCCTTATTGCTAAAAGCAATCTCTTCCAGGCTACCATTGGATGGAAAGGAATAAATAAGAGATAACAGAGGATATATATTATGTATAAGACTGACATGGCATGAATTGGAGGAGGCCTACGTCCAAAGTTGGACGATCCCTTAAATAAATAACTTTTAATTCAAAAACCTGACATATTAATAACAAGTAAAAACTAGCGTGCTAAATGTAAAATATTATTTAAGATCTGTACTATACCTAGTTTTCGGACAATAAATACATTCATTCATTCATTCATTCATTCAAGTTTTTTTTGACATTACATTTATATCCATCACCTACAATAAATACAAGTCATTTTTTATAACAGTTTAATGAATCAAATCGAAAATTCTAGTGTGAACAACTAGACGTTTATATGGGAAACAAAGACTATTTTTCATTTATTTATTTCATTATGTACATGACTCGAGCAGGGAGCACCTGGATTCGATCTGCTAAGGACCGGGACGAGTGGCGTACAAGTAGAGAGGCCTATGCTCAGCAGTGGGCGATAGTGGGCTGATGATGATGATGATGATGTATAAGACTTGTAAATGTATGTAAATAATTAATCTATACTAATATTATAAAGGAAATCTCGCTAATCTCAGGAAATACTGGTGCGAATTGAAAAATTCTTTTTGTGTTGAATAGACCATTTATCGAGGAAGGCTTTAGGCTATATAACATCACGCTGCAACTAACAGGAGCGAAGAAACAATGGAAAATGTGGAAAAAACGGGGAAAATTATTCATCTTTGAGGGCTTCCGTGGCTTGCGTTGCGAAAACGGCTCAAGATATCAAAAAAAATATGTATGAAAGAATTAATGCCCAAAATAACTATTCCACGCGGACGAAGTCGCGAGCACAGCTAGTTGGGAATAAAATTCATTTCATTTTATCACTAATTCATTCATCAATTAATTTTGTAAATACTATACACACCTGTCTCTGCCTCATCCGCCAGTACACAAGTGAATGTGGTGTCTCCGTCCTCGGCCGTCCCGATCACTTGGTACGTTGTGTCGTCACTGCTTGTACTGCATCTGGGAAATTATATATTTTACAATCTATATACCTATATAAATTGATCCTCGAAGGCAAGATTCTGGGGAAAAGAAACCCTGGCCGTCAAAGAATGAAATGGCCAGACGACGAAATTATCTTTTAAGTTGCAAAATTAGTAAAAACTATCTAACTTGGC
Source organism: Macaria liturata (assembly GCA_964023185.1). Taxonomy (NCBI): domain Eukaryota; kingdom Metazoa; phylum Arthropoda; class Insecta; order Lepidoptera; family Geometridae; genus Macaria; species Macaria liturata. The sequence goes on along the minus strand of OZ026810.1, from coordinate 10,552,958 downwards.
ATGGTTTCAAGACGCAATAATAACAAAATACTAAATAATTACTACATTTACTGCAATCTGAGTATAGTAACTAGTATTTGTTAGTTAAGATATTTAATCAGGCGTTACTTTGCGGAAATCCATTGTAAATGAAACTCTGGAAAAAATATATAGTTTTGTAGCTCGACTAGCACGAGCGACGAGCATTTGAAGACACAAGGTGCGGTGTTGGTAAGATCTTAAGAGCCACGGAGGACACTTTGGTTAGGAGGAGAGGTGTGGGTATATGGAGGAACACTTAAAAATCATAAAGTTGGTTGTTTGAAGTCGGTTAAGTTGCAGTCACAGCGGAAAACCAATATATATTTTTTCCAGAGTTTCATTGAGCAATGATAGAGCAAACAACTTACTTGATCAGAGAAAGCAGGTCCAAATGCACAATCCCCTTCTCTCCGTCCATCACCTGAACATATCTGGTCTCATCTGCCGACGACAGGTCCGAGAGGATGTGGGTTTCATTCTGTAACAAATATATAACTTTAATTGGCCTGGTAGCTTAGTTGGTAGTTGCTCTGCCATAGAGTAATACAATATACCAGGGCTCTGCCTTCTAATCTAACGTAGCGGGTTCAATTCCCGTTTCACACAAGTATTTATGAATTTTAAAATTTATAATTGTGTTGAGTCTGGTCTTTTGTATGTATAATAAGTACTTAGATATTTATTTACAAAAGAAAAGTATATGTATTATATCCGTTATCTAGTACCCATGATACAAGCGTAAGCTTAGTATGAGGCTAGATGGCGCTGTTTGCAATGTCCCGGAATATTTATTATTTAAATAATATTATGAGACATTTTACAAAGAACTGTCTAGCTCTATAATAAGCAAATGCTTGTGTCATAAAACAAATACAAAAATAACTAATAATCCTCTCAAACTATTAAAGCAATTACTTTTAGCTGTCTTTTCTCCTTTTTTGTTTAACTGGAAAAGGTTTGCACTTGGCCATAGTTTGCCTGAAAGTAAGCATAGGCTATGGCCTAAGATGGAATGTGCTTACCCGATAAAAACCAATTCACTGTTGCTTTGAAGTTCGCTGGATTATAGTGTGTGGGGAACAGGGAATCAGAAATGAAGTTTAATTGAACATATATACTAGTGAATGCCTGTGGCTTCGCTCGCGTTGTTATAATATAAAAAGTAGCCAATGCTACACCCAGGACTACATACTATCACTATAGCAAAAATCATGATTATCCATCACTATCCTGATCTGATCTGAAAGCTGATCAAACAGACCAATAAAACACATTTATATAATAGTGTGTGAAACAAATGGACCAACAAATATTTTCCTATTTATTTAATAATAGTATTAATATAACACCTGCTCTTCAATGGCATATTATTCAAAAAATTCAAAATAATTTTGATTTTGGAATGCAATCAACATTGAATATAGGAGCTCCTTGCAATCCATGAGCAAACGTCAAAATTAGAATATAAACTTTTCATAGAGCCCTACACCAAGAAGAATTTATTTAAAATTAGAATCTGCTATTATTATTTTATTTTTTTTTATTTTAATTTATTCATGACCATGGATACAAAGTCCTTCAGTCGAAGTCTTATATGATAAAAATTTACATACATGGAAAACAAATAAAAATATTAAACTTAACTAAATTTTTTCAACAGTATTTAAAATATACTTATAAATAGGTTTGTAAAAGACTTCACTTTTTAGTAAATCTTCAATGCGGCGGGGAACACTAATTGAGTTATAAGCTGCTATGTCACATAAGTCACTGGCAAAAATTAGTCGTTGTAAATGGAAATGTGGACAAACAAAAATTATATGATTTATATCAGCATGCGGTCGGGAACAATATGTACAGTTATCATCTGGGACTATTTTAATCCTATGTAAATGAGCTGGAACCAAACAATGTCCAAATCGCAGACGATTTATAACTGTAATAAACTTTCTGCCACAGTATTTAAATTTGTTGTACCAAGGAGTGGTAGGTAAGTCTTTCTGTATTTCTGCATACCATCTTCCCTTACATTCTGTGGTAGTGTGCCAATATTCTTTCCATATTCTGAGTAAATCCTTTTTGATTGCACAATAGTAATCTGTGAAAGGCACCTTCAATATATCTGAGTGATCTAGATCATGCTCCAGTCTAGTAGCCAAGTCTACTGTTTCGTTGCCGTGAATGCCACAATGTGAGGGAACCCATACAAATTCTACATGCTTTGATTTACCAATCATTTCTATAAGTTCTCTAATACGATATACAATGTAATTTAAATTATATGAAAAATTACTATTATTCAAAGCAGATAGAACACTTTTGGAATCACTTACAATTAGTATATTTATATTATTTACAAAATTATTTACAAATGTTAAAGCAGTTAAAATTGCATATGCTTCTGCAGTAAACACACTGCAGTTATTATCTAACTTTACACAATGGGTTTTATTCATTTGTGGATCATAATATGCTGCTTTAACTCCTTCATCACCTTTAGAACCATCTGTATATAAAATATAAAAGTCTGATTTACTGTCTAAGAATTCCAGAAAATCAAATTTGTTATTTATTAATACGTCTAAATTACAATCTATACTTAAGCAATTAATCAAGGCATTATATGGACATTTATATATTGGCCAGATATCATGTGGACAAATGTTTTTACTGATATTTTGTAACAATGTCATTATTGCTGTAATTTCAGGCAAAACTCCGGAAATAAGAGATGTGGCTGATAAGCTAGTTGTTTCAACTGAGTGTGATATTTGTGGATGACATAAAACATTATTCAGCACTATATCATTATTAGCAGTCAACTCTTTCAAACAAAATCTATCAGCCAAAAGTAAACGTCTCAGGATTAATGGAGGTATACAGTTTTCAATTTCCATAGAATTAATAGGGGTGGAACACATAGCTCCACTAATAATTCTTAAAGCCATATTTTGTATTACATCAAGTTTTCGTAATAAGGTGACACTTGCATTCATATAAGCTAAACTACTATAATCAAAATGACTTCTTACTATACTTTTATATAGCATGATCAAGGTCTTAGGATCAGAACCCCAATAAGTGCCAGCTAAACATCTTAAAACATTAATACTTTTCATTGCATTGCTGCAGATATACTTAATATGCTCTTCAAATTTTAACTTGTTATCTATTATTACTCCCAAAAATTTATGTTGATTACTTACAGGAATGATTTCATTATTGTATTTAATTTTAACAAGAGATTGTGCAAAAGGATCTCTACTAAAAACAATAACAGAACTTTTATCAGAACTAATATCTAATTTTAATACATTATTGTAATAATGATGTAGCTGCAGCAGTGCAGAGTTCAAGTGATTTACAGCCATATTTAAATTTTGACTTTCAGAGTATAGAAGTAAGTCATCGGCAAATTGTAAAATGTTAATATGTGATGTATTTACATACTTCAATATTTGAGATGTATATAGATTATATAAAAGAGGAGATAAGGTAGCTCCTTGCATAGTGCCTTTACTGACAGATTTTGGTCCATGTAGCTTATTATTAAATTTAACATACAAGGTTCTGTTATCCAGAAAATTAAATATCCATTTTAATATTTTAGTTGGCAGTCCTAGCTCATACAAAACTAGAAGAAGGCTCTTAATGTTGATATTATCAAAAGCACCTTTTACATCAAGAAAGACACAGACCACATTAGCATGGCTAAGCTTTGCTTTTTTTAAAATTGAGATTAATGATACAAAACTTTCAGAGCAACTTTTACCCTTCCTGAATCCAAATTGTGTGTTAGGTATTTTAGAGTTAGTTTCCACAAAATAATCTAAACGTAATTTTAACATGTTCTCGAAGAGTTTACCCATACAGGATGACAAAGATATAGGTCTGTATGATGAAGAATTATTTGCAGGCTTATTAGGCTTTAAAATTGGTATTACACATTGAGTCTTCCATGATTCAGGAATAACTGATGCATGCCAAAGTCTGTTATAAATTGCCAATAAAATGTTCAGAGCATTTAAATGTAATTTTTTAATAAGTTTATATGGTATGTTATCCAAACCTGGTGTAGTATCCTTCCGACCACTTAGAGAAATGCGAAGCTCATTCAATGTATAAGGTTCATTTAAGAAAGACACTCTATTGTCAGACCTATCTAAAAAATTCAAAGAGGAAAAATCAGTTGATGTTGAATCTGCTAATTTTTCTAGAAAACTTGGTATCCATTCGTCATTTAGTGATTTGTTATTACAATTACTGTTAATCCTTTTGAACCTTTTAACATAGTTCCATATTCTAGAAACTGGTGTCATTCTGTTGAAAGAAGTACATAATTCATGCCATGACTTTCCCTGTTCCTCTTTTAATATCTTTTTCTTTTTAGCATCAAGACGTTTATATTCAATAAAATTTGGAATTGTTGGAGAGTGATGATATGTCTTAAGAGCTTCTTTCGACTTTTGAACTGCATCTTCACATAGTGTGTTCCACCATGGAGCTGGTTTTCTCAGAGCTTTTGGAGTGTGATTAGATATTTGCTTAGGAATAGATTCATCTCTGATTTGATATAAGATATTTATAAAACTATTGTATAATTCAAGTGGATCTGAATTTTCCAAATCTAATTGAGAAAAGTATGTTTCAGATAAAGTATTAAATTTAGACCAGTCTGCTTTGTTATACAAATATTTTTCTTCTACAGAACGGACATCATACACCGATGGCTTCACATTTATATCCAGTATAGTGGGAAAATGATAACTACCCATTGGATCATCATGGACTTGCCATTCACAGAGAGAAGCTAACGAGCAACTTACTAAGGCTAAATCAACTGCTGAAGAATTCCTGTTTGGATATTTAATTGTAGTATGATAACCATTATTTAGAACACACAAGTCAAACTCATCTATGAGATTGTACAAAGAATTACCTCTACTATTATTGTTTACACAACCAAATAATATGTGATGGGCATTGAAATCTCCCATTATGATACATGGCTTAGGAGTTTCTGTGAATACTTTTTTTAATTTATTAGCGTTAAATTTAGTTAATTTGCTGTTTGGGGGACAATAAATACACAACACATGTAATTTACCAAATGATGTATCCAATGCAATGCAAATGTTCTGAATAGGTTCAAAATATGAGGTATGAACAACTTCATATTTAAAATTTTGTTTAATTAAAATAGCTACCCCATTATGTTCGTTTATAGACAGCTTGTGAATCATATTATAGGATGGAAATTTTGGAATTTTACTGTTTTTCTTAAGCCATGTTTCATTTAGTAAACATATATCTACATTTTGTGTGGTTAAAAACTTTAACAATAGCGTTTTTTTACTATTTAGACTTTGAATATTAAATTGTGCAATACGTATAAATATGTCCATATAATCAAATTAAATTAAATTTGACAGTAAAATTTCTTTTATTCTTTTATTTGTAATGGGTTCATTCTTGCTATTTGCAAGGGTGAGAATGGATTTCACAAGGGCATTTATAATAACATCGTTATCAACAATTTCTTTGGCATTCAGTTCTTGGAAGGTTTTTTGTCTCGACTTTGGTGTTAGAGCTGGGAAGGAGGTGCTATCAGAAATTTGGGGCAAACTTACCACGTTGGCATAAGACATTTTTGATTGTTGTTTGATTTTCTTCTCTTCTATTTTCTTCTGTTTAATAGGGCAGTCCTTTGATACTGCAAGGTGAGGTCCAGAACAATTTACACACATTATTTCTTCAACGTCGCACTCCTTGTAGGAGTGACGCCCTGCGCAGGACGAACACATCTGCTCGGCTCTGCAGTTCTTGGCTGAATGATTAAAACGTAGGCAACGGTAACATTGCAAAAGTGGTTGAATGTATTTGTGTACCTGGTATCTGAAAAGCTTGATGTATATATAGGTAGGTAATGTGGTAGCTGCGAAAGTCACAGCTACTGTTCCTAGAGGAGTTAATTGTCCGTCTATTTTTTTCATAAATCGTTTTATTGACACAACGTCAGCATCACAAGTAATATTTTTGTATATTTCTTCATTTGACATTGTCAGTGGAATATGCCTGATGACTCCTATAACTTCAGTCATGTAAGCAGGAATGAAAGCTTTCAACTTATATCTGCTCAGGAAGCTATCCATCTTCAAGAAATTGTTAGCTGGAGCTGGTTTTTTAAAGGTGACTCCAACCTTATAAGCATTTATTCGGTGGACACCTATAATGCCTTTAACATTTTCAGTGAATAAATTTGTCAATATTATGGGATTTTTATTTCCAACCTTTTCTTCTTCTGTAGATTCAACGTAAACCACGCAGTCTCCACTGTGATTTTCGGGAAATAGCCTCTTGTAAAGGGGCTTCTGAAAGACTTTGTAGGCTGCATTGTTCAATGAGGGTTTTTCAAGTTTCCTCTTTTTTTTCCTGTCTGTTGTAACGACGGGGTCCTCCCCGTCGCTAGCAACGCTCATGTCGTTATTATTGCGTCGCAATACTCGTCGAAAAACCGCAATCAACTACAAATTTAAAATAAACAAAAATTAAAACGCCCGCTTCTTTTGACTTCCCGCCAAAAAGTCTTAGAATCTGCATGAAGAAGAATTTGCCACTACAAAAAAAAAACAAATAGAAGGAAAAGGCACTAAACTGCAAATCTTTGTGTTATTTTGTAACAAAATAGCGTATTTATTTTTATTTTTTTAAGTAAGTACTTTCTTTTTAATTGTATTATGTTTTATTGCCTCGCAGTGTTTATATAAAGTAGAGTATGCATTTTGGGGATAAAGCAGTGTATTTGTCTCGGGCGTTTTTGAACCCCTCGGCCTCGGGATTCTAGCTCTGTAGTCTCTAACTCTGTAACTCCCTCGCTTCACTCGTGAGTTAACCCTAGGATCCCTCGTCCTTGGGGTTCAAAATATCGCCCGAGACATAATACACTGCTTTATCCCCTTAATGCATAATCTACTATTAGTAGAATAATATAATAAAATGAAGTATTATGTATATACTTACATCTTTATCAAACGGGGACACTTCTACTATTTGGAGCTGCCCTGAAATTGTAGAACACAACTTTTATTTCCAGAATTCAATATAATATTTAATTTCACCCAATAAAGCACATTGGTATATTAAATCAAAGATCTCAATAGCTATGATGTTAAAAAATATAAATAAATTCTGTATTCTGTGGTACTTATTAGTTGTAAGAATAACATTTTATCATTGTCTTAGCATATAAATAAATAAGTAAATAAAATAAATAAATTTTCCGGGAAATTGCACACAGCGCCATCTAGCCCCACACTAAGCAAACGCTTGAGTCGTGGGTACTACATAACGGATATAATACTTATATACTTTTCTTTTGTAAATACATACTTATTATACATACAAACGACTATATATATATATATAATATATACCTACCCTTTTAATATAAAAACAGGGTGTAGATATTTTAAGAAGTTATGTGAACTAGATTGTTATAATTTGTAAGTATTTGCAATACAACCCGACTATGCTATATTTAGTCTTAATTAGAAGTTACAATCTGAAAATTGTTATATTGATTGCCAAGAAATTCTTAAACTAATTTACGGGATATATCTAATGGCCTTTACACAATGTCTTATAGTCTTTACTTTTAAAAATAAAAAAATATTAGTACCAAAAAGAAATACCAACCATCTCTATACTCCGCTGTCAGCATTTGTCCATCTTCTGCCTTAAGAATCTGAGTATCTTCATCTGACATGATTTACACCTGCAAAAAACACTATTTTTTAGTGTTTTCTATCTATGTATCTTTTGGAGAAGAGGTTGGAAATTTATAAGGTATAAGAGTTAAAATGGAGAGGAGGTCTATACTCAGCAGTGAGTGGACACTAGTGGGTATTATGGTCATAAAGAGTAACATTTTAAAGAAAGTTATAGAAAAATGGGTACCTATCTAATGTTCATATTGTATCCGTAGAATGATAAGTAAATAGGTTAGTTTTTGCTACTGCTATAGCATAGATGCTTACTTCATTTTACGTTTTACGAGGACGTATGGCGTAATACATCAACTGATATCATATTTAGAACACGTTCTACACATTTTGGACTATTATTTCATAAAAATACACATACGAAATGAAAACAAAAACAGCTGATGACAAATCAAAATGTCGATTTCATTGCAACACCGAAATATTTGGTGTTTCTATTTTTCATTGATTTTAATTATATTGCAACAATCAACTCACTTTGAATTAATGGCAACAAAGAAGACCAGAGAAACTTGAATTTCTTTGCACTTTTACAGGAGTTTTGCTAGTATTTTCACTCAATGAATGCACTTTCATTCAAGTGTATTACGCGTCCGCCATGTTATATTCTGTATAGTATTTTTTCGCGAGCTGTATAGAAAACCGCCATTTCTACCAAAAACTTCCACGAACATTTCATTTTCTACCATTTTGTTCCAAAATATTGAGGTTGCCAACGTGAAAGATCCTGTTTCCCACTATTGCGAAATAGATGATGATAACTAAAATAGGGTTGAGCTTGATCATTTTTTTTTGTATTATTTTTAATTGAATTAATTTAATAGTTGATTGATATAAAATTCTGTATACCTCTCCCCGTCGCACTTGTAGTTAGTCGTATTACTTCGTCTCGCTCGGTTGACTTACTAGAAGGTAATCGGGGTCATTGCGTTCGTGGGTGGACAATCTATTGATAGAATTTCCAGCTCAGCAGAGAGCTGCACATGCGTATATATATTGGCGGCAAAATAATTCAACTATCTCTTTCACTCCAGTACAATTTAAGAGGAAAACGCTGGAAAACAATTGCTAATATCTAAAATTTCAATTTACCACCGCTGGAATTGCAGTTGTTATCATATTCCATGCAACATTTTTACTACAAATTCCTACCAACGGTTGCGATAAGTATGCTAGTTTATGCTGACAGAGCGATGGAAATTTGAATTCTAGATCACGCAATTGGTTTTTTTCTGGTCGATTTACACGAGTGTAGACATTCATAGCTGTTAATTGGGAGGTCCGTAGCTACTGCGTATGCCGGTCGTGGCGTGGAGCCGGTCTAATTCCCCGCCATCAGATATGTTGAAGCCTTTAAGCAATCATATTATGGTAAAAATAAATAATGTCAAATATGTCAAGAAAATGCTAAGAGAGGCCACGGTCTCATCATCACGTCAGTAGCTTGTATGACCTTCTTTTTTGACGAAGTTGTTTTCAGGAACGATGTTTGGCGCCACAAACTTTTTATTTAGGTCATCATGGGTACATACAACTAAAGTTCATCCCGCTATAATATATTCACACAAAAATGTCAATGTCAATACTGACTTCGGGATATAAAATTTGTAATACTTACCTAGAACAATTTAGGTATGAACAAAGGATATTAAAAAATCTGTGGAAAATTAATAAAAATATAGCATAGGGAACTCGTTTCTGAACCAGTTGATTAAAGTTAGTTGAACGATATCCTATAAAAAATATCTACCAATAGTATGCACAATTTATTTTAATGTTAAAACTTTCGTGAGACATTTTATCAATATGTTAACTAAAACGGTTTTCGGCGGTGCTGCTGCGGTCCCAGAACATACGTTCTGAAGATGGATGTCATAACATCCGAAACGCGTAAACAACGCGAATTACACGTGAGTAAAAACCGTTTTAGTTGCACAATTTATGGCTAGCAAACATTTTATTTAATTTAACAAACATAAACTATTTTATTATTTTCGGGATTCTAACAATCATGTTATTGCCACAAATGGGTAAACACATTAACAAATACCTACCTATCTACTTCAACTAGCGACCTAATTATTTTCAACGTTTCTTATCCAACCGAAATACTCTTGTATACCTACCTACTCTACATACTTACTTTGTTTTACCTAAATTTAAATTATCTTTACTACATACTAATACTACAACAAAAACAGATGATATACCGTAACAATATTCTAGTTAGTGTAACTTTAATTCAACATCAATTACCTAATTTCCAATTTCAATTTCATTACAACTCCCTGTTCCCCACGCACTATAATCCAGCGATCTTCAAAGCGAGAGTGAATCGGTTCTTATCGGGTGAGCAGGCTCCATCTTAGGCCATAAGCCTTTGCTTAGGTACTATCAGGCAAACAATGGGAAGGTGCAAACCCGTTCTAGTAAAAAAAAAACATCAAAATGACAAAGAAAAGAGAGTCGGAGCAGCTACTACAGTGAGGATGAGAACCTAGGTCCTCGTTTTACTTGTTTCACAAATTGTATATTCATTTTCATATTGTATGATCATTGTATATTATCCATTCATGACGAACTGTATCGACACATCAGATGACGGAGGTTTAGACTGGCCCCCCGCCACAACCAGTTAACTGAGTAGCTTGGGACTCCCCATGAGCATGGTTCTGTTAATTCTATACAAGAATATAGGTGAAAAAATATCGTTTGCGCGATCCAGGACGAGGGCTCTTATTGGCTGGAAGCCATGACGCCATGATGAATTGAGTCACTATTGTAACTGCATGCATGGTGTAGGTACATTTTACAATGGCATAGTGTATGATTGCAAAAGGAATCTAAAGTGATATTTATGCATGAATGGTTATATAGCGTGTCTAAATACTAGCATGGTCGGTATATGGCGATTGAAAATTGCTTGAACAATAAAATGCTATGACTGTTTTAATTACGATAGTTTTAAATAATCTAAACAATACATTTTTATACATTGTACATTTCTTCACAAACAAATATTAGTTGAGCACAAAATAAATTTACCAAAGACGAGATGCGAACCTGCAACCTCCAGCTTGCGAAAGAAGCGCCCCCACTGCACCTCCAAGTGCATAATAAGCTTATGTTTGTAAAATAATTAATAGACTGATTAATATTGGCTAGCGATGACAACTTTTAATATTAAAATTAGGATAAAATAGTTATTTCTGTTATTTATGTATTTGTGGTAAATATTAATTTACCACAAATAGGTACATTTTTAGAGGGTCAAAAGTATAGTGTAGGCCAAAAGAATACAATGGGAGCCCAGTTATTCTTCAGTTTTTTTTGCTGTTTCAATAACGAAAAAGAATCCTGTAAGTACCTATTAAAATGTTTTTCAAAATTAATTGTGCTAACAAACAATAGTAAGTAAAGACATTTTTTTTCGTTTTCGATACTTATGAGTTTTAGAATGATCTGATAAATTTTGTTGCTAAGTATTTTTGCCAAAAGACACTAACACATCGCGATCAAGTACAAATTGCGAAGACCATCTATTCTACTGTCTACTGCTCTGCTCACACACCGTGAATTGTAAAGAGACTGGATCCCACCCCTCTACATCAACAAAGAGTAAGATGGTACAGAGATAGTTTCAATAATTTTGGCAAAATATGAGTTAAAATTCGCAATCAGTATAATATTTTCTCTATTAAATACTTTGATGTATGAAATTAATTACGATTTTCAACGTTGCAGACAAGACAGAGTTGAAAAAATAGAATAAAATGTACCTAGGTATGCTAAGTTTGGTTGGTTCTTGCCAAAATATTTTTGGCTACTAGGTACTAAATGTTAAGTTGTAGATATATTTTTATTTCCTCAATAAGCTCAGGAAAATATTCATCTTGTCTTTTATATCGATACATAAACATGGACATATGTAGGTACTTATATCTAACATACTTGATGTCTCTATGGAATTCCTATAAGAATCTGTTTTTAATCTTATTAGACTATCTAAAAAGCTCATACTACTATAGTATTATATTCAATGCATCCGCATTTCACCTTGAAATCAAAACCTCTACCACCAAACTGCTCTATTATCCCCTGAATCGCGCAAACGAAGTTTTTATTGCACTTCTGTTAGTATACGAAGCAAGAACCGTTGCTCTCAGGGAGTCCGACCCCGCTCAGTAAAACGGTCCGTGCAGCCGTTACACTTAACTGCACATTCCACACAAAAACAATATAAGAAATCAACCAAAAATGTCACTTAGAACTTCAACATTTGCCATTCTGTTGACTAGAAGTAATTGCTAGACTGTTCTGGATGGTGTTAGAGAATGACGAATGCTTGAACTGGGACATGTATGCTTACAGAACTGCAGCGGTGGATGTGACTTCTCTTTTTGCATTTTATTTTGCACTTTTGAAGTTTTTTTGGACTAAGTTGCTAAGTTGCTACTTATTGCGTTACTCGCAAATCCATTTCTTTCATCTAATAATTAGATCCTAGATAAGATTCAAATATAGGTAGGTACTTACTTTATATCTTATCTAAGTATTTTCATTTTATTTAAAAAATGAGGATCACAAAAAAGTTGTAGCTAATCTTAAATATAAAATTTTAGCCACATTAAATGTGCAGTAAAGTTAAATAAAAAATTGGTATGCAACATGCATTCAGTACCTAACAACAACCACGCTTCGTATAAAGCGACATCTAGTTCAGACCACGAAAAGTTCGTCTGCAGCAAAATACTCTGCCTTGGAACGAGTTTCCTCAGCACCAAATTTTATCATTCAACTCGACTTCAACCAGACTCTACCAGAATCCTCACATCATAATATTCCTGTTATTGTAAAGTTGCTTATCATATCCTACAGATGACGCCACTGTACACTATGAAACTTTTTGGAACATTATTCCAAAAATTTTATATTTTGAATTGCATATATGTATCTCAAGTAATTGATTTTAAAAAATATCGTGAATATATGTTTATAATACCATGAGCCGGGGTAGATTTTCATTAGTATGCCAACCCTAAAATTTGGTTAAGACTGCGCATGTCAAAATAGCGTCAAATAAATTTTGACTAAAATCAAGCCATACGAGTATTTCGTGAAATAATTTGTGTTAAATATTATTATTATTAAAGCTATAAATACCAATAAATATATTTTTCCTTGAATTCGGAAACAACAAAAAAAAATTGACTACGAGATAGGTAGATCAGGTAGGTAAATATTATTTTCGATTTCTTTCAATATTTTGTGTTTATTTTATTGTTACTTAAAGCCAGAGCCCTATGGGTACGTATCCTTTTACTAATTTAAATATATTATAAATATATAAATGTTCCAAATTCCAATCAATCAACTGATTTTTGCGCTAATAAAAATAAGGGTCAGTGTACCTACACTGCGACTACAATATAGTTAAATATAAACTACAAATTATTATTAAAATTAATTATTGCAAATATGTATGCCTGATTTATATCGATACCTACATAAAATAAATATTTCCAAATAGTAATTAAAATAGTTTCATAAATATTTCTAAAAGATTTTATTTAGATGAACACGTTATTTAAATCTGTTTAAAGTGTCGTCATTTTCTCAAAATTTATGTTTGATATATTTTTCAGGGTGGATGAAAAATGGCAACGACGGGAACTGGCGCTGTATTTTTTCTTGGAACTCGAGCCCACTACCAGGTAAGTAAGTTCGTATAATGAGGAGTGATTTTTGATATGGAGAATTAATAACGGCCCCAGAGGCCACTGGTATGCATTGAACGATTTATGACTGCTTTATGAGGACTAAACATTGCACATTTATTGTAATTAAGTAAATGTCATTTTTTGTATATGTGCGGTCACCCATCCGAGGACTTATCAAATGACAGTGGCCAACTCTGGTGACGAGAGTTAAAGAAGCCGTCCTAAGGGCCTCTGACATGGCTTAACGACTGCCGTACTAGAGCTACAGCTGAGACCTACAATTTAACGTGTCATCCGACCCACGGAAGCGCCCAACATGGAATGCCACTTTTTAGTCACCCGTCCAAGGACTGACCGCGTCGACCTTTGCTTAACATTGGTAACCACATGCGATTGCCTCCGCTAGCAGAGCTACGGCGGTTCATAATAATTGTATAATAGACAAATATCTACCTACATCAATATGAAATTTGTGTTGTTTTTTAGGTCCTCCAACAGCCAGAGTCGCAGTTTGACGCCGAGAACGGCAACACATCCACTGAGAGCATCTACCAAAATCCCTCCACTCTGTGGAACAAAGAACACCAGATGGACAACTATATCAATGGCACTAACTATTGTAACGGTAGGTGTATAAAATATTACTTGCGCGATGTTCCAGAAGTTCCGTTTCAGAGCCAGATCCATTCCTGTATAGGCATGTATCTACAATATAGCGCAGACCCTCATTACGACTAAATAAAAAAAAAACTTTTAGATATTGTACATAGGCCCACACTTACTACAAGATACCACTAGTTTGATGTAAAACAATGTTATAATCTGCGACCTAGCGCGCTTGCCTAGGAGAAACCGGTTCACCCTAGACTTGAAAACCGACAGCTCATATAGCTCATAGGGAACAAAGATTATGAAAACAAAATATGTAGTACCTAGTCGAGTGTGGTGCTTGTTGCATAATGTTAAGATGTGGCAGATTTTGTGAGTGCTTGTATGTACCTGCCATACAGTGTATAATTTAGTAACTCTTATACTTAGGACCGGTCATGATACGCATTTATAATTTTTTAGGCATTGAAGAGAAAGACAACAACGTGAAGCGTCGCAGCAAGCGGCGACCGAGCGAAACAGCGTTATGCGAGGACATGACTCCGGCCGCTCTCAATAACATTGACAAGTGAGTGATACATATAAATAAAAAAATGCACTGAATAGGTTATTGAGTCATGGTTATTAAAAATATATACGAGTAGTTACTTAGGAGTGCTTATGAATTAATTTTGGTTAAGTGAAGGCGTCATGTGTTATCCTATTCTATACCTGAGCACTCTACCTCGTGCCTCCACTACCCTACGAATCTGTGTCCCGTGTTCCCCAGGATAAATGTAGCCGACGTTGAGCGCAGCACAGATAAAAATACACGATTCCACTTACTACTGTGGAGAGATCGCACTAGTTTACAATTGAATTCATAACAGTCTTCAACTAAGTTTCATTACATGTGGTCCTTAGGACTTCAATGACTGTAAATTGTTATTAATAACTAGGTAGGTAATTGTTGTCTATGTAACAGCTAATCTTCAAATATTATCCCCAGTGCCACACCAAAGCGCCAGAGCCGCATACCTCTACTCGCGTTCCTGTCCTCGCTCTCTCGCCGCAAGAAGAAGCTCGCCAGCTCGCAGCTGCAACAACTCCGTCTGTTGGAGAGCTCCCTGCTCACTGCCTGCTCTTACAGGGAGTCATGCCGCTGTCTCGACTGTCAGGTATTATATCAACAACTAGGTATTATATAGCCCGTAGCTCAGCTAGCGGAGGCAATCGCATGCGATTACCAAAGTTAAGCAAAGGTCGACGCGGTCAGTACGCGGATGGGGTGGCATTCCATTTTGGGCGTTATGATTGGGCGATGACACGTTAAATTGTACGTCCCGGCTGTTAGTCTAGTACGGCAGTCGTTAAGCCATGTCAGAGGCCCTTAGGGCGGTTTGAAAACTCGACACCAGAGTTGGCCACTCTCATTCGATAAAAAGAAGAATGACTACAGGGTGCTCGCGACTTGGCTCGCATTAAGAAGTAAAACTTGCATCACCTATTTCACCCCTTCAAAAGTGGCATTTCCAAAAATCCTTTCTTAGCGGATGCCTAGGTCATAACATCTCCCTGCATGCCAAATTTCAGCCCGATCCGTCCAGTGGTTTGGGCTGTGTGTTGATAGATCACTATATCAGTCAGTCAGTCAGTCGCCTTTGAGTTTTATATATTTAGATAGATGGCCAAGTGCTTGTCTAGTCAGTGCATGCTAGTGTCTAGGAAAGAAGATACTCACCAACTCGCAGCTGGTTAACGAGCTACTTTCAGGCGTTTCCGAGACTTGGATAGCTCAATAAATTATATCTATTGCAAACTTAAATTATAATTAGCGACTCGTCACTACATATACAATCGTAAGTACCTAATGTATACTTCGGCATTCTGTGGTAATGTCTTGACAACCCACGGAAATGATAAGTTACACATATCAAAAGAATACCTGTGCATAATTTTTGCAAATAGTATAACTATTAAATTTATTTAATAAATTAAAATGGTATTCTGCAAAATCATCAGGTTGATATCGAGTCGACACCTTATATTGCGAACATTGGTAAGAAAAGAACCCTTGAAACAACGGTAACAATTAAAACAATGTCTGTTATTTGGGTAAGTTAAGTATATTGTTTTCCATTACATATACATTATAAATTGGGCTTCTATGCTATGTACACATCATACAAAAAAAATATGCCTTGTCCACAAAAGATATATTTGCGCAAGGATTAAATTGGAACAAAAGACTTACTCGTATCCAAAGTCTGTGTGTGGCAAAAGTGGCACCACCATTCACATGCAGACCAATCTTTAGCGGACTTAAGCATAAATTAATTAATATCATGATAGCTAAGCTTAAATTTAACATTGATTAAAGCTTCTTTTTGTGTGGTAAAAATAACGCTTAAAGTTAGCACCAATGTACATTTTATTGAAATTATTATCACTAACCAAGACAAAAATATAATAATAATAATGATGAGTAACAAGAAAAAATATTATTCTAACATGGCAATATTAAATAAAGGTAAATAAAATAGTTAGATTGACAAATCCATAAAATCATTAATAAGAAAAAATCTAAATATAACATTAAAATGACATATTTTAATTTTGAAAATTTTCATGAAAAAAAAATACATTCTTATTGTTACAAGCAATTTAGAACAATCACTTATGTACTTAATACATATTATTATGAATACATAATATTAATAGAAACATTAAAATTAGGCAACTAGGTCATTGACAAATTGTACTTTAATGATATAATTTTAGCGCAATATGCAACATACCTTGCCATTAATAAATTATTATTATTTATAAAATATATAAAAGATTGACATTTTATGTTCTTAAAACATAATAATATATATTTGCCAAAAATTTAATTCATCTATGAAACTTCTTTCAAAACATTGTTTAAGATATTTTTGTGATGGTGTTTGTTTTTGTTACTATAAATATAAACATTTTTGTATTGTATTCCAGTGTGAACTAAGCTGTATAATTCTTTAGTACAATCAATTTATATGTAGGTATTGTGTGTATTTTTAATTTAAATTATAATGCAAATAGTATGTAGGACTAACCAATTTTAATATCTATTACTATGCATTTTCTAAATTGATGATACATATTTTGTTTTTGTATCTAGAAATACACTTCATCAATATTAAAAAATCAATACAAAACTTTAATTTGCACATGCAAAATCAAGAGATCTTTTTTAATTTATGTATTAATATGTTATTTTATAAACATTAACTGTAACATTTTGCTTTAAAAAAATTAAAAACTTTACTTAAACTAATAAAACACCAAACAACCTTAATCGCAAGAAAAATAAACAATTTATTTACGCTTAAATTATTACAATGGCTACAAAATAAAACATAAAATACACAAGATATTTGACCAGCAGGTTTTTAAAGCAACACCTACAAAACTGTCTTTGAAGGAATATAATATATTGTAAGGCTAATCAACAAATTTATCTATATCATACACTTCATTAGTAGAATCTGTTGTCTCGGGAACAGTAGATTTCTTCCTCTCATCAATCCTTACACATTTCAGGCACTTCTCGCCTTTTCTCAGCCAACAACCTCTGTGGTACATTGAGTTACATTTTTCACAGAGTATTGCTCCACTGTCAAACGGGTATAAAACCTCATTGTTGCCGCAGATCTCGCATAAGTAACCTTTTCCGGAGCAAAGAGAACAGTTGGTTATGTGAGCTCGGCAGACTTCAGTTAGCTCTGTCAGTTGAGTCTCTAAAGAGCCATCGTTTATTGCTTGCAAGTGTGACATGCTGTATTTTTTATTGACATCTCCTAGTTGAATAAATAATGGAGATAAGAGGTTACTTCCTTCGGAGCAAGAGCAGAGATATCGCCTCATCCATTGCAGGTCTTTTCTCATCTTGTGCACCCATTGTAATTCAGCGATGAAGTTGAATAGGCGAGGGTTGATGTTTTCTATGTCAATGTATGGTCTTTTCCAAGATATTTGAAGCATTTGGAATGCTATTCTTGACACATAGTGCTTTTCCCAATCCCAATTATGTACTACTCTTGCCGGGATAGCAGAAACATCATTCCAGTGACAAGTAGCACAGAAATATAGTCCAGTATAATCACATAGTCTGGGTTCATTCCAACTGTCTTTAAAAGTTAACGCTGTTAAACATTCAGCACATTTATAATCTTGACTAGCGAGACCTCTTTCGGGACATATTGAGGTTTCAAACTGGCTTTTTTCTGTCATAACCACATGTGCACACACTCTACATATGTGATCTACGCATTTATAGTGACACAGATATTCACAGTCCGTGCAAATGTATGAACTTTGTACAATACTCCATATTACTCCGCTGCAGTGGTCACAGTACTGCTTCCTGTTTGACGGGGAGGTTTGTTGCTCGAAATGGTGACCTTTTATGCATATTTTGACCCGATTCTGTCCATCGTTGTCGTTCAAATCTTGCAGTCGTAACCTTAGCTCTACTAGATAACGTACCAGCCATTTTCGTTCCTCAGAACACTGGGCGCTGTTTAAGACTAGCTCCTTACACTGATTTATTGCTTTTTCGATATCTTCCTTCGTTGCTGAGTTGTGGATTTTTAGCTTTTTGTTGGCAATTGATTTTGGGATGAAATTTGCATCGTAGCTGTCGTCTGCAGAAACACATCCAGAAGTTGATGACGACTCGGTCAAGGAGGTTGCTTCTATGCTTCGAGGGCTGCAGCAGATCAAGCTATTCTTGTATTTAGGGGAGTCGTTCGCCAGTGCTGCTGCCATTGTTCGTAAATAACAAAATTACGCGATGAAAACAAAGGGTATGCACGACACAACAAACATTGGCACTTTGGTAATTTTTAATGGCGTTTGAGCGATGATTCATTAGCAGATTTTATCGTGTGGTTATTCGCATCACGTCTGGGTTTTACTCGTTTTGTTTTGGGAAATTAATTGCGATTTTGTTTCACGGAAATCACAAAAATATTTCGTCATTATTTTGACAGCTGACGTTAATGTTATTATGTTGGTGTTCTTGATCTTGCATTTTACGTTCTGTTTCACGCGTTTGTTACTTAGGTTAGCTCTTTGGTTTCTTCTGAAAATGACAAAAATTAACTGGAGTACATGACTGTTACATGATTGAATATTTATTTACTTAAGTTTAAAAACCAAATAAATTTTTAGTTACTAAACAGAGCGCTCGCTAGCTAATATCAATAAACTAGCCATTTTCTTGTATAGCACAAATGTGGAAAAACGTGAAATGAAACGCACAATTGACAGATACGCAGTAGAGCCAACACGACACCAACATTTCGTACAACCGAATTTCAAGAATACATTGCTGCTTTTTCTCTGTACAATAATTTTATTAAACCATTCGTTGCAACTAAACCCGCAATGTACTACTTTGGTAATATACATTTGAGATAAAAGAAGGATGATGTCAGCGGCCTTAGACTATATATTCAAAGGATTTTATCATAGCACGAGCCAATTTACCTCCATTTAAACCAATAAACTTAATGGAAGATTTCCCTATCATGAATCATATTTTTTTCTATCATCATCATTATCCACAGCCTTCTTTATCCTGTTTCTTCTTATTAAGTAGGTAAATGCCGAAATATAGGTACTGTAAAGAGCGACGGATCATCGCTATTTCTGGAATGGAGGTAATTAGTACAGGGTTTGAAACGTATTATAGCTACTTTTGACTGTGAATCCACACAACTCATGGTAGGTAGGTAGGTACACATATTAATCGTAAAATTAAAAAAAGACAAAATGTTAGTGATTATTGATAATTTTCTTTCGCAGAGCCGCTACTTCGAGTGCGACGAAGAGGAAGAGAACTACAGTGACACTGAAGACGACAGTGAATATTTATACTATCTGAGTCAAGCGATGCAGCCGCAACCACCCAGCGAGCCGGAGGAGGAGGATGATGATGATGAGGTAGCTAGGCATAAGCCTCCTCCATTTTTACGCCCATAACCCCTATTAGATGCTGGTTTTGGCACAATGTTTCTTTCAAACTTCACTGTTCAACTATCATTGCACAAGTCTTCTGTTATTGGCATTGATTGCAAATTATGATACTTACTCCGGTTCTGGATTGTTGTTTTATATGATTTCTCTCTCTTGAGTTGTATTTCCTCATGACTGGAGGTCGTGACTCCCCCACATAATTAATTCGATAGGTGAGTTCTCTTGTGCAGATACATCGTGGTGGGCGCCCAGGTCCTTCCACGGAAGACACATGTCCTCGGATATTGTGGTCCTCAAATGTCGGTTTCCTCACGATGTTTTCCTTCACCGCTAAGCAGTGAAGTACACACATAACTTGAAAATAAAAGTCATTGGTGTAAGGTTGGATTCGAACCAGGGTGTGTCTGATTGTACCTATAGCAGACATTGGAACCGCTGAGCAACACTAGCTTATATGATTTACTTACTATAAATATAATACAAATAATATTAAAAAATAAAAAAAAACTCCGGCCCATTTACTTCCACTCTGGAGAAAAAACGAAGGTTTGAAATAAATGACTACAATGCGAGTAAAAGGAATTATTTAATATTAAATTATTATTAGGTAGGTATTATATTATTTATGAAATTAATTTTTGCTGCTTTAATTTTTTATTCTATTTACTATCTGAATACGATAACCGTAATTTTGTCTTGACATTATTAATATTTTTGCGTGTAAAAGTACATTGCATTTATTAGTATTTTATTTTCTATTTCCAGGTGTTCGTAGACAAAGTGCCTGAAGACAACACGTCTACGGACATGTTGCTGGAGACCAAGAAGATGTCGGTATCTTCTGTAGCCACCACGGAAACCGAACTCGATAGTATGAACTTGGAGGTAAGTATCTAAATATATAAAACTTAAAAGTGACTGACTGACTGACTGGTATAGTGACCTAGCAACGCACAGCCCAAACCACTGGACGGATCGGGCTGAAATTTGGCATGCAGGCTGTGATGCAGGTAGATGTTATGACGTAGGCATCCAGGCTGTGATGCAGGTAGATGTTATGACGTAGGCATCCACTAAGAAAGGATTTTTGGAAATGTCACTTTTAAGAGGTGAAATAGGGGATGCAAGTTTTACTTCTTAATGCGAGCGAAGCCGCGAGCATCCACTAGTCTATCTATACATATAATAAAGCTGAAGAGGGTCGAGAGTCTGAACATAGAAATTATAAAAAAAAAATGTTTGGCGATTCTTCTAATTGAAAGCAGAACACGTTTCAACAATTTCTAGAAATGTTGCCTGTTTATTTAAACGCTCATCACGCAAAAACGGCTGATCGGATCATCATGATTTTTGGTATGTAGGTAGTATGAGGTCTTAGGAGTGTCGTAGGCTACGTTTTTATCCCGAAATAATGCGAGCGAAGCCGCGCGCGTCCACCTGTAATATAAATAAATGTATATAGAGTTACTGGAAACTAACGCGTAACCTTTTAATGAAGGTTTTTTACGCAAAATCTTTTTACAACAAAACAACATTTAAATTAATCTTTTATCGGAAAATGAGCGAAAATAATCACGACGTACGATGGTGAACTTACTACTTCTTCTTCTGAGTGGCCAACTCTGGTGTCGAGAGTTTATCAAGCCGCCCTAAGGGCCTCTGTCATGGCTTAACGACTGCCGTATTGACAAATAGCCTACAATTTAACGTGTCCTCCGACCCAAAATGAAATGCCACTTTTCGGTCACCCATCCAAGAACTGACCGCGTCGACCTACTACTACTTTACTTACTACTACTTAACTTTATGTGTCAAATTACAGGTAGCAGCGGGTACTCCGGTTCTGCTGAACTATCTGCTGACACATCCCGTCACTTGCGCGATCCAATAAAGGCATGAATGAAAAATGGTTGTCACCGAAAGAAAAACGCTGTATTGAAGATTATGAAGTAATTATTTATTACTATGGAGCGAAACGTACAGGAATGAACCACGTTTTACCTTTTATTACCAGTAATTAGTCCAGTCAAATTACCGAAAGAAATAATCACAAATTCCACAGTTTGGATAGATAGATAGATATCATTTAACAAAGAGAATTACAACAAACTTATTACAATAATAATAAGAGTTGGCATCAATCATGTCTCGTCAAACATTGATATAATTTTAAGTTATTTTTTTTATTAATAATTAAAATTAAATTATAATCATTTTAGCCGTATAAGGGATTATACACCCCCCTATCGATCCTTCATAATCCACAAACTGTGGAATTTTGTGATTATTTCTCCCATCCTCAGCCATAAATTGACTGGACTAAAATAATAATACCACGTTTAATTTCATAGTTCGGCAGACGTAAAGCCATGTCAGAGGACCTTAGTGCTTGATAAACTCTCTTCACCAGAGGTGGCCACTCTCATTCGATAAGACGAAGACCAGTTGAAGCGGGAAAGAACCGGTGCTTTTTAGCTAAGCACGCTCCATCTTAGATCACCAGCTATTGCTTACCATCAGACGAATGAATTCAACCACATGCAGACGAGATTTTGAAATTCAAAAACCGGTTCGATCTCTGCTTCTGGAAAAGGCAAGTGTTATGATAACTTTTAATTAGTACGCGACTCGTTTTTGAATTGCTAGTATTATAAGAAAAAAAGAGTTATATAAGTCCACAAATAAGAAAAAAACTTGTAGGAGACTTGATAACCTCCTTTTTCGAAGTCGGTTTAAAAGATGGGCAACTTTTTTTTAGATGCCCTAAAACAGGTAAAATTCAATTAGGAAAGTAAGAAAACGTTTTAATATCGAAAAAGATCTCAAAAATTCCACCTTTATTGGTGTTAAAGAACATCGAACTCTTTTGTAGGTTAAGAAATTGGTAATTTTAAGATTAAATTAATATTCACTGCTAAGAGAAATGATATTTGCAGTCTGTGCTTTTAAATGTACCTAGGTACCTATTTAAAGTATTTAAAGAGAAACAGTATCACAAATTTAATTAAATCAAGTCTCAGTAGCCCCTGTGTATTTACATACAAATAGTTTGTATGAAATTGTGTCTTACATACACATAATTTGTATGAAATTGTGTTTTGTCATACAAATAATAAGTATGTATGAAACTGTGTTTTTTTCATACCAATTGTTTGTATGAAAATATACATAGGCACTTCTTTCATACAGATGTAAAAAATATGTAGGTATAAGTTATGTTCTTCACTGCCTTCTTCAAAATAATATTGCATAATATATAAGTATACTAAAATTTTATTTATAAAATACAGATTTTAAACTCTATTCTTACTTATTGTATTACAAAATGTTAATTAATTGTATGTACTTATCTGCTTATATACTTTATTGTTATGTATTTAAAACCAGCCCGTATTTAAACGTGTTTTACTGATTTGTGTAAAGAAGAATGAATTTTGATATTTATTTATTTAGATAGGTATGTTAAAATGTGTCTTGTAACTTTTTTTTTATTTTGTAGTAAGTATTACGAATGGTAGCAAATAGCAATAATAATGTGCAATGCTAACCGAAGAAAATGACAAAAAAAAAATACAAGCTTCATTAGCCAGTTCAATACATTGTGTGGCTTTAGAGAAAGAAATTAAAATAATTTCACTTTTATCATGCGCACAGCCAAACTGTGGAACTCCTTTTTTGAATCTCTATTCACCTTGAACTATAATTTGTCGGTCTTCAAGTCGAGAGTAAACCGGTTTCTTCTAGGCAAGCGCGCTAGATCGTAGATTATAACGGTGCTTAAAATCAGGCAAGTTGTAGTCAAGTGTGAGCCTATCTCATCTAAAAAAATATACCTATACATATTTATGTACCTAGTTCCTCAGTTTATTATATTACAATTTCAAGTGTAGATCTGTAGATTACATAAACTAAATTGCGTAGAAAACTGCTTTGAGTGTTTTTGAATAGTTAAGAGTAGTTTGATGTCCATTTTGTGTAATTAAAAAACTTATAAAAAAATATATAAACTGTCTATGGTTATTTCCAATTTTACAGTCTATTGATCTATTCGTAATAAGCAAATATCGCTTAAAGACCGTTTCACGAAAGAGTTCCCTCAGTTAAGGCGCCATAACCGCATGATTATATTATCATCTAATAACTATAAAATGTTAGTTCCAAACTTTTCCGTGGGACATATTTCGTGAAACAGTCTCTACTAAAACTACTGTTTTGCTGGACTTAATTAAACATATATGTATTTAAGGTAACGTGTAAGATATTTATTATTATAATAACGAAAAGCGCACTAATTAGTTTTAAGTAAATAGCCACTATTATGATAATATACAGGGTTATAATGAAATCTCTTGAGTGTTTTTGAGAGTATTTCCTCATGACTGAGGGTCGTGACTCCCCCGCAGAATTGATTCGTTAGGGGAGTTCTCTTGTGCAGATACATCGTGGTGGGCGCCCAGGTCCTTCCACGGAAGACACATGTCCTCGGATATTGTGGTCCTCAAACTTTTCGGTTTCCTTACGATGTTTTCCTTCACCATTAAGCGAGTGCTAAGAATACGTATGCAATTATGAAAGAAAAGTATAAATGTATTATATCCGTAATCTAGTACCCACGACACAAGCGTAAGCTTAGTATGAGGCTAGATGGTGCTGTGTGATATGTCCTGAAATATTTATTTATTTCTTAATCTACGATTTTCGCTTATCATCATGCGAATTGTAGTAAACTGCGAAACCAATTTATAAAAAAAGTTGAATTTCTGTAAAATAGACATACTTACTTATTTCGGATATTTTATTTCGTATTGTTTTTTATTCTTATAACCCTGTATGTAATAGGCTTTGTATTTTAATGTTCCTTCAAAATAAAGTGAGATTTGTGTAGAAGTAATTAATTACTAAGCTAATCAATCCGAAATTGCCATTATTGTATTGTTAATGCTATACAGAGTTACTTGTAACTAATGTCAACCTTTAAAGAGCGGCTTTAGAACATCTATACTTATAATAAATCTAAAGAGGGTCACAAATCTGTATATACTTAGAAAAAAAAATTGTTTGTGTATCTATACTTTAAATCGATAACAGAACACGTTTCTGCAGTTTTTAGAATGTAGGTATGTCTGTTTATTTAAATCATGATTTTTGGTATGTAAATAATGCGAGCGAAGCCGCGGGCGTCCACTAGTCAGTAAATTTATTCCAAGATTTCTAGACATTTTCGCAAAAAAAAAACTTTTCCATAAAAAAAAATTTTGGTTTAATAATTCGCTAATTTTTAAAACTGGTCCTTTCCTTTCAAGTTCTTTATAGACTAAAGTCGCCTTTAAATCATTGCTCATTAGATGCAAGTAACCAGAGTAATATAATAAATGTAATTTAAAACTTATCGAAATAAAACGACAAAATGAAATCAAATTCCAAGTTTTATTTAATTTTAAACATAATTTTTAAATTAATTTGCGTCGCTAACGCCGTTTTGAGAAGTCAGTGTTTTTACACGAAAATAATAATGTTACATACACGTTCAAATTTCATTCAAAATTTACTATTTATGCAGGGTTTTAAAGTTATTACATATTGTTTATAGAGCATATAGAATGAAGAAAAGTAAAAAAAAAACATGTTATCATTTCATTCTGTATAACCCTGAATAAATACATTAATTGACTGTAAAAATAAAATGTCACAAGCTACAGAAATGATTAACAAATTCATTTGCATTTCTATATCTAGCCTTTTTGAGACTGGGGTTTGGAAACATTTTTACTTTTTAATGAAATATTTGAGAAGGAAGACAGGCGGAAGACGTATTGAGAAGATATTAGAAATGATTTTTTAATGATGAAGTAAGCAAATCTCTATTTTGAGGGTAAGTAAAGAAACGCGTTTCATTTTAAAAATGTTTAGCTATGGATCTCTATATTGAGTAAAGTAAAAAAAAATGTGTTATTTTAGCATGTAATACCTAGTTATGAAGGTGAAAGTAATGTATTTCTATACACATGAAAGTTTTTTTCAACTACACTGTCAGGCAATAAACCATCCACACATGAAACGACACCCGCGCAAACGACGTTGCAGTCAAAGATAAAGTTTAACTTAAACTTTGATTGGAAAACGAGCGAATATAATCACGACCGGAAGGATTCGATTCGAACCTGCGTATTTCTGTTGCCGTCAGAACGCCTTAACCAACTGGGCTACTGTCTACTAACTGCCAACTACTAAACGCGCAAATCCACTCATTTCCAAACACTTCAGACTAAGCGGCTGATGGCGCCACTTGTGCTGTTAGAATATGGCACTCATATCGATGTACTATGGACACCTGATATGACGAGAAATGGGCATTTTTAACATCGAAATATATTACTAGTAGTAGTAATAACTCTATGATTTTTAATGCGTTCTGGACGGTGATCAGATATACGTAGGTTCGAATCCTGCCGGTCGTGATTATTTTCGCTCATTTTCCAATAAAAATTTAAGTTTACCAACCATAGTGCGGGTTTGACAAAATCTAAATATATAAAACTCAAAGGTTACTGACTGACTGATATAGTGATCTATCAACGCACAGCCCAAACCACTGGTCGGATCGGGCTGAAATTTGGAATGAAGGTAGATGTTATGACGTAGGCATCCGCTAAGAAAGGATTTTTGAAAATACTACTTTTTAAGTGGTGAAATAGGGAATGCAAGTTTTACTTTTTAAAGCGAGCGAAGCCGCGAGCACCCACTAGTAACTCGTAAAGATAAAGCTTGTGTGTACTGGAATGGAACTAGTAACAAACTACTATCATAAATGTATGTATGATGAAAATAAAAATGTCAACAAAACCCAGTCTCTAACTCTAACATTGAAATTAAATCTAAATTCAATACAACCACACAAACATTTTATTTAAGTATAAATAAATTTAATTTAAACCCTCGGATATTCAACAACAGTGTCGCTTGTCGTTTCAAGCCTGTTGGTCAGTAGTCAAGTGGGTTCGGTTTGTAATGTCAGAGTTTTCAAACCGCCGTAAGAGCCTCTGACATGACTTGACAGTCAATACGATATTCAAACAAACATTTCCGAGGGTCCAAAAAGATCAGTTATTGTAGAAATAATAACATTAATTATTAAAGCTTATTAGTAATTAACGAAAATATGAATGACTTTAGGATATGTATAGAAATACATACGACTTATGTTCTAAAGTTTAGGACATAATTTTAAAGTTTTTTTTTTAATTACCAGTTTTTTTTAATTGTCTGGTATAGGAAGATACTTTTTTTTAATATTTTCTAAAAGACGTCGTACATAAGCTGTTTGTATTTATATACCAAAACCATCTACAAAAGATTTTTCGTTAGTTACCAATAAGATCCTTTAAAAAAATGAGATATTTTCTAAGTGCTTAAAGTTTTACAAAATCTACCCTTCATAGTTCATATGAATTACCTAGTATTTATATTTAGTCTAAATATCCATTATTTCATCAAGAGGCAAATATATTATACATATTATTTACTTAGCTAAATTTTTGACTGCTATGAATATACATTGAATTTCATCAAATCTTGCTAAGCCATTGTTGGTTGAATGGTATTCATAATTCAGAAGGAAATAATATAAATAATATGGTTTATATATTTGATCGAGGAAGCCAAATCAGGTACAAAAATTAAGTACTTATATGTATATATATAAAAAAATCAGTAAACAGAAAACTCCAAAATTGATAAAAGCCTGTAGCTTAGAGAACCAAATGATGTAGGTTCGAATCCCGCCACTTACATTATTTTTGCTATTTTATTTTTTTCACATAAACTACAGTTTTATCATTTTATTTTCAAATAATATACAGTTTTATCAGTAAATTTCTCTTATAGCAGTCAAACATTTGAACATACTCCCTAAAACTTGTGCAATATACATACATATACTACGCAGGTACTTATGATGCCTCCAAAGAGGAACCTAAATCTTCCTATTTTATCAAATATACTGTGTTATCAAATATTATTAACATATACCAAAATTTCGGTATTATAGGTACAAAAAACTTGTTTTTTTACGTGGGATAGGTTTGCGTTTGACTACAGCCTGCCTGAAGTTAAGCATTGCTGCAGCCTAGGGTGTAACACGCTTATCTAGAAGATAGCTATTAACTCTAGATTTGGAGACCCCTGGATTGTAGTTCGCGGGAAACACACCTGATAAAAAGCATGGTCAAATTTTAAAATCTTATCTTTATTATATGAGGTTGCTGTATTATGTGTTATTAATTTCTACGAATAAATGTTATTTAGAATCTCTGAACAATTATCGCTTTAAACATACCGACTCAACCGCGGTTGACTTTCAACGGAAGTCTGTTTGTAGCTGAGTTACATTTCCATGTATGCTTTATTCGCAGGTCAAAGTTATTGGCATTGGATATCAAATAAGAGGGCGCCACTGTCGATATATAATAATAAAGTCTCAATACAAAACCGAATCGTCTTATATTCGTCAACACTATATTGCTAAATTTAGACATAATATAACTAACATGAAGAGAGGCCTATGCTCAGCAGTAGGCGATAACAGGCTGATGATGATGATAACTAACAACATGTTTTTTTGGGAAAGAGAAGTGACCTAAACATGAGACCCTCCTTTTTCGGGAGTCGGTTAAAACAGTAAAACCACGATAACACAGCATATTTGTTCGCACCATTATATTAGCAACATATTCACACTAATTTCATAGTTCATTTTAGCTGCGAATCAAACATATTAGTTAGAAATTAACACCTGCAATTTTATTTTATATTTCACTATTGTTATGCACGATTAAAATGTTTATGTTATATTAGTCGAATTCAGAGAAAATAAATCAGTAACATAATCTTAAATGTTTTTTTTTTTATCAGATGTTAATATGTTTGTCAATTTCATTATATTGGTAAATAACTTTTTTGAGCGGTTTTAGTACATCAATAAAATACATTTATGATGACTTTTATCATAACATATTTGAAAATTTGTAAAAATCTTCTTACGGTTTTTTTTTTATTACAAGTTTGCTATGGACTGGACTAAGTTTTCTAATTTGACCAAAAATATAAATGAAATTTAGCGAAAAAATTTGTAAACTGTGATAGTGAATTAAAAAAAAAAACATCCAAATTTAGTATTGTTGTACTAAAACGACCTTTAAAAGATTGTGCTATTTACCAATAACACTGTAAAACAATATAGTTGCAATATTCAATCTAACCCTGTAGGAAATAATAGAAACCATAATTAATAACATGTCATGCATTTTGGTGATTTACAGATATTTTTTGAGCAATACATTGTGAGTAAAATAAATATAGGTACATATTATTTTTTATAGAAAGACAATTTTAATATTAAATTAAATCTATATTTTAAAAACCCTTTCGAGAACCGGTTTATAATTAAAAATACCAATTCTGCTTTTTATCGAATGAGAGTGGCCAACTCTGGTGTCGAGAGTTTATCAAGCCGCCCTAAGGGCCTCTGACATGGCTTAACGACTGTCGTACTATAACAAACAGCCGGCACCTACAGTTAAACGTGTCATCCGACCCATGGAAGCTTCCGGAATGAAATGCCACTTTTCGGTCACCCATCCGCGCACTGACCGCGTCGACCTTTGACATTGGTAATCGCATGCGATTGCCTCCGCTAGCTGAGCTACGGACGCTTCGAAATACCATCAAAGTATGCATATTATATAAAATCTTTTTACACACGACATTTTACAGACAGGCATTTGAATGGAATTTGCACTCAATCGAGGCTACCGAAAGACACCGTTATATTCCTGGCGACAGATTTATATTTATCTATTATTTAACCGTTTATCAGGCGTTACTTTGCGGAAATCCATTGTAAATGAAACTCTGGAGAAATATATATTGTAAATATATATTTCTTCAGAGTTTCATTTAACCGTTGTCAATTTAGCTCACCATTTCTCTAGTTTAGTAAATTTTATGAAAATTTTTGAACACTTCTCATATATTTTACTAAGTAATAGGTAAGAAATTTACATTTCTATTTCATTTAAAACATACATACATATTTAAAATAGCAATTCTATATATTCAGTCGTAAGGTCTTATTTACATACAATTTTATGAAGTTTTTGTTATACTTGTAAGTATATTTATAAGTAGTGGTCGCCCGCGGCTTCGCTCGCATTATTTCGGGATAAAAAGTAGCCTATGATACTCCTAAGGCCTCATACTACCTACATACCAAAAAATCATGAAGATCCGCTAAGCCGTTTTTGCGTGATGAGCGTTTAAATAAACATACAAACAGAGACAGAGAAAAACAGATAAATAGACAAATGTTCTATTAATTGTTGGAACGTGTTCTGTTATCAATTCGTAGTACTAACTCCAATTTTTTTTAAATATCTTCTGTGTTCAGACTTTCGACTCTCTTCAGCTTTATTATAATATGTGTAGATGTTTTTTTAGTTATGTGAGTTCATACAAGCTTCTTTTAGACGTTCTAAATATGTAAACGAATTAATAGTTTGAGCCAAAAGCCTATTTTTTTATGGTAAAATATAAGTTATAAATCCAATTCAACAGAAAAAAAAATCAAACAAAAATGTGTGCAAATAATAACCTCACGACTGAACTTTTAGCATATTTGATACATCACAAAAGACAAGTTTTGTTCAGGTCTAAGCAATATCTGTGGAACTAAAAGACATTTCATTAGAGGAATAACTCCTTAAAATATGTTTATTTCTATTCTATGTTTAATTAAATATAGCTAACTGGTACTTATACTATTTTAATTTTAAATGTACGCAATTTATATTAATTATTATGTACTCTAAATCGCCTAAAATGTACTATTTCTTAGCACTTTCACAATTTTATCTAAGTATTAGCTCTAAATTTCATCCCTTACAAAGATTTCGAGCGTAATTATACAAATAGTTCTGCGTTTCGAATCATAGATGGCGTGATTCCACAATTCTCGTTCAAAATATAGTTTTGACAAAACACAATACGTATTCAAACACACGTTTTATACACGTGCAATCAATACGAAATTCATTTCACGCAATTTAATTCTACTGAAACTAAATTTTTTTACATACAAAACAATCATAAATAAATCCCGTTATCGAATCTTAGCTACAATCCGAAATCACGAACACAATTCACGAAAATTTGCAATAACCAAACTATTTGCGATAGCGCCACCTATGGTCGAAACTTGTCAACTAAAACTAACTGTTATAATCCTTATCACAGCGGTCGTCGTGATCCCAGTACTTGTGACTCCGCGGCACATCGGACACATGTTTCCTCGGCGGCGTTTTGCCAGAAACGCCCGTTTTCTCTCCAGTCTTTTCTGGATTCTTGCCAGAAATACCGGAATCTGACACATCCCCGCTGCTCCGTCGATTCAGTCTATTCGCCGGACGAGAATCTCTCGAATTTCTTGACACGGAGCGTCTATCCTTTTCTTCCTCGCTCAGATTGTCTTTAGACCGTTGTCGGGTCCAATTATTCTTCTTGTTCGTGTCTTCCTTTATGTTGATATCGGATTTCTCTTTCCGCCAGTTCTCGATAGGTTTCCTCGCGCTCGACTTTTGCACTTCACTGTTGACCCGTTCCGACTTTTCCGTTCTGTCTGGAACGAATGTCTGTTCGTTCCGTTCAGGCTCCGGTTCCGGATAGTATTCCTGATAGTTGTACTGGTTCTGTATGTAAGTACCGTCGCCTTGTTGGAGGTAGTTGTTGAAGTTTTCTGGATAGTTTTGGTTGAATCTCGGGGGAGGGTAGTCGAAGTTTGCAGGTACGCTTGTTGGCATATTTGTTGGTATATTTGTAGGAATATTTGTCGGTATGTTAGTGTTCTGTATATTTGTGGGCGGGAGTACGGTAGGGTCGTATATTGGCTCCTCCTTTTTTTCATCCTCTTGTCTCCATGAGTTGAGATCGTACCGTTTGGTGAGATTAGTCTTTGATTGTGCGTTCCAAGTTTCAAAGCTGTCTTGGCCCACTGAAGTTTGTTCCTGAAAATATAAAACATTCTCTTTAAGTAAACTATCGAATTTATATATAAATTGATCCTGAAACACATTATTTATGTAGTAGTAGAAAGAACTATGGAAAGTGGTCCCAGGAGCCCTATTTCTTGAAAAATAAAATTTAGGTGCCTTTATATGTACAGTAAAAGCTTCCTCTAAGCCAGCTTGGTATTTACAAGACTATAGCGGTGCTTAACATTAGGCGGGCTGTGACTGTAACAATTTAAGATTAATATTAGGAACAAATCTGAGTATTTAGGTCTATAAATATATAGACCTAAATACCACTACATTTCGTTAACAGTTTGAAATCCATGTCAGTAAAGCAGACAATATTGTTTCTACAGGTTCAAATCCCACTAATTATATTCAAAAATTTAAATCCATAGCCATACAAATCTTACTATTAGCATATCCCTTAAGGCATATTAGACGCTCCTGGGGCCATACCTGTTATGACACGATGTTG
Source organism: Macaria liturata (assembly GCA_964023185.1). Taxonomy (NCBI): domain Eukaryota; kingdom Metazoa; phylum Arthropoda; class Insecta; order Lepidoptera; family Geometridae; genus Macaria; species Macaria liturata. The sequence continues at coordinate 10,520,287 of OZ026810.1, read as the reverse complement.
ATGGTCCTGATGTGATGATTATCATAATAGTGATGATGATGATGATGATAATTCAGCGATGATAGTCATGATATGATGATCATGAAGCGATGATGGCCATAGTATGATGATGGTCATGAACATCTCGAGTCAAGATGTGATGATGAATATTAAAGTATCTACTGGTAGTCGTACCTGTCTACGTTTCCCCGCGCCCGCGCCCAGTATCGGGCGCAGCTTGGGTCTGCCGTCGTCCTCGTGCGTAAGCGAGGTGGTGGACAGCTTGTGCGACACTTGCTCCGCTGCGTCTGTCTTCTCTTCCTTCTCGGGGCTTTGTTTCCATGAACCGTAGCTGGAATTAAAATCTAATTGATTATTTATTTACAAAACACTTATGTAATACGTACATTCTTTAGGTACAGTTTACAGGCGCAGCGAATTATCTGGTACGCAAGGAAACCGTGAAAACTTGCACTAAGTACCGAAATGGTCCTCTGTAAAGCAACGTTTCAGAAAAAAATATGAAGCAAGATTAATGATTTTCCACTATCGAGTTTATTTTATGTCTAATGTTGCTAAGAGATGGCGCTACCAAAGCGCGTCGGATTTCGGCCCCTCATGCACTAAATATTCACGGATTTATTTACTGCTGGCGAGACCTAGTGTGCTTTTATGAACCTCTTTTTTATGGACGGATTTACGTCGTTTTCCGGTATGGTGATAGATAGGCTCTTGTGCGTGGCATAGGCTACTTTTATCCAGATTTATTGTTAAATGTTTAATGTTTAGTTATTGTATGTGTTGTTACCTGACTTCGCTGTAGTTATCGTCGTTGGTCAGCTTGAGATGTGCCGCGTAGAACTGCTGCAGGGAGTTTGGGAGCGGGAGAAACTTGTTCAGACACATGTCCGCACTGGAAGGTAGGAAAGATAGTTATTATTCAATTTAAATTATAATTATATTCAACCTACATAAACATAAAAAAAAATACGTTTATTTGAGACCCCATACAACCTACATACCAAAAATCACGATGATCCGTTCAGCCGTTTTTGTGTGATGAGCATTTAAATAAACAGACAAAATTTCTAGAAATGGTTGAAACGTGTTCTGCTATCAATCCGAAGTATCTCCAAACATTTTCTTTTATATCTTCAATGTTCAGACTTTTGACCCTCTTAAGCTTTATTATATAGATATACAAGTGGGTGCTCTCGGCTTCGCTCTTATTACTAAGTAAAACTTGCATCCCCTATTTCACCCCTTTAAAAGTGGCATTTCCAAAAATCCTTTCTTAGCGGATGCCCACGTCATAACATCTACCTGTATGCTATATTTCAGCCCGATCCGTCCAGTGGTTTGGGCTGTGCGTTGATAGATCACTATATCAGTCAGTCAGTCACCTTTGAGTTTTATATATTTAGATATGTATTACCTGAGTAGAAGCCATATAATCCCACAAGGCGGCGGCGACAGAATCCTCAGTCGTATTGCGATAGACAACTCTTCCAGTTCACCTGACAGCACTGATAACAGCTCGCGACCATTTTGCATTAACTGAAACCAAATAAGGACATATCTATATAAAGATAAAAAAGATAAACAATCTTTATTGACACTGTAAAGTTGTAACATTATATATGTATAAGTACTTATATCATAGAATATGCTACACAAATTACAATATCTCGTCAAATTGAATGTATAACATTTAGCTATAAGTACTAAAATTGTAGAAGTTACAATGTCTAGTTTAATTAATAAAATAATGTAAAATTTTGTTATTAAAATCATGTCAAACATATGTAAAAAGAATGTGGTGTTAGTTACACCATTTATAACTCAAGAACTGCTGAACGGATTTAGCTGAAAATTGGTGAGGAGGTAGCTACGGACATAGGATACTTTCATACCGTTTTTTTTTTAAATTGAATGTAACATAATCCAAAATCTGCTTATTTATTGCTTCTAAGGTGGAACAGAGTTCGCCGGGTCAGCTAGTTAGATATAAAGCAATTGTGTATTTTCAGTCTGCAATTATTTGTACTGAATCTTGTTGTTTCTATGAATAATATGTATGTATTTACAAAATAATAGTTGAGTGTTATATCCGTTATCTAGTACCCACGACACAAGCGTTTGCTTAGTGTGGGGCTAGATGGCGATGTGTGCAATGTCCAGGAGTATTTATGTAGTTGTTTTAAACTACTACAAAAAATAAATGAATAAATATTCCGGGACATATTCCGGGGAGTCACGACCCTCAGTCATGAGGAAATACGACTCACAGAGAGATGTACGTACCTGTGTGGCGAGGCTCCTGTGTGCGCGCATATCGTCGCTCCCGAGCAGTGCCTTCATGTAGTGCACCAGCGGGGGGGACAATATGTGAACCTTATTGCCGTTGCATAGCCTGGCCTCTGGAAATATATACAATATATCATATTAGTACCTAAAAATCTATCTATATCTATATATATAAAACTCAAAGGTGACTGACTGATATAGTGATCTATCAACGCACAGCCCAAACCACTGGACGGATTGGACTGAAATTTGGAATGTAGCTAGATGATATGACGTAGGCATCCGCTAAGAAAGGATTTTTGGAAATGCCACTTTTAAAGGGGTGAAATAGGGGATGCAAGTTTTACTTCTTAATGCGAGCGAAGCCGCGAGCACCCACAGTCAATAAATAAATCTACGAGAGATACGAAACGGTACGCTTTTACCTTTATTGTTCGTAAAGCAAAGCCTGACTCCCTGTTCCCCGCGCACTATAATCCAGCGATCTTCAAAGCGAGAGTGAATCGGTTCTTATCGGTTAAGCAGCTCCATCTTAGGCCATAGCCTTTGCTTACCATCAGGCAAACTATGGCCAAGTGCACAAACCCGTTCTAGTAAAAAAAACTTGGGTTTTTCAATGGTATTGTAGCAATTGTAGGTCCCGGCTGTTTGTCAGTCGATAAGCCACATCGATGCGCTATGTCGGTTTGAAAACTCTGACACTAGAGTTTGCCACTGTCATAAAATAAATTACACTATGTAATTACTACATATTATATATTAACAAGAACCCCCGGAAGAACCTGCCTCTCTACGACACAGTTTTTTCACTAATGTAAGAGGCAGTGCTACTTGTAAAATGTAACATATTATATATTATTTGTTTACAATAAATTTATCTTATCTTATTATTGCATTTTTTTAAAAGCAAACCAGGCTTTGTTTTTAGTTAGCCTGCTATTTATTAAGCACCCCTCTAATCTACATATGTATTTACTTAGTTTTTTTTATAAATAAAAACCTGGTGTTTACCTGCAAAGTAATCTCCCATGAGATTGGCCGCGTTTATCAGGAACATCGGGTTTGCGCGCTCTAGGATGTCTAATTCTGTAACACACAAACATGGCTCTTTGAATAAAATATTTCTCAACAATTTATTTACAATTATCTTCAATGTACAGACACCGACCGGTTACAGTTTTATTATATGAATATAATAGACTCGCTGTGCATTTTTTCCACATTTTCCATTGTTTCTTCGCTCTTATTAGTTGCAGCGTGATGTTATATAGCCTAAAGCCTTCCTCGATAAATGGTCTATTCAACACAAAAATAATTTTTCAATTCGCACCAGTAGTTCCTGAGATTAGCGCGTTCAAACAAACAAACAAACTCTTCAGCTTTATAATATTAGTATAGATAACGGAGTAATCGCGTAACATACCCACAAAAAATAAGAGAAAAAAAACTTTCAGAAGACTTGATAACCTTCTTTTTTGAAGTCTGTTAAAAATAGCTCTTTGAATAAAATATTACTGTAACAAATTATTTATATTTTCACTAGCAGCGCTTCGCGGTTTTACCCTCGTTAATCCGGAATAAAAAGTTAAACTTATACCCCGACCAAAATGTGTGGACAATATAGCGGCGACAATATAGACAATATATTTTCTTTTCTTGACGATTACACTGTTGTGATATATATTATACAATTACAATTCACGACCGAATAGACGAACATTTACTAAAAGTGCCCGTAGCTCAGCTAGCGGAGGCAATCGTAAGCGTGCACCAATGTTAAGCAAAGGTCGACGCGGTCAGTACGCGGATGGGTGGACGAAAAGTGGCATTCCATTTTAGGCGTTTCCGTGGGTCGGATGACACGTTAAATTGACCTGGCCGTTTGTCACAGTAAGGCAGTCGTTAAGCCATGTCAGAGGCTTTTGGGGCGGCTTGATAAACCATTGACACCAGAGTTGACTACTCTCATTCGATAAGAAGAAGAAAATAGATAGATAGATAAAACTCTTTATTGAACACACACAGAAAAAACAGACAAACAGAAACACAAAAGACTCAAAAAAAGTGCCACAACTGGCGGCCTTATCGCTAACAGCGATTTCTTCCAGGCAACCGTAGGATAGACAGGAGTCGATAGAAAAATAAAGGGCGGGGTGTACAAAAAAGAGAAAATATATACTAAACAATCTAAATAAGTATATAAAACTCAAAGGTGACTGACTGACTGATATAGTGATCTATCAAGCAAACCACTGGACGGATCGGGCTGAAATTTGGAATGAAGGTAGATTTTATGACGTAGGCATCTGCAAAGAAAGGAATTTTGGAAATGTCACTTTTAAAGGGGTGAAATAGGGGATGCAAGTTTTACTTCTTAATGCGAGCGAAGCCGCGAGCACCCACTAGTAACATATATAAGAATAAAGAAGAAGACTCACTAGAGTATGTCCCCTGCATGATGACATTGAGCAGTGTGGTTCTCAGCAGCTGCTGGCGTTGCTGGCGTGTAAAAGACGCCCCCACGGCGGCTAGTTTGCGCGCCGTCACCGGCGACAGCAGCGCCGCCGCGCGGAATGTGGCGAACGCTTGGCTGAAAACAACAAGAAATTCATATTTATTATTAGGTATTTATATATTTATGGTTGGTCATGAGGTCGTATATAATATTATGTACTTTGCTGGTAAATATATATATATGTATCTGATGTTTAAAAAAACAGAATGTATGTACCTACTTAGCTAAACTAAAACAAAAACTTGTATGCAAACATTGTAAATACCTACTAAAGATATTATTTGAAACGGTATAATCAAATATGTTAAAGTTTATATACTTTTTAACCGCCCTAGGGGTAAAACAACATGGTATTAATAAATTATATAAATTTATTTTAAACTGATCAAATCAAATGTGAGGATTTCTCGCTTTGCGATGAAGGAAATCATCGTGGGGAAATCGACATATTTATTGAATATTAATAAGTAACCTACCATTTCAAAGGTAGTAAGATCATTAATGATACTTTTGAAATGGTAGGTTATTGTTAATTACAGACATTAATAAAGAGATACTCCTTCAACAAGTTATAACCGTTTGCGTGTGTTAATAATGCTTTACAGCGCCATCTAGTTTGTCAAATGTGTTGTGTATAAAAATACAGAGGAAAAAGTTTCATCCTTTTTACATTTGCATAACACAATCAATTATGAAATACTTGTGTTGAGTCTGGCCGTTTCTATGTATAATAAATATGTATTTACAAAAGAAAAGTATATAATATGTATTGTATCCGTTATCTAGTACCCATGATACAAGCGTAAGCTTAGTATGGGGCTAGATGGCGCTGTGATATGTACCGAAATATTTATATTGTATTCATTCATCTATTCAGCAAAACATATTATTACACATTTGCATACAATTTGGTTTTTCTTTTGAATTATTTAGATTTTAGCTTCACAATAAAAGAAGAAGATGAAAGAAGGAGTAACTTGATAAAGTAAAGTGGTAGAAAGAAACCTGCTATGCCGACCACACATAGTAGGATACGTTTTTTTTTATCTAAAACAGGTTTGCACTTGACCATAGTTTGCCTGATGGTAAGCCAAAGCTATGGCCTAAGATGGAGCGTGCTTACCCGATAAGAACCGGCTCACTCTCGCTTTGAAGATAGCTGGATTTCAAGGGGAACAGTTCCACAATTTTGCGGTACGTACAATAAAGGTGGAAACGTTTCCATATATCCAGATACCAACAATTTGAGAACCAACAGTCTAACTTTATTAGTTTTTGAGTCTAACTATACAACAGTCAGGCAAGGTAAAGAAAAAGAAGAAGAATGAAACTCAGAAGATCTCTCTATCATCTCTCGTGCCATTGAGAATGCCTCGTGGACAAGAATATCTTGCCGAAGGAGAACTACAACACTTGAAGACACAAGGTGCGGTGTTGGTGAGATCTTGAGAGCCACGGAGGCCCTAGGTGGTTGCGAGGAGAGGTGTGGCGGTGGTATATGGAGGAACACACCTAAAACCACCAAGTTTGTTGTTTGAAGCCGGTTAAGAAGCAGTCACAGTGGAAAAACACTACATATTTCTCCAGAGTTTCATTTACAATGGATTTCCGCAAAGTAACGCCTGATTCAATATCTTAAAGAAGAAGAAAATGAAAGAATAAGATACATACTGCAGTCTGTTCTCATCGGGACACATGTTGGTGATGGTGGTTTCAAAATGGCGCAATTTCCTGTTGAACTGAATGCCGTCTTCAGACGGAGAGAACTGCTCTAACTGGAAGAAGAAGGAATATACATTTATAATAAGTAATTGGCCTTTCCAGGTTATCTTCTGATCTCAGCAGCGTCCGTAGCTCAGATAGCGGAGGCAATCGCATGCAATTACCAATGTTAAGCAAAGGTTGACACGGAAGGGTGACCGAAAAATGGCATTCCATTTTGGGCTTGGAGATGATGTAACGTTGCCAAAATTATGAAAAAAAATAAATAAATATTGAAACAAGAGTAAGTATACTGACCAAAAAGTGTAGAAATGTAACTAATTTCTTAATTCTCCTTCTAAACTAATCACGAATGTTGTCAACATTTATAGAGGAATAAAAACAAGTTTATTGAAGACTAGTGGGTGCTCGCGGCTTCGCTCGCAATAAGAAGTAAATCTTGCATCCCCTATTTCACCCCTTTAAAAGTGGCGTTTCCAAAAATCCTTTCTTAGCGGATGCCTACGTCATAGCATCTACCTTCATTCCAAATTTCAGCCCAATCCTTCCAGTGGTTTGGGCTGTGCGTTGATAGATCACTATATCAGTCAGTCAGTCAGTCAGTCCCCTTTGAGTTTTATATATTTAGATAACTTTTTATTTTGGTGATCACAACAGTGACGCCAGGAAATGCGAGAAACAGATACTACAAGTAGCGCCGCCACATTTTCTACATTTCTTAGTCAGGGTATATGTATATTTAACCCATGATTCTCATAACAAGCGGCGAAAATCATGCCATCCTTTTCCCACTAATGACGAAATATTTTGGCAAAAGCGTGGAATGATTTTTGCCGCCATTTATAGATGACACGTATAATGAACTGGGTTCTATATCAGAGACCCCTAGGGCAGTTAAAAAACTCACTTTCATCTTATCGAATGAGAGTGGCCAACTCTGGTGTCGAGAGTTATCAAGCCGCCCCGAGGGCCTCTGACATGGCTTAACGACTGCCGTACTAGAGAAACAGCCGGGACCTACAATTTAACGTGTCATCCGACCCACGGAAGCGTCCAAAATGGAATGGCACTTTTCGGTCACCCATCCAAAGACCGACCGCGTCGACCTTTGAAAACTCACCAAAACCAGCAACGGTTGATACTGTTCATCTACATGAAGAAGATCTCTTAACGCTGCATCATCTTCAGCTGAAATCCCTTCCAAACTAGCTTCTTCCTCTTCCCTCTTCATATCTCTGTCTCGCTTCAACTCGTCCCGGCGGGTATCTGCGTCTCTCTCCTTCTCAGTGTCGAGGTCTCTCTTCTCTCGCTCTCGCGAATCTGTGGGCCGGATAATAACTGTTTCTTGTGCGGTCATTGTAGCGTGGAATGGTGTTGGTGATAATGAAACTTAATATCTACATAATATTAGGAATAATTAATTGATGAATACTATGATTAATGCAAGCGAGTGTGGCTTAGCGGTTCTAGTGTCTGCTTTTCATCCAGATGCACCCTGGTTCGAATCCGGACCAATGGCTTGTATTTTCAAGTTATGTGTGGATTTGCACTCGCTTAACGGCTTAGCGGTGAAAGAAAACATCGTGAGGAAACTAGCATGTTTGAGGACCATGATATCCGAAGACATGTGCCTTTCAGGACCTGGGCGCCCACCACGATGTATCTGCCCAAGAAAACTCCCCTTACGAATTAATTCTGCAGGGGAGTCACAACCATCAATCATGAGGAAATACGTCTCAAGGTGGTGAAATTTCTGACATAACGTGTGTTGTATTGTGCCTTTTACCTGACATATTGTGTGTTATACATGACATACTGTGTGTTATCTTGACATACTGTGTGTTATACATGATATACTGTGTGTTATACATGACATACTGTGAGTTATACCTGTGGCCCTCGGACTGAGCTCCTGCAGCGTGCGCACAGCGTCCTCGTCGGCGCCCGGCCGCGGCGCGTGGTGGCGGCCCGAGTAGCCGCGCCCGCGACCTACGCCCGACATTGTGCTTGAGCTGAAATGCACAATATGTACTGTTAGAAGATTTTAAGAACACATATAGGCAATAATGACCTGGATCAAAGTGAAGCATGAAACCCAAGACAGGATGATAAAGATGATCACTGTGATCGCTCTCTGCCCCACACAGAGGACCTAGGAACTTAAGTAAGTTTAAGGGCTAAAAGTGGGTTGTCCGGCTGCGAGATGAGTCAACACACCGCCAAAGTTGGGGGTCCAACCTGGAGGTCTGCACAGGATCGACATGGATGGCACATACAAAAGGAGGCCTATACACAGCACTGGGATCCCAAGGGCTGTAGATTATGATGATGATAGGGGCAAGAATAGTTCAAGAATAGACTTGTATCAATGTACCAGAGGATTTATGTGTTTCTATTTAAATCAATCTTGACACTTTGTGTGGCACTTTGCTGTGTGTGTTGTGTGTGTGAGACACTTATAAGCACATCAGGAAAGTGCTACTCAAATGCTGATTCAAATACATATATAAGATAGGGATAAAAGAGAGGTTTAATCTGTGTAGGGGGCTCTATAGGTGTAGGCCCGGATTCAAACTAGGGTGTGTCTGGAAGAAAAGCAGACACTGGAACCGCTGAGCGACACTTGCTTATTGGACATGTACTGGGTAGTATTTTAACTAGAAATATGATATGGTGTCATGCGAGACACAGAATAAAAATAAAATAAAATAGCATTTAATTTTACTACCACATATGTAAGTAATTTTGCTAAATTAGATAAATAAATTGACATTTTTCCCAGTTCACTTTAACTTACTTAATTTCTAGTTAATAGGTAGCTAAGTTTTTATAAACTTTATCTGAATAACAATTTTGTGGTAGAAGGCACTAGAGACACTGGTTATTTGGCACGGTAACAGCAGTTATTAAGCTTGTCAGAGGCCATTTAGGTGGTTTGAAAACACTTGATACCAGAGTTAGCCACTCTCAAACAAACTAGTTATTATGTATAAAAGTCCAACTTATTTGAATGGACTCCACATAACAGAAACTTCAAAAGATACATGAATTGATATAACATAATCAAAACAAAGACAAATGAATATTTTGAAGTCTTACTAATTAATTTGCCCTTGTGATGCAAATCTTTTATGTCAAGATATGAATGAAAATCATTCAAGAATCTAGCAATGTTGATTTATACAACATAGGATATTTTAAAGATAAAACTAATATGTTTAGATACATCATCAGTTAAATAGAAGCGTACAAAACTGTCAACATGATCACATAAACATCACATCAAAGGGCAAGTTCTGTGTTTACAGTAGTTAGCATTATACATATAGGTAGGTAAGTACTTGCCAACAAAACAAAGAAAACTGATAGCAATGCAAAGAAATACTGATAATAAACTATACTACACAACTACGACACATCCCATTATCACGTCAAAAGTAAATCCAAACTACAAATACGGAAGAACGAAAGCAAAACAATCGCAAAATTACAGTTACAAAAATATGACGACTTAATACCACGTACGAATTTCACGACCTAAAAAGACACTTTTCTAGACACATCAGCAGAAAATGTAAATGAAATCAAATTTAATGCATTCAACACGATCTATTCAAGACAATTCTGGATGACATCTCATTTGATATGCTCTTGAAATAAGGAAAAAACTTCAAGCCACCGGTAAAACACGATGACGAATTTTTTTAGGTTTGGGTCGAAAATATTAAAGCAAAGATTGCTGATGCTTAAATTAAATAACAGAGCATTAGTTTAAAAGACAATAATATAACATTTACTTACCAAAAATTGGTTTAAAACAAACTTGCGACTTATTTATTTTCTAATTGTTTTGTCGCGAAGCGGTTGTCATACATTCACTTCCATATTGTCGATTATAGTGATGGATGCAAAAAAGTATTGCCAGTAATATTCCGATTAAGTTTAGTGTCGATTTTACCGGTTTTCACGTTCGACGTACCGGTATATGCACAAAACGTATTCGATGCTTTTAAATTACCTGAATATTATTAAATAATGATCGTATTTAAAAAAATGTGATTCTTTTACACTTGAAATGTTACCTTTTATTAATTAATGAAACAAATCTACGCAATTTATTAATCTGCTGCAAAGTTTTATATAAAGAATGTAGGTATAATAAAGGCTAATAGATTGTGAAAATTCATTGCTATTGAGTTTTAGTTCTAAATTATTATTTTGTTCTGATCATTTAGCTGTATTGCTATTATAATTCTATTTTTATATGTACTGAATATTAAGGATACCCGCAACTTCGCCTGTGTGTGTCACTATCAGCATATAAACATAATGGTGGTTGGTCCCATCGTTGATCCGTTGGGGTCAAAACTTCAAAAGAAAGGACACATATCAACAATAACAAATCAACAATAGCAGTGAATTTGTTGATGATAGTGGTTTTATTTTTATTTGATTTTTCGTCGGTTGATAAAACATTCTAAATTCATTCGGGTTTCTTTATTTAAATTCATGTAAATGTCATTGTATATGTAATGCAATAATTTAATATTCAATATTTTTTTTTTATTAAGACTAAAAATTAAGACACAGGAAGGGACTAACCGACATGGCACGGGTGTACCCTCACCCAGTTTGTAGGGTTAGTATCTAAGAATGATGTACAATATTATGAATAAATGAATTTTGTTTTTTTTTTTTTATAAAACACTCATGAATATAATATAAGGGACCGGAAAACTTTAACGGTAAATTGCAAAAGCACTACGTGTCCCATCCCTCTGGAAAATGTCGGGAAAGCCGATCGAAAACTGACATTTCAGTTTCGGGGGTGAAGCGATGGGTGAGGGGTACTAGAATTAGTGCGGGTGGAAATTCTGAAATATTTCTATTTTCTGTTCTATTTTCTCAATTTAATTTGCTACTAATGCCTCCAAACTAAGAAAGAAATCAAAATTATAAACACAAAACAGCATTACCCGTGAAAATTACCTTCAAAATCATAAATTGAATAAAAATCTGCTCTGCGGTTGTTTGGTCTGTTTTTATTTACTGACATTTATCTTTTTTTATTGTTGTGACGTAATTTTATCGATTTTCCGTTTGAAAATTAATTGGAAATTTATCGATTGGTGCATTAGTTGCAGACCGCACTATTCACAGCTGGTTTTAGAAAAAAATATAATTTAAATACATAAATACGAAATAAAAAATCAAAAATGTCTGATGGTCACGGTGTGGGGGAGCCGAATCACTCTCATTCACATCCTGCTTCGAGGAAAGAGAGTATTACGACTGCGAATGTGCCCAATGATAGCCCAGTGACTGATCCGGGGCAAGTTCGTGGGGGCAATTCGGAGGTTCCTATCGGATCGGCGGGCAAATTCGAGGGACAGCGCGGCAAATCCGGTGCTTTGAAGAAATCTGCGAGATATCGAAGCCGGTCTCTCTCCGCGTCTTCAGCCGATTCTTATAGCTCTACTTCTTATACTGGTAAGTTTATTTTATAACACTATTTGTATTTAAGGCTAAAACAGAAGAAATAGCTTCATATCTTTGGGAAACAACTTTGTTGCATTGAAGATAAGTAGGTACTAACTAAATGAATCGGCTCTTATCGGGTGAGCACGCTCCATCTTTGGCTATTGCCTTTGCTTACTTTCAGGCAAATTATGGCCAAGTGCAAACCCGTTCTAGTTTAAAAAAATGAACTATTTACTTGTTACAAATATCATGTAAGCTAAAGAAACTACTAAACGTCTAAGGTTAATAAAATAGGAAAGTTATTGTGTGTGAGTCACAGAGTCGCCACGTATTTTCCTAAAATATGCTTACGACGATAGAGCCTTGAACTTTTGTTATAGCAATTTTGTTTATACGGGTCACATACATATGGTACATAGTCCATTGAAATAAATTAGTATTTACATGTAGGTAGTAAATACTAATTTATTAAAGCTATTCGTTTATATACATGATTGTATTACTAGTTTGCCAAAAAAAGTGGTCAATAAAACGAAATGTAGATAGAAAATACAATGAAACCCATCAAAACGTGACAAATGTAATATAGACGAAATTTTGTGAGCAAAGGTATATTTTTCCCTTCTTTAAGTTAAAATTTCTGATCTGAATAAGATAAAATTTGATATGCCCATGGATTAAACTTTATAGATAGATAGATAGATAGATAGATTTTATTGACATACAGAATTACAACTAACTTATTATAATGATAATAGGTGTTGGCATCAGTCATGTCTCGTCAAAAAAAATTACTAATTAATATTACATTGAAATAAAATTAAACTTATAGTTATTTTAGCTGTATAGGGGCTAGATTAGATAGTCAATTTAAAATATGAATCAAAATGTATAAAATTATGTGTCCTTAATTAATTAGTTTAGAATTATTATGACAACAGCAATCAACATTTTTAATATGACTGTAGTCATATGAAAAATATTCCTTAATTGTGTATATAGTTCTGTCTAGTAATAGCTTTTTAACATATTTTAGGAATTGGACTTCATTGGTCATTGTTTTTATACATTCCGGAAGTTTGTTAAACAACATTTGGCCCATTCGCAGTGGCAATTTCTCTGTCATTTTAAGCCTTGGAATAGCTGTCTCTAGCACTGTTCCTATATTTCTTGTGCTTCTTTTGCTCTGTACTGTTTTCAGTTTATATTTATGCATGTTCTTCTTCACATACTTTAATATTTCAAGAATGTATACAGAGACTGAAGTTAGAATATCTAGTTTTTTAAAGTGATCTCTGCAGGTTTTATCAAATTTTCCTCCAACTAGTACTCTGATTGCTCTTTTCTGCATCTTGAGTACCCTCTCATAATCCGTTGAGTTGCCCCACAAAATGATTCCGTAGGACAAGATTGAGTGTATATATGCATAATAGGTTCCCTTTAAAGTCTCTGATGTGGATATAGACTTTAGCTGTTTTAAGGCATATATACCTTTGGCCATTTTTTTACACGTGCACTCAATGTGATGTTTCCATGTCAGGGCAGAGTCAACTTCAAACCCCAGTAGTTTTACTACATTTGTCGATAGACACACAGTTCCGTCGTGAAAACTTATATGTACAGGCGCTTGATTGGCGGTTACTGCGTTTAAAAACATTATATTAGTTTTGTCAGCATTAAGTTTTAGTCCGTTAAAATGGAACCATTCACTGAGCTTGTACAATGTGTCCCTTATACTATTATGTAGCGATTCTATTGTGTTTTCAGCCAGGACAATTGTAGTGTCATCGGCGAACTGTATAATCTTACCATTTATATTAATTTTGGCTATATCATTCACAAACAAAAGGAATAACACATTTCCTAATGAGGATCCCTGTGGGATACCTATGTTTGTTTTTAACGTATTAGATCTGTGTGCTTTAGAATTTATTTTGATTTCTACTACTTGTTCTCGGTTTGTTAAAAAAGATTTTAATAATTCTAATTTATTTTCTCTAATTCCGTATACTTTAAGTTTGTGTAGTAGTAGTTCATGATTCACAGAATCGAATGCTTTTGAAAGATCAATATATATATAGTTATACATGGGATAATAATCCTGAATAAACGCGTGTTAAAACAACTGGAATTACTAAAAAACTGTGACACCGCAGTTGGCCACTCCTATACGAACTTACTTATATTTTATATAAAACTAATAATTAAATCGAAACTATTTACTTTAAGTCAGTTCATCGCTTTATTCACAATAATTTTCCATTACGAATTGTCTGCAAATTTGATTGCCCAATAATAACTAGTTTATTGCTCCGTAAATTAAGCCAGGGGTCAATCAACTTTTTAGCGAGGGGTGATAAAAGTTTAGCAGATTTGTGTGCCTGTGTGTGAATTGTAGCTCTTTCTAATTTGAATGTTTTATATAAGTACTGGTTTTGCCTTTTATAAATACACATGTTAGGTACTTACTTATACATAGAAGCTAGACAGAATAGACAGAAATTATTTATTGCAACACACGATATAAAATACAAAAAAAGAAAAAGAAACATATACTAGTGCCACAAGTGGCGGCCTTATTGCTAAAAGTAATCTCTTCCAGGCAACCATTGGATGGAAAGGAATAAATGAGAGATTACAAAGAACTAACTACTTAGAGTTAATAGGTATCTTCTAGGTAAGCGCACGCACACGCTAGGCTGCAGCATTGCATCAGGCAGGCTGTAGTCAAACGCTAACCTATCCCATTTAAAAAAGAAACATATTTTTTCTATCACTTCTTCTTATCAAATGAGAGTGGCCACCGCTGTAGTCTAAGATGTAAGACGCTTGCCTTGAAGAAAATAAGTTATTAAGATATAAGTATATAAATATGAGTCTAGATACTTAGTTCTACGAGGTTTTTTTTACGTGGGATAGGTTTACGTTTGACTACAGCCTGCCTGATGTTAAGCATTGCTGCAGCCTAGGGTGTAACACGTTTACCTAGAAGATACCTATTAACTTTAGACTTGAAAACCCCTGGATTGGTTATTAATTGGTTGCTGGTGATTTTATATAAACTGTGTATAAAAATCTAATTTGTCGGCAAAAGCTACAAAATAGTTTGTTTATCCCATTTCCATCAGATATGAATTTACTTGTTATTCAGCAGCGCATTTCGCCAAAAGATTTGCTTATGCTAAGTGTATTGCTGTTTAACATAATATCTGTTTATGTAAGCAGGACGATTATAGTATCTATACGTTTAACTAGTGGACGCCCGCGGCTTCGCTCGTATTATTTTGAGATAAAAAGGTTTAAAATGAACATAACTTTTTTATTTACGAACCGATTGAAATGAAATAAACATTTAATGTTAAGTTACAAATGCACCAATATGTGAGTGAAACCCGTAGACAAATCGCTTCAGCCGTTTTTGAGTCTATAACGAACAAACATACTGACAGACAAACAGTTTTCTTTTTTGAAACATGATTTTTGTGTTCTGTTGCATCAATAAAGACCCCTTAATATTTTTTTTTCCATTATCTTCAATGTACAGACATTGACCGGTTACAGCTTTATTATATGTATAGATAAAGCTGAATAGGCCCGAAAGTCTGTACATTGAAGATATTTAAAAAAAATGTTTGGAAATACTTCGAACGTTCCAACAATTTCTAGAAATTTTGTCTGCGACTTTGCTGCTATGTAGTGATAGTGATGAAGCTCGCTCCATATTTCATCTATTGCTTACCATCAGGCAGAGTATGGTCAAGTGCAAACCCGTTTCAAATAAAGAAAAAAAAACTATGTATAGTTATAATATGTCGTTATAATATGTTGTTATGAGATCGCTCTACGCGATAAGGCCGCTCAATGTACCTAGGTTAAGTAATTTTACTGTAAATTGTTGTGTATTTTTGTTTTCTGGTGTACAATAAAGCTATATTGATTGATTGATTGATTGATTGAATAGGTATAGTCATTAACTATTGTTAAAATACAGACTCATTTTCACGTGGCGTGCTTGTATGCCAATCATAGTTGCATTGTCTAAAAACTACTGACGTTTTTGTTTCATTTGCATTTTTAAATATAACCAAAAAGTTATTATTCTAACTCATCTATTAGTTAGAACTGCGCATTTGTTTTAAAAATCATTTACAAAAACTTAAAATACACGATTATGTATATTATTACTTACTATGTACGTATATTACCCGTAGCCACAGAAATCTAAATTAACAGGTGTTTATTTAGATTTCTGTGCCCGTAGCTCAGTCGGCGGAGATATTTTAAATGAAATAAAGATGTTTTATTTTGAGACAAGAAATTAGGTACGAACAAAATTAACAAATTACTTACGGAAAGAAAAAGACAACACACAAACATTACGGACCAAATATATGGGATGGCAAGTTGTACCTAGTCAGTCAGTTTAGTCTATAGTTATATAATAAAACAAAAATACATAAGTTATAGCTCATTTTGTTATTTAACTTCTGTTTTTTAAACGAAGTATTTATTTGTTTAAGCTAGTAATTGTCGACGCGGTCAGTCCTTGGATGGGTGACCGAAAAGTTCCGACTGTTTATCACAATATAACATAATATTAAAGTTTTAAAAACTTACTTTCATTACCTACTCTTTATAGAGACTATTGGACTATTTATTTGCCAAGGGCGTAGACAGAAAAAACGTTGATCCCATTATTTATACGGGATCGAGTGACAAATCCCATAAGTACGGATTACCGATGCCGCAGATACTCCGCCCGTTTCTTTTACGCGGTCTTATAACTAACAAGTGGGTGCTCGCGGCTTCGCTCGCATTAAGAAGTAAAACTTGCATCCCCTATTTCAATCCTTTAAAAATAACGTTTCCAAAAATCCTATATAATGTATTTTTAAGGCATATATAATATACTAGTGGATGCTCGCGGTTTCGTTCGCATTAAAAATAGTCCAGTCAATACAGCCCAAAACCCCCAACAAATTAGTTACTCGGCCAAACTTTGTGAATTTGTTCAGAAGGGTAAAATAAGTGACCGTGTGAGTTTGCACCCTTGTGGGGTGTACGGAAAGGGTTGAAAGGGGGTGAAAAGTGTTTTTTATTAATAACATTGGCGAAAAATTAGTTACTTTGTGTTAACTAAGTTACTAAGTTACTTTGTGTGTGTCACAGTAGTGTTAACACGTCAAAAATCCAAGACGTACTGAGGAAGCGAGTCCGCCCGGCGCTGCGCGAGCGTTGTGCGGGAGGGGGGGCCGATCGATACCGAGTCGAGCTGACATGACTCGACGCATGGAAGGGGCGCCATAGAGCAAAATAGTGTTGCCACACATAAAATCCAAGATGTTATCTCAATAAGTGGGTCAAGCTCCGGCTGGAACCTAAATATACGTTTTTTACCCTTCGGGGGAAAAATGTTGCTATTAATAAACAATGTTCCGTAAGTTGCAAAAGTGTGCAAATTTAATACATGCTAGAAAACCTAAGAAAGATCATAATTCCAAATTTGCAGCGAGTAACAAATTTTTTCACTCGTGTTATTAACCATAATCATTGTTTTTTAATAATAAACAATGTTCCGTATGTTGCAAAAGTGTGCAAATTTGATACATGTTAGAAAACGGTAACAAAAACTTAATTCCAAATTTGCACAAAGTAACTAATTTTTTTGGCAATGTTATTGATAAAAAACACTTTTCACCCCTTTTCAACCCTTTCCGTACACCCAACAAGGGTGCAAACTCACACGGTCACTTATTTTACCCTTCTGAACAAATTCACAAAGTTTGGCCGAGTAACTAATTTGTTGGGGGTTTTGGGCTTTATTGACTGGACTAAAAGTAAAACTTGCATCCCCTATTTCACCCCTTAAAAAGCGATTTTTCCAAATATCCTTTCCTAGCGGATGCCTAAGTCATAACATCTACCTGCATGCCAAATTTCAGCCCGATCTGTCTAGTGGTTTGGGCTGTGCGTTGATAGATCACTATATCAGTCAGTCACCTTTGAGTTTTATATATATAGATATAGATTCTTAGACACTATCTATTTGTATAAACTCTTACTTTGATTTAAATTTCGACAACATTTGTATTTTTTTTTAGTAGAAAGAGATGAAGGATATGACTTAGTTCCATTTGTACATTTTTTGGTTTCACTGTTACCTATCTATTGTTTATGTTATTTCCTTGCCTGGACTGTGGACATCTATAATTATTACTCAAAAATTTGTACTTCCCTGTTGAATCCGCCTGATTTTAGAGTATAACATACACATGTAGGGACTACGACTAATAATTTTCGTAGGTAGTCATATTGACATAACTAGGTATACCAGCGATCAGTTACGTACAAACTACGAACAAACATAAGTACCTACCACAGTTTGTTATCGTTGGTTAAACGTACTCGAACGACTTTGACCTATTAAACGTTTGTTAGTCGTTAAATCAATAGTACTGTTTCCAAAATAGATGCAATTTATACTAAATAATGAAGCGAATGGCTTAGTAGGATAATGCCTGTCTTTAAACTCGATCAGACAGCCCTTGTTTCAATCCCGGTCCCATATAAATGATTTCGATTATCAAGTCGACCTGTACTTATAACAATGAGACTTTGACATAATTTGGATAAATATTTAAGTTAGTTGATTTTCTTGGACTTCTAAACACATGTGCCTAATCTCGTAAGTACCTAAATATCAGTAATGATTATAATTATTATAATGGCAGTCGTTAAGCCATGTCAGAGGCCCTTAGGGCGGTTTGAAAACTCTCGACACCAGAGTTGGCCACTCTCATTCGATAAGAAGAAGAAGAAGTAATTATTATTTTTGTATCAAATCACTTAAGTATTTTACTGAGAAAATTGTGCAAAGTTCGGGAAATTGGTTCGGGTAACTGTTAAATTGTGGAACTCCCTGTCTGACTCCCTGTTCCCCGTGTAATATGTATAATCTTGCGATCTTCAAAGCGATACTGAATCGGTTCTTACAGGGTAAACATGTTCCATCCTAGACCGTAATGATTGCTTACCATCAGGCGAATTACGGCAAGTGCAAACCCATTCCTTGTTAAAAAACAAATGGCCGAGTTCCGGGCAAATTGCTTAGTAGGTATACTATGTTAAGTATGTAAGGTATTATAGGAGTTCAATATTATAAAAACTGCATACACTAACAAATACAGTGATGTGAAGCCTTTACTTTAGCTGTGGTATAACTCGGGTCGCTTGCTTCACCAATCAAATCTATGCTGTGGAACTGCATACAAGGGGTTTTGTAATTTTTAACTCAAGTAGAAAGCAACTGCACAAAGCAATATTTCCTTTCGTGAATATATCTAAAAGACGTTGAAAAAAAATGCTGTCTTTAAATCGCCATCATGCAACGTAATATATCCGTTATTTAGTACCAATGACACAAGCGTTTGCTTAGTATGCGGCTAGATGGCGTTGTGAGCAAAGTCCCGCTTTTTTATTATTTATAAAAAACAAATAGTCAACGAATCGTAATTCGAATATAACACAAGCGTTTGCTTATTATTTGGCTAGAAGGCGCTATTTAGAATGACCCGGTTTAAAAAAAATTGTTACTAAGTTAAAAGTTACTAAGTAACCTTGTATAATCTATAAGTACTAATAATATAAAGCTGAAGAGTTTGTTTGTTTGTTTGAACGCGCTAATCTCAGAAACGACTGGTGCAAGTTGAAAAATTATTTTTGTGTTGAATAGACCATTTATCGAGGAAGGCTTTAGGTTATATAGCATCACAATGCAACTAATAGGATCAAAGAAACAATGGAAAATGCGGAAAAAACGGGGAAAATTATTCATCTTTGAGGGCTTCCTTTGGGTGCGCTGCGAAAACGGTTCAATAAGCCAAAAAAATATGTATGTAAGAATTATTCCTCTTGATATGATCTAACAAAATGTCCGACACAGTATACACTATTTTTTAAGATTAACTCACTGGAACCGTTTTTATAATAATAACTATTCCACGCGGACGAAGTCGCTGGCACAGCTAGTTTAGTTATAAAACCTGCCTAACGAATGCGGTGATGCGAGGCCTTTAGTATAACCTGTGGTATCGCTCGGGTCGCCTGAGCAATCAATTCTATGCAGTCGAACTGCAGTGCGCGCCGGTGTATTATACTTATAAAGCGGGTTTTTTGCGGGTGTAGTGTTTCTTTTTAAATTTTTGTACGTGCTTTTTTAATTCTTAAAGGAGTGTCGTACTAACAATAATCTATATATCTACATATATCTATATTTAAGAAAGTGGTGTTAGTTACACCATTTGAAACTCAAGAACGGCTGAACGGATTTAGCTGAAAATTGGTGGGGAGGTAGCTTAGACTCAGGAGACGGACATAGGATACTTTTAATACCGTTCTTTTTTTTAAATTGAATTGAATAAAATCTAAAATCTGCTTATTTATTACCTCTAAGGCGGAACAGAGTTCGCCGGGTCAGCTAGTATATATAAAAACAAGGGAAGAAAAACTTAACATACTAATTCTAACTACAACATAAAAAGGGGCACTGTAAAAATCTTTAGAAAAGCCTAATGATAGTCTAAGTGCTCCAGAGAGCAATAGGTAATTTTATCGCTAAATGCGTTTAAGAATCTTTACGCATGCAGAATTCCGGAACTTAATCAAATTCTGTCAATACCTATCATATGCATAAATACCTATAGCTCGAAAAGTACTTTTTTTTAAAGACCGAAGAAAGACAAAGTGGAAATTAGCTATTTCATCACAAAATTATTCTCATAGAAAAACAAATACTCCGAGATACTTATTCCTGTGACCTATTTAGCTCCGTTGCTATGGAAACGGGGGTAGTTTATCAAAACAAATCTCAAATACGTAAGCTGATAGAGGACACTGATTGGAGGAAAATACTCGAGATTATTAACCTGAGGAGGAACATTTATTTATTTTTTAAGTACTTAGGTAGGTAGTAAAAAAGTAAAAATGATCGTATGAGAGTGGCCAACTCTGGTGTCAGAGTTTTCAAGCCACCCTGAGGGCCTCTGACATGGCTTAATGACTGCCGTACTAGACAACAAACAGCCAATTCAACATAAAAATATCTCATACAATACAACAGAACTTACTTTAGTACCTATTAAGTACGAAGCAATAAGAAAACAACTTCAATACAGTTTCTATTTTCACTCTTATTCAATGGAAGCTATCTCTCGTTGTTTTTATTACTCCGATAACATTTCTTTTTTACAATTTTATTATTGCGCTCGGATTCGCTGAAGGTTTTACGTTTCATTCAACCTGAAAACTGATAATCACATTTCTAGATTGCTAAACGATGTTTGCAAGTATGCTTTTTTGCAGTTTTCACTTTCTTCCGATCACTTATTCCGATTTCTTTAGTGTTTTTTTGCACTTGACAGTATTGAAAGCACCTGGTACTAAGCTAGCGAAGGTATTTGTACGCAATTACCAAATTTAAGCAACTGTCGACTCGGACACTTTTTGGATGGGTGACCATAAAGTGGCATTCCATTTTGGTAGCATCCATCCGTGGCTCAAATGGCACTCACACAACTCTTGCCACAACTGGCGGCAATATCGGTAAAAGAGATTTATTTCAGACAGTAGCTTTATAAGTAGCTTAATCATCAGTCTGTTCTGCTGAGCATAGGCCTCTCTTCTAGTACGCCACTCGTCCCGGTCCTGCGCAGATTGAGTCCAGGTGCTCCCTGCGGTTTTTCTAATATCGTCAAACCACCGCATTGGTGGGCGAACTCCAAAAAGAAAATATGCCGCGGAAATTATAATACCTACCTCAATTCTTATGTATTGTAGTAAACAGAGTTCTTAGAACGCTCCATTTCAACCGTAGTTATAAAGTTCTACATGAAACGGATCAATATTCATATTCCGCGTTGTGAATGGCACGTGTTTGGATATAAATAGAATTATAGGCGCACTACGTCATTCATTGGTTACCGGGAAACGAGAATGGGAAGAGAAAATTTATTTGTAAAAACAATGAGTTTGTAATATTAATATACTAGCTGTGCCAGCGACTTCGTCCGCATGGAATAGTTATTACCATAAAAACGGTTCTAGTGAGTCTTAAAAGATAGACATATACTGTTGCAAACATTTTGTTAGATCATTTCAAGAGAAATAATTCTTTCATACATATTTTTATGATACCTTGAACCGTTTTCGCAGCATACACAACGGAAGCCTTCAAAGATGAATAATTTTCCCCGTTTTTTTCACATTTTCCATTGTTTCTTCGCTCATATTAGTTGCAGCGTGATATTATATAGCCTAAAGCCTTCCTCGATAAATGGTCTATCCAACACAAAAAGAATTTTTTAATTCGCACCAGTAGTTCCTGAGATTAGCGCGTTCAAACAAACAAACAAACAAACTCTTCAGCTTTATAATATTAGTATAGATATAGATTATTTGAGAAAGTGTACCAAGAAACGATAAACATATAAAAGAGTAGCAAAGGCTACTTTTTGTCCAGAAATCAATCAATACATATAAAAAGCTGGAGAGGGTCAAACATCGAACCAGGGTGCGTTAGGATTAAAAACAGACGTTAAACCGCTGAGCTACAACTAGCTTGAGTACCTATTTACTTAAATTCATAATGGTGTCATTGCCGCTACATGATGGTTGTATGAGGCTGTATAAATTATTCATCTGAATTGACACAAAAAACTGTCAAGAGTTATTTGTAAACGTGGTATGTACGGGTTCCGTAGGATATTTTCTAATTGATTAATTTTAATATTATTTTTAGTAAGAAATGTTTTATATCTGTGTAGTATGTTATGTAGATGTTCGTAATATTTTGTTATATATACTTAACTACTAAATGACTTTTAAATAATAAGGAATGAATTTATGCATTTATTGGTCAAAAAACTTGGTTTAATCTAAGACAATTAAAAGACATAGTCAAATAATAAGTACTTACAAATGTTTAACTAATGCTACATCATCATCAGCATGTTATCGCCCACTGCTGAGCATAGGCCTCTCTTCTAGTACGTCCCGGTCCTGCGCAGATTGAATCCAGGTTTCGGTGGCATTGGTGGGTGACCTCTTTTTCTATGGCCAGTCATGGGTCTCCAGTCCATCGTTGATGGTAAAAAATGGTTAGATATTTATGCTAGTAAGATTGCTGGCTTATTTTTTTGGGTTTACAGAGATAATACATAAGAATAAGGTTGCCCCTCCATATAACCAACTTACTAACATACCTAGACCATTCCATTCACGCATTTCTCTTATTGTTTTTGTTTTCTAGGTTTTAGAGGTCGGATATACCTTTTATTTTAGGATTTTGTAAAGATATAGTCAGTTGACAGCATTTTGGGTTTACAGAGATAATACAAAAGAATAAGTTTGCCATTCCATATAAATAAATTACCTACCTATTTATACAGGCAGGTATATACTAGCTTGTTTTTTTATACATATATATATTTTATTACGGATCCCTAAGACGGGTTCCCCAGCCAAGTCGGCGACCTCTCGTCAGTGAATGTGCAAATAATATCACTATGTATATACTTGCTTGTATATATGACACGCGATAAAAAAGGGTAGAGTCCCGCATACAATTCACAGTCTTGACAGTCTTGTCTTTGAGTCGTATTTCCTCATGACTAAGGGTCGTGGCTCCCCCGCAGAATTAATTCGTTAGAGGAGTTGTCTTGGGTGGATACGTCGTGGTGGGCGCCTAGGTCCTTCCACGGAAGACACCATGTCCTCGGATTTTGTGGTCCTCAAACATGTCGATTTCCTCACGATGTTTTCCTTCACCGATATTAATAAAGATAATTTTGTATATATATTTTTTTTGCTTTAATTAATGACCCAGGGATCCCTAAAACGGGTAATATTGCAGCTGACGTAGAGATGACACATGACGTGAGGTTGGAGTGGGGTTCGGCACATTGTTCCCGGGGAAAAATAAAATAAAATGTTGGGAAATCTAATCAAGTGGGAGGTAAAGGTGATTGTGAATATTTGGATATTCGTTTGGTCTGACCCGGTTTTGATCAAAGTTCTGGTTTTATTTAGGTACTAGTGGGTGCTCGCGGCTTCGCTCGCATTAAGAAAATAAACTTGCATCCCTTATTTCACCTCTTTAAAAGTGGCATTTCCAAAAATCCTTTCTTAACGGATGCCTACGTCATAACATCTACCTTTATTCCAAATTTCAGCCCATTCCGTCCAGTGGTTTAGGCTGTGCGTTAATAGATCACTATATCAGTCAGTATCTCACCTTTGAGTTTTATATATTTAGAAGAATATTGATGTTACGTTGAATTGTTCTTGCGTGTTGCACTAATAAACTAAAAAATAAACATACAAAATTTCTAAAAACTGCGTAAACGTCTTTAATGTATACCGAAACATTTTTTTCATATATCTGCAATGTACAGACTTTTTACTAAAGGGCGGCCAATAGTTCTAGTACTACAACTTTGTTTTCCTAGCATCAAATACTCTGTAATACCTACCAGGTAAATAGGCACTTCTATTTTACGTAAAGCGATCTGCCCTCGACCTCTGTAAAAATTGCTCGCCCCTAGGTAATAAGAACATACTTAACATACCTAGACCATTACATTCACGCAGTTCTCTTATTGGTTTTGGTTTCTAGGTTTTAGACGTCTGATATAGCTTTTATTTTAGGATTTTTGTTAAGATCTGATATAAGAGAGATTTGAGATATGAGATAAGAG
The DNA here is from genome assembly GCA_964023185.1 of Macaria liturata. Lineage (NCBI taxonomy): Eukaryota > Metazoa > Arthropoda > Insecta > Lepidoptera > Geometridae > Macaria > Macaria liturata. Next base: position 10,495,531 of record OZ026810.1, on the reverse strand, counting down.
ACTGACTATCAGTTGACAACATTTTCTGACAAACTGTTGTATAGCAAGATTCTAAAACTAGAAAAGATAATTCTTTATTGTGACACATAACATGAAAGAAAGAAAATACAACAGAGAATAAAATTAAATAGTTATTCTAGTGTCAGATGTGGTGGCCTTATCGCTTTCTTCCAGGCAACCGTATGATGGCGAGGATAGGTCTGTAACCTAGCACCTGTCAGTATGTTTCGGCAGCTTCGTTTGAGAGCCAAAACAGTATATTAATTTATGACTAAAGATATTTTTTTAATTAAAGGATAAATAATTTGGTTCGTATTTCTTCTTCGTCTAGTCCTCTCCTTGATGGAGGTTGGCTCAGCGAACTTGTCTCTGTCTTGTGCCAGGCGAAAAAGTTCTTCTACGCTGCGGTTAATATTTAACCGTTTCCATCGACCTGCAGGGCTAGCACGGGCAGAAGACAATATATCCCGAGGGAGAGAAAAGAATTTGTTTCCCCGCTGTCAATTTTAGCACGGACTAGCCGGTGGAAAGTCAAACCGCGATAGATATACGGCGAGAGTAGCGTTATAATATTTTATTCCTATTTTGTTGCCATAATTACGAAATTAAATTAATGTTTGAATTATTCTTCAAACATTGTATCAATTCATCTAACCTTCAGAAATTGTTCATTCTTTGTATTTTTATCTTATATTCATAACGGGGAGTAGCGTGATTAAATTTCGTAAATATTCCACCATAAACTTCAATGGATAAATTATAATTTCTTTCCACTGTTGTCATGCTATGAAAGGTGGAAATGACACTGACAGGTGGATAAAGGGTCCTGCAGGACCGTAATCGTGATCCTATATTGATACTGAAAGGGTCTAACAGACCCGTTACATTGGATTGGGAGTCTGCCAGACCTGTAACTGTAATCATAAACATTGATGGGTTAACCAGTGTGTGTTGGTAATATACACGATACATACTATACGAGTATGTATGTTTCATAAGGGACTTTTTAAAAAGGAGGTTATTAATCTGTTATTTCATTTTGACACGTAAAATTGTAGGTCTCGACTGTTTGTCTAGTACGGCGGTCGTTAAGCCATGTCAGAGGCCCTTAGGGCGGTTTGAAAACTCTCGACACCAGAATTGACCACTCCCATTCGATAAAAAGAAGAATATGTAATCAGTATGTATGTGATAAAAATTGAGTAGGTATGTTGATCTATATAAATTCTATGTATGTTTGAATCTGTATGTACGTTTGAAACATTAATTTTGAAGCGTCCGTAGCTCAGCTAGCGGAGGCAATCGCATGCGATTACCAATGTTAAACAAAGGTCGACGCGGTCAGTCCTTGGATAGGTGACCGAAAAGTGGCATTCCATTTTGGGCGCTTCCGTGGGTCCGATGACACGTTAAATTGTAGAACACGGCTGTTTGTCTTACTAGACAAACAGCCGGCAGTCGTTAAGCGATGTCAGAGGCCATTAGGGCGGCTTGATAAACTTTCGACACCAGAGTTGGCCACTCACATTCGATAAGAAGAAGAAACATTTAATCGTTGTTCAAGTAGGTAATTTTTTCGCTAAATATGTTAAAATGTGTGTATGAAAAGTTTTGCAGACCCATATTCTAAGTGTTTTCAAAATAATATTATAGTAAAAGGTCACGTTTCACAAAATACACTTGTTTCCAAATTCGTATGACTTTGTATGGTATTATTTTGTTACAAAGTTAAAAACATAGACAATTTAAACTGAGACACCTTACACTTGAATCAGATGATCGTTTAAAATCATGTGAATAATGTCATGTTGAGAAATCGTGTGTATTATTGTATCATATTATCTATACATACCTATAATAAAGCTGTAACAAGTCGGTGCCTGTACATAAAAGATAATAAAAAAAGTTGAAGGGTCACCATTGATGCAATAGAAAACAAAATAAACATCTATATAAAATTGTTTAAGTTTATATCAAACTATTGGACGTTCGCGGCTTCGCTCGCAATATTTCAGGATAAAATGCCTATGATACTCTTAAGACCTCATACTACCTACATACCAAAAATCATGATGATACGTTCGGCTGTTCTTGCGTGATGAGCGTTTAAAAAAAAACCTGGGTATGTTTTAATTGGGATAATTAATATGTGTCGGATTTCCGGTATATTGATTCGTCGCTATTTTGTTATGTCTTGGTTTAAAACTTGCGCCAGAAGAGTGTTATGTAAAAGTTTTCACGAAAACTCTTGGGCATTTTACTTTGACTTTTATTATACAGAGTGACTGCTTACTAATGCATAACCTTTTGAAATCGACTTTAGTACCATTTCAGGTAAAAAAAATTCGTTCAAAAGTATTTACTGTTTCATACGAAAAGTTTATCACTCCTGACAAAATGTATAGAAGCCAAAAATATGTTTTCACGAAATTCCTAAACAAGTACAATAAATGTGGTTGTTTTTGTCGTCTATTAAAGCCGCTAAAGCCGCCTTTGAAAGGCTATACCGTTAGTTACCATCAATACTCATGTCATATATATTCTTATCGGGTAAGCACGCTCCATCTTAGGCTATAGCCTTTGCTTGCTATCAGGTAAACTATGGCCAAGTAAAACCAGTTAAAGTTAAAAAAAAACTACAATCACACAGCTAGTATATGTATATAGCTGAAACCTGCTATTTAATGTCACATTCGATCCACGGAAGCGCGTAGGAATGCTTTTTTGGTCATCCATCCAAGAACCGACTGTGTTCACAGTTATTTATTGACAAAAAAATATGAGTAATTCTTTATTGACAAAAATATACATATGACACAAGAAATTTTAAAGTCTCTGGCTTCCGAACTAGAAAACTATCTGTGTCTCGGAAACTAGCTCCTTCTCTATTAAGGATTTACATGCAAACTACTAGCTAAAGTACAGCTTCCTTAGAATGATTAAAATGTAGACCTTTTAAAGGGTTAAGGTAAAGGTGTTAAATTTTAATAAAAAATGTTTTCAAATAAAATAATATATTTAGTTATTATAGCCTAGTTAAGTTATTAGCAATATGACATCAGATAGTATAGACGTAATGTACGAGTTTGTAATTTATAATTGTAAGGTTTTTGTGTGTTCTCAAATATGTCACAGAACAAAGATTTTTATCTCAATAAAATAAACTAAGCGTATGCGCGATAATGTCAATCAAGATGAAGATAATTAAGTATTGTTTAATATTAGGTAACTTTAAAAATATAACGCGATGCTTTTTGTAACAATTGATATGCCTAAAAAGGTTGTATATTCATTTCACTCGCATTATTTCGGAATAAAAATTTAGCCATTGTCAATCCTAGGACCTCATACTACCTGCATACCAAAAATCATGATGATCCGTTCAGCCGTTTTTGCGTGATGAGCGTTTAAATAAACAGACAAAAGTTATATAAATTGTTGGAACGTGTTCTGTCATCCATTCTAAGTACCTATCGCCAAACGATTTTAATTTCAAATATCTTATATGTACAGATTTTCAACCCTCTTTATTTTATTATATGTATAGATACATAGATATAATTCAATAGAAAAGTATATAAGTATTATATCCGTCATCTAGTACCAACGACACAAGTGTTTGCTTAGTGTGTTGCTAGATGGCGCTGTGTGTTATGTCCCGTAATATTTATTTAGACAAATAAGCCTCAAACAGAAAACCTCTTTTCTCGTCATTCAAAAAGTAAACTTTCAAATCGCCCCTAACCTCACCGAGCGCGTCTGTCGACAGTTTGCCGAGTTTTAAATCGCGAACGAACGTATTTACGTTTGTTTTGCGCGTTCCGTTTACGTAAATTTTATGTCTTGTTTGCAATAATAGTCATTAATTTTTGCGTTAATTTTACGTGCGGGAGCAAGTTTAATATCTTGTGTGCAAAAATTGTCATTCAGTAATAATTTATTTAACAAAACATGAATTTTATCTAGTTTACAGTTAATATTTTTACCTACTGATAAAAGATAAAAAATTATGATGAAAATATAATGATAATGGTGCAGTGTTGATATTTAAAAATGCTTTAATACCTTTTAATAACAAACGTAAAACGATACAGAAGTAAATGTTATTAGAGTTTTTTTTTTTTTCTCCAAAGGAATCGTGCCGTGCTGTGAAAAAGATTGTTCCACAGGATGAATATTGAATACGATAAATGTGTCGTGCGTACAAAATGTTTTAGATTTCCTTTTTTGGTTACGCTTTGATATAAAAATCAATCAGTTACTCGAACTATAAAATATTTGTTGAGTACCTACAAGACGGTTTTATTATGAAAATAGCTACATAAACGAATATTTATTGCGAAATTTTAATAAGTTCATTTCAATTCTAATTATCCAGCTAGCGTCTTAACTAAAAGATGCGTTTAAAAATATGATTCGAAATTCAATTTTACACTCAGAAACTTAGAGTTACGACCGGTGACTCCCGCTCTGGATCGTTTCTGGTGCAACGGCTAGCTATTGCCATCCAGCGCGGAAACGCAGCGAGCTTGATGGGCACATTTGCACCAGGAACGATCAAGGGCGGGTTATTTAGTTAATTTGACATTTACTTTTATTTGACATATAAATATTATAATGTTTTGTTTAGGTATTTTACACTATTTTATACATTTCAATTCTAAATATCCAGCTAGCGTGTTAACTAAAATATGCGTGTAAAAATATGATTCGAAATTCAATTTCGCACCGTTTTATACATTTTATTTGTTCCCCTGACCTTAACCAATGAGTTTGATAGCTACAAAGATTTGTCGTGATAGTGATGTGTTGAAAACCGATAAAATCGATTTCACAGAATTGTTTTTTCGGTGACGTTTTCTGAGAAGCAGTTGCGACTCTAGATGGTTATCTTGCTATCTAAATTTTTTAATCTTATCTTTTATTTAATATTGATTAATTGTTGATACGTGTTATATGTTTTCCTATGCGTAGTGGTGATAATTATTTATGATTTAGTAAAGATGGCAGCAAGTCGTGATGATTTTAAAAAACAGTTTCTAAAAGTCATGTAGATTAGTATTTTTTTTATTAATAGAGTTTAATGCATTATCGTCATTATCAAACTTTATACTAATATTATAAAGGTGAAAGTCTATGTGGGCTTGTGTTTATTCTTTAGTCTTCCGGCTGAACCTATTGAGATGAAATTTAAAATATCGAAATAGATTAGAAACTGGACTATATTTTCCTTCTTTATGCTTTACCAGAGCTGAAGATTTTCTAGATTTTTAAATAAGATTAATACTATTATTTACTTATCATTTTCAAATTTTATGTTATACCAACATGCAGGAACAATTTATAACTTCCATTTTAGAGTCGCCTAGTCGGTTAACAAAGAAAACATTACGTTACAGAAGTGACAATATTTACGAAAGAAAGTATATAAATATCTGTTATATACGTTATCAAGTACCCAAGATACAGGCGTTTACTTATTATGGGGTTAGATGGCGCTGTGTATTATGTCTTGAAATATTGATTTATTTTATTTACTATAGCTTTTCTTCTTATCGTATGTATAAGAGTGGCCAACTCGAGTTTTCAAACCACCCTAAAGGCCTCTGACATAACTACTTTTATAAGAAAACGACAAACCATTTCCAAGTCGGTTTCAAGTCTTCACTATATCGATTTATAATAAACCGGCCACTTTTATGGGACTATAAACGCTGTCTATGACTATGAAATAATAATAGCTTTATTTCCTTGGAATATCTCTAACTCCCACTTTGAGTCGTATTTCCTCATGACTGAGGGTCGTGACGCGTGACTCTCCCGCAAAGTTAATTCGTTAGGGGAGTTCTCTTGGGCAGATACATCGTGGCTTATGTGTTAATCCAGACTCTACTACCTCCTTACGAAATTCCATTCAAATCGATTCAGTCGTTTGAGTGTGAATAAATACCAAAGTTACACACACGTACACTTATGTGTCATTTTTTTAAATTATTGTTGTTGAATTTAATTATGGAATCTATACATATAATAAAACTGTAACTGGTCGGTGTCTGTACATTGAAGATAATGGAAAAAAATAGTTGAGGGGTCTTTACTGATAGCAATAGCAATAGAACACAAAAATCATGTTTCAAATATAAATTTCTGTTTGTCTGTTTGTCTGACGGTATGTTTGTTTGTTTTAGACTCGAAAACGGCTGAACCGATTTGTTTACGGTTTTCACTAACATGTTGGTGCATTTTCAACTTAACTTAACATGTAGTGTTTGTTTCATTTCAATCGGTTCGTAAATAAAAAAGTTATGTTCATTTTAAACCTTTTGATCTCAATATAATGCGAGCGAAGCCGCGGGCGTCCACTAGTTATGAATAAATTTATTGCACGCACACAACAACTTTCGCCTGAACACTATTTAATGTGATTATTTACGTATTCTATGACGTATAGTCACTGGTACATACTCCACTATAGTACAACCTTTTACTTCAAGTCACATACCGACTCGATCACGTGTTTTAAGCTAATAAGTTTTTTATAACACTTCCTTATTCAATCACTAACTATTTAAGTAAATGGCGACAAAAAACTGCCGGTTTGTAGGTTAACAGTACCTATAGTGTTGTGGTATAACTTGTTTGAAAAACTGGTCGTTCTGCGCGTAGTAAACTATATTATTGAGAACATGGACTGGAAATATGATAATATCTATCTCTCTATCTGTCTATACATATATTATACAAACGAGGGTCGAAAGAAATGTCTTCAATGTACAGAACATTGAAGATATAAGAAAACAAAAATTTGGGGTCACTTTAAAACTATAAAAAAAGCCCAGACTGTGTTTGAAGCTATAAATTTAAGATACGATAAAATTTGTAATTACTTTGGCTGAATTACATTTCATAATAACTGCTAATTGTACCTATAGATATAACTTTTTAAATCTTTTACAAAATAATTTAAGCTTAATTCACATATGTACTATACCTATAATCGCCGTAACAAATCTAAATATATAAAACTCAAAGGTGACTGACTAACTGATTGACTGACTGACTGATATAGTGATCTATCAACGCACAGCCCAAACCACTGGACGGATTGGGCTGAAACTTGTCATGAAGCTAGATGTTATGACGTAGGCATCCGCTAAGAAAGGATTTTTGGAAATGCCACTTTTAAAGGGGTGATATAGGGGATGCAAGTTTTACTTCTCAATGCGAGCGAAGCCGCGAGCACCCACTAGTAAATTATATATTGAAAATGTCTTGTTAAAGTGTATTGAATGACAAATTTAAAATTACCTGTCAGAAAATACAAATTCATCAAAACTTGAGTAGAGCTAGCAAGAAAGATACTTAAGACTAATTTTAGCGAAACATCGAACAAAACAAGATGATTCCCCAGAATCCGTCGCGTCGTCCCGAACGACCCAAAATCCTTTATTCCCCTAAATTAATTCCTCTATTAGATCTTATAGGTCAAGGCTTTGCCGAGATATTTCTATTATGTACCATATTTGTGACGTCATTAGTGAATATTTCTATAGAGTGACGTCATAAATGTCCTTTGAATTTGAAGTAGCGGCGCCTCGCTATTTGGTGGCAAAATTTGGTATTTAGTAAGACTTTGTTAGTATTAAAATTAAATATTATGTTGTTAAAATTAAATTAAACCATTTCGTTTTATTTTTGGTAAAATAGGTTCATGTTTCGATAAAAATCAACTTTATTTCGCAGCAAGTAAGGTAAATAGCCCAAAATCATTTTAGTACACAATCACGACGAGGCTACTTAAATAGATTACTAACTCATAAGGATTTTTATTTCTATTTTTGCCTCAATATTTTTTCTTTTTTTATACCATACTAGTGAGTGCACGCAGCTTCTCTCGAATTAAGAAGTAAAAATTGCATCCCCTATTTCACCCATTTAAAAGTGTCATATCCAAAAATCCTTTCTTAGCGGATGCCTACGTCATAACATCTACCTTCATGACAAGTTTCAGCCCGATCCGTCCAGTGGTTTGGGCTGTGCGTTGATAGATCACTATGTCAGTCAGTCAGGTTCCTTTGAGTTTTATATATTTACATAGTACAATAAAAAAAATTATGAATAAATGAACATTGAACATTGAACACAGTCCTGTATACGTACCTTGGTCTGTATATAGGTATCCTAACAGGCAGTCGTAACTAGGTCTCGGCTGACAGCAATTAACGACTCTTACATGTGCGCTCTACATTTCTTAACTACTTTATACTTACTGTGGCATTTTCACATTTATTTATTTATGACTGGTGAACGGCGGTACAGAATACATAATACAAACGGAGGCCCGCGGCTCGCTTGCATTATATCATATAATAGGATAAAAAGCCTATGACACTCCTCAGACCTCATACTACCTACATACTAAAAATCGTGGTGATCCGTTCAGCCATATTTGCGTAATTGGCGTTTAAATAAACAGAAAAACAGACAAAAATTATAAAAACTGCTGAAACGTGTTTTATTAATCATTTAAAGTATACCCAAACATTGTTTTCTTAATATCTTCTATGTACAGATTTTTGACCCTCTTCAGGTTTATTATAGGTATGTTCACGCGTGCAAAGCTGCAGGCAAAAACCAGTATAATAATACAGTATTACAGTCCTTATTTAAGCATAAATTGCTATAACTATTCTCTTAGAAGTATTCGATTCGCCATTAGTGTTGTCCAACAATAGCCTCGTTAAATCGATTGTCCACACTCGATAGTTGGAATCGATAGCGGATATCGGGAAATTAGTTTATACTGTAACTTGCTATCGGGTTGCAACAATGTGTTTTGTATCGTGAGTGTTTTGAAGTGTTATTTTTTACACTGGACAGTCGAGTATTTCACTATTTGAATCTGGCCCTTAGAACGGTTTGAAAACTCGCGACACCAGAGTTGGTCACTCTCATTCGATAAGAAGAAGACCATCTAAATGATAAGTGCAAATTGAATTATAAAATTTCTTTGTTATCTGGAAAAAAAATCGAAAACAAAGCCAGAGTAAAAAATATTTGTAAAGTTATAAATAAATATAGCTTTAAAAAAATATGAGACTTAACAGCCAAGTGAGGTTTTCTACCTAGAACTATATTAAGTACATACATACATACATATATACAGTTACAAGTATTAAATATGTATTTAATAGTGGCAAATCCGTTTTGGTCGCTTGCGTGGGTCGGATGACACGTTAATTTTGTAGGTCCCGGCTGTTTGTTTAGTTCGGCAGTCGTAAAGCCATGTCAGATGCCCTTAGGGCGGCTTGATTAACTCTCGACACCAGAGTTAGCTACTCTCATTCGATAAGAAGAAGAAGAAGAAGATCGTGTTTCAACATGAATTATACCATTATTGTGTGAATGTATAGGTTCGTTGGTCATTTTGTTACGCTTTCACGCCGCAATGGAGCGACGGATCCTCGTAGTTTTATATACCTATAGGTTTCTGTGAAATGAAATCATTTATTAATCAATAGACCATTATAATAAACTAGCTGTGCCAGCGACTTCGTCCGCGTGCAATAGTTAGCGGCAGCCCTCAAAGATGAATAATTTTCCCCATTTTTTCCACATTTTCCATTGTTTCTTCGCTCCTATTAGTTGCAGCGTGATGTTATATAGCCTAAAGCCTTCCTCGATAAATGGTCTATACAACACAAAAATAATTTTTCAATTCGCACCAGTAGTTCCTGAGATTATCGCGCTCAAACAAACAAACAAACTCTTCAGCTTTATAATATTAAGTATAGATTAACCGTTATTACAATATTTAATAATAATGCAATTCGCTATTAGACAAGTCAGTGATATAAGCCGTAATTTATCCCGAAACAATGCGAGTAAAACCAAAGGCACCCACTCATTTATCATGATTAGTGGCTAGCATTATAAACAAGCCGCGCAATAATGGTGGCTATGTTTATTTCTGTGCTCGCGGCCTTGCGCTGGCGGAAACTGCAATTAAATTTCGTGAATTAACCGTTTACTATACATAAAGAGATATACTATGTATAATAATGTTTATACAGACTAACTGATTGAAGTGACAGTACCTAGATTTATTTAAGTTGACATACTGTATGATTACATACCTATTATTATGTTTGACATGATTTTAATAACAAAAATGTTCATTATTTTATTAATAAAACTAGACATTGTAACTTCTAAAATTTTATTAAAACTAAATGTTATAAATTCAATTTGACGAGATATTGTAATTTTGTAGCATATTCTATGATATTAGTACTTATACCTATGTATGTTACAACTTTACAGTATCAATAAAGATTCTTTATCTTTTATTATTAAGACGTAACCTTTTAAAAGCGGCTTTGTTGAACTGCTTTGGAGCTACAGTTTTAATTGTAAGACAATTGAATAAAATATTAAATCTCTCGAAAACAGGGGGTCAGGTAAAAAACTTTCGTCGTAAGTGAGTAATAGAACTTTTTGGTTATAGACTCCTAAAAGTAAAGTATACTTTAGTTAACTACACGTGGGTGCTCACGGCTTCGCTCGCATTAAGAAATAAGTACTTGTAGCCCCCATTTCATTCCTTTAAAAGTGGAATTTCCAAAAAGCCTTTCTTAGCGGTTACCTACGTCATAACATCTATCTGCATGCCGAATTTCAGCCCGATCCGTCCAGTGGTTTGGGCTGTGCGTTGATAGATCACTATGTCAGTCACCTTTGAGTTTTATATATTTTAATAATTGTTCCTATTTTTTTCGTTTTATGCCAGAAAACCTGCTCGATAATTAAATTACCTCTCAACATAAACTAGCAACAAAATAAATACAAAAACTTAAACAGTACAAAAGTGAACGTACACACAAATGTCTACCGGAATACTTAAAAACAAAAATGGAAGTTCAGTTTCCTTGGAACTGACGAAGAAATCATGTAAAAACGTTTTAGAAGAGGGCAAAAAAGGTTTACTGTTCGACTCCAAGAAGGTCGTAAGCCCAGAAGAAAAAGGAGGTTCGACTCCTGAAGATAGGAAAGACCTTTTTGCAACGGAAGAGAGTAAAATAAGTCCTGGATCTTTTAAAATGGTGGATGACGATGAAATGCCCAATTTGAAGAAGAGACATTCTGTTGTATCGGGAAAGAGTGATTTTTGTAAGTGTATTTATTCAAAGTGCCTTCTGTCACTATGTCATTATTTGAGAATGTTTATATTTTATTTGACATTTCAAGTCGAGTATTAGGTAATTGATTCGCTGAACTCCTTAACATTATACAAAAGCAATCAACTCACATGCAAAAATTGAAAAACATAAGGGAACTTTTTAAAACAAATGTCCAATTAATTTCAATGTAAACGTATTTTCTAGAAGAAGCTGTAGTTGAATACGCTGCAGTTTACTAACGTCGAATCAAAAACATAAAGAACTGATTTGATTTTTCAAAGATTTTTCTATCCCTACAACATTTAATATCAAGCTATGTAATAGTACACAAACACAAAACCACTCAAGTTGACTTTTATATAAAAAGTAGCTAAATAGCAGACGGTCTGCCTGATGGTAAGCAGTCACCGTCGCCTATATCTAGGACACTTGCAACGCCAGATGAGTTACAAACTTAAAAATATTTTAATACCTTAAAAGTAACAAGCCATTATCCTCCTCTCCAGGGTCATCATCAGACGAAGACGAAGGAGTCCAACCTCACGAGAAGGTGATCGCGGCCGGACAACAGAACCCGCCGTATTGCGTGAGGAACATCGAGCAACATGCATTCGGGAGGAGGGAAATTGAGATCGCAGAGCAAGAGATGCCGGGGATCATCGCACTGAGGGCTAGAGCTAAGGAGGATAAGCCACTGAAGGATGCTAAGGTAAGATATAGACATAAAATAAGAAAGCGATACAAAAAAATAGGCAGAAAGAAAGTGCCGAATGACAGAGAGCGAGACGAAGACATAAGTAGAACACTAAATCCAGACGATAGAGATGACAGATTTTACAATAAACTTAAAGTAATTCCACTAAAAGAGATCGTAAAGGTAAGTAGAACCCACCGTGCTAAGTTCGGAACATTGAGCAACATGCGTTCGGGAGGAGGGAGATTGAGCAAGAGATGCCGGGGATCATCGCACTGACGGCCAGAGCTAAGGAGGATAAACCACTGAGGGATGCTAAGGTAAGAAATAGAGAGGGATAGACTGTGAGTGTATATGAGGAAGAGATGAGATTAATAAGCAAGACGCATGTCTGGTTCGAGGCTAATGAGGCTACCTACTGAAACCTATCACGATTTCTATTCATCCCGGCAAAGACAGGTTTCCTGGTCAACGAACACGAGAGTGACTAATAATGCCTTTGTTTTTGGTTTCGAAACTTGTTTATAAATATGTATCATTTTCAAATTATCTTTTCTCAACCAAAAAATCTTTAATTTTCCCATTAAATGATTCAGATCACTCATTCCTATCAGAAGTATTGTGATACTTCTGAGTCTCAACAATTTTACTCATTATCACAAATTTAACCTTTGGACCCTTATCTGCAGAACATGCGTCATCGTTCCCGGTCTTCAGGCAATTCCTTGATCTCCTGATACAAAATACAAAATCATTTATTTACCAAAGAAATTATGTCACAAAATGTTTGGAATCCTCTGACTTCGTGGTAGCCGTTAGGCTGTGTTACGAGGCCAGAGTCATCTCCCAGTATATATCTAGTTTAATTATAGTTACGTCTTATGAGCTAGGTTACACAAACAATGCTTTTATTTTATTTCAATATCTAACTACCCTCAATTTGTGTACAAATTCAAGTGGTATGACAACAAACAGTGTAGGCAAGCAATGAAGGCAGTCAGTCACTCACACACGCACAATCGTACACCTCGCTCGCACCATCGACGACATGACACTTACCTTCTTCTTTACTACATTAAACTAATGGATTTGCGCAAAGTAACGCCTGATTCAATATCATATAGACTAAACTATTCTGTACATCCTTGATTTACAGATTGTTGGCTGCACACACATCAATGCCCAAACGGCAGTTCTGATAGAGACGCTGGCGGCGCTCGGGGCTACCGTGCGCTGGGCTGCCTGCAATATCTACAGCACACAGAATGAAGTGGCCGCTGCTTTGGCGCATGCTGGTAAGTATATCTCTCCAGCAGGGCTATCTTTTTTTCCACCATTTTAGTCCACCAGTCAGTATGGTAGTGGATTAAAAAGGTGGAAACCTATTGGTGCCCATGCTAGCCCTGCAGGAGTCGTATCCTTCATTACTGAGGGTCGTAAGGTCGTGCCTCTCCCTCAGAATAGATTTATTGGGGATGTTTTCTTGGAAAAGTACATCGTAATGAGTGGTGGATGGAGGGGAATAGAGATTCCGGCAAGGAGTTCGAAAGTTTGACAGTTCGTTCAGATAAAAGTGGAAGCGCTTAGTTCTTTTACCACAACAATGTTTAACAATAGGCGGGCTGTAGTGTCTGTAGTCTAACGTAAACTAATGTGTTTAAAAAACTATCACAAAACAGTATATTTACTTAGTTTTTTCCCCATTCCAGGCTATGCAATATTCGCTTGGCGCGGCGAGAGCGAGGAGGCGTTCTGGTGGTGCATCGACCAATGTTGCGCTCCCGCCGCCAACTGGGCGCCCAACATGATCCTGGACGACGGGGGAGACGCCACGCATCTCATGTTGAAGAAACACCCGCAGGCCTTCAAACATATTAAAGGTAAATCAATTACACCGCCAGCCGCAACAGAATATCAGCGCTGGTGGCCCTGTGCCGCCAGCATTAGGCTGAGTTGCGGCTGTATTGGGGCATCACATTCTTAGCATGCAAATTTAGTAAGTAAATAAGTTTAAGTTTGTGTGTGTCTCAATAAATGTATTTCTTTCTTTCTTACTTGTCTGACTTAGAGTTCTGTCTTTTAGCAGCCGATATTTTCTGCCAAAGCCAGCCAAACACAGGTCGAACAAGTTACTTCATCTAGGTTCGAATCCTGCCAATGGTCATTATTTTTGCTCTTATCCTTACCTTTTACTTTATGATGTTGGTGTATTTGCCAATGTGTGCTTCCACCGCCAACTGGGCGCCCAACATGGCCATGGCCCAACAGGGGAGACGCCACGCATCTCATGTTGAAGAAACACCCGCAGGCTTTCAAATATATTAAAGGTGGGTCACAGATTTTAAACATATTTTAATACCAAAATTGTTGACTCTAAATTTTGCGGGCCACTTTTTTTTTACAAGGAATGTGTTTTCATTTGACCGTAATTCGCCTGATGGCAAGCAATGAAGCCAGCAACAGAGCTTGAACAAGTTACAACACATACCATATACTTATATTTAGGTTCAAATTCTGCCAAATCGTGCCAGTTCTACTTATGTACTTCACTCTCCTATGTCTAATACTCAGTTTACTTGGCTCCCCAAAACTGACATTTATTGTTTATCAATCGCAATTAAATACATGTTTGTCCCCAGGTATAGTAGAAGAGAGCGTGACAGGCGTACACCGGCTGTACCAGCTCAGCAAGGCAGGCAAGCTGTGTGTGCCCGCCATGAACGTCAACGACTCCGTCACTAAGACCAAGTTCGACAATCTGTACTCGTGCAGGTGAGGAACTAGTAGTTTGTGCCAAGCAGTAGTGTGAAACTACTCATTATTTCAATGATTGAACGCTGTACTCACAAACTAGAAACTGTTTAAAAAGTGATAAATCTTCACCAACAGAGGAAGTACCAGGATGTCATAGATAGCGAAGACGTATTCAATCATCAGGATCAAGTTCGATACAACATGTTGTAACATCATTTCATAGATTAAACATCGCTGTAACATGAGTTGTTGACAATACAATATTATTAATTAGAGTTGCGCAACAAATTGTTTACTGTTTAAGTCTAATAACTTGCTAAAAAAGTAACAAAATGTTGCCTTATGTTAGTAGAAGTACCAGGATTATATAGAGAGCAAAGAGGTATTAAAATTAAGCACAATATAAAATAAAATCTTTGTTTCTTCTATACAGGGAGAGTATAATAGACGCCCTGAAGCGTAGCACGGACCTGATGTTCGGCGGGAAGCAGTCTGTTGTGTGCGGCTATGGAGAGGTCGGGAAGGGGTGCTGTCAGGCGCTCAAAGCACTCGGGTGTGTGGTAAGTTCAGTATTTTAACATTCATAAAAGAGTGAAGTCAGTGAGTGAGCTATGCTGAGTTGGCCTTGTGTTATGGCAGATTTTATGTTTCTTTATGTAATTATTGATGTGGTGTGTATTCTGAAAATCTGCCATAATAAATGTAATTTTTCTTTCTTTTCTTCAAAGTAAGGTAATCTGGCATTTGTCAAAATAAGTATTGCGACCTGTTATTTACGTGCGTGTCGTGTGGCTGCAAAGGGAGATGGAAACCTCCTTTCTTATTGAAACTAAATTAAACTGAAATAAAATAAAATAATAACTGAGATATCTTCACCAGCCTGGCCATGCCCATGTCTTCTCTAGTGTCTCTTTTCCCATGATTAATTCACTTGTTCTTTTCCCCAAAATTGTTACTATTACTAAGCATTGTTTTTTTTGTAGGTGTACGTAACAGAAATAGATCCAATATGCGCCTTACAAGCTGCCATGGATGGCTTCAGAGTTGTCAAATTAAATGAGGTAATACATTACATAGTCTTAAAAACACATACAACATGTGTACATTTTTCGCACCCATAAGTACTACACAAAATATAATTAAAAGATTGAGCTAAAATCCAAAAAAAATATACATTTCACAAGTAAAATCAGAGGTTCAAAGAAACAAACACAAAACGGAGCCTTTAAGAGAAAACACATAAGTAAATTGTGATGTTGATGCTTTTGGTTTTTTCAATCACTTAGGATTTGAAATACGTATAAAAGACAATAACCCTGATCCGCTAACCACTCATTTGATTAGCTTTATAAATCTACCACCATAATTTTCAGATAATATTAGATACCAATAATACTAATAAATGAAGCGCCTGTAGCTCAGCTAGCGGAGGCAATCGCATGCGATTACCAAACTTAAGCATAAAGTCGACGCGGTCAGTTCTTGGATGGGTGACCGAAAAGTGGCATTTCATTTTGGGCGCTTCCGTGGGTCGGATGACACGTTAAATTGTAGGTCCTGGCCGTTAGTCTAGTACGACAGTCGTTAAGCCATGTCAGAGGCCCTTAGGGCGGTTTGAAAATTCTCGACACCAGAGTTTGCCACTCACATTTGATAAGAAGAAGAAGAAGAATACTAAAAAAAATATAATTTTGTAGGTAATAAGACAAGTGGACATAGTTATAACAGCAACTGGAAACAAGGGGGTCGTGACTCGCGACCACATGGAACGTATGAAGAACGGCTGCTGCGTGTGTAACATGGGACACAGCAACACTGAGATCGACGTACACTCTCTCAGAACACCGGACCTACTGTGGGAGAGAGTGCGCAGCCAGGTGAGACCACAAGTATGGATTCACACAGGTTTTTATAGGTGTTGGACGGTGTTGTTCAAAGTTAGACGATGTTGTCTGATGTTAAACACTGTTGTTATGTTAGAAAATGTTGTCTCGATCTCAGCATGGTACAAAATGTTGTCTTATCAATGAGAAGCTAGTAAAAGATTGGGACCTAACTGTGGGAGAGAGTGCGCAGCCAGGTGAGACCACAAGTATGGATTTATACAGGTTTTTATAGATGTTGGACGGTGTTGTTGGACATTAGAGTATGTGGTCGAATGTTGAACGGTATTTTCAAATGTTAGACGGGGTTGTTGAATGTTGTATGATGTGTTGAATGTTGTACTATGTTGTTTTAAAAGTATTCTGTTCTCAGCGTGCTACAAAATGTTGTCTTTTTTATAACAGGTTAGGTAGAGGTAGTTAAATATTTTATGTATGAGTACATTGCAGTTCAAATGTAGTATAGAAAGAGAAATATGATTAATTATTACGAGAGATAAGATATTGATTTAAATCCAAATTAGGAACAAAAGCTCTTATGCTCATATTGCATCTCGTAATTTTAAAAATCATGTTTTGTATTATTACAATTATAGTAGTAGCACCACTTAGACCGCACCTAGATTACAAATTAGTATTACAATCACACCCACCTGAAACTAGAAGCGTGTATATGTTTAAATAAAGTTTCGTCCGTCCCCGCAGGTCGACCACATTATTTGGCCCAACGGCAAGCGGATCGTTCTTCTAGCTGAAGGGAGGCTGGCCAATCTATGCTGTTCTTCTTTACCATCTTTTGTGGTTTCTGTGACCGCTGCTACACAGGCTTTGGCGCTCATTGAGCTGTACAACGCACCGCAACATCGATATAAGGTCAGTTGTTAAACATTGTTTAACACATTTTAGTCGTTTGATATTACGTGAAGAACATTTATAAATATACGATAGATCAGGCAATATTTTTTAAAACTATGAACGTTTTTCAACTTTCAACAACTACCACAGTATCGGTTGAGGTGGTAGTCTGATTGAAAGCCTATTCGTGAAATTTTCATATAGTTAGGCATTTGACCTGCAGTTCCTTTGAAATTACCCCTCCTAATCCTGATTCTAGTCTAAATAACATGCCTGTATTTCAAATGTATGCTGCACGAAAAATACTTAAGATGTTAACATATTTACTAAGTATTAGAAGCTAAATAAAAATTAAAAAAAATATAAATGTAATCCATTTATTTCCAACTAAGTTCATATCAAAATAACATAAATGCACCTGAATATTACCTAAATTTTTAATTACCTTTTCTTTCCCCAGGCCGACGTATATCTCCTGCCAAAGAAAATGGACGAATACGTAGCATCGCTCCACCTACCGACATTCGACGCACATCTCACAGAGCTCACAGACGAACAGGCCAAATACCTAGGTCTCAACAAGGTGGGGCCTTTCAAACCTAACTACTATAGGTACTAGCATTCGGGGCGGAAGAAACCTCGTAAGTCTCGCAAAGGGGCTTTTTAGACCTCATACCAAGAGGCTTTTTAGACCTCATAGCATTTTCGAGGTCAGTTGATCTGATTTTAAAGGGTGTGTCCAATCTTATTTTGAGTGATTTATGAGCTTTATATAACCCACATCTGTATTTAAAAAAAATCTTCGAAAAGAGAGTGAACCGGTTCTTATTAGGTAAGCACTTTCCATCCTAGGCCTCAGCTATTGCTTACCATCAGGCAAACTGTGGTCAAGTTCAAACCGGTTTTAGTGAAAAGAAACCTGGCGTTTATATGAATGATTTCCAGTTTTGATTATATTTTTGACTTGAAACCTGAAGAGACAAAAAAACCTTTACTTCAGGGAAAAAAAGGTTCATTTTTCCATTTTCAATATCATATAGCAGATCTTTGACTTACTTAAAATAAGATTTGATATACTCTCGCCCTCGCCGTAAATTATTGTACATTAGGGTCTTTCCGACCCCTAATTTCTGTGAATATGGGGTCCTAAAGACCTCGCATTAGATACTAGGGGTCTATATGACCATGTAGAAATGAATGATAGTGTGAATAAATGGATTTAAATAATAATATGCAACGATCACGAAGCAAACAACTAATAATGTACTGAAACTGTATATTTTAAAGTTTTAAAATTACGTGTTTAAAAAAATACTAAAGATTTTGTGCTGTCAAGAAATAAAGACCAAATACACATTTAATAGAATTTCATTGTCATAGCAGAACAACGCATAAATAATTTAATTTTTAGAATTTTGTTGAATTTCAATGCAATATAAATTTGTTTGAATTTGATGTAATATTTTGACGAAGCAAAAATATAATTCAAAGAATGCTTTTAATGTACCTATTTATATATTTTATGTATTGGATAAGAGTATGGCGCTTTTTTGTATGATTGACAATATATTTGAATTGTGTGTATAAAAATATATAAATGGTATTTAAATGAATTTTATTAATACTAACTGCATTGGAAACGCAGTCAATGCACGTTAATTTAAAATTGTTGATGATTTTTGCATACAACGATAAATGTTAGGATTTTAAGTACTTATGCTATCACATGAATGCTTAATTAAAATTTAATGCTGTTCACAAAAAAATCATAAAATGCAACATTCCAATCTTTTGTAGATATATTTCATTTTCCAAATAATTTCTTCAGTTATTTATGTAAAAAGACAATAATAATGTGTAAAATTCTTTTTAGAATTAGGATTGCTTGAAATTACTGTTTCTAATGTTTTATTATAAATCGTGTCTTTTCATATTATTTCTTGGAAATATTTTTTTCTTCTTCTTATCGAATGAGCGTGGCCAACTCTGGTGTCTAGAGTTCATCAAGCCGCCCTAAGGGCCTCCGACAAGGCTTAACGACTGGCGTACTAGACAAACAAACAAAACAAATATTTTATATATTTGTCTTGACTCGTGAGTGTTCTCCATTTTACATAGCTTCTTCTAGAATAAATGTATGTGCGTTCATGAAAATGTGATAGCAAATCTAAGAGCTGCGTTTCCATGCAATATTGTGTGAAAGATGTACTCGTAACTATATATTTTGCTAAAACTGTGTGCAAATTATGAAATATATTTTGCGAAAACTGTGCATTTTAAATTGGAGCGTACAGGTGAGATTTTTAACAAATTTTGGGAGTATAAATAAGAAAAGAAAATGAGTGAAAAGCAAATGTATAAATGTTTTAATTACTAGTTGCAAAACATCATAGTTTTCATAAAAATACATACAAAACATCAACTCAAACGACCTTATTTTTTGGGTTCAGCGTTTAGGAATCTAAATGTTAAGATCTTTTTCATATCACCTTTCTTAATATATATTTCAAAGCTTTGTATACAAAATCACACCTGACTTTGCATTTTCCTTCTGTTATTATGTTAGTTAACATTTATTATATTACACAGACTTTTATTTGTCATACTTTTTATTCAATTACGGTGACGAGCAATTACTTGCTTGATGGTAAGTTTTATGCTTGACCATTTGGCGTATATCTCAAGTTTAGAATTTCATAACCTGTCGTTTCATAGTAATGTGCGTATCACAGATATTTAAAAGGACTAAAAATCTATTAAAACAATGGCTGTAGAAAATTTCATGAAATTAGTTTTTATGACAAATCAAATTATGTACTTAGTAATAAAATATGGGAAAAAGTAAATTAATCATAATAATAGCATATCTGCAACAAATTAAATAGATAGAAATTAGACCTTAGAAGCTAAATTGTACACAGATTTGTAATGAAAACTAATTTTATTATTCTGCCCATAAAATACGAAGGTACTTACATATTTTGTATGGATCACCCATCCAAGAACTGACCGCGGCGTTACTTGCTTAACTTTGGTGAAAAAAAGTAAGTTTGTTTGAGAGTGGCCAACTCTGGTGTCAGAGTTTTCAATCGCCCAAAAGGCCTCTGACATGGCTTAGCGAAAATTAAATTAGTGTCCACGTGTCGTTATGTAACCAAAATAGAATGCCACTTTTCGGTCACCCATCCAAGGACTAACCGCGTCAACCGTTGCTTAACATTGATAACATTGGTTGTATTATGTATTCTGTGACATTGGTAATCAGAAACGTACTTAAACCACAGTGAACTGAATCTAATTTTAATTTCTATTCGTTTGTGATCTACAAAGTGGAGCAGCGGCAGTGTAAGTCAATAGTTGGATGGGTGACCGTTCAGAAAATAAATGTAAATGAGCGTTTCTGAGGATCGGATGTACGACTTGTTTTTACTAGAGTATCTAACCAGCATAAGCTATCTAAAATTAGAAATTACATTCCACAAAATTGATATGGATATTATTGTACAAAATATATTATGTACCTACCTACAGAATTATGGTTTGTATAGAATCGCCTTTTGTTTAAAACATAGCAAGACACTGTCTCAAAGCATTCTTTTTTTATATGTGATAATAGTTTTGTGTGAGAGAGAAACAAAATATACCTAAGTAGTGTTTTAAATAGTGTACCCTGGTAACACCATGAAATAAGATTAGTTACTAATGACTAAAATCCGTCGCAGGAAAAGAAGATTTTTTTTGTACAAACATATTTTATGTATGTATAAAATAATCATAATCTTGCGATCTTCAAAGCGAGAGAAAATCGGTTCTTACTGGGTAAGCACGCTCCATCCTAGACCGTAATGATTGCTTACCATCAGGCAAATTACGGTCAAGAGTGAACCCATTCATTGTTAAAAAAAAGTATCTTTAAACTATTTTAATCTTTGCTGCTTCCACAAGATCTTATGTTCGGAATTCTTCTTGATACGTTGACGGACTTATCATCATAGTACCTATAGCTACACTCAATGCAAAACTACTTATGAGCCTTCGGATGTTTATTTGAAATGCTTGTACTCGTACTTTTCCTAGAGCCGTACTCCTCATGACTGAGGGTCGTGACTCCCCCGCA
Organism: Macaria liturata; assembly: GCA_964023185.1. Taxonomy (NCBI): domain Eukaryota; kingdom Metazoa; phylum Arthropoda; class Insecta; order Lepidoptera; family Geometridae; genus Macaria; species Macaria liturata. The sequence continues at coordinate 10,474,048 of OZ026810.1, read as the reverse complement.
GAATTAATTCGTTAGGGGAGTTTTCTTGTGCAGATACATCGTGGTGGGCGCCCAGGTCCTTCCACGGAAGACGCATGTCCTCGGATATCGTGGTCCTTAAACAAGTCGGTTTCCTCACGATGTTTACCTTCAACGTTAAGCGAATGTAATACCACAAAAAGCTTGATAAAGAAGTCTATAATTTTATTAGTTTCAACTTGTAATTTTTTAAGAGGGTTCATAAAGATTGCAATTATTGTACAAAACTTCTGTCATGCCGTTGTTTAGTTGAAATGTAAAATGATGCCTAATAGCAAATGTACTATAAAAGTAAATAAATTGTAGAAGAATGGGTAAGGTTGTTGCTGTGTTTTAATAAACGAACATTTAGAAAATGATATATGTTTTTTATGTTCCTTTTGAACCTATTCAGTAAGATTGAGTACCTAGAATATGTTAGTTATAGATGCGGTAAGAGAAACTGCAAGCCTACAATACAGGATCCGACTGGATACCTAGTGTAGGTTCTGCGAATTCTGAAACTATACATAGAATTAAGTATTTTACGTTATTTTTTTATTATTTATTATAAAATATATTATTAAAATAGTATGATGCTGCCAAACATGTGTGTCAAATATCGTGAGTATATACATATTTATATTGCTACTTATATTCATGGATATCACATAAAATATATAGGGATTATTTCCTAACATCAAAATCGGTTAAGAAGTTTTTGAGTTACAGATAGCAAGTTTTGGTTTTAACCTGTGGGGTATGTCGGGCTCTGAGCTAATACGACTCCATTACCAAAACTTACCGCGATGACCCTTCTTTATCTGTAATACTCCTCAGCAATTGAATCATTATCCTGCCAATAGATAGTTGGATATACATAGGTTTACGCCGATACTAATATTACTTGAAACTTCTTGTGTCGTATATTTTTGTCAATAAAGAATTTATTGATTGATTGATTGACCTATAGGTATATATAATAATATAGCAAGCATATGATAATATACAAACATGGAAAAGAGATAGAGAGAGAGAGTTAGCAGCTTTTTTCTGTAGCATCTTTGGCTGATAGTGTAATATGATAGTTACATATACTATGTATTGACAAAAGATTAAAAGCTATTGATTGCCGTTGCAAGCAAGAAATTACTTTAATGATCATTTTATGATTCCTACACATATCAATGAGAAGAATATTCTCAATTTCTACAATCTGACACTGAAAGTAATACTATTGACTGAGAGAAAAATAAACTACCGTCATTTTTAAGAAAACTTCTGTAACAACTTCAACACTTTAACTAAGACGGTAGTCAAACAAATCCCAAATCATTATCTGACCAGGACAAGCGCATGCATTTTCTCAGAACGAAAGTGACTACATATTATTATCAAAGAATTGTATTATAATTAATTACTATATGTATTAATTTGTTATCGTGTTTATCTGTAGCGAGGAAACACTCGCTCATAGCGAAGTAACACGGAGCTGTTTCCGTGTGTTTTTTAAGTGTTTTTATTTTGTTTTCAAGTGTTTTCCACACAAATGCTGCCGAAATTAGTGTTATGTGTATTAAAGTGATTTGTTTACACATATGATTGGGGATATTAATAAGCACAGATGATTGGTAAGTCGTTTTTTGTGTGAATTTCGGGTGAAACATGGTTTGTTTTGCAAATTTTGGTAGGTTTCGAGCAGTTCGCGCCGCGTGTGTCCTTTTTAGATAACATTTATTTGTTTTTAAGGTCGAAAAGATTGATGAATTAGTATAATTTTCAAAATAATTCATAAGTATTATAGGGAAAAAGTGAGAGTACTTACTATTTGTATGAACACAAAATGGTTTGCTTTTAACTTTATTATACAGACTTTAACTTGGTCATATGACTATAAAATATGACTATAACTTCTTAAAACTCTTAATTAACTTACTTATTTTAGGTGTTACTATAGGTATTAGAGTTTAACATCCTCTAAAAACAGAATATTTGAAATCGGTTCATAAATAACGGAGTAATCAAAAACATACCAAAAAAAAAACTTACTGAAGACTTGATAACCTCCTTTTTTTGAAGTCGGTTGAGAAGACTTTACGACTGCCAAACTATGACTAACAGTCACTAGATACAATTTAACGTATCATCCGTCCCACGAAAGCATCCAAATATATTTTTATGGTCATCCAAAGAATGATCGCATCGTTTGTTGAACAATGCTCTCGTGAACTACAATATACTTAGATGAACTATAATATAGGTACTTCTTAATTATTCTATAATAGTACTATTGGCACAAAACATTCAAAAACAAATAATATAAAAATCTAAACGCCACTAGAGGCGGCATTACTACTAAAATAGATCACTTCTATGCAATTTGTATTTAATTTAAATCGATAATAAAACAGTTCGTATATATTTTGTCTGTTTATCTGTTGTTTGTCGGTTTATTTAAACGCTCATCACGCAAAAACGATTAAATGGATCATCATGATTTTTGGTATGTAGGTAGTATGAGGTCTTAGGACTATCTTAGACTATTTTTTATCCTGAAATAATGCGAGCGAAGCCGCGGGCGTCCACTATTTTATTTATAAAGGTGTGTGTTGCATAGGATAGGAATTATCACGTCATTCCTTTATCAACACACGATCAGCTATTATCAAGATCTGATAGGCAGTGGTCGCGTGTTGAGTCTTGTTATTAAAATGACACGAATTTTGTAATTTTATGACTAGGTATCATCATCATCATCAGATACGTGGAGACAGCCAGGAGATTTGCATAAAATTATTATTAACTAGTTTTTTTATAGGTATTTTCGGTATCTTGGACAGAATCAAAGGCTTTTCACGTGGTGTTTTTACATTGACATAGCTATATCCATACACGCAACTCGGCGATACGTTCGGTATTACACGGGTGTGCCAAAATGTATATATCTTCTTATTATCCTTCAATAGTGAAACTATTGAAACTCAGTCCTTGGATGGGTGACCGAAAGTGGCATTCCCTTTAGGGCGCTTCCGCGGGTCGGATGACACGTTAAATTGTAGGCCTCGGCTGTTTGTTTAATACCGCAGCCGTTAAGCTATATCAGAGGCCCTTAGGGCTTGATAAACTCTCGACACCAGAGTTGGCAACTCTCATTCGATAAGAATAATTGAAACTATTGAAAACTCTTGGCACCAGCTGCGCAAAAAAGAAGAATAATTTGAAAATAATAATCAGTTTAATTGATTACGTGTTACATTAGCTAACACCTTAGAAAGATAATATAATTACAGTTAATGCTGGCTTAGGATAATCGCGCTTAGAGGTTTAGTTAGATTTGTATGAATGACGTCACTGTAGGTGATACATAGGCCTCTTTGTCAATTTATTACTTCAATAAATTATGGTTTCTTCATATTCTCTTCAATTGTATGTATGCGATTTTCCCAGAAATTTTATTTATTTATTTGGTATTGCACACAAAACAGAATTTGTTATTAAATTAACTTAACATACATTTTAAGCTGGTTTCGATCCAGAACAAATTCCAAGACATGTGTACACAGCTTGATCTAAATGAGAAGCTTAATTGATAAGAATTGGATAAATGAAGAATGAAGTAGAGAGAAGGATATTCTGTTAAAATGTTCATTTATTCATTTGACGCCGTGAGCCAATTCCATAATAATTTTGAAAAAAAATTGTTTGGGTTTTAACGTTAACAGCAACAACTTTGTTCTACAAATGTTAGGAATTCGTAAAAAGAACTGATATAATGTGTAAAAAAGTTTATATTTCCCAAAAGACTGTAAAACGCGCAGTGAAAACAATAATCTCTCTTGAGTCGTATTTCCTCATGACTGTGGGTCGTGACTCCCCCGCAGAATTAATTCGTTAGGGGAGTTTTCTTGGGCAGATACATCGTGGTGGGCGCCCGGGTCCTGCCACGGAAGTCACCATGTCCTCGGATTTTGTGGTCCTCAAACATGTCGGTTTCCTCACGATGTTTTCCTTAACCGTAAAGCGAGTGCAATCTACACTTAACTTAAAAAATACAAGTCATTGGTGTAGGGCCGGATTCGAACCAGGGTGCGTCTGGATGAAAAGTAGACACTGGAACCGCTGAGCCAAACTCGCTTCAATAATATTGAGTAGATAAATCTATGCATTAATTTGACTGCTCCGTTAGCTTAGTTGGTAGTGGCTCTGCCTTCTAATCTAGGGGTGCGGGTTCGATTCCCGCATAACACAAGTAATTATGAATTTTAAAATTTGTAATTACTTGTGTTGAGTCTGGTTGTTTCTATGTATAATAAGTATGTATTTACAAAAAAAAGAAAAGTATATATGTATTATATCCGTTATCTAGTACCCATGATACAAGCGTAAGCTTAGTATGGGGCTAGATGGCGCTGTGTGATATGTCCTGAAATATTTATTTATTTATTATTTAATACAACTACTTACTTTATCATCAATCAAAATATGTTTTGGAAGTCTTTTGATTTATACCGCTCACATCATGTAAATTAAAATTTTAATATCATTACATCTAATTCAATTAACTATAATTAGATAAATTTTAAGTGATTCTGGGAATATGATAAAAATACCTTGTTAAATACTACTTTTTGCAAACAGTAGATCTATTAAATGATAATTAGATTTTATCACAATAACGTTACGGATGCCTCATAATTGATAAATAACACATTAATATGTAGCGTAATCGTATTTATCATAAATTAACGTATATTCAATTAAGCATAACAAAACATACTACTTCTAACTACAACATAAAAAGGGGGGCACTTAGAAAATCTTTAAAAAACCGTAAATATAGTCTAATTCCACTACTGCCAGAGGGCAGCGTGCCCAGCATACTGGCCGTATTACCACGCTGGATTACAATGCTGATACGTTGAGCCAGAAAAAGGCCATTTATCGTATTTATAATGTATCACACGTTTTTATACTAACAGTATGATAAAAATATTTTATTGGTAACATACACAAAACTTATATAGTGGGTGCTTCCCTCGCATTAAGAAGTAAAACTTGCATCGTATTTTGCCCCTTTCAAAGTGGCATTTTCAAAAATCCTTTCTTAGCGGATGCCTTCGTCATAACATCTACCTGCAAGCCAAATTTCAGCCCGATACGTCCAGTGGCTTGAGCTTCACGGTGATTTAAGTAAAAATATATTCTATTATTTACACGGAATGGGTTTACTCTTGACCATAATTTGCCTGATGGTAAGCAATCATTACGGTCTAGGATGGAGCGTGCTTACCCAGTAAGAACCGATGCACTCACGCTGTAAAGATCGCAAGATGATGTTCCACATATACATAGTGATCTATCAACGCACAGCCCAAACCACTGGACGGATTGGGCTGAAATTTGGAATGAAGGTAGATGTTATGACGTAGGCATCCGCTAAGAATGGATTTTTGGAAATGCCACTTTTAAAGGAGTGAAATAGGGGATGCAAGTTTTACTTCTTAATGCGAGCGAAGCCGCGAGCACCCACTAGTTGTAAAATAAATCTAAATATAGCCACCGATATATTATTAGAATATAATAATTAAAACACAGTATCTTAATGCAATTAGCGAAGATAAAAATCTAATATATTAAATAGGCCTGCAATCTTAATAATTTCCGGTGTGAAATATGAGAATCATTATTTTGTAGATATACTTACCTATGTTATATCTCCTATTAAGATTATTTCAAAGCGGAATTGCGAGGCTAATTTTTTTTATATTTTATTTTTTTTAATTATTTTTAAATTGGGGTAAAAAGTAGCCTACATATTAATCCAGAGTGTAATCTATGTGAGCGCCCGTAGCTCAGCTGGCGGAGGCAAACGCATGCGTGCACCAATGGTAAGCAAAGGTCGACGCGGTCAGTACGCGGATGGGTGACCGAAAAGTGGCATTCCATTTTGGGTGTTCCGTGAGTCGGATGATATGTTAAATTGTAGGTCCCGGCTGTATATCTAGTACGGCAGTCGTTAAGCTATGTCAGAGGGCGGTTTGAAAACTCTCAACACCAGAGTTGGAGTAACTATTACGGTTTTCACTCACGTGTAATTTCGCGTAGATTTGTATTACACGTGAGTGAAAACCTAGATACATATTGATAACAATGTTTCACGAAAGTTTTAATAATAAAATGAACACTGTATCAATTTTAATCTAACAGTAATGCAATCTATATTTGACTAGCTGTGCCAGCGACTTCGTCCGCGTGGAATAGTTATATTTGAATAGTTATACCATAAAAACGGTTCTAGTGAGTTAATCTTAAAAGATATACATATACTGTCGCGGACATTTTGTTAGATCATTTCAAGAAAAATAATTCTTTTATGCATATTTTTTTGATACCTTGAACCGTTTTCGCAGCGCACGCAACGGAAGCCCAGAAAGATGAATAATTTTTCTCCGTTTTTTCCACATTTTCCATTGTTTCTTCGCTCCTAGTAGTTGCAGCGTGATGTTATATAGCCTAAAGCCTTCCTCGATAAACGGTCTATTCAACAAAACAAGAATTTTTCGATTCGCACCGGTAGTTCTTGAGATTTGCGCGTTCAAACAAACAAACAAACAAACTCTTCAGCTGTATAATATTAGTATAGATATATTTATGTAAGGAATTGATAAAATGAAAATTTTATTTGATCCCTAAAATTGGCTCCCAATAAAATATTCATTAAATGGATTACTTAATATCTCCTATCTTCAGGTAATTCCCCGATTCCTATAGCAAAAGCCCAAATGTGTCAAGCGTAAGTCATAAATTAATAAACCTTATCAATGTTGCTACTGAATAATAAAAAATAAATATATAAAACTCAAAGGTGACTGACTGACTGACTGATATGGTGATCCATCAACGCACAGCCCAAACCACTGGACGGATCGGGCTGAAATTTGAAATGAAGCTAAGAAAGGATTTTTGGAAATGCCACTTTTAAAGGGGTGAAATAAGGGATGCAAGTTTTACTTCTTAATGCGAGCGAAGCCGCGAGCACCCACTAGTTTGTTCATTATAATACATACATCTCTATCAATAAATAAATAAGCGAGTGAACGGCGGTTTCAGTGTCTGCTTTTTATCCAGACGCACCCTGGTTCGAATCCGGACGTACACCTTGTATTTTCAAGTTATGTGTGGATTTGCACTCGCTTAATGGTGAAGGAAAACATCGTGAGGAAGCCGACATGTTTGAGGACCACAATATCTGAGGACATGTTGTGTCTTCCGTGAAAGGACCTGGGAGCCCACCGCGATGTATGTATCTGCACAAGAAAACCCCCTAACGAATTTATTCTGCGGGGGAGTCACGACCCTCAGTCACGAGGAAATACGACTAAAGAGAGAGATCAATACGCACAGACTTTGAAAAATTACGGATAATTGATTACAAAATAAGACTAACTGTAGTAACCAAGCTATATAAGAGGTTAACAATTCCACTTGTATTGTATTGCCATATTTTCATGCGTTCATTACATTTAAATAATTATTACTAGGTACATACAAAATTGTAAACTTTATTGCTGTTACTTTATCTACCGTAATAAAGTTTTGTAGACTGCAAAATAAGTTGTAAAATATGATAAAGCATTTCGGTTTCTGATTCATTTTTAGTAGGTACCTAATTCCTTATTTATCTTTAATTTATGAGAATTACAATTTTATTGTTCTGTTTTATACATTTATAGTTCAGAAGGCATATTCAATATAAAAATTTGATTGAGCAAGCAGATGGAAGGAGTTTGTTAACACCAAAGTTATTCAGCGGGGGAGTCACGACCCTCAGCCATGAGGAGTAGGACGAGAGGAGGAGTAGTAGTTTTATAGATATATAATTTTGCCTTGCCATAAAGAAAATAAAATTTGAGATAATTTATACATCCGGTTAGTATATGTTAAGCCATGTAAGAGGCCCTTAGGGCGGCTTGATAAACTCTCGACACCAGATTTAGCCACTCTCATCCGATAAGAAGAAGACATATTTAACTACAATGTGGTTTGTGCGGGTTTCGTTTTAAACAACTTGCTGGTTGCGATCATCATCATATGCTGAGTTTAGGCCTCCTCTCATAGCGCCACATAGTACGGTCTCCAGCCGGTCTAGTCCATCTCCTACCAACGTGCTTAGAAATTTTATCCATCCAAATCCATCTTCCATGGTTTTGTTGAATCACAAAATAAATATCTTGTAAATCATCATCATCATCAGCCCGTTATCGCCCACTGCTGAGCATAGGCTTTAGGCATACGATATTATACACTAGTGGATGCCCGCGGCTTCGCGTGCATATTTTTGGAATAAAAAGTAGCCTATAACACTCCTAAAACTTCATACTACTTTCATACCAAAAACCATGATGATCCGTTCAGCCGTTTTTGCGTTATGAGCGTTTAAATAAACAGATAAACAGACAAAATTTCTAAATACTGCTGAAACGTGTTATTGATTGTATGTATTATCGATTTAAAGTATACCCAAATAATTTAAATAATATGTACAGATCAAATACATTTGTACAGATTTTTGACCCTATTTCGCGTTATTATATGTAAATTAAAAAGTAAATAAGCCTTTATTCATAGCTGCACATCAATAAAATGTCATTATATAGGTATGTATAGATAGGTAGACATAACTATTATTACAACTTACTATATGACTAATCCAACTAGAATAGTACATTGTTCACCGAGAGGAGAAAGTGACCGATTACCGTCGAGGGTGTCGTTTGAAGCCCGAGCCGTAGGCGAGGGCTTTAAAACACCCGAGATCGGGAATCGCACTTTCTCTCGAGTGATACATAGTGCTTTATACTACACCTGCTCGGAAAGTATCAAATTTACGGTAGAAAGTACGTCATTGCATATCGAACAAATATGCGGGGAGAAAACGCATCTGAGCGGGAGAGAAAAGTGTATGAAAATCCATTTCTTCCCGCTCAGATGCGTTTCCTCCCCGCATATTTGTTCGATATGCAATGACGTACTTTCTACCGTAAATTTGATAAAGTATCAAGGTACTTTCCGAGCAGGTGTAGTATAAAGTACATTTTCAATGTCATATTTCGTAAAAACTGAGGAAACAAAACATTTTCATACGAAACTGATTACCGTGTTATCTAACAACCTTCGAAATCTAAATTTTTTGCTAATCTTATCTGGCCATCGTCAAATTATCCGATACTAGCTGCGATCGCGACTTCGTCCGCGCGAAATAGTTAATTTTAGGCATCATATTTATTTTTGCAAACAACCTCTTCAGCTTTATAAATTATAGCTGTTACCCACGACTTGAACTGTTTTCGCAGCGCTTGTAACGGAAGCCCTCAAAGATGAATTATTTTGCCCGTTTTTTCCACTTTTTCCATTGTTTCTTCGCTCCTATTAGTTGCAGTGCAATGTTTTATAGCCTTAAGCCTTCCTCGATAAATGGTCTATTCAACACAAAAAGAATTTTTCAATTACGGGCCAGTAGTTCCTGAGATTAGCGCGTTCAAACGAACAAACTCTTTAGCTTTATAATATTATAGTATAGATATATATCAAATTTACGAGTAAATCATCATATCATACTCATTTATAAAAAAAAGGTTTATTTGTTTATGTGAATGAAACACAAACATCAACAAGTGCAGTTTAAAACAAAGTTTGTTTTTAGCACAGCAATAGAGCGATATATCACAATGACTTTTAATTTGTATAGAATAGCTTGGAAAGTGTCAAACTTTCTTGGCTACTTTTTATGTCGATGCAAAATGGGTGAAGCCGTGGGCATTCAATAGTTAATATCATCATCATCAACTCATTATCGTCCGTCACCAAGCATAGGCCTCTCTTCTAGTGAACCACTCAGTTAATGCTATGCTATGCCCAATAATGCCCGGCTGCTTGATAAACTCTCGACACCAGAGTTGGCCACTCTCATTTGATAAAAAGAAGATGCTATACGTTTTTATACATATAAGACTAGTATTTTGCAAATTCATCTGAGAGTGATCTGACATGGTTTAACAACTAAATGCAATATGGCAAATCAAATATATTTTAACATGTCATACGATCTAAGGAAACGCCTAAATGCGAATGCCACCCGTTTCTATTTAAATATATTTTTACACGGTCACCTATCCAAGGACAGGCCGTGACGGCCGTTGCTTGACTGTGGTGATCGCGAACGAATACCGCAAGCACTCCATTGGTGGGCGACCTCTGTTTCTTTATTTAAATACATACATACATATTATACATAGAAATGACCAGACTCAACACAAGTAATTACAATTTAAAATACATAATTAATCAACTTTCGCCCTTATTATAATTATTGTATTGCTGACAAATATACTAAAATTTATCTTAGATCGTCAGATAATAATTATTTTATATATGTAGATATTTATTTAAATCTTGATAATTATATGTTACCGCCTCCTTGATGTAGGCGTGTTAAATAGTTAAAGTAAACGCCCATTTATTAACTTGCGACGCAAAAGAGAAGTATTATAAGTATGACATAATTATTTATATGTATGTCTGTTTATCTATACCAATATTATAAAGCTGAAGAGTTCGTTTGTTTGTTTGAACGCGCTAATCTCAGGAACTACTGGTCCGAATTGAAAAAATATTTTTGTGTTAACCATTTATCGAGGAAGGCTTTAGGCTATATAACATCACGCTTCAACTAATAGGAGCGAAGAAACAATAGAAAATGTGGAAAAAACGGGGAAAATTATTCATCTTTGAAGGCTTCCGTTGCGTACGCTGCGAAAACGGTTCAAAATATCAAAAAAATGTGTATGAAAGAATTATTCCTCTTGAAATGATCTAACAAAATGTCCCAAACAGTACATGTCTATCTTTTAAAGTCAACTCACTAAACCGTGTTTATGGTAATAACTATTCCACGCGGACGAAGTCGCGCGCACCAGCTAGTTTCTCAATAAAATTACATTTTAAAGTTTTGAGAGAACATTTTTTTAAAAACTATTTTGTGGGAATCGTTCCTAGCAATACAAAATGTTCTTGAAATAGGTTCAGCCATTTGAAAAGAACACTCTACTTTAGCTCATAAAAAGTTGAGAATGTTTCAAAAATAAATAATTTGGATGGTTTTCTAAACTGAATGTTACGTAGGCTGGATATAAAATATATAATACAATAATATACATAATGGATATAATATATATAATGCACCCTAGGCTGCAGCAATGCTTAACATCAGGCAGGCTGTAGTCAAACGTAAACCTATCCCACGTAAAAAAAAAAAAAAAAAAGGAATTTGATGATAAAGACTTCTAAAAATAATTTTGCATAAACGAGATTGTAGCATATTGTGGAAGTGTAATTATATAGTAAATATCTCATTATTTGTATTATAATAGAGTTGTTGTTAGTATATCAAACCAAAGGGTCTTATAACAAAACGTGATTTAACTGATCGTCAAAGGATTTAACTATTAGTCCAGAACTTTGAAAATATGCAGTCCGTTCTTTTTGTTCAAAATTGGTTTTCTTCTGTCATAATAATTAAATTGTCAAAATGTTACCAATGATAAATCAATTTTCTAATTTGAAGTTGACAATTTGTTTTTTTTTGAACGATAAGAACCGACTTTTTATATTCGAAGTCTTAGACTATAATCTAAGCCACGTTTTGTAAATTAATCTTCTTATTGAATGATAGTGGCCAACTCTGGTGTCGAGAGTTTTCGAACCGCCCGTTTTTACGTTTTGTATATAAAACGATTTCCGTTTATAATTATTACGTATGTGTTTATTACAATAATATTAATATTTAAAACATGTTTTGTGTATTTTCTATGATAATGTGAGGTATAATCTGAGAAGTTAATCGTTAAATCTACATCAGCGGCCTAATTGGATTAAGATAAGATTACCAGTTTATCATCAATACAGATTTTTAGATGGATGGCAATATTTTAAAAGAAATTGCGTTCTATGTGACATTGTTAATTAAAACATCTTACGTGGCTTTAGAAACAAAGCAAGGATATTTTTATTAGACATCATCATCATCATCCACAGCCCTTGGGATCCCACTGATGGGTATAGCCTCCCTTTGTATGTGCCATCTGCGTCGATCTTGTGCAGACGTCATCCGGGTTGGACCCTCAGAAAAGAAGGAATTGTGTATTTTCAGTAATTTTTTTGTCTCTCTTTCTTGAGTCGTATGTTCTTACGACTGAGGGTCGTGACTCCCCCACAGAGTTAACTTGGTAGGGCAGTTTTCTTGGGTAGATAGGTACATTGTGGTGGGCGCCCAGGTCCTTCCACGGAAGACACGTGTCCTCGGATATTGCGGTCCTCAAACATGATTTCCTAACGATGTTTTCCTTCAGTTAACCGAGTGCAAATCCACACATAACTTGGAAAAATCCAAGTCATTGGTGTAGGGCCCGGTTCGAACCAGGGTGCGTCTGGATGAAAAACAAACACTGAAACCGCTGAGCTACACTGGCTTAACTCGCATTTTGTCTACTAAGATTTAAAAACAGAATTCATATTTACTTACCTCAAATTATAGGTACTTGTCGAAATAAAGTCTCGTTTGATCGGTTTTACAGTAGACTCTAAACATAGTATCTAAATTTATAACCCTCAATGGGGACTGACTGACTGACATAGTGATCTATCAACGCACAGCCCAAACCACTGGAAGGATCGGGCTGAAATTTGCCATGTAGGTAGATGTTATGACGTAGGCATCCACTAAGAAAGGATTTTTAGAAATGCCACTTTAAAAGGGGTGAAATAGGGGATGCAAGTTTTACTTCTTAATGCAAGCGAAGCCGCGAGCACCCACTAGTCATATAGTAAAACTTTCTAAGAAAATTGCAAAGACCATGGGGTCTATTATGATTGTTTTTTATAGGCAAGCTCTTTGATGTAAAGGCAAACATGGAAAATATACGAAAATCTTTATATGACCATAAGAAAGTCATTCAATGATGTCTATAAAGCCACCACGTGTAAAACCTCAGACACGTATACATTTTTTTTGTCTGGTCAACGAAGTTTTTGTAAAGATTAAACTATTAATTTTATTCCTACTGAATTTGTTTTATTTACATTATTTTGTAAATGAAATTTTCAATATGAATAATATTTTACCAAATATCTGATTTAACGTGCACCATTTTCAAAATTTAACCTTAAATGAAACTAATTCTTGCAACTGTCATATTATATCGGTTAAGATAAAGAACAAATAAAGATAAACCATTAGTTAAATAGTATATTAGTTAATATAATCACCACTTGACTGTCTTTTAATTGGTTTTTATCTGTTTTTATCATGTCTTTGAGATTTCCCAAGAAATGTATTATCTAACACAAAATAATCTAAACTAATACAGAGGAAGGTTAACCGATACAGTTACTGGAACAGTAATCTTTTATCAATTAACTAATATTATGAATTTAGTTGTATCATTATTGTCGTAATGTTATCTAGTATACGTATAATAAAGTTGAAGATGGTTTAAAATCAGTACATAGAAGATACTAGCTGTGCGCGCGACTTCGTCCGCGTGGAATAGTTATTGTGGGCATCGTATTTATTTTTGCAAACTACCTCTTCAGCTTTATAAATTGTAGCTGTTACCCACGACTTGAACCATTTTCGCAGCTCACGCAACGTAAGTCCTATAATAATTTTCCCCGTTTTCTCCACATTTTCCATTATTTTTTCGCTCCTATTAGTTGCAGCGTAATGTTATATAGCCTAAAGCCTTCCTCGATAAATGATCTATCCAACACAAAAAGAATTTTTCAATTCGCACCAGTAGTTCCTGAGATTAGCGCGTTCAAACAAACAAACAAACAAACTCTTCAGCTTTATAATATTAGTATAGATTAGAAAAAAAATGTTTGGGTATACTTTAAATCGATAAATAAAACACGTTTTAGCAGTTTTTAGAACATGTCTCTTGATTTAAACTCTCATTACGCAAACATGGCTGAATGGATCATCATGATTTTTGATGTGTAGGAAGTATGAGGTTTTACTAGTGTTATAGACTACTTTTTATCCTGAAATAATGCGAGAGAAGGCGCGGGCGTCCACTAGTATAATTTAAAAAATTAAACCGACGACACGACGTGTCCTCTCTTTACAGTATTTTATATCCCTACCAAAAAATGTTATGCCTCTCTTGCCCATACATGCTCGCTCCTGGAATACGAAGAGATCCATAGCTCAAAAACTACTGCATCGAATTTGATGTTTTTTTATCGTTTGCTAAGTTGAAACATACGTGATATAACACAAAAATAACCATATCGATATAACTCATATTGTTGTAAAATAATATAAATAATAAATCGAATTTTTTGGGAACTTTGTAGTTGTACAACATCTATCTAGATCACTTTAGTGATAAGGTCGCCCAATGTCCCTGATTACCTTCTACCTTTTTATGAAAATTGGATTCTTTATTTTGGTGTACATTAAAGTATATTTGATTTGGTTTGATCTATACAAATATATACCTATACATACACTAACATAATCGATATACGCATTAAGAACCCTTAAATAATGTAACTAAATTTTATCCCACTATATTATAGGTATATGGATAATAACGTAAACTCTGTTCCCCACGAACTATTATCCAGCGATCTTCAAAGCGAGAGTGTACCGGTTGTTATTGGGTAAACACGTTACATCTCAGACCATCAGGCAAACTATGGTCAAGTGCAAAACAATTTTATTTAAAAAAAATCGAGTCTATAAAATAACCACCAACAACAAACTTTTGTTACCGACAGCTTTATAACGACTGAACTTCTTCCAAATCTGTTGTCAAGAATTAATCAAGCCGCCCTAAGGGCCACTGACATGGCTTAACGACTGCCGTACTATGACAAATAGCCGGGACCTACAATTTAACGGATCATCTGATGGAATAAAATATTGAAACGAGATATGACATGAATATGGAAGACGTTGGATTGACATTTGTTTTACTAAAATAACACATAGAATATGTCGCGAGTTTACTCGAAAGATTCACGTATAAGCTTACGATATATCCATACAAAATAAACTTTCAAGAAAGAACATTGCCATAGTTTTTTGTAGAACTATTGATATATTTTTATGAACTTTAAACATATTCATTAATAAACAAGTAAACAATATAAACAAAGTTAATGTTTTAGATTTTAGTGTTATATTTTAGTTTTTATCACTTTAATTAATGTTCAAAAATGTGTAAACAAAAGAGGCATATTTCGCGCGGGCGTAAACTGCCATCTCACGTCACAGGGTCCTCGATTCCTAGTGTGAGATGGCAGAGGATCCCAATGCACCAACATTACAGGTATGTCATGATTGTTTAAATAAATTAGTTTATAAGGGTGTACATTAAGTTTTTTGAAAATAAAATAAAGTAAAGTACAATTACACTCACCTAATTTAAACCTTAGACTATAAGTTACATCTTTACAAACATGTGTTTTTTCTGCACACGCGCTCAAGAGTTTAAATTATACTGTGATTTGATGATGAAAGTATCTGCTAAATATTTTGGAGTGCCCTGTAACTTGAATCGAGCCATACACCAATGACAATATATTTGTGATATTACTTGTTTATGTGTGATTTTACACTCGCATAAAAAATCGTAAGTAAACTGACATATTTGAGGACCACATAATATAAGGACATGTGTCTTCCGTGGAAGGACCTGGGCGCCCACCACGATGTATCTGCACAAAAGAATTGCACTAACGAATTAATTTTGAAGGGGAGTCACGACCCTCAGTCATGAGGAAATACGACTCAAAAAGGATGCGGCGTTCATATTATCCCAAAGAACATATTACTGTGCTGTAATAAATGCAGAAGAAAAATGTTTTGATCCAAACTTTTCTCCTTTTTGTAAATAAACGGTGATGATACATTTAAAAAATTCTGCATTGCTTTAAATTAAATTACCGTCGGCAATTTTAATGAGGCACTGTTTCCAAAATTATACTTGTGAATAAATCTAAATTGATCTAAATGGTAATAAGTATTTTAATTTTATCATAATCATACTTAGTTCAGAGGGTTTATTAAATATACGTACACAAAAAGTCTCATTAAAAAAAAATAAGTGACGCGAAGACGGATGAAACACCTACCTTGTATATATTACCCTTTACATTTGAAGCACTTAATTACAATCTAACAATCAGTAGTTTCAATGCACAATTTCCAATAATAAATGAACTCTATAACAAATTACTATTCCCAGAAAAGTAAACACAATTTTCGATGCCAATAACTTTATTTTAACTATTATGACATCACCGTTTCACAGTTAAAAAGTAACTGGATTATAATTCATAGGAATTTATCTTGATTTACCTAAATCTGTAAGAATGGATATAATAATCGGGTTTGGTAAACTGAGGGTCTATGTACACTGCATAGGTTTAGGCCGAACCGCATTTTTAACATTAAGAATAACACACAAGAAGAGTGTGTGAGTGTCGTTTGAAACGATTTTGTGGCCTGATTTTTAGGTTAAAAACTACACTAACATATTTATAACTGTACTTTGTTATTTTGAAGTCAATTTAGATTATTTTTCTGCCGTGGACATTAAACTGAGGTGAAAAATATGTATTCAAGAATCCATTTTAAATAAATCTAAATTATTTTATTGTTCTAAATATTTTATGAATCATATTATCCAAAGTAATTAAAATAAAATAAAATTATATGTTTGAAGTAAGTAGATAAAAAAATATTTCAAAAATTCTTCGTCTCTGAAACTACAAATACGAGTACATCTACATTTTAGACAATAGCGGTGTTTAACATCAGGCAGGGTTTTAGGTTTGTTGTATTTTTTGTTTGTCTTTAATTAAACATAAGCTTATTCCGTAGTAAAAACCATTATACTTTCCTATTCCTATACAATGAACGTATACCCTAGTCGTGAGATTATCGGCTCATGATAGTAGTTCCAGCTATTCATGAAGGTGAAGCCACGCCTGGGTCGAACACGAAACTGAGGTTAAACCGAAAGAATGGACGGAAATATTCGGCTTCACACACAGAGCCATTGACACACAGAGTCATTGCTTTGTATTTTGCTGAATAATAGATGCTTAAAGTTTTTTTTTGATAAAGTTGTGACGGTTATAAAACGTTATTATCATAAGCGTTTTTTCTTTTGTTCACCAAACCAACTCTGGTGTCGAAAGTTTATCAAGCCGCCCTAAGGGCCTCTGACATGGCTTTGGCTTACTACCAAATCATTCGTTTTATTCAAATTATGTAATTACTGTACAGATTATGACTAAGTTAATGAATATCAGATGAAGGTAATAAAAACCTATGATTCTTCAAGTCGGTTTAGTTATCAAAAATGCTCGGCCCCATAATGTTCCAAACGTTTTTTTTTTTTTTTACAAGAAATGGGTTTGCACTTGACCGTAATTCGCCTGATGGTAAGCAATCATTACGGTCTAGGATGGAACGTGCTTACCCAGTAAGAACCGATTCACTTTCGCTTTGAAGATCGCAAGGTTATTTACGTACAACCATTTTGATCTTTATAAAATAACACCCCGAGTATTTTGATTAGATGTTTTACTGGCCTAATCCAATTTACGCAACAATGGTTTTTTTGCCAATTTCATATAATATATATATATATATATCTGCAGGAAATGTAAGCTGAGTTATGTCATAAAACTCATCTAATGAAATGAATTCGTCAAAAAACGTATTTATTGTATGGACGGCCTAACTTTGCAATTGCTTTACAGAAAGCAGTGGTTCCCGTGAACTACAATCCAGGGGCTTAGAGTATGTATACTTCTGCCTGCAGCAATGAGACATCAGACTGGCTGTAATCAAACCTACAAATATAAATAAGTTCTTTATTTACAATAATAATACATAAGAACAAGGGAAGATAAACTAAATATACTACTTCTAACTACAACATTAAAAGTCCCACTTAGAAAAGCCTAAATATAGCCTGATACAAATTGTTTTTATTATGCAAGAACAAATACAGTTGGTACTACATATTTATTTTACTGTACAGGAGTTTAAAACTTACATTAAGCAGTAAAAGGTGGTATTCCATCGTCCCGCGCTAGGTCCCATAAATGTGCTTGTGTTGTGGGACATTATGTTTAAAAAGAAAACCTTTGTAATTGCAAATGGCAGGTTGTATTTGTCGTACTAATTGCTATATATTGCTGAATAGGTTTAGATTTTAATGGTCACTCCCGATATTAAGTTAGTATCCTAGTTGTTTTAGAGTGTTTTAGTAAGACAACCAAATTTTGAGTAATAGGCAAAGAAAATTTTAAGGATAAAAGATTTAAATATACTTGAGTAGGTACAACAATTTGCAGAAACTTAACGTACCACCAACCATCAAATTTAAAGTTTCTATGTACATATATTTGTTTAACGATTACGTACATGATGCAATTGAAATACACTAAACACGACGTCAATTTCAAATTAGTTTCTTACTAATAGACGCCCGCGGTTTCGCTCGCATTATTTTGAGATAAAAAGTAGTATAAAAAGTACCCTATGACACTTCTAAGACCTCATACTACCTACATACTAAAAACATGAACATCCGTTTTTTTTTCTTTTTTTTTGTATGTTCGTCGATCAATCCACCAACATACATCGGAGATGTTGTCCAACAAACACTGATCACATCAAAAAATTTGAAGCGAAGTTTAGTCTATAAGTAAAGTAGCAGTATATTTAGCCATTGTTACGTTCGTACAAGCGTTTAAATAAACAGATAAACAGACAAAAAATTAAATAAGCAGTTTTTAGAAAAACTGCTAAAACGTGTTCTGTTATCGATTTAAACTGTACCCAAACAATTTTGTTCTAATATCTTCTGTGTTCAGATTTTTTACCCTCTTCAGCTTTATTATATTATGTATATTGTATACATAGATAAAGCCTATTCAAAGTTAAAATTCGATACAAAATATATTTTTTAAGATCTGAACCAATGATCTAAATAGCTTTTTTCCATTATTAAATCGTCATATCTTTCGGTTTTGTGAAAGTTTCAGTTTCTTGGCCTATCCAAACATACACTATGCAATGAACACTTGCTAAATAAAATAAAATAAAAATAAATAAAAAAGCCTGTATTTACCATGACATGAGCAAATTCTGTTGGGGGTCACGACTCTCAGTAATGAGGAATAGGACGAATAGAGGAGGAGGAGCAGGATTACTAAATACATTATGTACAACTTAAATTGTGCTACGTAGACCTTCTACAATCGTAGGCCTGCTACGAACGATGTCTGCGACGATGCTACGCCAAGGCTACAAAACTGCTACGCGACTTAGATAAGATTTTATTTGACTGCTTTTCAAGGATTAGTAATTAGAATTTAGTTACAAATTGAACTACCAAGTTTGCTATTTTTTTACCAATTTCTTCAAAATCTGTACTCGTACGTATGTAGTTATCATCTTGATCTGTGTGTGATTTTCTAGCGGTTAGTTATAACTTCTATAAAATCGATATCTAAAATGCACACAAACAATCATTTGTCACTCATCTGAATCCAATTTCATCCAAGAGTCCATGAAGTCAGTTCGTATAAGAGTTGCCAACTCTGGTGTCAGAGTTTTCTAACCACCCTAAGGGCATCTGACATGGCGTACAGTGACAAACAACCGGGACCTAGAATTTAACGTATCATCCGACCCACGGAAAGGCCCAAAATGGAATGCCACTTTTTGGTCACCCATCAATAAACTGACCGCGTCTACAATTGCTTAACATTCGTGCACGCATGCGATTGCCTCCGCTAGCTGAGCTATGGACGCTTTGTTAGTTTCTTTAAGTGTGCTGAATTTTGCTGTCGAGAGTTTTTCAATCACCCGAAGGGTTTCTGATATGGTTTACTAACTGTAGTACTTTTTTTTACGGAAAGCGAGCGTAATGTTTTACATACTAATCGACTCATGGTATATAGTTTTTAAATCACAAAAAAAAATCAGTTTTACTGACATTTATGGTTTATATTAGAGATTATATAATTAAACATTTTACACAAGACGAAATAAATGTCGTTTTAATCATATGTTTTATGGAAATACATATGTATAGTATTTATGTATTATAGTATGATTACTTTATTTTACAACCGCCTACACCTACATACCTACATACTCATATATGTACTTCTGCATTGTTTTTTTTGCTTTCTTTCATGATAAAATTGCGGCAATGCCACAGAAGTCATGTAGTAACAGTTAAAGTCGAATATAATATGCTCCTCGTAGAGAGGGCATGCCCCCAAATATAAAAAAAAATAAGTGGTTGCATCAAAGAGTTACATTTCGTTTTTATATTTAAAATGTTATCAGTAAACTTTTTTAAAGTAATAATAATACTGTTTTAGTTTTCTTTAATAACAAACCATTAGTACAAATACTATCTATTTTTTTTTCATTGTCTTTTTATTTATTTATTAGGCACACAACACAATACACAGAAAAGTCATGAGTAACAGCAAAACACTTTAAAGTTAATGATCCATTCTGTGCATCAAACACATGCGTGCACAACATGATTACAAACATACCTAAAGTTCAGTAAGTTAAACTTTACTTTTCTTTTCTTTGGAAAGATATTGCTGTAGTACTTATAAATTATAATGTACTTAGCACAAAAAATCGAAACGAAATTCGGCTCAATTTTCGGCCCAGCATTTGTCTATCCCTATTCAGTTTGATAAACATATTCAAATTCTGAGAATTTGAAACCGTGTCTGATAATATGGATAGTGTTTGATAAAAACAGGGACGCGAACTAAAGATTAATAAATAAATAATAATAATAATTCGTGACTTTTGTATGATTTTCCGTTGATTTTGCAGAAGGTTACAAATTGGTATTCACATTGAGGAAAAAATAGACGTTAAAAAAGTAGGTTTAGCTTAGTCATATAAGCAAAACGAAGTTAATTTAAAAAAAAGTTTCTTTTGCACTATACCTACTTATGGCATAACATTGTATGAAAGTCCAAAGGCATCCGAACTAGTTAATAACTGTGTTTCGGATGCCGATGGCTTCTCCCCGTTTAGCTTGACATAAAAATAAGTACATAAAGCTAGTAACAGAGTACTAAAAATTAATTTGACATAAAAGTTAGAATTTTGAAAAACAATTGATTAATCATTAAGTATGTACTCGTATGTATTTACAAAAAGGTATATCTGTCATCTAGTACCAACGACACAAGCGTTTGCTTAGTAAAAAATGGAATTTCTCATTTCGTTTTGTTTTTTTGTTATATAAACAGACAGGCTAATTAGTATAATAAATAACAAAATGGCAGTCTCTGTAAAATTTAAGTATTGTGAAAGAAAAAGGCGGTTGTTTAGGCAGAAAATTATGACTTACGTCATTTAACAAAACATTCAAGTGCAATCCAATCAGTGAAGTTCAAAATCACAGATAATAATAAAAAACCCACCAATCACAACCCAGCTGGGTGATTGATTGTTTTTGTAGATAGATATCAAAGCTTGTGATTAGACAATTTAGACATACTACCTACTTAGTTACTGGAATAATATATTTTTTCCTTCAAAAACAATTTGTACTCCTAAATATAACTGATAAACTGTAAAGTCTAACTTAATAATTAGGATAAAAAATTGCAAAATCACGATACAAGAAATTTCCATGCGCGAACTCGTAATTTTATATAGAAATTAGATATGCACTTGACCATAACTCGCATGATAGTAAGCATAGTAAGAACCGATTTATCTGTTGAAGATCGCTAGATTACGTATATTCGCAGGAACAGGGAGTCAGACAAGGAGTTCCATAGCTTCGCTGTGCATAAAATAAAAGTGTAAATCAAGAAACTAAGAATTTTATCTTTCATTTTTAGTAGTCTTTATCATAATTAAAGTGATTTCATTTGAAGTTTCATCATTTTCATATGAACTTTCTTACTTTATAGGTAAATTTAGAAACGAGTAATAAAGCTGAAGAGGGAATCTGAACATAGAAGATATTATAGAAAAACAAATGTTTGTGTATACTTTAAATTAATAACAAAACACGTTTCAGCAGTTTTTAGATTTTTTTCTGTTAGTCAGGCAAATATAGATATCTGTTTGTTTAAACGCTCATAACGCATATATGGCTAAACAAATCATCATGATTTTTGGTATGTAGGTTGTATGAGGTCTTAAAAGTGTCATAGGCTACTTTTTATCTGAAAATAAGGCAAGCCAAGCCGCGGGCGTCCACTAGTTAGTTAATATTTTTTGACCTCAAATTATGAAAAACGCTAATTAGAAATTACATGTTTTTGCTTTTATTACTTAATTGTGTTTATTTTTCATCTTGTGGATAAGTTATCTTCAGGAGGATTAGTTTAAGCGATATAATGTTAGTTTTATCCGAAATTGCATTCTTTGTCCAAACATAACGAGATTAAGTGATTATTGATGATGATTTACAATAAATTACGACCGCAATAAGAGAAGATTTTCATTCATATTTTTGTTAGTTAGAAAGTAAGGTCGTATAAGAGTGGCTAACTCTGGTGTTGAAAGATTAATACAGCTAACGACTGCAGTATGACGAACAGTCAGAACCTACAATTTAAAGTATTATCCGATCCACGAAAACGCTCAGATCAAAAATAGAGTGAAATTACGTCACTCTATTTTTGATCTGACCACCCATCCAAGCACTATATGCTTAGGTTTGGTATTCACAAACAATACTATCAATAAAATTAATTAAAATTTTACAATATAAATATGCTAGTGTACATTTAGATTTACACAGTTATAAAATATAAAAACAAGGGAAGAAAAACTAAACATACTACTTCTAACTACTACAAAAAGGGGCACTTAGATTTTTTTTTTAGAAAAGCCTAAATATAATTACAGTTATTAATTATAATTACTAGGCATACAAGTAGCATACATCATTTTAAATAATGTCTAAAATCTTCTTCAAAATTTTTGCGCCATCTTTTGTAACAATATGAAAATTCGCGCTAATTTCCCAGCTTTTTTAGATAGTTGTCTCTTTTTCCATGTTCTAGAGCTTTCCAACTTTCATCGAAGCCGCTTTGTTAAAATAGCTATCTCTTTCTTACGATCAGAAGTCACTTTACATGAATGTTTAATGTATAATTTTATTACTCACTTCAACCGATCTTAATCTTTAAATTGCATTACGTATGTTCAATTTATAATTTATCAGATTAAAGCGATTCTGCGAATTTCTGATTTTATTTTTTTGTCTGAGGTGATACGTCCCTTTTTTCACGTTACGGTTTTGACGCGGCGTTTTTTGGACGAGTGCGTATGGTTAGGATAAATTATTGAAAAAAAAAGTGTCCCTATGGAAGTAAAATATAATAATAAGATTTGAAATCATTTATTAGGTTACACGAAAATAAATAGTATATGCTCGTAATAATAAACAGATTTTTTTTATTTAGCTTTGAGTGTTTATACTCGTACCAATTTTAATATGTAGGTATACGTTTTGTAAAAACTACATATATGCAGAAATGCGTCAGTATTGGCATGGATAATATAGCATTTAATGCGGTCGATTAGTTTCAGTTAATTAAACTAGATATACTAAAATTATATATGCTTTTAAATGTATAATTCAAGCAATCCATGTTGCCAGTTTAGCACCTGAATTTATTTAAAAAAAAACATATTCAAACAGCTTTGTTTGAGAAGCGTTTGGGCTTATCCATCATTAATACCTAGTTATGATATCTTGTTTCTACAGCAAACCTAAGTACACATCTTAAAAATATCGTATGATGATTATATATGAACCCAAAAACTTTTTTTGTAACGAAAGCTGCAATCAGGCACTTGTATATTATAAAAAAAATGTGTTATTAAAAAAATAGAAGGAAGTCTATGCTCAGCAGTAGGAGATAAAGGGCTGATGATAATGAAAAAAAAATAACAGCGATAAAACGCCGCCAGTTAAAAATCACAGCGACTAATCGCCCTAGTGCGTGAAACTCTAAAAGCAACTTACAGTAGATTTTTCGATAATTAATTAATAGTACATAGATCCAGATAGAAGTATCAGATTATCTTAGTACCTTTTAAAATATTATATTAAAAGTTGTCGAAATTTCGCCAGACATAGCTTGGATCTGTGATAACATCCCGGAAATTTTAATAGATTTTCGGTGTATTTGAAGTTGTGTTAAAAATAGACTAAAATAGGGAGTTTATTGGAGATTATATCAATCGTGATCTGGGATTTGAAGTGAATGGATGTGACGATAACAATACTGGGAGAAAATAGGTGTGTACTGATTTACCTTCATTCATAACTTTATTTTCATTTTTTACGTAGGATAGGTTTGCGTTTGAGTGCAGCCTGCCTGATGTTAAGCATTGCTGCAGCCTAGGGTGTAACACGCTTACTATCCGTCTTATTCCAAAACGTAGTTTAACTTTTATTCTTAGT
This sequence comes from Macaria liturata, assembly GCA_964023185.1. Classification (NCBI taxonomy): domain Eukaryota; kingdom Metazoa; phylum Arthropoda; class Insecta; order Lepidoptera; family Geometridae; genus Macaria; species Macaria liturata. The sequence goes on along the minus strand of OZ026810.1, from coordinate 10,449,482 downwards.
TAACTTTTTTTTACTTTAAAGTTATCCAGGTGACATTTATGTGATTGTTCTCTTTACATTTCAATGGTAACATTCGATTTTTATATCAGTTGAATATATATTTTAAACAACAAGAACAATTATTGAACTTCTAAGTTCGAGAGCTTTGGAATAGGACAGACATGAATAAATCTAAATATATAAACAACAACACAAGACTAAATAAAACAACTACGAGGCCCTTCTCTAATTAATTTCTATATATAAGTTATTATTTAGTTAGTTTTATTTATTAGTTAAGTTTTTTCTTAGGACTATTATTTTAAAATGCATTTAGCTGACTTAAAATTATTAAAATTATATTGTACTTTAATGTTTTTAAGAGTCTTTGAGCAAATGGGCCTAAATACATACAAAACCAAAGTATACGCTCTATTAATTTGAATAATTATTAGGTAACATTATTAAGTGCAAGCATTCCGAATTAAAACAAAAATCGCCTATATAGTACATACATTCTTCAATATTCAGAATTTACCAACGCGAGTCATATACATTATTATAAATCGATTGATATATGTATACAATATGTTACATTACATATTAAACTAGTGGGTGCTCGCGGCTTCGCTTGCATTAAGAAGTAAAACTTGCATCCCCTATTTCACCCCTTTGAGAGTGGCATTTCCAATGCAATCCTTTCTTAGCGGATGCCTACGTCATAACATCTACCTGTATGCCAAATTTCAGCTCGATCCGTCCTGTGGTTTGGGCTGTGCGTTGATAGATCACTATATCAGTCAGTCAATCAGTTTTATATAATTAGATAAACAACCCACCGGTACGCCAGAGTCCAAGCTACCGCTGGTAGAGGATAATCATAGCTTCGTTCATGTTTAAAGAAAGAAAGCTCACATGCATGTATTTATCTATCTATACATACATAGAACAAAGCTGAAGAGGGCCGAAAATCTGAACATAGATGATATCAGAAAAATATTTGCTTGGGAAAGGAATAAAAACTTTATTTACAATAATAAAATGTAAAACAAGGGAAGAAAAACTAAACATACTACTTCTAACTACTTACTACAAAAAGGGGCACTTAGAAAATTTAGAAAAATTTAGAAAAGCCTAAAGATAATCTAAGTGCTCCAGCCCACTACCAGAGGGCAACGTGCCCAGCATACTGGCCGCATTACCACGCTGGATGGCAATGCTGATACGTTGAAAAAAAGAAGCCAGAAAAAGGCCAGCATTTTGGTCATGCGTCGCGTCAACCAAGCGCTAATCTTTTGTTTGGGTATACTTAATATCCATAACATATTATGAGCGTTTACGCTCATAACGCAAAAATAGCTTAACGGAGCATTATGATTTTTGGTATGTAGGTAGTATGAGGTCTTAGAAGTGTCATGTACTAATTAAAATAATGCGAGCAAAACCGCGGGCGTTCACTAGGTTATGAATAAAAAAGACAACAAATAAGTACTAAATCTGAATTTAAAAGCTTCTTACATCTTTCATTCAAATTATAAGCTTTTTATTTTTGTGTATTGGATCATTTCATTTCTTTCATAATTGAACAATACCAGAGTTAGCCACTTTTTATTGTTAATGGAACTCTAAAATATATGCTGCTAAGGATGCAAATAATTACCTAGTATTGCTTAACATCAGTCAGGCTGTAAGCCTATTTCGTGTAAAAAAAAACCTATCAATCGAACACCAGCAAATAAAAATGGAAGTTCTCTATTCTGTCACTTAAAACGACACTCGCATAAGCGATTTTGTGATTGAAATTGTAACATACTTAAGCTACAATTACTGAGGAGGCATATACCCAGCAGTGGGTCGTCAAGAGCTGAAGAAGGTGATAATGTTGATGACATGCTGGAATGGAACCATCACCCATACTGACTAATGTGGCGCTGCGACCCAAAGTGGTTCCTTGCCTCCGATACAAAGAGACGCCATTCCTCCCGTTTTTTTTAACACTCCTTATACTTTCGTTTGACTACAGCCTGCTTGATGTTAAGCATCACTGTAGTCTAAGGCGTAGCACGGTTGCCCAGAAGTAGGTAACCTATTTACTCTATATTTAAAGACCCCTGGGTTATAATTTTCTGTGTTCTTCGACATCTCCTGCCACTCTGTGAGTGGGGGCTGCCAGAAAACGATGATAGGTGCTACATAACAGGTTTCATCTTCACACTGCTGAGCATAGGCCTCTCTTTTAGTACGCCACTCGTCCCGTTCCTGCGCAGATTGAATCCAGGTGCTCCCTGCGGTTAATAATAAAACAATTAAGGTTAACAGGTTTAGAATTTTAATATTAAAACTTTCGTGAGACATTTTATCAATATATTAACTGAACGGTTTTCACTCACGTGTAAATCGCGTAAGTTCCGAACATCCATAACATAAGTTCATAACATCCGAAACGCGTAAACAACTTACGCGATCTACACGTGAGTGAAAACTGTTTAGTTAATATATTGAGGTTTAGAATTGGTACTTTGCGCAAACAATAAAACTTTTCATGACGCGAAAAGTGTACAAAATGAGGGTTACTCAGACAAATACCTATTTCTAAGTTCTGACGCAGAGGTTTTTACACGATGATAATAACTATATTAGCCATCGCACGGGCAGTGATTTTTCTGAAACAGTAATACATAATACCTATAATGAAGAAAGTTTGTGCTAATGTTTGTAAAATGAGAAAAAAGCTATTGTGGCTCAGTGGTGGAAGCGTTTTTAAACTGATGCAACTTGGTTTGAATCCGGCTCTATATCAATGGCTTGATTACCAAAATATGTGTGTATTTGCACTCGCTTAATAGTGAAGAAAAACATTGTGATGAAACCGATATGTTTGAAGACCACAAAATCCGAGAACATGATTTAATATAATATGTAGTATGTTATATATAGTATGTTATATCATTAGTAGTATGTTTAGTTTTTCTTCCCTTGTTTTTATATTTTATTATTGTAAATAAAGTATCTTTACTCTAAGTAGATAAAGATATAATATATGTCTAAAAAGAAACGAAGGCGCGATCTAGACGAGAAAAGGAATCTTCTCAAAACCAAACCGCCTTCGAACATTACCTATAACTATGTAAATGGCATCCTTATGATTAATAAAACAATATTTTAGAACATTCACCGCTAAAATAGGGTATATTAGTCATGTGAGGACGCATCAGTAACTTACCCGTAGGAAATACGTTCGCCGTAACTGAAATCGACTTCGAATGCATCAATATTTATTTATTTTATAATATTTATTTATTTTTTTGCTTATTTGGGAACACATTCTGTTTTGTGTACCATTATAAATAAATAAATAAATATATGTCTTTCGTAGAGGGATCTGAGCGCCCACCACGATGTGCTCAAGAGAACTTCCCCAAGAATTAATTGTGCGGAGGAGTCACGACCCTCAGTAAGGAGAATTATGACTCAAAGAGATTTACACTATAGATTGAATCGTGTAAAGACACAGTATATCACTAGTTATTATACAACAATAGTATAACCATAATCAGTTGGTTGTGGTTGATTAATGTGAAATCTTGAATCTTGCATAGTCGCTCGCGCAGGACGATCGAGGGCGGTTCAAGCAGGTAACCTTCTTTTGTAATATTTTATCTCCCGTGAATCGTCTTTCTTGAGTCGTATTTCCTCATAACTGAGGCTTGTGACTCCCCCGCTGAATTAATTCGTTAGGGGAGTTTAATTGGGAAGATACATCGTGGTGGGCGCCCAGGTCCTTCCACGGAAGACACATGTCCTCGGATATTGTACATGTGTTACATGTCGGTTTCCTCACGAGGTTTTCCTTCACCATTAAGCGAGTGCAAATGTACGCTTAGCTTGAAAATTGCATTTCGAGCTGCTTAGAAAAGTTTCAAACTCTATGCAGTAATCGTACGCGATTATCAATGTCATATACTTTTAAATTTTTATATGTGAGTGTAAATCTATATGTATAATAAAGTCAAAGTGGTGGAATTGGTAACGGAACACGTTCCAACAATTTCTAGAAATTTTGTCGGATTTTTGTTTCTCCGTTTTCTGTCTCTGTTTCTCTGTTTATTTAAACGCTCATCACGCAAAAACGTGATATGTTTTCTTGAGTTTCGTCTGAAAGTAAAGCACTTCCGTGGCCCTAGCCTGGGCAAAATAGGAAGTTCAATTGGTTGGATGTATTTTTACATTAGTAGCACCTAGGGAAGGAGGCCTATAGGTGAAATAAAATGAAATGAAATGAAATTTGTTTATTTTGCATTATACTTATGGCATAACATTGTATGAAAATCCAAAGGCATCCGAACTAGTTTATAACTGTGTTTCGGTTGCCGATGGCTTCTCCCCGTTTAGCTTGACATAAAAATAAGTAATTAATTCTAGTAACTTAATTAAATTAAACAAGTATTAAAAATTATTTTGGCTTAGAAGTTACAATTTTGAAAAACAATTTCAATATACATGTAAAATGGGCTTGTCTTATAATTTAATATAATCCAAGTAGAATTCCAATTGAAATCAACAAGAAACCGTCTGGATGTATAACATTATTTGGGTGTTTTGTTGTAAGTCTGTGGTTTGGTGTATACTGTTATCTGTGTTTAAATAGGTCTGAATACCGCCAAACATTTAAGATGGGATGACAGACCTATTGTAAATGTAAGGTGCGTGCGTGTGTGTGTGGTGTGTGTGTGTGTGTAGGTAGTTTAGGTTTAAAGAACTTTATTTCACACAAACATAACATTAAATTGCCCACTTATGTGTGAAACATAAATATTTTTTTGCATATATTGCGTTTGTCGTCATATCAAATTTCGTTAGTACTTTAAATCTAAAATTCAAACAAATATGGCGTTGTCCGTCCATCGCATTCCTAGCAATGGGTCGACAAGGGCTGCAGATGATGATGATGAAGACTGCATCAACGATGCCCCTGGGGCATGTTTGAAACTCTCGATGCTAAATCATCTCATATGAATACATCTCTGTCATAATTTATATTGTTTGTCTTCATAGTAGACATATATGAATAAGGTTCACTTTGGTAGGTTATGAACATATAATATCGGTCAATTATAAAGGTGTGCAGTTAATAATGTTAATCTCCATTTCAAGCTTCATTTAAATTAGTTCAGCAAATTTGTCGTGCAAAGATAACGTCATCAAATACATTTACACATAATATTATATATATTTTTAGTTTTATTTACAATAATAAAATATAAAAACAAGGGAAGAAAAACTAAACATACTTCTAACAACTACAAAAAGGGGCACTTAAAAAATCTTTAGAAAAGAAATTATACAGTTTATCAGTTCGCACTATAAAAATTCGAGCAGTGATCCGTGCCAATACGATCGATACTATTAAATAATAATATTTATTTACAACAAAAAGTAAAGAAAAACAACAACAAAAAACTGATTTAACCTAATTACTAAGAAATACAAAAGCATTTCAAAAATCTTTAAGACCCCGTGCGTCTTAAAGGACCATATCTGAAAGTAAGCGCTGTAAAGTAATCTGCCTTTTTTGACACCCGGAGCAAATCAATGTATGATATTTTGTCTGTTTTTCACCTTTTTATGTTTATGTTGTTGTTTTAAAATAAAAACTTTCTTTCTTTCCAAATTCAATTAAGGAAATAAAAATTAAAGCAGCAACATCCTCTTCACAGATATGTACAAAGCAGTATTCCTGCTGTTGATAGCGGCGTCGTCAGCCCAGTACCTCCCTAACGGGTGTCCATCTGACTTCCACGTCCACCTCTTGCTTCCGCACGAGACCGACTGCGGCCTCTACTACTCCTGCAGCAATGGAGAGAGGGTGCTCATGCCGTGCGCGCCCGGGACGCTGTTTGATGCTAATATACAGGTATTTACTCAAATATACTAAGAAAGATGAAGGTTCTGGGACTAAATACCAAGGAATGAGGACTTTCTGTGAGTGGTCTACTGTAAAACACCTTGGTCTACTGCAAAGTACCTTGGTCTACTGTAAAAGACTTTGGTCTTTTGCAGAAGACCAAGAGAGATACAAGAGGCAAGACATTTCGTCATCTGTCTAAGCAGACACGAGAGAGGGTGCTCATGCCGTGTGTGCCACGAACGCTGTTTGATGCTAAGATACAGGTAATTCTATAAAGTTACTAGCTAAAAAAAGGTATTTGGGCTTTAATATGAAAAGATAATCGATTTTTGTGAGTAATCTACTGCAAAAGACCTTGGTCTACTGTTAAAGACATGGGTCTATTGTCAGACGTGGGTCTCATGCAAAAGACCAAGACATGACTTAAATAATATGATACTCCAGTTTCAAGTAAGTAGTCTTTTGCCAGAGACCAGATTTTTCTCCTGATGATCAGTCTTTGAAGGCATTTAGTCATACTCAAGTTATCTTAAGAAAGCTGAGGAACCTTAAAGCAATTTCCCTTGCTCGTAATACTGACAGTCACCTTCTCAAAAACCTCAAAGTAAGAAGATAAAATCTTACAATGATTTCTTTCTTTGGAAAGAGCAGATATTTCAATCTCACCAAAAAATACTAAACGCTATTCTTACATATCTAGTTTAGTTACTTAGCGTCTATAGATTAATCCGCAAAAAAACTAGACAAATGCTACAGCAATACATAGCTAAGATAAATAAGCAGACGCAATTTATGAACGTATGTACCTATGTATATCTATTTATAGTGTGATTAACAAATAACGTTTTTTTCCAGGGCTGTAACTTTGCAATGCTAGTAGCATGCAATCAAAGCGCAACAACCCTCCCGCAAACAACAACCACTTCAACAACAACCACAACTCAGCAACCATCCAATGACTGGACGGTAACCTTGCCACCGTCAACAGAGTTACGACCTAATGGTTGTCCAGTACCCGATATTCATTGGTTGTTACCACACGAAACCGATTGTCAGAAATTCTACCAATGTGTTCACGGGGAAAAAGTTGAAAAAACTTGTCGAGATGAATTAATTTTCGATTTTCCACATCAGGTTAGTTTTTTTGCTTTTAATTCCTGTCTATCTACTATAACATTGCAGTCTTTTGTGTGCAATTCTTTGCGTGTGTGTAACCAAGTGTCAACGAGCCAGATAAGATTTTTTAACTAGAGAGGCTCACGCTTGACTACAACTCGCCTGATGATAGTAAGTAGCCGATGATTTAAAAATTATTTTAACAAAGGCAGGTCCAATAGACTTTGCAAGACCTGTACTTATGCCTTAAAATATGTAGATACATAAATGCGCGTCCCAAAATATGATTTCAATTCTATTTAAAAAGTTTTAATAACCACCAAATCACTGAACTTATCGCAAGACTGTACGCTTTTAAATAATTTACACTTAGCATTAGTTTACTTAAACATAAAAAACTAAATGTTTGTTTTGTTCTTTTCTTTTAGACATGCAATTGGCCGTGGGCAGCAACCTGTACTCCAGGCACCACGCAACAACCAACCACCACGACAACCCCAACGCAACAACCAACAACTACAACTACTCAACAACCCACCACAACCACAACAACCCAGCAACCAACAACAACGCAGCAACCAACAACCGAGCACAGTACAACTGAGATAGTCTGGTTGCCAAATGGTTGTCCAAAAGACTTCCATATTCACCATCTTTTGCCCCATGAAAGCGATTGTGCGAAGTTCTATCAATGTAACTTTGGTAATAAGATAGAAAGAGAATGCGGGCCTGGAACCTGGTTTGACTTTGAAAATCAGGTAAGCTAATAATCTCTTTCTCTCTCTTTCTCTTTGAGTCGTATTTCCTCATGACTGGAGGTCGTGACTCCCCCGCAGAACTAATTCGTTAGGGGAGTTCTCTTAGGCAGATACATCGTGGTGAGCGCCCAGGTCCTTCTACGGAAGACACATGTCGTCAGATATTTTGGTCCTCAAAAATGTCGGTGTCCTCACGATGTTTTCCTTCACCGTTAAGCGAGTGCAAATCTTCATTCATTCAAATCTTCATTGGTCTAAGGCCGGATTCGAACCAGGGTGCGTCTGGATGAAAAACAGACACTGGAACCGCTGAGCCACTATCGCTTTTTTAAAGTTAATACTAAAATGTTGTTAAATTACAACTGTTTACGACATACACATTTGTGGTGTGATTTAATAAATTATTCTTTAAGTTCATTTCCGTGCAAAAGTCTATTTTATATTCCTAGTCTTTCGTCGTCGCAATTAACAATGTTATAAAAAACTTAATAAATGAACTGATAAATAAATACAATTATGTACAAACAATTATTTACCAATAAATAAACTTGTATTTTATCAACTTTCAGATCTGTAACTGGCCTTTCGCGGTTGACTGTAAATTATCAACAACTCAACAACCAACCGAGGGAACAACTACTCCTTTAACAACAACGACTTCTACAACAACCACAACAGTAGCGCCAACAACCCTCCCACCCACAACCACCGAGATCCCAACAACTACAGAAGCTGTAACAACTGAGATTTCTACACAGTCGCCTAGCACCGTTGTACCGACTACGACAGAAATTGTTACAACAACAGAAGAAATAACAACTGTATTGCCAACAACCACAGAAATTCCGACAACTTATGCTCCAATCACAACTCAACAACCAACTACTGATTTACCAACAACTACTGAAGCTGTAACAACTACTGTTGAACCAATAACAGTAACTACACAGACACCTTCTACTAGTGTAGAACCAACAACTGAACAACAATGGACTACTTTTCAACCAACCACAGAGCAATCGACGACAACGGAACAATCATCGACTACTGTTGGACCAACAACAGAACAACCGACGACTACTCCAGAACCAACAACAGAGCAACCAACCACGACAGAACAAGTGTCGACAACTTCCGAACCAACAACAGAGAAACCATGGACTACTGTTGAACAAACAACAGTAGCACCAACCACAACTGAGTTGCCGTCAACTACCTCAGAACCAACAACCCAGTCACCAACAACTGAGTTGCCGTCGACTACTATTGAACCAAATACAGAGCAACCGTCGACTACTTTTGAACCAACAACCGAGCAACCGTCGACTACTGTTGAACCTACTACTCAGGAACCAACAACCGAGCAACCGTCGACTACTGCTGAACCAACTACTTCAACAACTTATGCACCAACAACAACAGAACAGATTGAGACAACAGCAGTACCATCGCCATGCCCTCCTGGCGTTTTAGGTAAGTTATTTTACTGGTTTTCATCAATCTAAATATATATACATATAAAACTCAAAGGTGACTGACTGACTGACTGACTGATATAGTGATCTATCAACGCACAGCTCAAACCACTGGACGAATTGGGCTGAAATTTGGAATGAAGGATGATGTTATGACGTAGGCATCCGCTAAGAAAGGATTTTTGGAAATGCCACTTTTAAAGGGGTGAAATACTCCACTCCTACACTCCTAGTGCACATATAAAAACTCATTACTAGAACTAAACTAAGTATAGTATAACACATTTCACAAATACAGAAAGAAAAATATATAGTAGGTATAATAAATGATTAAATGAGGTATCGAATATCACAGTCCAGCAAGCCACAAGCTACAAGTAATAAATTACTTACTAAATTCGTATATGTATATAAATCACTGTTTGTCTAATACAGCAGTCGTTAAGCCATGTCAGAGGCCCTTAGGGCGGTTTGATAAACTCTCGACACCAGAGTAGGCCACTCTCATTCGATAAGAAGAAGAATTCGTATATCCATCACTGTGTTTTATTTATATGTAATATGTATTTTCCAGGTAACGTACCCCACCCATACCTGTGTGACTCGTGGTATTCTTGCGACGGCAACGGCAACTTCGTACAGCGTTTCTGTATCGAAGGATTTGAATATGATCCTATTTCTTGGGTAAGTTACTTTTTTGTAGCAAACATTTGAAATTGTCTGTAAATTCTTTATTTGTATTGGAAAAGAGGTCGCTTTAATTTATTTGCAAAAATAGTACAGATGCTACATAAGGCATCCCTCGTAGATGCAAAAAGACCAACGATGATTTAATTGCCAGATTTTTTTCTACTAAAATCTTCACTTTTGTTAGGGTTGTAGTTTCCTTTGTTTTGGAAATAGCTTGATACTTTTTTATTCAACATAAATAGGTAGAAAAATTTACGGTAAGCACACGTTACTAAAAATTGCCAATCTATTCTTTTCTATTTTCTACAACCATATTAGTAGTACCTAAAAAAACTAACAAATCATACGTGACCGCATTCCTTCTTTCCTTATCGCGTTTAAATTATTCATTTGATATACCTATCATATAAAAGTTCTCAAAATACTATACCACCTTTATATCTTGTTCCAGGCTTGCCGACCTATCGTAGAAGGTGGCTGCACAATCCCCTTCCCTGTCACCCCAGCGCCTACCACAGAAGGCTACATCCCAACCACAGAAGTCACCACTGAGAACGACATTACCACAACCACTATACCAGATCACACTACCACTGTTGGTTACGAAACAACCACAGATTTTGAGACAACCACGGCAGGATTTAGTACTACTCCTGGTATTGAAACCACCACAGAAAATGTCGAAGCAACTACAGAGTATGCAACCACAGAAGGTTTGGAAACTACCACAGCAGGTTTTACAACCACCCATGGTTATGAAACGACAACAGAAGGTTTGGTAACAACTACTGCAGGATATGAATCAAGTACACCCAGTTTTGCTACAACAACTAGTGGTTACGAAACAACCACAGAACAAATAACCACCACCGGCATATACGAGACCACAACCGAAGGTTTTGAAACTACGACAGAAGGTTTTATAACCACAACCGAGAGTGAAAGTACTACTCCTGGTTATGAAACCACAACTGAAGCCTTATCAACTACTGAGAGTTGGACAACAACAGAAACAGTATCAACAACAGAATACACACCAACTACAACAGAAAATGAACCGACAGAAGTTCCTATATGTCCACCAGGATTTGTTGGCAATGTTGCTGATCCAGATAGTTGTACAGACTACTTTATGTGTATAAATGGACATGTTTTCCCACTGACGTGCCCCAATACTTTCGAATTCGATCCGGTCTCTGCAGTAAGTATATATGTATATTGTAACATTATCAGCTGAAGCATGGAATATATCTTTCACTGCTGAACAAAGACGTTTCTAATTACGAAAAACCAGGTCAGATCAATTATTCTGTTTTTTTCGACTCCACCCAATACCTTCTTGGTCTTCTTGTCCTTCTCGATCGTCAATCTTAGCTTGGGTTCAGCTATCCTACTGACTTTATTTTTCTATAATATACTTGTCCTTTTTTCCATAAATAATCTGTACTAAAATAATTTTCTTTTTCAGCAATGTGTTGCCATTGCTCCGGGAGGATGTACGATGGGTCCTGCAACAACCACATCACAACCAACGGAAGCATCAACCACTGCTGGTTATGAAACTACCACCGATGCTGGACCAACTACAGCTGGCTATGAAACAACTACCAGTGCTGGATCAACTACTACTGGCTATGAAACTACTACTGGTGCTGGATCAACTACTGCTGGTTACGAAACTACTACCGATGCTGGATCAACTACTGCGGGCTATGAAACTAGCACCAGTGCTGGATCTACAACTGTTGGTTATGAAACTACCACTGGATATGAAACTACAACTGCTGCTGTTTCAACAACACAGATACCAATAACAACGGAAAGTGAGCCAACAACTGAGGCACCAATATGTCCTCAAGGATTCATTGGCAATGTAGCTGATCCAGACAGTTGTACAAACTACTTCATTTGTATTAATGGACAAGCTTTCCCTCAGACGTGCCCTGATAATTTCGAGTTCAACGCCATTGTAGCGGTAAGTAACAGTAACATAACCTTTCTCCTATTTTATTAAAAACTTTTAGACAAATTTAATTTATTTCATTTATTTCATTCAGCAATGCGTCACGATAGCTCCCGGAGGATGCACATTGGGACCTGCAACCACAACATCACAACCAACTGAACCATCCACCACTGTCGGCTATGTAACTACAACTGGCGCAGCCTCTACTACTGTCGGCTATGAAACTACAACTGGCGCCGCCTCTACTACTGCTGGCTATGAAACTACAAGTGGTATTGAAACTACCACAGAAAATGTCGAAGCAACTACAGAGTATGCAACCACAGAAGGTTTGGAAACTACCACAGCAGGTTTTACAACCACCCATGGTTATGAAACGACAACAGAAGGTTTGGTAACAACTACTGCAGGATATGAATCAAGTACACCCAGTTTTGCTACAACAACTAGTGGTTACGAAACAACCACAGAACAAATAACCACCACCGGCATATACGAGACCACAACCGAAGGTTTTGAAACTACGACAGAAGGTTTTATAACCACAACCGAGAGTGAAAGTACTACTCCTGGTTATGAAACCACAACTGAAGCCTTATCAACTACTGAGAGTTGGACAACAACAGAAACAGTATCAACAACAGAATACACACCAACTACAACAGAAAATGAACCGACAGAAGTTCCTATATGTCCACCAGGATTTGTTGGCAATGTTGCTGATCCAGATAGTTGTACAGACTACTTTATGTGTATAAATGGACATGTTTTCCCACTGACGTGCCCCAATACTTTCGAATTCGATCCGGTCTCTGCAGTAAGTATATATGTATATTGTAACATTATCAGCTGAAGCATGGAATATATCTTTCACTGCTGAACAAAGACGTTTCTAATTACGAAAAACCAGGTCAGATCAATTATTCTGTTTTTTTCGACTCCACCCAATACCTTCTTGGTCTTCTTGTCCTTCTCGATCGTCAATCTTAGCTTGGGTTCAGCTATCCTACTGACTTTATTTTTCTATAATATACTTGTCCTTTTTTCCATAAATAATCTGTACTAAAATAATTTTCTTTTTCAGCAATGTGTTGCCATTGCTCCGGGAGGATGTACGATGGGTCCTGCAACAACCACATCACAACCAACGGAAGCATCAACCACTGCTGGTTATGAAACTACCACCGATGCTGGACCAACTACAGCTGGCTATGAAACAACTACCAGTGCTGGATCAACTACTACTGGCTATGAAACTACTACTGGTGCTGGATCAACTACTGCTGGTTACGAAACTACTACCGATGCTGGATCAACTACTGCGGGCTATGAAACTAGCACCAGTGCTGGATCTACAACTGTTGGTTATGAAACTACCACTGGATATGAAACTACAACTGCTGCTGTTTCAACAACACAGATACCAATAACAACGGAAAGTGAGCCAACAACTGAGGCACCAATATGTCCTCAAGGATTCATTGGCAATGTAGCTGATCCAGACAGTTGTACAAACTACTTCATTTGTATTAATGGACAAGCTTTCCCTCAGACGTGCCCTGATAATTTCGAGTTCAACGCCATTGTAGCGGTAAGTAACAGTAACATAACCTTTCTCCTATTTTATTAAAAACTTTTAGACAAATTTAATTTATTTCATTTATTTCATTCAGCAATGCGTCACGATAGCTCCCGGAGGATGCACATTGGGACCTGCAACCACAACATCACAACCAACTGAACCATCCACCACTGTCGGCTATGTAACTACAACTGGCGCAGCCTCTACTACTGTCGGCTATGAAACTACAACTGGCGCCGCCTCTACTACTGCTGGCTATGAAACTACAAGTGGTATTGAAACTACCACAGAAAATGTCGAAGCAACTACAGAGTATGCAACCACAGAAGGTTTGGAAACTACCACAGCAGGTTTTACAACCACTCATGGTTATGAAACGACAACAGAGGGTTTGGAAACAACTACTGCAGGATATGAATCAAGTACACCCAGTTTTGCTACAACAACTAGTGGTTACGAAACAACCACAGAACAAATAACCACTACCGGCATATACAAGACCACAACCGAAGGTTTTGAAACTACGACAGAAGGTTTTATAACCACAACCGAGAGTGAAAGTACTACTCCTGGTTATGAAACCACAACTGAAACCTTATCAACTACTGAGAGTTGGACAACAACAGAAACAGTATCAACAACAGAATACACACCAACTACAACAGAAAATGAACCGACAGAAGTTCCTATATGTCCACCAGGATTTGTTGGCAATGTTGCTGATCCAGATAGTTGTACAGACTACTTTATGTGTATAAATGGACATGTTTTCCCACTGACGTGCCCCAATACTTTCGAATTCGATCCGGTCTCTGCAGTAAGTATATATGTATATTGTAACATTATCAGCTGAAGCATGGAATATATCTTTCACTGCTGAACAAAGACGTTTCTAATTACGAAAAACCAGGTCAGATCAATTATTCTGTTTTTTTCGACTCCACCCAATACCTTCTTGGTCTTCTTGTCCTTCTCGATCGTCAATCTTAATTTGGGTTCACCTATCCTACTGACTTTATTTTTCTATAATACACTTGTTCTTTTTTCCATAAATAATCTGTACTAAAATAATTTTCTTTTTCAGCAATGTGTTGCCATTGCTCCGGGAGGATGTACGATGGGTCCTGCAACAACCACATCACAACCAACGGAAGCATCAACCACTGCTGGTTATGAAACTACCACCGATGCTGGACCAACTACAGCTGGCTATGAAACAACTACCAGTGCTGGATCAACTACTACTGGCTATGAAACTACTACTGGTGCTGGATCAACTACTGCTGGTTATGAAACTACTACCGATGCTGGATCAACTACTGCTGGCTATGAAACTACCACTGATGCTCGACCAACTACTACTGTTTATGAAACTACTACTGGTGCTGGATCAACTACTGCTGGTTATGAAACTACTACCGATGCTGGATCAACTACTGCTGGCTATGAAACTACCACCAGTGCTGGATCTACAACTGTTGGTTATGAAACTACCACTGGATATGAAACTACAACTGCTGCTGTTTCAACAACACAGATATCAATAACAACGGAAAGTGAGCCAACAACTGAGGCACCAATATGTCCTCCAGGATTCATTGGCAATGTAGCTGATCCAGACAGTTGTACAAACTACTTCATTTGTATTAATGGACAAGCTTTCCCTCAGACGTGCCCTGATAATTTCGAGTTCAACCCCATTGTAGCGGTAAGTAACAGTAACATAACATTTCTCCTATTTTATTAAAAACTTTTAGACAAATTTAATTTATTTCATTTATTTCATTCAGCAATGCGTCACGATAGCTTCCGGAGGATGCACATTGGGACCTGCAACCACAACATCACAACCAACTGAACCATCCACCACTGTCGGCTATGAAACTACAACTGGCACAGCCTCTACTAGT
Organism: Macaria liturata; assembly: GCA_964023185.1. Taxonomy (NCBI): domain Eukaryota; kingdom Metazoa; phylum Arthropoda; class Insecta; order Lepidoptera; family Geometridae; genus Macaria; species Macaria liturata. The sequence goes on along the minus strand of OZ026810.1, from coordinate 10,434,098 downwards.
GTCGGCTATGAAACTACAACTGGCGCCGCCTCTACTACTGTCGGCTATGAAACTACAACTGGCGTCGCCTCTACTACTGCTGGCTATGAAACTACAGCTGGCGCAGCCTCTACTACTGCTGGCTATGAAACTACAACTGGCACAGCCTCCACTACTGCTGGCTATGAAACTACAACTGGCGCAGCCTCTACTACTGTTGGCTATGAAACTACAACTGGCGCGGCCTCTACTACTGCTGGCTATGAAACAACAACTGGCGCGGCCTCTACTACTGCTGGCTATGGAACTACAACTGGCGCAGCCTCTACTTCTGCTGGGTATGAAAGTACAACTGGCGCAGCCTCTACTACTGCTGGCTATGAAACTACAACTGGCGCGGCCTCTACTACTGCTGGCTATGAAACTACAACTGGCGCAGCCTCTACTACTGTTGGCTATGAAACTACAACTGGCGCAGCCTCTACTACTGCTGGCTATGAAACTACATCTGGCGCAGCCTCTACTACTGCTGGCTATGAAACTACAACTGGCGCGGCCTCTACTACTGCTGGCTATGAAACTACAACTGGCGCGGCCTCTACCACTGAAAGTTTTATTTCAACAACACAAAGCATTGCCACTACAACAGATAATAATGAGCCCTATGAACCAACAACTGAGACATCAGTATGTCCACCAGGATTTATTGGCAATGTAGCTGATCCGAACAGTTGCACAAACTACTTTATATGCATAAATGGACAGCCTTTCCCACAGTCTTGCCCTGAAACATTCGAGTTTGACCCTGCATTAGCCGTAAGTTGCACTTTCACTAGCTAGAATTGTTCAATATTATGTCAAATATCATCTTGAATTGAATTTAACCTAGTAAATTGCGTTATTCATTGTTCTCTAAATTACTCTTACTATGTCAATGTGTCTTACAGTTTTTACCAGAGTAAAAACTGTATGATTAAGATAAACAATATTATACCTAGGTTAGTCAAGACTCGACGCTTTTAGAATTACCTATTTTGAAACTAACTTTGTCGTGTCTTTGTCTTTCTCAAAATTTAAATAGTAATATGTAAGTATAAAATTTTGTGTATTATGCAAAAGAGGCAGAAGTTTTGGCGCGGGGAAACTGTACATCATAATACAGAGTTGAAAGATATTTAGTATGGTGTACAGAAAACCCTCAGCGTACAACACAAATTGCAGCAATACAAATGTAAATAAAAATGTGCGCACACCTTGAATGGATAAATAAAGGAATTTTGAATTTGAATTGAATATATTTTCAACCTAAATGAGTGGCATTAACAAATTATATATTTTCTTTCAGCGTTGTGTCACCATTGCTCCTGGGGGATGTATATTGGGACCAGCCACTTCACAGCCAACTGAAGCATCCACCACAGCTGACTATGAAACTACCACTGGTGGTGCATCGACTACTGCTGGCTATGAAACTACCACTAGTGCTGCATCCACCACAGCTGACTATGAAACTACCACTGGTGGTGCATCGACTACTGCTGGCTATGAAACTACCACTGGTGGTGAATCCACCACTGCTGGCTATGAAACTACCACTAGTGCTGCATCCACCACAGCCGACTTTGAAACAACCACTGGTGGTGTATCAACCACAGCTGGCTATGAAACTACCACTGGTGGTGCATCCACCACAGCTGGCTATGAAACTACCACAGGTGGTGCATCCACCCCAGCTGGCTATGAAACTACCACTGGTGGTGCATCCACCACAGCTGGCTATGAAACTACCACTGGTGGTGCATCCACCACAGCTGGCTATGAAACTACCACAGGTGGTGCATCCACCCCAGCTGGCTATGAAACTACCACTGGTGGTGCATCCACCACAGCTGGCTATGAAACTACCACAGGTGGTGCATCCACCACAGCTGGCTATGAAACTACCACTGGTGGTGCATCCACCACAGCTGGCTATGAAACTACCACTGAAGGTGCATCTACCACAGCTGGCTATGAATCTACTACAACAGACGGATATAGTGCGACTACTGAAGGATCTGCAACGACTACAGAAGGATCTGGAGCGACCACGGATGGATTTAGTACGACTACGGAAGGATCTGGGATGACTTCAGAAGTATATGAGACGACCACTACAGAAGAAGATGCTACAATAACGGAAAGTGGATCGACAACTGAAAACATTCCTTCAACAACTGAACATATTGCCAGCACAACTGAAAGTATGGAAACAACTACTACTTACATCGGAACGACAACTGAAACTGTTGATGTTACAACAACAGAAAGCGTAGTAACGACAACTGAGAATTATGTTTCAACAACTGAATCAGTAACAACTACAACTCAGGCGCCGTTGTGTCCGCCTGGTTATGTTGGAAATGTGGCCAGCCCTGATAGTTGTACAGAGTATTACATCTGTATAAACGGATTGGCCCTCCCGCAATCGTGCCCGGATACCTATGAATTTGATCCTCTTGTTGCTGTAAGTAAAAATCAGTCCATATTTTTTTTTTTGGTTACGGTACAACGTAATATCCACATTAATTTGAGATCAAATTTCATATCTTTGATTATGTGCTACTTTTGTATCGTGACACTGTTTTATACCCTTACAAAGTAACGTTATAAAATTTTTACATTATTTTGCAAAATAATTTCACACACCTAACTATTTATATTATTAATTATTATCCTTTTTCATCAGTTTATTAACTTCATTTTATTCATCTGAACATAAATAAGATACAAGTAACATTACAAACACATAACTATATAACCACAATCCGTAACACAACATCGTATGAAATTAAAGCTTTACAATTACATTTATTTATTTTCAGAACTGTGTCCCAATTGCTGAAGGAGGCTGTATATTAGGACCTGGCACTACGGCTGTTGACACTACCACAGTAGAATACACTACCGAGAGCATTCAAACCACCACAGTTTCTTATGATACTACCACTAGTGGTAATACTGCATCTACCACTATTACTGACCAATCAACTACTGAAGAAAATGTTGAAACTACAACCGACAGTGCAACTACTGAAGGATTCACAACTACTTCGGGGTTCATAACAACCGAACCTTCAAGAACAACCACCACCGAAGGTTTCACAATAGAAGCTGTTGAATCAACGACAACCGAAGGTTTCACAACTACTGAGGTCAGTGGAACAACCACTACCGGTAGTATTACAACAACTGAAATCAGTGGAACAACAACCACTGAAGGATTCACAACAACCGAATCTTCTGGAACAGGAACGACCGAAACAATCACAACAACAGAAGCTGCTGAACCCACCACAATCGAAGGATTTACAACAACTGAATCCGTTGAAACAACAACTACTGAAGGATTTACAACCACTGCGAGTGCTGAAACAACAACTGGTAGTTCCATAACAACTGAAGCCTCTGGAACTACAACAACAGAAGGTTCAAGTACAACTTCTATAGACACAACAACTGAAACCGTAATTCTAACAACTGAACATATTGTAACTACCACTCAAGACAGTGAAACAACCACAGAAGGCATTGAAACGACTACTCATGTCGGAACAACAACAGAAAATATAGTTTCAACAACACAGAACGTTGCCACAACAACTGAAAACAATGAACCAACAACTGAAGCTCCATTATGTCCTCCAGGATTCATCGGCAATGTAGCTGATCCAGATAGTTGTACAAACTACTATATATGTATAAATGGACAAGCTTTCCCGCAGTCTTGCCCCGATACTTTCGAGTTTGACCCGTCTGTTGGAGTAAGTAAAGTTTTAAATATTGTATTCCTTATATTGTGTTGCATTCCTTAAAACGAATTTATGATATCATATATAATTATGCTTTAAAAACATATTTCTAATATAATATTGTAATTCAGAAATTTAAAATATCTATATTGTTCGTGGGTTTGATTACTTCAATATTTGAACTCAGTTCAGTAAGTCATTTAAGACACAGGCTTTTTGTATCTTTATAAAAATAAGAAAGGTCATTCGCAAGGGTCGTCGACCATAAGTTTGTAATCAAACTATTGTTTTTTTCAGCAATGTGTGGCCATCGCTGAAGGCGGATGCACATTCGGACCTGTAACAACAACAACACAAGCAACTGATGAATCAACAACTGAAGGTGGAACGACAGTGACAACGGAAGAAATATCAACTACCACAGCATATGAAACTACTACTGGCGCAGCCTCTACTACTGCTGGCTATGAAACAACCACTGGTGCGGCCTCTACTACTGCTGGCTATGAAACTACAACTGGCGCGGCGTCTACTACTGCTGGCTATGAAACTACAACTGGCGCGGCCTCCACTACTGCTGGCTATGAAACTACAACTGGCGCGGTCTCTACTACTGCTGGCTATGAAACTACAACTGGCGCGGTCTCTACTACTGCTGGCTATGAAACTACAACTGGCACGGCCTCTACTACTGCTGGCTATGAAACTACAACTGGCGCGGCCTCTACTACTGCTGGCTATGAAACTACAACTGGCGCAGCCTCTACTACTGCTGGCTATGAAACTACAACTGGCGCAGCGTCTACTACTGCTGGCTATGAAACTACAACTGGCGCAGCCTCTACTACTGCTGGCTATGAAACTACAACTGGCGCAGCGTCTACTACTGCTGGCTATGAAACTACAACTGGCGCGGCCTCTACTACTGCTGGCTATGAAACTACAACTGGTGCGGTCTCTACTACTGCTGGCTATGAAACTACAACTGGCGCGGCCTCTACTACTGCTGGCTATGAAACTACAACTGATGCGGCCTCTACTACTGCTGGCTATGAAACTACAACTGTCGCGGCCTCTACTACTGCTGGCTATGAAACTACCACAAATGAAGCATCGACAAGTGATACGATTTCAACAACGCAATACGCTCCAACAACACAGGAAATAACAACTTCAGAACCAACAACTGAAGCTCCGTTATGTCCTCTAGGATTCATCGGCAATGTAGCTGATCCAGACAGTTGTACAAACTACTTCATTTGTATAAATGGACAGGCTTTCCCGCAGTCTTGCCCTGATACTTTCGAGTTTGACCCGTCTATTGGAGTAAGTAAAGTTTTAGATTTTGTATTCTTTATATTTTGTTTCATCACTTCAAACAATATGCAATTAATACGGTTTTCACTCACTTATAATTCGCGTATGTTTTTCCGCGTTTCGGGTGTAATGACACCATTCGTCAGAACACGCGTTCTGGGACCGCAGCAACGCGCAGACTTCGCGCCGCTGCGCGAGCGGCCCGCCGGGACACGGGCGTGGGCGCCTGGGAAGGTGGGGGTGGAGGCGAGGTGAAGTTAATACTCCCGGGCTCTTCATCATCAGGTCGATCCAAGGCTTCATCAGGGACAGCAACTTTGACAAATGTACCGGCGCACACAAAACTGACTGTATCCTGATCTATAGCTTGTCCAATGATCTTTTTCTTTGTCATCGTATTAAGAGCTGGGTCCCACGCCGGAGGAAGTGCCCATCCACGGTCTCGGTTGAAATTTGGTTAACGGTTGATCTCGGTAGTCTCTGGTACATTTCGTGGAATACGTCGGAGAGCCGCACATGTTCAGTTATTGCTGATCTGATCGTGTCTCCATCCCTAAAATTTTAAAATGTGTAACGGTATAACCTTAACCGTATTAATTACATATTCATAAAATGTCTCACAAAAGTTTAAATAATAAAATACTTAAAACAAAATATGAATACATGCTATCCAAAATATTTCTCTCATAATGATGTAACTGAAAGGCCAAACAAACTAAACTAGTTGTTAGATTTTCCGTTTATGTATCTGATTGCTTCAATATTTTAACTCTCAGTTCAGTTAATAATTAAGGGTCATGAGACATATGCATTTTGTATATAAGCACATAAAATGACGAATTACCATTAGACGTTACGTTGACCAGCTAATTTGTCACATAAAACATTTGTCTTTTTTACAGCAATGTGCGGCCATTGCCGAAGGAGGATGTACATTAGGACCTGCAACAACAACACCACAAGGATCAACAACTGAAAGTGTTTCAACTACTGCTGGCTATGAAACTACAACTGGCGCAGCCTCTATTACTGCTGGCTATGAAACTACAACTGGCGCCGCCTCTACTACTAGTGGCTATGAAACTACAACTGGCGCGGCCTCTACTACTGCTGGCTATGAAACTACAACTGGCGCAGCCTCTACTACTGCTGGCTATGAAACTACAACTGACGCGGCCTCTACTACTGCTGGCTATGAAACTACAACTGGCGCAGCCTCCACTACTGCTGGCTATGAAACTACAACTGGTGCAGCCTCTATTACTGCTGGCTATGAAACTACAACTGGCACCGCCTCTACTACTGCTGGCTATCAAACTACAACTGGTGCGGCCTCTACTACTGCTGGCTATGAAACTACAACTGGCGCGGCCTCTACTACTGCTGGCTATGAAACTACAACTGGCGCGGCCTCTTCTACTGCTGGCTATGAAACTACAACTGGCGCGGCCTCTACTACTGCTGGCTATGAAACTACAACTGATGCGGCCTCTACTACTGCTGGCTATGAAACTACAACTGGCGCGGCCTCTACTACTGCTGGCTATGAAACTACAACTGGCACGGCCTCTACTACTGCTGGCTATGAAACTACAACTGGCGCCGCCTCTACTACTGCTGGCTATGAAACTACAGCTGGCGCGGTCACTACTACTGCTGGCTTTGAAACTACAACTGACGCGGCCTCTTCTACTGCTGGCTATGAAACTACAACTGGCGCGGCCTCTATTACTGCTGGCTATGAAACTACAACTGGCGCAGCATCTACTACTGCTGGCTATGAAACTACAACTGGCGCGGCCTTTACTACTGCTGGCTATGAAACTACAACTGGCGCGGCCTCTACTACTGCTGGCTATGAAACTACAACTGATGCGGCCTCTACTACTGCTGGCTATGAAACTACAACTGTCGCGGCCACTACTACTGCTGGCTATGAAACTACCACAAATGAAGCATCAACAAGTGATACGATTTCAACAACGCAATACGCTCCAACAACACAGGAAATAACAACTTCTGAGCCATCAACTGAAGCGCCGCTATGTCCTCCAGGATTCATTGGCAATATAGCAGATCCTGAAAGTTGTACAAACTACTATATTTGTATAAATGGACAGGCTTTCCCGCTGTCTTGCCCTGATACTTTCGAATTTGATCCGTCTATTGGAGTAAGTAAAGTTTTAGATATTGTTTATTTATATTGTGTTTAATTACTTAAATCAAATACGCTTTCAAAAATATTTTTAGATATAGAGATCTTGATTATAAAAATTTTTGTATCTAAGTACATAAATTGCAGAATAACCATTAAACGTCGTGTCGACCTGCTACTTTGTCGTATTAAAGAATCGTTTTTTTGCAGCAATGTGCGGCCATTGCCGAAGGAGGATGTACATTAGGACCTGCAACAACAACACCACAAGGATCAACAACTGAAAGTGTTTCAACTACTGCTGGCTATGAAACTACAACTGGCGCCGCCTCAACTACTGCTGGCTATGAAACTACAACTGGCGCGGCCTCTACTACTGCTGGCTATGAAACTACAACTGGCGCAGCCTCTACTACTGCTGGCTATGAAACTACAACTGACGCGGCCTCTTCTACTGCTGGCTATGAATCTACAACTGGCGCAGCCTCTACTACTGCTGGCTATGAAACTACAACTGGCACAGCCTCCACTACTGCTGGCTATGAAACTACAACTGGTGCAGCCTCTTCTACTGCTGCCTATGAAACTACAACTGGCGCAGCCTCTACTACTGCTGGCTATGAAACTACAACTGGAGCAGCCTCTACTACTGCTGGCTATGAAACTACAACTGTAACAGCCTCTACTTCTGCTGGCTATGAAACTACAACTGGCGCCGCCTCTACTACTGCTGGCTATGAAACTTCAACTAGCGCAGCCTCTACCACTGCTGGCTATGAAACTACAACTGGCGCAGCCTCTACTACTGCTGGCTATGAAACTACAACTGGCGCAGCCTCCACTACTGCTGGCTATGAAACTACAACTGGTGCAGCCTCTTCTACTGCTGGCTATGAAACTACAACTGGCGCAGCCTCTACTTCTACTGGCTATGAAACTACAACTGGCGCAGCCTCTACTACTGCTGGCTATGAAACTACAACTGGCGCAGCCTCTACTACTGCTGGCTATGAAACTACAACTGTAACAGCCTCTACTTCTGCTGGCTATGAAACTACAACTGGCGCCGCCTCTACTACTGCTGGCTATGAAACTTCAACTAGCGCAGCCTCTACCACTGCTGGCTATGAAACTACAACTGGCGCGGCCTCTACTACTGCTGGCTATGAAACTACAACTGGTGCGGCCTCTACTACTGCTGGCTATGAAACTACAACTGGCGCAGCCTCTACTACTGCTGGCTATGAAACTACAACTGGCGCGGCCTCTACTACTGCTGGCTATGAAACTACAACTGGCGCGGCCTCTACTACTGCTGGCTATGAAACTTCAACTGGTGCGGCCTCTACTACTGCTGGCTATGAAACTACAACTGGCGCGGCCTCTACTACTGCTGGCTATGAAACTACAACTGGCGCGGCCTCTACTACTGCTGGCTATGAAACTACAACTGGCGCAGCCTCTACTACTGCTGGCTATGAAACTACAACTGGCGTGGCCTCTACTACTGCTGGCTATGAAACTACAACTGGCGAGGCCTCTACTACTGCTGGCTATGAAACTACAACTGGCGCGGCCTCTACTACTGCTGGCTATGAAACTACAACTGGTGCGTCCTCTACTACTGCTGGCTATGAAACTACAACTGGCGCAGCCTTTACTAATGCTGGCGTTGAAACTACAACTGGCGCGGCCTCTACTACTGCTGACTATGAAGCTACAACTGGCGCAGCCTCTACTACTGCTGGCTATGAAACTACAACTGGCGCGGCCTCTACTACTGCTGGCTATGAAACTACAACTGGCGCAGCCTTTACTACTGCTGGCGTTGAAACTACAACTGGCGCGGCCTCTATTACTGCTGACTATGAAGCTACAACTGGCGCAGCCTCTGCTACTGCTGGCTATGAAACTACAACTGGCGCAGCCTCCACTACTGCTGGCTATGAAACTACAACTGGTGCAGCCTCTTCTACTGCTGGCTATGAAACTACAACTGGCGCGGCCTCTACTACTGCTGGCTATGAAACTACAACTGGCGCAGCCTCTACTACTGCTGGCTATGAAACTACAACTGGCGCAGCCTCTACTACTGCTGGCTATGAAACTACAACTGTAACAGCCTCTACTTCTGCTGGCTATGAAACTACAACTGGCGCCGCCTCTACTACTGCTGGCTATGAAACTACAACTAGCGCAGCCTCTACCACTGCTGGCTATGAAACTACAACTGACGCGGCCTCTACTACTGCTGGCTATGAAACTACAACTGGTGCGGCCTCTACTACTGCTGGCTATGAAACTACAACTGGCGCAGCCTCTACTACTGCTGGCTATGAAACTACAACTGGCGCGGCCTCTACTACTGCTGGCTATGAAACTACAACTGGCGCGGCCTCTACTACTACTGGCTATGAAACTTCAACTGGTGCGGCCTCTACTACTGCTGGCTATGAAACTACAACTGGCGCGGCCTCTACTACTGCTGGCTATGAAACTACAACTGGCGCAGCCTCTACTACTGCTGGCTATGAAACTACAACTGGCGCGGCCTCTACTACTGCTGGTTATGAAACTACAACTGGCGAGGCCTCTACTACTGCTGGCTATGAAACTACAACTGGCGCGGCCTCTACTACTGCTGGCTATGAAACTACAACTGGAGCGTCTTCTTCTACTGCTGGCTATGAAACTACAACTGGCGCAGCCTTTACTAGTGCTGGCGTTGAAACTACAAATGGCGCGGCCTCTACTACTGCTGGCTATGAAACTACAGCTGGCGCGGCCTCTACTACTGCTGGCTATGAAACTACAACTGGCGCAGCCTCTACTACTGCTGGCTATGAAACTACAACTGGCGCAGCCTTTACTACTGCTGGCTATGAAACTACAACTGGCGCGGCCTCTACTACTGCTGACTATGAAACTACAACTGGCGCAGCCTCTACTACTGCTGGCAATGAAACTACAACTGGCGCGGCCTCTACTACTGCTGGCTATGAAACTACAACTGGCGCAGCCTCTACTACTGCTGGCTATGAAACTACAACTGGCGCAGCCTTTACTACTGCTGGCTACGAAACTACAACTGGCGCGGCCTCTACTACTGCTGGCTATGAAACTACCACTGGTGGTGCATCCACCACAGCTGGCTATGAAACTACCACTGGTGCTGCATCAACTACAACAGAAGGATATAGTGCGACTATTGAAGGATCAGGGACGACCACGGAAGGATTTAGTTCGACTACGGAAGGATCTGGGATGACTACAGAAGGATATGAGACAGTAACAACGGAAGGAATATCAACTACCACAGCATATGAAACTACAATTGGTGCGGCCTCTACTACTGCTGGCTATGAAACTACAACTGGCCCAGCCTCTACTACTGCTGGCTTTGAAACTACAACTGGCGCGGCCTCTACTACTGCAGGCTATGAAACTACAACTGGCGCGGCCTCTACTACTGCAAGTTATGAAACTACAACTGGCGCGGCCTCAACTACTGCTGGCTATGAAACTACAACTGGCGCGGCCTCTACTACTGCTAGCTATGGAACTACAACTGGCGCGGCCTCTTCTACTGCTGGCTATGAAACTACCACAAATGAAGCATCGACAACTGAGAATATAATTTCAACAACGCAATACGTTCCAACAACACAGGAAATAACAACTTCTGAGCCAACAACTGAAGCTCCATTATGTCCTCCAGGATTCATTGGCAATGTAGCGGATCCTGACAGTTGTACAAACTACTTCATTTGTATAAATGGACAAGCTTTCCCTCAGACGTGCCCTGATACCTTCGAATTCGATCCATCTTTTGGAGTAAGTTCCATTACATTTTTATTTTAATCTTACTTGTATCGTAACATTATTTGGTGCAATTCATGTATTCATAATTTATTTCACGACATTTTATCTTATATTTTTGTAAAGAATGTAAAAGATTAGTTTTAAAAGAGAAAATTTAGAATCTTTTATGCACATTTTCATAAACATTCATCTGCCCAATTGACAACCATTTTTTACCTTATCATAGGTTAATTAAATTGGTCAGTTAACTTCTATTTTAACGTAAGTTTTTTTGCTCTACAGCAATGCACTGCTATAGCTGAAGGAGGATGTACATTAGGTCCTGCAACTGCTACCCCACAAGCAACAGAAGGATCAACAACTGAATCTGGAACAACATTAATTGACAGCACAACAACTGAAGGCGTTACAACCACAATTGGTTACGAATCTACAACAGGCAGTGCCACAACCGCTGCTGGATATGAAACTACTACTGGTAGTGCCTCCAACACAGCTGGATATGAAACTACTACTGGTAGTGCCACGTTTACTACTGGATATGAAACTACTACTGGTAGTGCCACGACGACTGCTGGATCTGATACTACTACCGGTAGTGCAACGTCTACTACTGGATATGAAACCACCACTGGTAGTACCACGACCGCTGCTGGATATGAAACTACCACTGGTAGTGCTACGACTACTGCTGGATATGAAACCACCACTGGTAGTGCCACGACCGCTGCTGGATATGATACTACCACTGGTAGTGCTACGACTACTGCTGGATATGAAACCACCACTGGTAGTGCCACGACCGCTGCTGGATATGATACTACCACTGGTAGTGCTACGACTACTGCTGGATATGAAACCACCACAAGTAGTACCACGACCGCTGCTGGATTTGAAACTACCACTGGTAGTGCTACGACTACTGCTGGATATGAAACCACCACTGGTAGTACCACGACCGCTGCTGGATATGAAACTACCACTGGTAGTGCTACGACTACTGCTGGATATGAAACCACCACTGGTAGTACCACGACCGCTGCTGGATATGAAACTACCACTGGTAGTGCTACGACTACAGCTGGATATGAAACCACCACTAGTAGTGCCACGACCGCTGCTGGATATGATACTACCACTGGTAGTGCCTCTACTACTGCTGGTTACGGAACATCCACTACCGAAGGAGTTGTAACCACAGAGAGCATTACTTTAACTACACAAGAAAGCAGTATGACAACTGAAAATTTATATGTAACAACTGAGAATATTGATACAACAACCCTTCTTGAAACGACTACTGAAAATGCTGGCACTACAACAGAAAATATTCCTACAACTGAAATCGTTGCTTCAACTACTGAGCAACTAGAGACAACTACAAATATCGTGACAACAACTGAAGACAACGGAGAAACAACAACTGTAGCACCATTATGTGCTCCAGGGTTTATAGGAAATGTGGCGAATCCAGATAGTTGCACAAACTATTACATGTGTATGGGTGGACTTGCTTTCCCGCAAACTTGTCCTGATACGTACGAATTTGACCCTGCTGTTGGTGTAAGTAGAATGATCAGTACTTGTAAATTTCTGTCTTGAGTAGTATTTCCTCATGACTGAGGGTCATGACCCCCCCTGCAGAATTGATTCGTTAGGGGAGTTCTCTTGGACATGTAATAGTCTGTACATCTGTACAGACTATTACATGTGTATGGGTGGACTTGCATTCCCGCAATCATGCCCCGATAACTATGAATTTGATCCTGTTTCTACAGTAAGTATTGTTATTGAGTTATTTTGTGCATACATTTGCGTGATTTAAGTTTGGACCAGCTGTAACTAAAGTCACAGTGGTAATAATTCTTAACAAATTCGTGCGTTTGTAATAAAAAATTGTTCTCTTATCTTAAGGTTAGTGAGTTTTAATGAGAGTGGCCAACTCTGATGTCTGAGTTTTGAAACCGACGTAGGGGCCGCTTCTGACATGGCTTATTGACTGCTGTAATGTCTTTTATAAAACAATCGTTACTTAATCTTCGTCTTAATTTGTCTTATTTATAATCTCACAAAATATCTTTTTTTATTTCAGCAATGTATTGTCATAGCAGAGGGTGGTTGTACATTAGGACCTGGAACAACTACAACACAATCAAACGACGACACGACAACTGAAGCTGGAACAACTATCACAGCCGGAACAACTGTCACAGCTGGAACAACACTAACTGATGCAACGACTACTGAAGGCTTAGCTATAACTACAGAAGGAACAGTAACAACCACTGAAAGCTCAGCAACAACCACAATCAGTGCAGAAACCACTACAGGAAGCTCTGCTTCAACTACTGAAGGTACAGTTACTACGACCGAAAGCTCAGTAACAACTACTGAAGGCTCCGCAACTACGACTGGAAGCTCAGAAACAACCACTGACAGCTCGGTAACAACGACTGAAGGTTCAGTGACAACTACCGAAAGCTCAGTGACAACGCAAGGAACGGTTTCAACGACAGAAGATATATCCACAACTACATTAGGAGTAGATACTACCACTAGCGTAGAAACAACTACGCCGTCTATAGTAACAACAACTCAAGCAATCGATACAACAACTGAAAACAACGGAGAGTCAACAACTGTAGCGCCTTTGTGTCCTCCAGGGTTTATAGGAAATGTGGCCAATCCAGATAGTTGCACAAACTATTACATGTGTATGGGTGGACTTGCTTTCCCGCAAACTTGCCCTGATACGTACGAATTTGACCCTGCTGTTGGTGTAAGTAGAATGATCTGTACTTGTAAATTTCTCTCTTGAGTAGTATTTCCTCATGACTGAGGGTCGTGACCCCCGCAGAATTGATTCGTTAGGGGAGTTCTCTTGGACAGATACATCGTACTTGTAAATTTATATAAACCTAAATGCTTTTTTATAATTATACGCTTTTTAGTCATTTGCTTGATCATTGGTTGAGTGATGAGTTTAGAATATAAGGTAGCTTTAAAAAATAATATGAATAAAAAAACTACCGTTTGATTTTAGCACTCATTTTGTTTACCATGACGGTATCAAATTAAAAATGTTTAAAAAATCAGTTGAAATAATGATTAACTGATTTAATTTATATTTTTTCAGAACTGCGTTGTAATAGCTGAAGGTGGATGTACCCTTGGCCCTAGTACTGGAACCACATCACAACCGACCACAGAATTAAACGTAGAAACAACTTCTGTCAACACAGGAACAACCCTAACCGCAGAAACAATTACACAATCTATTACTTCAACTACTACCAATATTGACACCACAACTGAAAATAGTGGTACAACTAGTGAAATTACCACACAAGGTACTTCTTTAGCGACTGAAGCAACAACAGTTGAAATTGGTTCTACAGCTACTGAATCTGTAACAACTGAAGCTGGTTTCACAACCACTCCAGCCATAACAACCGAAGTTGATTCTACAACCTCTGAAGGTACTACTGAAGCAACCACAACTGAATTTGGATCTACAACAAATGAAGCAACGACAACTGAAGTGGTTCCTACAACAACCGAAGCAGCATCTACTGAGGCTCCACTCTGTCCACCAGGAGAGATCACAAACGTCGCAAATCCCGACAGTTGTACAGGCTACTTTATTTGTATTAATGGATTGGCATTGCCTCAATCTTGCCCGGACACCTTCGAGTTTGATCCTACGGTTGGAGTAAGTAATATTTATAGTTGACTACTAATTAAATATGCGAATTATTTACTTTTGTTAACAGCACAATGTCACACATTTATCGTTTGTCTCTTTTACTTGTAGTCCAAACTGTCAACAATTGAAAATAACAAAACAACGTTTAAGTTATAATAAAAGCCGCTTTTAATCATTGATAAATACTTTAGTTTTTTTAAATTTATGTGGTGTACCATAAATGATTAAAACACACTCACTATGGTTAAAGGTATAATATAAACTATTTAATTATATTTTATAATATTTTTAAACAACATTCATTTTATTACCAAAGAAGGAAACACACAAATAAAGTTATTCTAATATAAAAAAAATATTATTTTCACAGAATTGCGTCGAGATAGCCGAAGGCGGTTGTACTCTAGGACCCAGTACAGCATCGACGGCGCAACCAGATTCTACCACAGAATTAAACGTAGAGACAACCACAAACGCGGCAACTACAACAGTCGTTGACAACACAGAAACAACTGTAGTTTCAACAACTGATAATATTGTAACTAGTACTCAAGGAATTGTTTCTACAACAAATATTGGTAGCACTACCATAGAATATGTTGAAACAACTACATCATACGCTGTTTCAACAGAAGCTCAAAGCACAACTGGAAATGAAGCAACAACCACGGAATCTGTGTCAACAACACAAAATATTCCTTCAACAACAGATGCTGCCACTACTCAAGAAACTGGTCCTACGACGATAAGCGTAACGACAGAAAATGTAGAAACAACTACAAGCAATGATGTTACAACAGCAACTCAAAGCACTGAGAATGAAGCAACAACAACAGAATCTGTGACGACTACGTCTGAACCGACAACAACGGATACTCCTTTATGTCCACCGGGAGTGATTGTTAATGTTGCTGATCCTACTAATTGTACGAACTACTTTTTGTGCGTCAACGGAATGCCCTTCCCACAATTCTGTCCGGACGGTTTCGAATTTGATCCGGAAGAAAGTGTAAGTATTGATAAATCATAGTCTACAAATAGTTAGTAGTGAGCCATGTGACTTATAATAAACTTTAATCTAAACCACATCTAAACTCTGTTTCCAGAACAAAAAGTCATACAAATTAGATGAGCTATTTTAGTATCAAACGGGCACAAAAATACACTTATTTTCTAAATCATATGCCCTCAAACTTTCATATAATAATATTGTTCTTATGTTTTTTGTTTTTTTAGGGCTGTGTGGTAATTGCCGCAGGTGGTTGCACGTTAGGATCAAACACTGGAACACCAGCTCAAACTACAACTACAGCGAGTCCTGCAACCACTGAAAGCGTAGCGTCCACGACAAACAATGTTGAAATAACAACAGAAAATGTAGCCACAACCACTCCATCTGTCGGCTCAACTACAGAAGCTAGTGGTACTACAACTGAAAATGTTGAAACAACTACTAGCAGTGTGACAACCACAGAAAATGTAGCAACGACTGATAATTCAAACACTGGTACTACAACAACAGTTACAGAAACTATCAGTTCAACTACTGAGAGTGTAACAACTACAGAAGGTAGTGTAACAACCACGGAAGGTAGTCTATCAACTACGGAGGGAAATCTAACAACCACGGAAGGTAGTCTTACAACAACGGAAGGTAGTCTAATCACTACTGAAGGTACTCCAACAACTTTAAACTCAAACACTGGAACTACGGCAAACACAGATAGCGTAACAACCACCGACGGTTTTTCAACAACCGAAGCAACGACGACCGAGGCACCATTATGTCCTCCAGGATTCATTGGCAATGTAGCTGATCCAGACAGTTGTACGAACTACTATATTTGTATAAATGGACAGGCTTTACCACAGACATGTCCTGATAACTTCGAGTTTGATCCTTCGATTGAAGTAAGTAGTCGTTTCCATAGTTTTATAAAACGATGTCAATATATTAGGTATAGTTATTGGTACTTTCATAAAATTTTTATGCTAAGCCTAGCTAACCTTTGCAGCTTCTGAATTATCTCAACCACATGAACCATAACTTCAGTAAACTTTTTTTTTTACGTGGGATAGGTTTCGTTTGACTACAGCCTGCCTGATGTTAAGCATCTTAGGCAAACTTAAAACTTTAGGCAATCGAAATGCAATTATTTTACATAGAATGGTTTAGCGCTTGACCATTATTTGCCGGATGGTAAGCGATCATTACGGTCTAGGATTCTAAAATCAAGTTCGTCTATAGTTTATAAAAGATAAGAAATATGTATGTTAAATAAATAAACTTTTTTTTATAGAACTGCGCCGCAATTGCTGTTGGAGGATGTACATTAGGACCTTCTACTACGCCAGCATTTACAACAACTCAAGCTAACAGCGAAACAACCACAGAAAATGTCGGCACAACCACTCCAAATATGAACACCGAAACCACTGCGAACGTAGAAACAACTACTGCTGGAGTACCAACAACTGAGGTTACAGGAACAACGGAAAATGAAATTGGCTCAACGACACAGAATGTTGGTGATATAACCACTACAGAAAATGTTATCACTAGTACTAATATTGAAATAACAACTGAAAGTATTGCTACAAGCACTCAAGCCAGCATAACAACTGACACTGCGTCTACAACACAAGATATCACTTCAACAACTAACAGTATAACAACGACAACTAATGAAGTTACAGAGACACCAGAGCCAACAACTACAGAAACACCGTTATGTCCTCCAGGAGTGATTGTGAATGTGCCAGATCCGAATGTTTGTTCAAATTACTTCTTGTGCGTCAACGGAATGGCTTTCCCGCAGTTCTGTCCGGATGGCTTTGAGTTCGACCCTACTGAAGGCGTAAGTAATTTTTATTACGAGAAAATATCTTTTATTTTTATGCAAGATCGGCTCACGCTTGACTACAACTCTCCTGATGTTAAGCTAAATTGCAGCCTGCGTATACTGTTCTGAGTTTTAGAGCTAGTGTTTTTTGAATATTTAATCATATCACCACATCAGTAGGTATTGCAAAAGTTTTAGTCTATGTGTTCGTAATGTATGTAAGATCTTCCTTTGTTGCTGATAAGCAAATTTGGATTATATTTAATTCGCATTGATTTTTTTAATGATTTGATTGTTTTTGATTTGAAATAGATGCAACCAAGGTTGCATAATTTATTTTATTGGGGAAGCATTATCTGGAGGCGCCGTTATTAACTAATAAAATATGTTTTGTTCATTTCAGGGTTGTGCTACGATAGCTGAAGGTGGATGTACATTAGGGCCCAGCACCGGCACTACTGGCACAACCACACTTGCAACAACCGGCTCCGATGGAACAACCACTGAAGGAACCACACAATATGTTGAAGTAACCTCAAATTCTGATATTAGTACAACTCAAAGTGACGGATCTACTACTCAAAGCATTGATGTGACAACTGGGACCACTGGTACAGAATCAACAACTCAAAGTGACGGATCTACTACTCAAAGCATTGATCTGACAACTAGGACCACTGCTACGGAATCAACTGATACAGAGAGTGAATCATCAACAACTTCGAGCACACCTACTACTGGCTCAGAAATAACAACATCTCAACCAACAACTATTGGTGCAAATACTGATTCAACGGCAGCAACAGGAATTGTTGATACAACGACTGAAAGCGTTACAACAAACAGTGCTGCCACAGCCACTGAAGATACAACGGACAGCTCTAGCACTGAATCCACAGCTACAACCACAGAAAGCGTCTCATCGACAACTTACGCCATATCAACACAAGACATTTCTTCAACAACAAATAGTGTGACAGCAACAACAAATGAAGTTACTGAGACTCCAGAACCAACAACAACCGAAACACCATTATGTCCGCCAGGAGTTATAGTCAATGTTGCTGATCCTAGCGATTGTTCTAATTACTTCATGTGTGTGAATGGCATGCCTTTCCCACAGTTCTGTCCGGATCAATTCGAATTCGATCCTGCAGCAGGAGTAAGTATCAAGAATTATCAATCAATAATTAATGTTTACATTAATTCAAACATTAATTATTGATAATTACATAAAATAGTGCTCAGAAACAGGTTGATTATATCATTATGAAATGCATTAACAACATTAACAGTTTGAGTAATATCAATTAGCTCAAAATTCAACGTTCAGACATACTATAAAAATATTTTTTGTGAGTTTGTTTGTTCCTATTTTGTGCTCAGACAGAGAATTAGGATACATTTTGATGAAATCAAGGAATTGAGATTATAATCTATTTAGCTAATTTTCACTAGTCATATCCATTTAGCAAAGTAGTAGGTATTATTGCTGGCTAAGTGACTTTTTAGCAGGCGTTAATTTTTAGTTATTTTACTGTATCAAAACCTGCCACTAACAATGTAAAAATATTATTTTTCAGGGTTGTGTCCAAATCGCTGAAGGAGGTTGTACTCTAGGACCTAACACTACTCCCAATCCAGAGGCAACAGAATCTACTTTTTCCACTGCACTATCAGATATCACCACCACCTTTGCACCAGTGACCGAATCTGAAGGCACAACTCAACAAACAACTGACGATAATGAAACTACTGTAGTTGATCAAACAACGACAGAAAATAGCGTAACTATTACTGAGAGTGACGCAACAGAAACAACTGAAAGTCAAGCAGCGACTACTCAAAGTACAGGAACGGATGATGTTACGACAACAACGGAAGCAGTATCTACAATTGGTATTGGAACAACTACATCAAATGTTGAGACAACAACTCAAAACGGCGAAGCAACGACACCAGTAATTACCACACAGAATAGTGAAGCTACTACACAAAATATTGTCACTACAACAGGAAACGGTCAAACCACGACACAAAATGGCGAAACAACAACAAACGCAGCAACAACTCAAAGAGTAGATACTACAACTCAAAGAATTGATACAACAACTCAAAGCGTAGAAACTACGACAGTATTTAACGTGAACTCGCTTTGTAATGGAGTGTACGGAAACATACCAGATCCAGAGAGATGTGACGGTTATTATATCTGCATGGGAGGTCTAGCTTTTCCACAGAATTGTCCGACCGGTCATGAATACGAATATGTTGCCAATGTGAGTACTTTGGAAATTTTATGAGTTAAATTTTGCATTATTTAATATAAAAAATATTTTTTCTACTAAAAATAATGAAAATACTTCGTTGCTACGTGGATAGACGATACACAAAATGAGATAACTGTATTCGATTGTTCCAGTAAAGCGCTTTTGTGGGTCGAATGACACGTTAAATTGTAGGTGCCGGCTGTTTGTTGTACAGCAACTGCTAATCGTCAGTAATAGTCAGAGGCCGTAAGGGCAGTTTGAAAACTCTTGTTACTAGAGTTGGGCACTTCAGTAAGATCAATAATAAAAACAATAAATGTATGTGTTTGTAACATAATTGTCTTACCTATATTTTTAATTTTTAGACATGCGTAGTAATATCTGAAGGTGGTTGCACATACTTGAGATCAACAACAACCTCTTCTCCCGATGCAACAACTCAATATCAAGAAACAACTGCACCTGGCACCGTCACCGTCACTGAAGTTGCTTCAACTATCAACTCTGAAACAACTACTGCTAGCGTAACAACAATTTCAGAAGATTTAACAACAACAACAGCAAATGATATCGCAGAAACAACTGAAAATAGCGCAACAACAACTGAAGAAATAAACACAGAAAATGCTGAAACAACTGAAAGTGATGTCACAGCTGAGAACGTTCCAACAACCGTTAACGTCCCAACGACGACTGAAAACGTAGAAACAACTGAAGAAACTCCTACGACACCTGCTTCCGCCCAAGTAACAGAAGCGCCCCTGTGTTCTATATTCGACTCTGGTAATGTAGCCAATCCGAACAGCTGTACTGAATACTATCTGTGTATGGCTGGTCTGGCTATACCACAGAATTGTCCGGATAACTACGAATTTGATCCCAGTATACGGGTAAGATATTTTTCTGTCCATAACCGTCTTAAAATTTATAGAGAGAGTTAGAATATTTTGAATGTGCATCAAAATTGTAACAAAAATGTTAAGTTTAATCAGATCTACGAATTTTATCATTCATCGATGTGTCTGGTTTTGGAATTAAAAAAAACAGCTTTACCATTAGGTAATTATTTTGTTCTGATAGATATATGCGTAATTGTGACTATTCTAGTCATTTTCACAGAAGATATTCGCGTTAGACTACATCCCGCCTAATTCTAAACTGTTGCTTTGGGTGTAAGACGTTTATCTAGAAGTTTCTTACTCTAGATTTGTAGACCCTTGATTGTAGGTTGGAGAAAGCAATGATTCCGATAGAATGTTCCTAGCCTTATGCAAAAGATAAATAATTTGGCCGATTACTTGAAGATAACTGAAGTCTCTTTTATACAATTCGTCACTTTTTTATAATGGAGACGTTGGGCGAGTGAAGGGCGTGAAGTTTAATAAATGATAGATGTTATCTTTATGATAGATGTATTCTTAAAGAGCTTAAAACTACTTAATTACTTATTTTATATAAAGGTAACTTATTCTACATCAGCACAACATATTCTAGGGCGCGCGTGTAACCTAGATTAGGATTGCGTTAGCACGGACGCCTCAATAAATTTACAAATAGTTCCCGATTTAGCACATACGAAAAAATACGTAATCCATATATTTCTTCTTTACAGGGCTGCGCACCCATCTCGGAAGGCGGATGTCTCAGCCAACTGGCTAAGCAAGAATCCACCACGTTCATAGAACCAGTACCAATTTACACTAGCGAAGTACCTTCCACCGCCGACTTAGAAACGACTACTGAGTTGAATGTTTGTCCACAAGGTACGTCTTATATATTTGTTTAAATTACCTTTTTAATCAATAAACAACAAAAAATCATAATGATAATATACACTTACTTACGAATAAGTATATAAAAAAAATATAACTATAAAATTTAAAACATCTACTTGTGGTATGGAGACAAAAACGCTGGCTAGTTCCTTGCGCAAAGGATTTATATAGCAATCCAGCGTGGGAATGCAGCTAGCATTCTTGGCTCTATACCATTGATTAAAAATACAAAAAAAAATATGAACACGTTATATAAACAAACGAATCTACTTTTTCAAAAGGCAGCGTACACAAAATGCTGGCTGCATTGCCCCGCTGAATGGCTAGACTAATCTTTTGGGCAAATTCAAGCCAGCATTTTGGTCACACGAAGCCTGTTTTAAGCGCCCCGACAGGTCTTGGTAGAGGTTAAGAGCGCTCTTATAATTTAGTTGTCGCTTGAGCTTATATTTTTTGGGATGAATAGTAACTTAGACAATTGGGAATTAAAATATGTCCTTGTCAAAAATTATGATGACCCGTCGCTCAGTACCGGCGTGAAGAGCAACAGCTGGTGCCCAATTACTCCATTTTTTTTCTGTAAGGTAGATAATATTTCGGATATACTCCCTTTCATTTACCATAATAAATGACACCGCAACGCCTACTAATAAAATGTGAGCAACCAAAAGTAACTAAAGTGGTTTGTTTGAAAAATCTGGAAATGGGTAAAACGTATATTTCACCCATTATTTTACTCAAATGTACATGCAAAATCTTATTCAACGGATTATTATTTTGTTTCCTCTTCTTCTTATCGAATCAGAGTAGCCAACTCTGGAGTCGAGAGTTTATCAAGCCGCCCTAACGGCCTCTGACATGGCTTAACGACTGCCGTACTAGACAAGCAGCCGTGATCTACAATTTAACATGTATTCCGATCCACCGAAAGCGAAGCGCCCAAAATGGAATGCCACTTTTTGGTCACCCACCCAAAGACTGACCGCGTCGACCTTGTATTTGATTTTATTTCCTAGTAAACCATCTCATAGTAGTATCAAATACCTTGAAATAGATTCCTTATAGGTTACGTAAGTTAAAGAAAAAAGGGGAGGCCTTTGCCGAAAAGGCAACTTCTATCACATGCAAATTGTAAATATGCAAAAAATTATACATACTTGATATACAAAAATAAATCGTCGGGTGGATCAAGTGAAGTGATTAATATGTACCTTTTATATAAACACTTAATGTGATAGTAGAATAAAGGCTTTTTTATTTTTTTATTTAGGCTACGTAGGCTTCGTCCCGCACCCGACTGCCTGCGACAAATTCTTCCTCTGCCAGCCCGGACTCGTCATACCGCAGTTCTGCGCCACTGGATATGAGTTTGATGTTAATACACAGGTACATAAGCATTATTCTTTTTTTTAATTAGAACGGGTTTGCACTTGGCTATAGTTTGCCTGATAGCAAGCAAAGGCTATGGCCTAAGATGGAGCGTGCTTACCCGATAAGAACCGATTCACTCTCGCTTTGAAGATCGCTGGATTGTAGTATTCAATAAAATACACCGTATTTACATTAATAATTAAAGAAACACTAGGAAAAAAGCCCAACATACTACTTCTAACTACTAGAAAACAATAAAAAGGGCACTTAAAATTCTTAACAAAACCCTAAAAATGGTCTAACGCCCGTATTCACAAACGATACTTCCCTAAGTAAAGCATCAACACTGTGCTAAGGGTAACACTTCTCAGTGCGTTCCATTCATCGAGCCTTTCTATTCATAGATAAAACTTAAGTAATGCTTGGCAAAGTAAACGCACTGCGTGAAAAGGGCGTGAAATGGCGACATATGTGATTGGTCCATTTTGTATTGCTAAGTTCATGGTGGAGTTTGACAGGAGTAAATGACAATCAAATCAAATAAAAATAACCTGAAACCGTTTGTTTAGAAACATTGTCGTCTTAATTTTTATTGAATAATAAGCTTACACTTGTACTATATTGTATTTATTGTATTCAAAAATGTCGCAGCACTTAGAAACACCAAATAAAAAAAAAACATTTCGGACGCGATGTGGTAGGTAATGAAATTTTAGAAATTTCGTTTTACTATCTTTACAAATTATGAATATAGTTATGTTAATATTTTGCTTTTAAGTATTTAATTTTAACTTGGTTTAATATTGCATATTGACTGGCAAACTAAGGAAAACTTAAGTATATTAACGAAAATTTAGAGTGACTTATAAATAAAACAATATAATTAATTGTATTCCAGTTCTAAGAAAATACCATTCACCATTGAAAAGCCATTGAAAAAAAATAAAATGTTGAGGTACATACATATTATGGTTTATTCTATTTCTTAAAAGTGGCGTATTATAATCATTCTAAGAGAATACCACTTATTACTCCTTCATAGACGCTGCAAAAATCGGTAAACAAGTATCTAAACATAACCAGCTATACAACTATGATAAAGACAAGCCCTATGCGTAGGTTAAAATAGCTAGCGAGCTCCCTTGGCTGTGCGCGCGTTTAAAAGGACGCATAGTGCCGGCCGCCACTCAAGTATTGTTTATGAATAGGTTTTTGGGACCCTGTGCGTCCGCGCGCGCTGTGAGACCTCATAGTATCGTTTGTGAATACGGGTGTAAGTGCTCCAGCCCACTGCCAGAAAGCAGCGGGCCCAGCATACTAGCCGCATTACTAACGCATCAGCGTTGAAGACAGAACAGACCAGCATTTTGGTAAAGTAGTCGTTGGGCATGTCAGAGACCCCTTGGGCGGTGAAAACTCTTGGATTCTCTTATTTAAACTTACTTACTATACTATAGTCTTGTAAGCAATTAACAAAACACTGCTGATCCGAATTACATAGAGTGACAGTTATCCATAATTCAATCTCTTTTTTCCCCTTTCCCAGGGTTGCGTATCAATCCGAGAAGGAGGCTGTTCTATCCAGACAGCAGACGTCAGCGTGACCTCCGAGCGTGTTGACGACACAACCCAGACCTCCATCTGCGGTCCAAGTGACGCAGGCAATGTGGCCAATCCAAACAGCTGCTCCGACTACTACCTCTGCATGGCCGGGACAGCGTTCCCGCAGCACTGCCCTGATGGATGGGAGTTTGATACTAGCATAAAGGTAAGTTACTGTGGAGTTGGGACACTTTGCTAGACGAGTAGATGACAGGTGGAGTTGGGCAGTGACCGAGTGGTAGCCAAGTAGAGAGTAGAACATACTATAAGATTAGGGACGAGAATTGCAGAGGAGTATAGCTCGCTTGCCCGCGAAACCCGCCCTTGCCGGGACGAAGGGACACCGTGCTAGGTTTTAGTCGGTAGCGGAGTCCCATTAGCTCCGAGCCCGTATTTTTTTTTATTCTTAGTACTAATACTTGCCAATATCACAAAAAAATACTAAAGTTTTTCTATTTTCTTTTTCGCAGAACTGCGCACCAATCACAGAAGGCGGCTGCACCTACACACAAAAATCACGCAAGACCCGCGAATCAGGACTACCAGTCACAATCCCTGCCGACATCGATGTAGTTTCACACAACCTATGCCTAGATGGCGCTAGTAAGAAAGTAGCAGATCCAGTAACATGCGATTCTTACTACGTCTGTGTGAATGGAAAAGCTTTGAAGTTCTCATGCGACTCTGGAAAGGAATTCAGCTCTGATAATTTGGTAAGTTTTTTTCAAGTCTTGTCTTCTCTTCTATTCCTTATTACTCTGGGCCGTGATTCCCCCTCAGAATTAATTTAATTAATTATTCATTAGGGAAGTTCTCTTGGGCAAATACTTCGTGCAGAGATCCTTCCACGGAAGACAAATTCTCTTGTGTTTTGTGTCGGTTTCCTCACCAGGTTTTCCTTCACTAAGCGTAGCGTAGTTGCCATAAAGAATACTTAACCCTAGGATACATCATTTATTTAATATATTACTAAATGTGTAGGTTGATGTAAAATTGCGAAAGTAAATAATTAAGAAATTCATGTTTTTTTATTTTCCAGGAATGTCAAGTGATATCTGCAAATGGATGCACAGCGAAACGAAGGATTTAAGAAAAACGGACCTTACCTTATTATTGATAAACGAACTTGAACCCGTGAGAGCGCCATCTCGTGGTCAGACATATGAACTATCGTGACCTGATATTATTTATTTAAATATTCTATTTTTAATATTATTGTATAAAGACTGCGCTAAGGAGGTGCTATTTTGTTAGCTAATAAAAAAAACATATTTTTACGACACTGACATTCAGACATGTGAAACAAGATTTTTTCATTGTCATTTTACAATGTTATTAATTAAAGGTAATTTAATTGCGAAGTTATATCTTCGCAAAAGCCATAAAAAAAATACAAGATTTGATAAGATGAGTAGGTAATATAATGCTTTTTATCGATAATGTATAAGAAATCGTGAATTAAATATAGCAACATCTATCGGATTAGCTTACACTTAAGGCCTCCTTAAAAATATAGTATTTAAGAATAATTATAACGTTAGCTATAAAATAAAGTTCCTATTTTTATTATAATTGTTATTGGCGGTTCTATATTTTCATCATGGCAGGAAGGGAATATCTATTTGCCTCTTTCTTGCAAAGAATGTTATTATAATCTTGACGAAAATATAGAAAAAACCGTAAATATTACTATTTATATGAACACATAATAACATTTGCAACTCTATATTGAGATTGTTTTTGACCACAAAATATTTATGTAAAAATTAAGTTATGAAAAATAAATTATATTTGATGGTCTTTGCGGGTTTTCTTCAGTAAATTATTGTTTGAAAATGTGTCGTTTCAATTTATTTTATAGAAACAGCTTTACTGAGGTAATAGTAGTAGTAGTACCTACAACAACAGTTATGTATAAAGAACAATATTATATTTATAACAGGTCAATTTAACACAGCGCCATCTATACTCATACTTAGTAAACGTCTGTGTTATGTTATAGTTAACTATGCATACTAGAGATGAAGGGGCATCGTCTCTGCTAATAAAGCAAATTTTATTTTTGTGTAAAATTTGCATATTATTAGGCATGTGACGATGCCCAGCATAAACAATGAGAGTGTGTTTGTAACTCCTGGTGACCAAAGACGACGCTATGTGAGAATTGAGTTGGTTCATGAAATGAAGGATGATTTATCCGATCAAGGATTGAATACTTGGTTAATAGTTACATTTAAGATCAATAGAAGAAAATATAATAATTATACAAATAATTCCTGTCTTGATTTTCGACCGTCTTCATCAATTAGCTATCGAAGCTTTTTTGACTAGGTACACCTAAATAAACATGAGTATTAAAATAGATACTCCATCATAATACTGGCTCGAAATTACTTGTAATAGCTGGAGAAGACTGTAGTTTACCTGCTCTCCTGCAGTAATAAAATTGAAATACTAGAATATACATATAGGTACTTTCCCTTCGGCATTTTCTCCGAGTTGATGTATCCTCAATAGTGAAGTTATTGTACCAACTAAGAGAAATGACCCGCGTTCTTTAAACTCGTGGACTTAATCTGTAGGTATACTTAGGACCATGAGCGACGCTGCCATATAGTTGTTTCTAATTGTGGCACCTAGAGCATAATTACAATCTACCGTGTGCATATCGGTGCCAAGCTGGTCAACTTCTCAAATTCAGTATACCGGGCATAAATCTTATCCGTATCTTTAACACCTTCCCTCCTGATTAAATCAAAGGCGTATTGTCAAAATTATACTTTCTCCCGAATAAAACTTTTCGGATACCCAGCCCAAGGTCCAATAAGGTCCATCCAATACACAAACCAAGGGCATTCTGCTCTTGGATTAAGAAAAAAAATTCTCCTATGATTAGCCTAATATGGAGCAATTTATATATCAAATAAACAAAAATTACATATAAGTATAAGGCATCATCCGCCACATTTTTATACAAATGAGGCACAACTAGTGGGTGCCTTTCAGTCTAATATACTAGTTAAATTAAGACAATGAATTAACATTATCACCATGCCTGCAATAGTTATTTTGGCACCCTTACTTTCACTTAATGTAATTATTTTACTTAGTTTTTGTGTATAAGGTATATTGTAAAAGGCGTCTCTGTCACTGATACCTTAAAAATACCAAGAGTAAGACCCGAGAATCTGTAAAGGTAAATAAATATTCATAAATCATATCATGTTACCACAAGTGAATTTAATTTCAATATGGCTTTCCAAAAGTTAACGCCATTAAACTATGCATGATTCCTCAAGATATAAAAAAATATGCTAAATTAATAAACTTATGTGATATTACGATGATACTTTATACAGTAGAGGTTTTGGTTTTGAAATTTCCTTCATAATAATATACATTTTTTCCAAATAGTAAATGTCACAGGCCTACGGTGGCTCCAAGAAGGAAGATCTCCAATTTGATCCCAATTTAGGGCCCCTTTTATGCTTAAGACCCGTTTCTAGTGATTTCATCTCACCAACAATTTTTCTAATTTAACGTTTTTTGTCTTTGATCTGAGGCAGTGGGATTCTGTCGTCCACTCCACCGGAACTAGAAAGTTTTCTATATTGATTCTCATGACAATAAATAACAAACCCATGGGTTTGTTTGTATAGAGATCAACGACGTTTAACGTCGGGCGAACAAAATGCTTTCTTTAGCTGTTTGGCTACTACCAGGTTGTTCGAGTTGCATCACGTATGTAGTTCACTACCCTCCCCCTCATGTTTCTGCCAAAGCAAGTCTATATGAGGGATCGCAAACTCGATAAACACATGCCTAAAACTATGTTTGAGTCTTTATTCTGCTGACCACTTTCGCTGATAATACCAGTCTGTCACTCCCCTGTGGATACTCTGCTGTAACTTTATTCCTTCACTTGTCTAGAAAACAAAAATAAACAGGTATAGAATTTATCCCGATTTTCCTCTTCATTTCTTTTTTTCACGCAACGACCTTTGTTTTCAATCTCTTGTACAAAATAGCGCCTCTGTAGCTATTTCTTAAAGCGCTTCACAGCTGTCGAAACTATTCATCGGGGTTACAATGGGATCTTTCCTGATCGGCTTTGCGATGATATCATCCACTAACTCCTATGGTCAAGGCGCAGCATAATGGAGGTACGTTATTTAAAGAATTAAGTTCATCTAGACCATGCGCACGGAGCGACTAATTCGGCGCCACATTATTTTGGCTTATCCATCGCAAGAACTTCCTTGTTACTAAAAAAGTGACTAAATCTTATTTACTTAGATACACCTTTTCGTCAGCAATTCTTCGATAAAAAAGGTTTAGCCAGATAATTTCTTCTTTGATAAAAGATATAAATACAATTATTTCCATACCAGCTGGAAATTATACTATAAATTCTTTTATTTACCGAAACCTCGTCTCCTTCCAGCAACTCCTCAATGACGACAGTTTGTCCAGCCGAGCCATATTTGGCGTCAGTCAGTATCTCGTCAACAGCCTGGCAGGCTTCCTCCTTGCTGGCGGCGACCACCACACCCTTGCCCGCCGCGAGACCGGAGGCTTTCACCACCAGGGCCGGGAATGGGGCACTGAGAATAAAGAATGGTTTAAAATATCACAACACACATACTTAAGTCCAGAAATTCAGGATTACGACATCATTAGCTTCAGTTAGACTGATCTTTACGTTACGTCGCTGAGCGTCGGCGCAGACAGAAAAATGTATCTATGAAATTTTTTATGAACCATTCGTGTGGAATGCGCTCACTATAGTCCTTTCTTAGCAGGAAATCCAGTGATTAAGAATGTGAGGGTCAGCCTCAATGGATTTGAAAATAAGTTCTGGTTCAGACGATTCCCGTAGGAGATCGGTCGGTCGGTTTATCTTCTCTCTTCATCTCTGTCATTATTAAGAACATCTTCGAGAAAACCGAGATTGTAGTTACATGTTCTGGGAGTTTAGACCCTCTTTCACCTGGACTGAATGCAGAGCCCTGAGGGACGACGGTTTTTAATGTTGACTGGACATGAAACGCACTTAAATTTGTTTTCAGGCAACTGCTATTCTGGGTTAAATTTAAATTGCACAATTTAAGCGCTTGTGATTAAGTTGTGATGCATTATCAAGTTGGAACTCTAGTCACTCTCCCTAGTGAGCTTACATCCATTGTGCATTGCTTAGTGCTTATCAGTATAATATGAGCAGATGGTTCGGACATGTAATGGTTTAGAGGTAAATGGTTAGCGCATTCTCGTGAAAACATCGAGAAGGGCCTCCGGAGCTCCAAAGCGCACTGCCACTGCTCTCGATACGCTCGAAGGCAGCCTCTGTAAAACCCTGACTGACATATCTGGCATAACTCATGAATAACCGAATTAATGATCTAGTTGCAACGCCTTCTTGTGCCAGTTTAGATTTCTAGACACTTTTCGTTATTGTAGCGTAGGCTTATCCACTTATTCACACTTATTCAGTGCCCCGTCCGGATGTAATCGCGGACGTGCACCTTTAGGAAAGGTGCTCATAATTAGGGGGTATCTTTCGCAGATCCTTAACTTCTTATACTATGATCCAGCCAGGATACGCTCCCGGTGGATTCTAGGTTTTCCGCAAACCCTGTACCAGTAACAGCATAATTTCTTCAATAAACTTATTAACACGGATGAGTGTAGCAGAATTTCGACGTATTTGTCGAAGATTTTATAAGGATTCTGGAATCCAACTTCAAAGGAGCTGTTTCAGGCCTAGCAGGCGCTGAGCAAACAACTCATTGAAATTATCATAGTTCATTGATAATATTTTACGATCCCCACTGACGAACTATGGAGCTATAAGAGTGCCCGTATAACGTTCGTTTACGTGATGCCACGTAATGCAGCTAAGTTATGTATACTACTGTAGCTAGCGTTGCATTGCCCTATCTCAAGTGCACAATAAAGATGTATTGTATTCGCACGTGTGTACTGCAACATCTGCCCCGTGGCGCTGTGTGAAGCGAGCACGGGGTTAGTCCAGTATTGAGTATTATTGTATTTCTCCGTCCAAATGTTTGACCTTTTGAAAAACGTGAGTTGTCCATTAGGTTCAGGGTACTTCCTTGAACAGATTGAGGCTTGTTGTTGTTGGGGCTTTACAATGACGTATAATGCTAAGGTTTTATAATGTAGTACATTAAAGTTTCATAATACCTAGGCGATTGTGTCACCCAGTGCAAGGTGATTTAATGCAACCACAACCGTTGGGCTAGGCGCAAGGAAACTACACCGGTATAGGATGATCGAAATTTCACGAATAATTTGAAAGTAATTGTACTATAGCACATGTCGAGCTACTTTTCGACACAATTACTGTCGTAAATGCTAGCCGTTTATTAAAATTAAATAAATTTGAAAGTAACTTCATCAAAAATTATAACTTTCCAAATGCGGCCAGCTATTATAATGATTAGCGTGATATGCTTGGAAATATTGAACAATAATTCTCAAGAAACCGATCTGGTCTATCTAAGCTTTGAATAAGAAAGGCTTGATATTTTAGATATGTACCTACATAAATCAAATTGAAATGGATTCACCAAATCACTTCCATTTCACCCAGGTACTTGATCCTTCCGTCGTTGAAGAAGAGTCCAACTATCTCGTATATTTGAAGACCACGGCCGCTCAGTACCGCGCCGCTGCCGTTTAGCACGAGCTGCCTCTGCATCAGTGAACCTGTGCGAAGTAGCACGCAGGCTGTGCGCTTGCTGCCGAAATCTTGATCTGCTGAAGACGACATGATACGATCTTCGCCGACCCGATTATCGATGAGCCACCGGGCCCCGCGAAAACATTGTACACCCGTATGCTATTGGCAAATAGCACTTATTCACGCACTATGACAGTCTATCAGGTTTCCCGAAAAAAACCGTTGGAATAAATTAAATATTTCAGAATAGCACTAATTCACACACTATAACAGTCCAATCGGTTTTCTGAAAAACCGTTAGGTTTAAATGACTCAATTTTGCACTTTTCACGCACGAAATAGTCCCTAAGGTTTTTACGAAAAACCGTTAGATTTAAATATTTCAGAATAGCACTAAATCACACACACTTTAATAGTCCATTGGGTTTTTGAAAAAACCGTTGCATTTAAAAAACTATAAATCTGCACTGAATTTACATGAAATACACAGAAGATTTTTCTGCTTTAGATTTCTTAGAAATCCTTTCGATTTACTTTACTGAAATTTTTATCCATGAACAAGCGTTAAGATTTAATATTTTTTGAAAATTAATTGAGAATGCTTGAAAAAGCGTTAATTCGAAGAACGTGTGCTCACTTCGAGAAGTAACGACGCTATGACGGAAGGTGATCCCACCACCCTCTCTGGTGACCAAATGGTGAAGTAGGTAACAGGTGCTCTGATTGGTTGATACGGTATCCTGGGCTCTGATAGGACGAGACTCGCGAGAAGTTGACAACGCATTTCTCATTGTTTATGCTGGGCATTGTCACATGCCTAATAATATAGGTACTTTGACTTCTTACTTTTTGTCATTTTTAACTTTCTTCATCATCATTATCGGTGCCATCTTCATTCAATTGTATACGTCGCCATCTTGTATCAAGCTTCCAGCCAATCAGAGCTCGTATTCTGAATCGCGCAAATGATATTTTTTCACACCTAATCACGTATATAGGTAAGTGACGTCGATTTCATTGTCGGAGTCCTTAGCTACTCAGTGAACTGGTGTCGGGGAAGCCAGTCTAAATTCCCCACCTGTCTCCGAAATCACTCGTCGAGCATGGACGTGTAAAAAACATCCTAATAAATCGAACCACTTACAGAGGGCTTATCCTCACCGAAACTGCAGTAGCTGCTTTGACTTCTCATTTTTGTCAATTTCAACATTCTAACAAAGCACGAAATCTTTTATAAAAAAGTTGAATAAAAGAATAAATGTATATTTCTTTGTAAATTTTGTATATAATATAGGTACCTATGTAAATATTACCTACTTAGGTAATCTAACAAAATTCGTTAAACTTTCTTCATAAAATTTCTCTCAAATCGGTATTTATCCTTAAGAAGGAATATCGGTTGAGCCTAAAGACAGGCATACTTTTCTCTTTTGTGTCATTTTAAGCATTCTAACAAAATTTGAAAAAACTTTCTGAATAAATTTAATTCAAATCGGTCTAGGAGATCGAGCCTTAAGAAGGAACGCGCGCATACTTTTCTGCCTATGTTGTTCCTAAATTCATGGGGTTCTGATCTACCTATTTAGCAGAATTGGCCTTTACAAATGAAATGACAATACAAAATTATTGATTTACTACAAGTGTTACATCCTTGTGTTCTTGTGAGCCCTGCACTAGTAGATATAGAAACACTTGTATCGCAGGCAGCGCCAATGTGTCGCCACTTGTCTTGTAGTGCTAGTTCAATATTTTATTCTTACCCTAAATACCTAGGTACGTATTACTGTTTCGACCACAAAAATGATGAGTAATACCTTTCACCCCTAGTAGCCTAAAAGTAGCATTTCCAAAAATCCTTTGTTAGCGGATGCCTACGTCATAACATCTACCTTCATTTCAAATTTCAGCCCAATCCATCCAGTGGTTTGGGCTGTCAGTCACCTTTGAGTTTTATATACCTACCTATATAGATGAATTTATTCAAAAAGAACTGTCACAGCTATTATTTAAAAAAAACACACACACAAACAGTCACAAATCTCACTAATTTTATTAATCATTATCATCATCGTCATCACTACACTGCCTCTTAAGTTTATCCTCCAGCTCCTTAGCTGGATTGAAGACACCGCTCGTCTGTGAGTTACATATATAACACCGCGTGGACTTCTTGTACTGCTCCAAGGCGCACTTTTCGCAGAAATAGTGTTTGCATCTGTAAATAAAGAAAGAAATAGGGATTAGTACATCTATATACTCGTACATACATATATGTAAAAGAAAGTGGTGTTAGTTACACCATTTATAACTCAAGAACGGCTGAACGGATTTAGCTGAAAATTGGTGGGGAGATAGCTTAAAACCAGGAGACGGACATAGGATACTTTTTAACCCGTTTTTTTTATTGAGTTGAATAAAATCCAAAATCTGCTTATTTATTGCCTCTAAGGCGGAACAGAGTTCGCCGAGTCAGCTGGTATACCTTAAAAAAGAAATCGGTACTAAGTAAGTCCAACTATGAAATAATAACAAAAAGACTAGAATTAAAGGATTTAGTATTTACATAGTTCATAAAGTCTAAACATATATATGTATTATAATTAAATTATTAAT
Source organism: Macaria liturata (assembly GCA_964023185.1). Lineage (NCBI taxonomy): Eukaryota > Metazoa > Arthropoda > Insecta > Lepidoptera > Geometridae > Macaria > Macaria liturata. The sequence goes on along the minus strand of OZ026810.1, from coordinate 10,400,151 downwards.
AAAGATAAAAGATAAAGATAAAGCATTTTTATTGATAATGTAAAATTGTAACATACATAGGTATAGGTATAAGTACTAATATCACAGAATATGCTACACAAATTACAATATCTCGTCAAATTGAATTTAAGTATAACATTTAGTTTTATAAAATTTTAGAAGTTACAATGTCTAGTTTTATTAATAAAATAATGAAATTTTTTGTTATTAAAATCATGTCAAACATAATAATAGGTATGTAATCATACAATATGTCAATGTAATGTAATATACTGGGAGATGACTCTGGCCTCGTAACACAGCCTAACGGCTACCACGAGGTCAGAGGATTCGAAATATTTTGTGACAAAGTATTTTTGGCAAATAAATAATTTTGTATTTGTATAGAATGTACATATATACTGGCCACTTACACCGAGTCAACCAAGTCTCCAAAATATCATACAAGCCAAATGTCACAATAAAAAAAGTCAAAAAGCCAAATGTAAAAAATAAAATTGACTTTTTTGAAACTTCTTACTTTACTTATGACCGGCCGGTTGGCTTAGTTGGTAGTGGCTCTGCCTTCTAATGTAGGGGTTACGGGTTGTCAAAAACCCTAAATGTAAAAAACAAAAATGTCACATTTTCTTTACTTACTTGGTAACAACGGGCGAGGTTAAACTATTCCTGCATATAAAGCACTTGAAGGGTAGTTTCTCATCGCTATGTATCTTATAGTCCGAGTCACCACCCGCACGATTTCTTTCAACTTTTTAGTACTTATTAATAGTAATAACCTAATTAAACTAGATATTAATATACTTAGTAGTAGTACTCTAGATTATTTAACTAATCATATCATTCAATATAAAGTCCCTAAAATGTCATGAATGCTAAATGTCACAACCGAAAATGTCAAAAACCCAAATGTCATAAGTAAAAATGTGACTTACTTTACGTGGGATAGGTTTGCGTTTGACTACAGCCTACTTGATGTTAAGCATGCTGCGGCCTAGTGTGTAACAAGCTTATCTAGAAGATATCTATTAACTCTAGATTTGAAGACACTTTTTCGAATATTACTTATTTCACTTACTTGGTAACAACGGGCGACGTAAAGCTATTCCTGCATATAAAGCACTTGAAGGGCAGTTCTTCATCACTATGTATCTCATAGTCGGAGTCTCCGCCTGTATCGGTGGCCCCTCTCGGCTCCTCCCGCTCGAGCTGCCAGCCATGCTTGTAGTCAGACCTGTCGTGCAGGAACTTGCAGGAGTCTGGCATTTATAAAAAAAACACATTTATTGATAAAAAAAAGGTTTGTGCGAAATCTAACCGCATTCTCATAAAAAACTGTTCAATTTCAATTCATAGTTTTATTTCTACTTGTTCTTCTTTTTCGTCTTATTGAATGAGAGTGGCTAACTAAAGGGCCTCTGACTTGGCTTAACGATAGCCGTTCTAGACAAATAGCCGGGACCTACAATTCACCCACGGATCCACACGGACGCACCCAAAATGGATTGCCACTTTTCGGTCACCCATCCAAGGACTGACCGCGTCGACATTTGCTTAACATTGGTAATCGCATGCGATTGTCTCTGCTAGCTGAGATATTCTTGCTTGCTTTTAGAATTGTCAATATATGTACAATATATCCATAGTAAAATATTTTAATTATTTGTTGTATGATTTGCACTTGACCATAGTTTGCCCGATGGTAAGCAACAGCTAACCAATAGGTCTAAGATGGAGCGTGCTGACCCGATAAGAATTGGTTCACTCTCGCTTTGAAATCGCTGGATTATAGTTTGACGAACCAGTATACATAGAAGGATATAATCTATATCAATACATATAATAAAGCTGAAGAGGGTCATAAATAACAACATAGAATATATTAAAAAACTAATTGTTTGGGTTTACTTTAAATTTATAACAGAACACGTTTCAGTTTTTAGAATTTGTGTCAGTTTGTCTATTAATTTAAACGCTCATAACTCAAAAACGGCTGAACGAATCATTATGTTTTTGGTATGTAGGTAGTATGAGGTCTTAAAAGTATCATAGGCTACTTTTTATCTTATAATAATGCGAGCGAAGGCGCGGGCGTCCAGAAGTATATAATATTCTCATAGATGATGGTAATTTAAGAAATATATGAATGATGTCTAGAATTCTCACCTCCAAACCCACAAAATCCGGTCTCCTTATAATCTTTACATATATCAGGTTGGTAGTCCCACCGGACCGTGGCGCGGAGGTTGGCGGGCGCTCTGATTGGTCCTTTCCTGACCAATCCCGAGCTGGCATTGCCGGCCGCTGTGTCCTTCTTCTTGTAGTACTGGGCGTAGTTGTTTATACCGCGGTATACCTGGAATTAGATATACACGATGTTGTTAGACACATAATATCATTGAACACTATCAGTATACTATCCGGATTATTGACAGGGGAGACAGGGATACTGCCTAATATTCATTATATTATTGCAATATTATTATCGAAAATAAAAATTACATAGTTATTGGTATTAGATACCATTTAAGAATGTATTACTTACACCTGGATTTTAAGGTGTTTTTGTGTGCTATTTCTGGTAAAAATAGCACACACACTCTGCTATTTCTACCAGAAATATCACACACACCCTGCTATTTCTGCTAAAAATAGCACACACACCCTGTTATTTTTGGTAAAAATAGCTCACACACTCTGCTATTTCTAACAGAAATAGCATAGACCACAACTTATAGCACACTACCTTATCATCCGCCATCCCCTCCAGCTGCTCGTTGATCAGCTGCGCCTTCTCGAATATAGCTTGTGCATCTCTGTCCCTCTCGGTGTCGAGCTCGTATGTTGCTGTCGCGTTCTCTCTTTGCTGCTGCACTGAGAGCGTTGTGCGGGATGATGGCTGAAAAAAAAGGAAAAGAAAATGGTTTATAAAAAGCAGAGTATGTTGATATAGTTACATACCTACAAACAAAAGTTTCAAAAGATTTGAAACTATTCTTATTTGGATGTTGGTTCAAAATGAAAAATATTTATTACAAAAAAAATATAAATTATGCACACAGTACTTATGTTTTATAAATTAATAAAACAAATGAAAATGTATATATGGAACCACATAAAATAGATCCATTTTTGATAGAAACTTAGTATAGAGCTTATAACAAATTGTTGGTGTCAGTTCTCACTGGTAATCTAAGTTTAATATAATTGTTCATTGTATGTATGTATATGTGAATATTAACTTTTTTTTTACCATACTAATAATATCAATCAACTCCTTAATGCATTCGCTGCCCTCTTATTTTGTATGTCTATTTATACATGCCCCCTTTTTGAATTTCAATTTACGAAACGTATTGAAAACGCATAGTTCCGGTCATGTCGTTAATTCTCCGAAACCGCAAAGACGCAAGAGCAGTCAAAGCGTTAATAAATATAGTAGTAAGAAATAGAGGCTTATACTCAGCAGTAGGTGAAACACGGGCTGATATGATGACGATATTTAGATTGATCAATCATTATCATCATATCATGTTTTTTTTTTTACATTAAATAGGCTTACGTTTGACTATAGCCTGCCTGATGTTAAGCACCACCATAGTCTAAGATGTAGCACGCTTGCCTAGAAGAAAACTTTTTATTCTAGATTTGAAGACCCCTGGGTTATAATTATTTGGGAACAGGGCTCCAGGTAGAGTTCCATAGTCTCGCTGTCCTTACTATGAAGGTAGAAGCAAAGCGCTTCGTGCGAGTCTTTGGAACTTCCACCATAAACCGGTGATGCCCCGCTGACTTCCTGCTTGTTTGACGATGGAATGGAGACGGAGGAATTATATTGTGAAGCTCCGTTGCACACTCACACTCGAAAAGTAACTGATAGAAGACCGAAAGGCTAGCAACCTTGCGACGATGTTCCAAGATTTGGAGCTTCGCTTTAGCAACGGTGGCTTCTCCAATGATCTTCTTAGCTTGCCTCTCAATCGACTCCAACGCCTCAAGCTGGTATTGGGCTGATCCGTCCCAAAGGTGTGAACATGTTCTATCATGCCTATGTTCAGCCACTGCTGAGTATAGGCCTCCTCTCCGGCGCGCCACAGAGTATGGTCTCTAGCCTGCCTAATGTACTAAGAAATGTCATCCGACCATTGGGCTGGTGGTTGAATGCTACAAGTAATAAATAAAATAATATTTCTGCACTTGTGTCATGGGTACTAGGTAATGGATACAATACATATATATACTTTCCTGTAAATACATACTTATTATACATAGAAACGACCAGATTCAAGTAAATTACAAATTTAACTAATATTCAAAATTGCTTATGTTAAGTGTGAATCGAACCCGCACCCCTAGATTAGAAGGCAGAGGCACTACCAACTAAGCTAACAGAGCAGTCACAAAATATATATACCTTTTCTTCATCACTACTCTTATCACAATCTTCATCTATTTCGGTCTTCTGTTTCTTCCCACCAGTAGTCTGTATGTTTGGATTGTTTTTCTGTGGTCTTTTGCTTGGTAACACTACGGTCTGGTCTTCTGAATCTGAGCTGTTCTTCTCTGAAAGTGTGGTTGAAGTTTGTGATTAAAACATTGGTTGTTATAATATTAATGGTAGAAATCTTGTGAAATAAATCATTGTTATAAGTTAATAATATATAATCTTATATTGTGTCTAATATACTTAAATTATGTACAATTGTGATTTCTAATTGATGTGTAATCTTTTGTTTACAAATAAATTGTTTATCTGGTTTTATCTGTTATAAATTAGGTAGGTACAGTATTTAAGTAATTGAATGTGAAACAGATTATTTTAGGCAAACTAGTGAAATTTTTAAGAAGATAACATTTTTTGTTTGAAAACTAGTGAATTATAATTTACATCATCAGACAAATTGGGTAAGTTATTTTTATTTAGGTAAGTATTTCTTATGCAACACATTTAAACTAAATCAATTTTATCATCAGTTCAGTAACAAACTTCACTGACCTCCATTACTACTAGTTAGTAATGGAGGTCAGTGAACAAACTTATACTAATAATCATGATAGCCTGCCATTCCCTTGTGGAAAAGAAACAAACAAACCAAAAAACATGCATTTTAATTATTTAACCTAACATAATATAGCGCCAAAGTTTTAGTTGAATCTAGCCAGCCACAGTATTGTACCTACAGGAATTTACAAAATCAACTCAATTGTGTATGTGTTTTGTGGTCACATTGTGGAAGTCTGGTAAGTAGATAAAAGCAAGGTAAGCCGCAAAACTATCCCACTAATTTTTTTATCGAAAAACCTATTTAGATAGCTGCAGGAACACCGCTTTGGAGTTGAAAATATAACCTCAAAATTCGAACTACTATTTAATATCTTTTGGAGCTGTTTTATGAGTACTTTTACAAAAGATATTCTCTTACCTTCTGAGCTAGATGTTTTTCGTTTCCTACCACCTCTGTTTCTGATATAACGCTTTTTAAATGTGCTTGGAACTTCGACTTCTTCGTCCGACATTTTTAGGTCGACTTTCACAGACAAGTAAACTAAATCAGTTGTAACACAAGTAAAGTAAATTTAAAAAGTATAATCTATTTAGTTGAATTTGTAAATCATTGGAGACTACACAAACACAACAAAACGAAACAACACAACACAAATTATTACACAAAGCCTCACTCACTCACACTCTCACAGTCACAACACAAAGCAAAATCTGACAGAACAAAATATAATTTATTCGGAACGTCAATGTCATTATTTTTCTTTAAGCTTATAACGACTTCTATATTATAATGCCAAATTTATAAGTACTTACATATTATTTTAATTTTGTAAACAAGAACTCGACTAAATGTGTTCAAACTGCTCAAAAATACAAATAAATTACGAATCGTTTATTAATATGAGTGAAGTACTCTGTTAAAACTCGATTATAAACTGAACTCTAGAGCTGCCCACGTAACGATTGGCACAGCTTAACTATCTATTAATTAATTCTTTATTTATTAATGCAGTAGGTAGGTACACAATACAATCCAACATTTCTAGAACTAATTCTAAAAAAATTGAGATGTGTGACCCTGCCGCTATGAAGTTTAGATCATAATCACTTTTACAAAATCTCGTAACGATTGGCACAATCATGACTAAAAGTGGGAACGTACACTAATTCAGTCACCTAAGCAATAGGTACTTAATCACTTATCATGTCATCACAAGCGTCCACCTAGTAGGTACCTGAGCTACGGGCGCGTCAATTATTATGACAGGATCCGCGGAACATAACCCTACCTGCGGATGAAATCGAAATTAACAATTTCCTTACAGTTAGCGGGCGGTGGTACGTGTACGTTAGTTGTAATCTAAATAAAAGTAGCTTATCCATGTAGATTACTATTACTGGGCCTAATCAATCTACATCCATAAGTACTATTATTTTATCTAAAAGGTCCTGCCGCTTAGGAGTGACGAATGACATTTTATACTCACAAACTTTCGCCTTTTTTATGTAAGTTTATTGTGTTAAGAAGCATAGATGCTGCCATCTATCTAACTTTAACTCAAGTAAAATGCCTCTAACTATTCTAACACCGTATAAGCTCCAAGTCACCTATATTTAAGTACGCAACGAGAATAACTTAGTTCACACTTACTTCCTTGTCGAGGAGAAGAAGGGCGTATCTCGCTGTGCGTAGATGTATGGTGGACTAGATGTGGTATTATCTTGTAGATTGATTTGTGATGAATTTGTGATACTTGATAGGTAATTTATAAATTTTTGTTTTATACACAGAATAGGTTTGCACTTGATCATAATTCGGCTGATGTTAAACGATCATTACGGTCTTGGATGGAGCGTTTTTACCCAGTAAGAACCGATTCACTCTCGCTTTGAAGATAGCAAGATATACTAATAGATAGATGCAATATCTAATTATATGACAAATTAATATTAGGAGCCTAAAGGTTATTAAATTTCTAATAGATTATTATTTACTTATTAGTTTCAATATAGGTACGATTAGCAGACTTTTCGAGTATTTTCTTTGAAGTACGGATTAACTGTGTGTCTGTGTAATTACATGCCATTACATAAATATTATAATAATATTAATATAAAGTTGTAAAAAATAAAGATTCTGTGAATTGGACATACAATTGGAATATTCAGAAAAAAATACGTAGTCAAATTTATTTATTTAAACGCCATTTTAGCCCGAGTCAGTCTGATATTAAACAATGCGACTTTTATTCAGTTTCAAAGTTGTAGTTGGTTATGAGTGTTGAAAAATAATTATTTAAGCCACATCTAGCACAAAACTATATCCATGTTTAAACATTTTGCACATACGACATTATCGAAATGTCACCCAGAAAATAGTATACTACTTTTGCCGAGCTCCACCTAAACTCCAAAACGACGTAAGTTATTCGTAAAACAGCGTTAGGATACGTCCTTTAGTTATGACTAGGAAATGGTCTCGATCGAAAATGGTATACCACTTTTACAAGAACATTGATCTAGTTGAAAAAGGGCCTATGTAACCGATTTTTGGCGCAAGAAAAGTCGTTTTTGAGTTGAAGTTTTTAAAGTTATTTAGATTTTTGAAAGCGTATTTGCGATTTACTTTTTTTAATGATTGGGCATATCCGTAAACATGTTTTGTAATTTTAGTAATGTGTTTTACGAATTTTTCGTTTTGTAAATGGGTGAACGGGTTATAGGTAAGTACTTATTTTACTTGCAACATTGTATTAAACAATCTCAGCTCCCTTCTATAACTTATTTAGTTATCCTTGACTAATGATGTTATAAATATTATGTGTCAAAGAAATTTTAAAATGATTAATGCCTACTATTAATGTCTGTCTAATAATCAGGGAGCACCTGAATTCAATCTGAGCAGGATCGGGACGAGTGGCGTACTAGAAGAGAGGCCTATGCTCAGCAGTGGGCGATAACAGGCTGATGGTGATGATGATTCATTCTCCTCGCTTAATTTCATTCAAATCGGGTTCAGCGCTTCGAGTGTTACAATTTTTGGTTATGTTCGTATCTTATTATTAACTAGTGGACGCCCGTGGCTTCGCTTACTTTATTTCAGGATAATAAGTGCTGATGATACTCCTAAGACTTCATACTACCTACATACCAAAAATCACGATGATCCGTTCAGCCGTTTTTGCGTTATGAGCGTTTAAATAAACAGACAAACACATAAACCGATAAACAGAAAAAAATCTAAAAACTGCCGAAACGTGTTCTGTTATGGATTTAAAGTTTACCCAAACTTTTTTTTCTAATATCTTCAATGTAAGATTTTTGACCCTCTTCAGCTTTATTATATGTGCCTATTACTTGAGCAAAACTTCTGGATTTTATCAAAGTAAATTGTAACAATAACAAAGTGTGAATGACGCTAATGACTCAGATAACTAGATTTGTCAAAACATTTATTTTAACCCTTGACCTCGGATATAAAATATACAGAGCGAGTAGTGATATTACTAGTGAAGCCTCTTTTTAAACGATTTCAAGTTCAATCAAGTCGATTCAAGTTTAAAGAAGGTTATCAAGTGTTCTGAAAGCCTTTTTTTTGTAATTCTTTTTAGCAAGAAATTTATTTAAAAAAATATTTGGTAACATCTTATTCCCAATGTAATGGTTGAAGTCTTTTCTTACATATCATTATAACAGCTATCTTTTTTTAATTTAATCTGTAAAAAAAATATTTTTATTACCTAAGCTTTTTATATAAGAAAAATATTTATTTTCATCATTATTTTTTTATATGTACTGGACAATCAGGCATTTTATTATCAATTCATCTGAAACGTCTCCTGCAAGAGGCGAAACTGTAGTCCAAGGAGGGCTGAAATGAAAATGGGTCTCAAACGAGGCTGCCGTAACATATCATTATCACTACATAGTATAAAGCAAAGTCGCTTCCCGCGTCTGTTCCTATGTTTGTCTGCTTAGATCTTTAAAACTACACAACGGATTTTGATGCAGTTTCTCTAAATAGATAGAGTGATTCAAGAGGAAGGTTGACGCGTGCGAAGCAGCGGACAAAAGCTAGTATCATTATACAATATTATATTTCACTATTATATACGCTGTCAATATTTCTATCTTCTTGTCCTAAAAATTAAGATGAAATAAACGACATTTTCTTATCTTTTACACCAATTAAAATACCATAAAATGGCCACGCGCCATAACACATCAAAACACCATTATCAAAGAAATATTTCACGATTATTTTAATGAGTGAATAAAAATGGTACGAAACTTAATCTTATACGTAACTAGGGGTGCCCTGTGTGTTTTTATCTGCGTTAATTTGGGGTGAAATGTTGCCATTATAATAAACTAGGATTTAATCTATTTCTGTATTAAATTTCTTCCAAATCGGTTCAATTATTTAGCGTTAAAGAGAGACCTACATTACTAACAAACTTCTTCATAAATTTAGCGGCAAGTCAAAGGCTGGTCAAAAATAAGGTTTTTAAATAGTAGTTCGAAATTTATGAAAGGGTATGTTTAAATGTAAAAAAACAACGCATCTTAAAGGCTAAAACCAAACGCAACAAAGGAATCATCCCAATAATTTACGTATGTCAAAACACAATAATCGTCAGCAAAGATAAAATCGTCAGAATATGACCCTTCGCTTTGACCTTTTTGACGTATCATACCGCAAGGGCCAATATACTCCGTGCAAGAAACCAGTACGGACCTCCTTGGTACGCAGCTCACGTAGCGAAAAAAGTTATCTGTCAAATAAAAACTCGCGGGAAAAACAACTGTCATTCGATCTCCGCGAACGTACCGAAGAGGTTGTCTGTTTCTCTTTGAAGGTTTTGAAGTAAAAAGTTTTGCGATACTTTTCGATATTGGCTTTTGACTAAAAAAGATTTGTCAATTTAGCGTATCGATAAAGATTATTTGGATAATTTGTGTGATAACTAAATAGTGAAGTGTCAACTTTGTTACATTTATAAAGTTTATGTTAAGTTGTAAAGGAGTGAAAAGTTGAGAAAAAGCTGTTATTTTTATCGGTAAGTCGAGAACTTTCTCAGTTTGTTTATTTAAACGTGTATTGAGTCCGTTTTGTTATCTGAATGATATATTTACAGAAAATAGTATACTGAGTTACTGATCATGTTGTTTAGGGGTAACTTTCATATACCCTACCTAAGTAGTTACACCAACAAGCTTTTGTTTTACGACTGCGAAAAAACAGATGAAAAATCTGTAGAAAAGCATTTATTTTTTACATTTTTGATTACAATAAGATTTATATACTACATTAATTTAGATCCTAGAACATTATGTATTCAGTGTAAGGAGAGATAAATTATATAATATAAACAAAGGTTTATTTGACTAGTGTCAAATAATAGTTCTTATTGTAGTATTTTGTTTAGTAACAAAAAACTACAATAAGAAAGACACATATTAAAAGTAGTACTACAAACGCGCGCCTTTATAGTTGAAAACAATCTCTCCCAGGCAACTGTAAGGAAATATTTGCTCAACAGAACTTCCCCAAATGAATGATACGGGGGAGTTACGACTCTAATTCATGACGAATACTCGAGGAGTATCTCTGTATAGAATGTGTTATAAATGAGCCTATTTACATAAATTTATCTCTCATTATAAGTGCAGTGTCGTAGGTCACAGCTTAGCTTCAGATAACATTAAATTAATTAAATATTTGTGGCCATTAGAACGCGCGGATGAGTGGGCGGGGTTTTAGCCCTTTAGCACTGAATTTAGCCTTTTTTTGGCGTTTAGCACAGAATTTAGCCTTTTTTTTGGCCCTTTAGCACAGAATTTAGCCTTATTTTCGCCGTTTAGCGACCAACAGCAATCAAGCATATTTTCTGAAGAGTTATATTTCTATAGTAGTTATGTATGAATTATTCGTAGGACTAATATTTTAAGCACAAATGTTTGGAATATAGATACAGAAACATGATATAGAAAGTCAAGATAAGTTGATGCCCGCGGATTCACTTGCTCGAACGAACTCCCTCAATGAATTAATTCTGCGGGGGAGTCACAACCCTCAGTAACGAGAAATATGACTCAAAGAGGAGGAACGCAGGAGCCATTGCCTTTTGACAACAGTTATACAATCATGTTGTTTTAACCAATGATAAGATTAATATGATACGACGAGCAAGTCGCGTGCCTGATGGAAAGTTCCATATTTTATTATCGTTTACTTTCAAAATTTAGGTACTTAGTGACAATACAAAAGAAATAATCACGTTAACTTTATGGAGAGGAAATTTAGTAATTTTGTTTAATCTTTTTAACCGACTTCCAAAGAAAGAGGTTATCAAGTCTTCTGAAAGTTTTTTTTACGTTTCAACTGATAAATATATTTAACGAAATTTGGTAACGAGATAGATTAAGCTTGGGAATAGCATACACATCATATGCATATTTTTAACCCGAAATAGAATTGGTAACACTACAAAGCGCCGCCGCCTGTTATATATACCTACCTTAGTAACTGGTAAAGTGATATTCTAATTGGGCGCTTTCGAAGGTCTGATGACACGTTAAATTGTAGGTTCTGCAGTTATTTATCATAATTTGTTGTCGCTCAACCATTTAAGAGACCTCTAGGGCGTTTTCACAACTGCCTACACTAGAATTTTATGTCCTAATCTCATACTATAAAAAGATCTTGGTGAATTTACACCAAGCGAGCGAATGCTCATTCTACCCCCACTTTGTTAAATTATTTTAGTGTAAACGGGAGTAGTTGTTCTTAATACCGATATACCGTCCATGTTTAATGGAGCCTGTAATTTAGGGTTTAGCTTTTTTGTGCCTTTCCAAAAGTCTTTAAAATCCTTTTATTTTATGACTAGATGCTAATATGTCCATTTTGATTAATACGTTCGCAGATTCTATAGAATGCTCTAAGAATGCTCGCTCGCTCGATGTAATAAACGTCGCGCGAGCTGTTACTTAGAGCGTTCTTGAGCGGTATCTTCAAAGTGTTCTTGTGTTCTAGCGAATGTACATTATTCATATCTGTTATTATGTAGAAGGCTCTTGTCTAGCTCTTTCTTGTTATTACTTTGTTCGTTTGGTGTAAACGCTGAATTCGACTTTCGTTTAATAGTCTAAGATTGGACCAAACATATTTTTTTTGTGTAATTTATTAAATCAAAAAATATATTGCATATAATATGCATAAATATATTGCATAAAATATATATATATAATACATAATATATATATAAATATATATATATATATATATATTCAGGGACATTGCACACAGCGCCATCTAGCCCCACACTAAGCAAACGCTTGTGTCGCGGGTACTAGATAATGGATATAATACTTATATACTTTTCTTTTGTAGATATATACTTAATATACATACAAACGACTATACTCAACACAAGTAATTATAAATTTTAAAATTTATAATCGGAGCGGGAATCGAACCCGCAACCCTAGATTAGAAGGCAGAGCAGGTAATTACTAAGGACAAACAGGTTGCCTATCGAACTTCAGTCCAGGACATTTTAAATACATTTTTGAAAATTTGTTTGGTCCATTAGTGAAGGTCGTTCTCTCGGGATCCAATACTAAAAAGATCACGAGAGAATGCTCTAGCTTTATTTTCGTTTGATGTAAATCTACCCCAATATCATGTTAAAATTCTTTCCACAGATCAAATATGGATATAGAGAACGCAAACTGCAAGGCGAGAGTGTCCCAGTGCGCCGACATGGAGGCGCTTACCATCGAGCGGCCTATCAAGTTTAACAGGTCAGTCATATACAATCATCATAATATTATCACACAAAAAATGTTTGTATGTGTGTTTGTTATTGCCTTATGGTCAAACAGTATGCACTTATATAGATGTAATTTTTTTGTTAGAAATTTGGAGATAAATTCTTCATTAACAATCCTTTAATTTGAAGTCACATACATTATATATATACATTATTTTCACAGAGCTTTGAAGTCCATGCTTGTCGTTCTGTGATTATTTTCAACTTTTTAGTACTCGCACCACTAAAAGCTTATTATATTATGACGTATACTTGTGTCAATTCTGTTTTTTTCTTCATTATTTCATATATTTATTTATTTTCCGCAGAGAAATAACGGACCTAGAGAAGTTAGTAGAGGAGCTGCACAGGGTGTTCACTCGGCAGCACGTCAACATACAAGATGTGCAGCAACTGATGGCGGGATACAAGTCCGAGCACCAGCACTGGAGGAAGTACGCCAAGTTTGATAGGTTCCGGTCAGTGTGGCTTTTTTAATTCTTCTAAATTTAAAAAAAGAGTTTTTTTTAATTGACTAACTCGGCCAAAAAACTCGTCCAAATTGGTCGAGTTGTCTATAAACCGACAATTCTTGTGTAGCCACAAGAATTGTCAGTCGGGTTTCCAGCACCGCCCCAGGGTCCTCTGACACACATTAAGTGTGAAGAAGCTAGTAGAGGCGCTGCACAGGGTGTTCACTCAGCAATCCAAATGGATTCTAGTTAGGTCAGTGAGTGTGTTATGTATTTTGTTCCTTCTTTAAAGAAGGAACACACTCACCACACTCTGACCAATCCGTTTGGCGATTATGCACATATGCATAACATTTGAAATGGAGATAGATTTAATATTTAAAAAACAGATTGTTCAGTCTGATTCGGATAAACATTATCATCATCATCAGCCTAATGGGACCCACTGCAGGGCATAGGCCTCCGCCCTCTTACGCCAATACTCCCTGTCTTGCGCTGTTCTTGCCCAGATGTTACCTTCTAACTTTCTAATATCATCCAGCCACCGTTGCACAGGTCTTCCTACACTTCGCTTACCTAGCCGTGGTATGAAAGGCTTTATTTATCCAAAATTGATTAATGTTTTTTTTCTTTCTTTGTTATTATTATCGTGTGTAGCAATAAAAAAAATATCTATTCTATTTTATTCTATTAATACAGGCAACTCCGCGGGGTGCTCCTAAATGCAAAATACTATGAAGAAATTCAAAAGCATTAGTTTATACCTGTTTTTTACAAGCCTTTTATTTTGTCTGAGGCGCTATAGGCGGTTTGCAAAACTCCCGATACCAGAATTGGCCTACAGACATACACACAATACAGACTTCATTCATACAAACTGACATAAAAAAGATAAACCGTACTGGTAGTATATTTTCTAAATAGTTTTATTTTTTTGCGTCGACGCCCCGCCCACTGCCCGGCCTTAAGATAATCTTGTTTTTGTAACTCTTACATTGAATCATCTAAATATTTTCATAATTTTATCATCTTTTTATCATTTTTATCAGCTTCGTGTGGGGTACGTAAATGTATCCGACGATGTTGTAAAAATTGAATTGTTGGTATTAAAAACGAATGTTCGTATGAGACTGACCAACTCTGGTGCCAGAGTTTTTAATCCGCCCTAATGGCCAGTAAATCTCGCCTTACCCCTGTACAATTTTATTATATCAACGCCCACAATGTCACTTCGTGCTTCCGTGGGTCGGGTGACACTTTAAATTATAGGTAACAAGTCATTGTCATAATAGGTAAAACTGTCGCTAAACTACGTTTGAAACCTCTAGGGTGGTTTAAAAACACTCGACATCTGAGATGGTAACTAGATATTTTATAAAATTGGTTTATTTTAGCCGGTAAAATGTATTAAAATTGATGATTTGAAAACACTTGTCATAATCGAATTTGTTTACAAATTTATTTGCATACATGACTGATATTATGACCAATAAAAAGATTAATGAACGTTTGTTTTCAATAACTTAACCGAAACTTAACTAAAAAACAGCTGTTACCAAAACAAAGTATAGGCTTATCTTTAAATGTTGCTGTGACAAATATAGGTTTTAACATTGTCATGTTATAAAAGCAAGTTTAAGTTTTGAATAAATTTGGAGGTTTAAAACCACAATAAATTGAAAATTCTTCTAGGTAGGTTATAGCTTCACATAAAATTTTAAATTGTTATAAATAAAGTTATCATTCGGTGCAAAAAACACTGTTAATTCAAATTATAGAGTTAAGGGGTACAATCTAAAAAAATCTAGGTAAACGTATTACACCCTAGGCTGCAGCAATGCTTAACATCAGGCAGGCTGTAGTCAAACGTAAACATATTCCACATGAAAAAAAAAATCGGTTGTCTGTAAAGTTGGTTTACTGCTTTGGTTTACTGACGGTAGTTGAACGTGGCAACGTCATAAGAAAATACTGACGGAATGGTTGCATTTTTCAAAAGAAATTTTAATGGTAGAGACCGTTTCACGAAAGAGTTCCCTCAGTTAAGGCGCCATAACCGCATGATTATATTATCATCTAATAACTATGAAATGTTAGTTCCAAATTTCGTTAAGTTAGTTCTTTGTATCGTAATTAATTAATATAATTGGCTCACGCCGATTTAATTAAATTGTATATATTTTTTTTAAAGATATTTATTTGACAAAACACTGGTACTACTTAACATAACTTATTACTAGATTAATGTACCTATACAATGTTAATGTGTGTTTCTTGTGAACCCCGAACTAGGCCAGGGCCTGTATCTCGGTGGTTCATGACTGAGAGTAACCAAAATGGCATATTACTAAGTGATTCGCGGATTTCCATTGTAACAGTGATCACTTACTCTAATAAACAAAGTGATTACAAAAACAAGACCAATTCCTAATTTGAACATTATGACATTAATAAAATTACTGTAATCAAACCTACTCAATTACATTACATTAATTAATTAATTAAATGGAACGCCTCAGAGGTAACGCCGCATGAGTCATTTTTTGCATGTTTTTTGATACGTGCAGCCGGCTCCATCGAATTATAAGACGTTGTCACGTCAAAAGATATGCTTGCTACTGAGAAGAGAGAAGAGAGAAGAGAGAGAGAAGAGAGTGAGAAAGAAGAAAGTGAGAGAATTGGCTGATGTTTTCCAATAACCCAGTTAAAACATATTTTGCGTAATATGTTTACCAAATTTTCGCAGAATCTATTTCGGTCTAGGAAAATGCCGTGATAAGAATGTTTGATTTATCAATCACTATGGAGTTGTTAAAATTTTATGACTGGTAAAGGAGTACTATATACGTTGTATTAGTATGTAATAATCATAACAATGATAAATTATGGGTTTCAGAGGAAACTTACTGATATGATTTAAATACATGATTTGGCTTGAAATTCTCTTAAATAAGGCTTTTAGCAAAATAACTAAATGTACAAGTAATCATAAGTAAAAGCTTAACTTCAGTAGGTATTTAATCAGTTTTCGAACGCGGTCAGTCCTTGGATGGGTGACAAAGAAGTGGCGTTCCATTTTGGGCGCATCCTTGGGTTGGATGTCACGTTAAATTGTAGGTTTCCGGCTGTATGTCATAATAAATAAATTATTAACCCCATACTAAGCAAACGCTTGTGTCGTGGGTACTAGATAACGGATATAATATTTATATACTTTTCTTTTATAAATTTATTTATTTATTTATCGTATGGCATATATACATACTTATTATACGAGTACATACAAACGACCAGATTCAACACAAATAATTATAATTTTTAAAATTCATAAATACTTGTGTCCCGCGGGAATCGAACCCGCAACCCCTAGATTAGAAGTCAGAGCCACTACCAACTAAGCTAACAGGCCAGTTTACTCGTAGTCATAGTACGGCAGTCGTTAAGCTCATGTTAAGCTCTAAAGGGGGTTTGAAAACTTTTACACCAGAGTTGGCCACACTCATTCGAAATTACTTACTTACTATCGAATACAATAAAACTAGACCTAATTTCATTATATTAACTAAACGGTTTTCACTCACGTGTAAATTGCGTAAGTTGTTTACGCGTTTCGGATGTTATGACATCCATCTTCAGAACGTATGTTCTGGGACCGCGGCAGCACGCAGACAGAGACAGAGACGCAGAGAGAGTGTCTGCGTGCTGCCGCGGTCCCAGAACATACGTTCTGAAGATGGATGTCATAACATCCGAAACGCGTAAACAACTTACGCGATTTACACGTGAGTGAAAACTGTTGAGTTAATATAATGATAAAATGTCTCACGAAAGTTTTAATATTAAAATAGACCTAATTTCATAAAATTCACGTATATTTTTGTCTTATTCCAGCTACACACGTAACTTAGTGGACGCTGGTAACGGTGCGTTCAACATAATGATACTATGTTGGGGCCCCGGACACGCCTCTGCTATACACGACCATGCTGACTCACATTGCTTCATGAAAATGCTCAGCGGATGCCTTGAAGAAGTCAGGTAAATTACAATTTAATCTTAATTCCATAAAAAAGGGTATATCAACTGACCAATCACTCGATCAACTGATCAATCAGTCTATCAACTGATCAATCAGTCTATGTTACTGACCAACCAGTCTATCAACTTTTCAAAGCATCTACCAAATATGATCAAGCAATGTTTTAGATTTAATGGTGGTATGAATATTCTTGACACTAAAAATCACCACTTACACATAAAGAAGAAAAATCAGATCGTTTGCCAGTCACTCATATAAAAATAACTTAACTAATCATCATACTCTAAGCCATATTAAGTTAAACGGAGCGTCACGTAATACTTGAAACGTTTTAGATTATTAGTCTTAAGAATGACACGGACATTTTTTGTGCTAGTAAAACTCAAGTGAAACCGCGGACATCCAGTAGTAGGTATGAATGTAATGTTACCATCGTGATATAATCAATTGCTCTTTATTAATCAAAATCCCCTTTTCCTTTACGTAAAACTGTTTATCTATTCAACTGTTTATAAATAATATTGGAAGTGATAAACTTCTATTTAATAGTTATATTTACTTATCTAAATATGTTTAACTGTTTACAGTTAATTAGAGAGCTAATATGTATACATTAATAATTTATATTGTATCTGCTTGGAACCAGTTAAATTTTGTTTATCAATGAAACTGGCCACGTTATATGAATTTATCTTTATCACTAGGTATACATGCTTATTGATGACTAGTGGGCGCCCGCGGCTTCGCTCGCTTTATTTTAGGATAAAAAGTAGCCTATGATACTCTTAAGACCTCATACTACTTACATACCAAAAAAGCATGAAGATCCGTTCAGCCGTTTTTGCGTGATGAACATTTAAATTAACAGGCAAACAGAGACCCAGAAAAAAAGACAAAATGTCTAGTAATTGTTGGAACGTTTTTTCTTTAATACATATAATGTTCAGACTTTCGACCCAATTCAGCTTTATTATATGTATATATAGGTATATATTAATCTCTTATGTTAAAATAAGTGTGGTTGATTATAAGCGAGTGTGGCTCGGTGGGGAACTGTCCATCTAACAATGTGACGATCCCAGTTCGAATCCCAACTCTACACCATTGACTTGCTTTTCAAGTTATATGTGGATTTGCACTGGTTTAATGATAAAACATCGTGAGGAAAATGTCATTTTTGAGGACCACAAAAAACAAAGGCGTATTGTGTTATCCGTGGAAGGACTGGGCGTCCACCACAATGTATGTGCATAAGAGAACTCCCCTAACAAATTGAATCTGCGAGGGAGACATAAGCATAACCCTCATTAATGAATAATACCAATAAAAAGGTTGTATATTTCTTTAAAGGATGCTGATTTTAAAGCTGAAAAAGCTTTATTATTGTGTTACCAATAGTATCTGGCAAAGATTCACCTCACTCCAGTTTTGGTTACATATTTTACTTCAGTATTATCCAATGCGTGCAATTTCAAGTTAAACTAACCTAAAAAAAACTAAGCTCGAAAGTCAATTGCAATTCCAATGCAATATAACTTATACTCACAGCTTATTTCATAGCTGAAAAATTGAACCTTATTAGCTACCAATTTAAAGCTCAAATTTGAATGGTTTTATTATCTTTAACAATCATTAAGTATAGTGGTAGTCTCCTAGCGGACCTAAGACAGGTCTTTCAAGGTCTCTGGTTAAGTACTAGGTATCCTATACAGAAAAATCTTGATATACATGCAACAAACAGAATAAAAGAAAACTAAAAAAAGGGAAAAATCTACACATGATAAATTATGTGCTAAGTACTTTCACCTACCTCAACATTATAAATTTAATTTCTTCAATTACATATTTACTAAATAGAACTATATGCTATAGTTTCTATATTTCGACCGCGTTTCCATATAAAAAATTACCTAAAAAAATTAGGAGACCAAAAATATATGCTAATAATTCTAATTTTAATAAATGACTTATTTATATCCAAACAAAAATGTAGCCTATCAAAATGAAGCTCAAAAATTAATTATAACAAATTACATTTACATGTTATTGCTAAACAAATATATATATAATAATTACAAGTAACCATGTAAAGTTATTTAAGTTAATGCTTAGAACTGACTTCTAGTTTTTTGTGACTGTTACTAGAAGTCAGTTCTAAGCACTAACTTAAATAACTTTACATGGTTACTTGTAATCATTATATATATTTTTTTTTGTTTTGCAATCACATGTAAATGTAATTTGTTATAATTAATTTTTGAGCTTCATTTTGATAGGCTACATTTTTGTTTGCATTATAACTGTGATTAAGTACGAGCATGTCCGGTTATTACTTAGTCGTACAAGCCGGTGTAACTTGATTTCATTTTACTCCTTTACGTTTGTCGGTTTATGTTACCTAACAGAAAACAAGAAAATGTATAACAAACTATAGAGATAAAAGTTTAATAACTATGTAAGTCTTAAGTTGTAAGTGGCAAAGCTATTGACGACGCACTCAGTCTTCGGATGGGTGACCAAAAATGGTATTTTGTTTTTTGACGCATCCGTGGGTCGTGCGACATGTTAAATTGTAGGTCTCGGCTGTTTGTCATTTGGCAGTCGTCAAGCTATGTCAGAGACCCTTTGGGTGGTTTCAAAACTTGAGCAGCAGAATTGGTCACTCTACAAGAATTTACTTTATTGAATATCCAGGAAGTGTCCTAGCTATGGAAAAAACTATACTTGTTTATAAGGACTTGACAACACATTTCTAAGATTGTATCTCCTTAGAAGGATTTTACCATCTTAGGTAAATATTGTCTCATGATAATGTAGTTGCTGCTGTTTTATGTACTTACCTTTTGTATCCGTATTTTTTGTGACGTAATGCTTATTGAATGAAATTAGTTAGTATGAGAGTATGACTTGACAAACTCTTGACACCAGAGTTGGCCAGTTTCAATCGATATTCATCATTTATTCATAAAGCTATTTTACACTTTACATTACACATATTAGTAGAAAAATAATTACATAACTATCTATCTATGTATGTATACCTACACATAATAGAGCTAAAGAGGGTCGAAAGCCTGAACATTAAAGATATTTAAAAAAATGTTTGGGAGATACTTAGAATTGACAACAGAACACGCTTCATCAATTAATAGATTTTTTGTCTGTTTATCTGTTTCTCTGTTTATTTAAACGCTCATAACGCATAAACGGCTGCACAGATCATCATGATTTTTGGTATGTAGGTAGTATGAGGTCGTAGAAGTGAGATAGGCTACTTTTATCTCACAATGATGTGAGCGAAGCCGCGGGCGTCCACAAGTTAAGTATAAATTTATAAATACCAGGTCAACCCGACCCGGTCGATTTAGACCCGATTTAGGCTTATTTAGCGACATTAAATAAACAAATAAATATTTCAGGACATATCACACAGCGCCATCTAGGCTCACACTAAGCAAACGCTTGTGTCGTGGGTACTAGATAACGGATATAATACTTATATACTTACTATGAGACGAATTTACTTTTTACATATACTCTATGTATCTTATCAAGGACTGGTTTATCCCAATAAATAAGACATTGATAAATGGAAGTACTCAGAACGAAGTAAATATTATTACTTCAATCCAGCGTCAATGTGATTGATAAATGTTGCGTCAGTTGTTTTGTACATATATCTATACTATATGTATCTGTTTAGCTGAGGAAATGTACATCGTTTTATTGTTATTGGAAATAGCTTAGCTATGTACTTTATGGAAGGGAACAACTTTGTTAAGAGGGAAAGAAATAAAGAAAGAAAACATCTTATTGGGATAGATTTTGCTACACTACACGTAAAAACAACAAGAACATTATTTTACAGCATAATGTAGATTGTAGCCCCATAATAGGTATATGATAGTATAATCTAAATATATAAAACTCAAAGGTGACTGACTGACTGACCGACTGACTGACTGATATAGTGATCTATCAACGCACAGCCCAAACCACTGGACAGATTGGGCTTAAATTTGAAATGAAGGTAGATGTGATTTGATGTGTAGATGACGTAAGCATCCGGTAAGAAAGGATTTTTGGAAATGCCACTTTTAAAGGGGTGAAATAGGGGATGCAAGTTTTACTTCTTAATGCGAGTGAAGCCGGAAGCACCCACTAGTTTTCTATATATTTGAAGTTTTTACGATAAATATTTTAAAGCAATGTATCAAGTTTATACGAAGTGGCTAGAATTTGGAGACCTTTTACAATACAATGCAATATAACTTAATTGCACACCAAAAATAAATTACACATACAATATGAAATAAACTTAAACTATAAATGAATGCACAAGTGACCTTTTCAATCTCTATTAGAATACATTTTGGTCGTAGCTATAATAACGTGGTATAACAGCCGTTTAGCATTGTCAAAAACCCTCAAAAACATTGCCAAAATGCCTTAAATGAATAATTATTTTTAAAAGATTTTTCATCTTCTATTTCAGATACGACTGGCCAGAAAATGTCGAACCCGAAGTGCGAAAAATGCTAAAAAACAGTTCGAAACCAGTCCGCCGGTGTTGTTCCGAAAGCGAAGATTACAACACCAGCTGTCACAACGGCGCTTGTCAAAATAAAAATGGCGACCAAAATGGCGGCGGTGAAAATGGGAATAGCCAGAATGGCGATGAGCCAGAAACTTGTGAAATGGAAGAAATTGGTAGAACGAGGCTTGAGTTGAACGATGTTTGTTATATTAATGGTGAGTTTACTTACTATCTCTCTCTCTCTCTCTCTCTTTAGTCGTATTTCCTCATGACTGAGGGTCGTGACTCCCCCGCAGAATTAATTCGTTAGGGGAGTTCTCTTGTGCAGATACATCGTGGATGGTGTCCAGGTCCTTCCACGGAAAACAGATGTCCTCGGATATTGTGATCCTCAGACATGTCGGTTTCCTCACGATGTTTTCCTTCACCGCTAAGCGAGTGCAAATACACTCTTAACTTGAAAATACAAGTCATTGGTGTAAGGTCGAATTTGAAACAAGTTGCGTCTGGATGAAAAGCAGGCACTGGAACCGCTGAGCCACACTCGCTTATCACACTATCTATACTTACCTAATAATAATGTACGTAGTTATTTTGTAAGTGAATAAATATATCTAAGTACGAACTTATCTTACGTGTGACAGATGATAGTCATACTTCACTACTCAGCTCGATTATGAACTTTTTATAATAAAATAAAATAAAATAGCCTATATTGCCCATTTACAAATGATATAAGAACTTATAAAATAATTTTGAATTAAATTAAACTATTAACATAAAATGAATCGTTGCTTCAGTATATCTTTAGGGCACCCAAAATTTAGTGAAGGCCTCTTCCGTACGTGTCCACAGTTTCCTGTCTTGCGCCTGTCTCGTCCATGTGACCCCCGCTACTTGCGTGATGTCGTCGCTCCACCTGCTGCGCGGGCGGCCGCGTCCCCTGAACTTTTTATACCATTTTAAAAACATTTATAGATAACAGGCTGATGATGATGATAATAATAATAATAATAGTCTTATTCCTAAACAAACCCTTCACTTTCATTTCTAGACGCCCTAGGCCTCCACCGAGTAGAGAACCCGAGTCACGCGGACGGAGCCGTCTCCCTCCATCTCTACTGCCCTCCATTCGACAGCTGTAGAGTATTCGACGCACGCACCGGGAAACCTACCTCTGTCTCTGTCACATTCACTTCTATGTACGGGAAGAAAGTGAAACGGGTGAGTGAGATAGCCTGATTCTATTACAAAAGACTGTTAAATATACTATTTAGCCCAATATGGTCGATAGCTTGGGGTGTTTTCTCAACGGTAAAGTTGTATCCGTAGTTTTAAATGATGTTTTCTTTCTTTCATGAGCCTTTTTAACACATGGTCCGGATTATTAAGATTCAGTTGTACAGAACTTTGATTTAAAAGCTATTTTAAAGTAGGTACTATTGCTTAAGCATTTAATCTGAAATCTTGTTAAAAGAGACTGAAAAGTAGTTGTTGAGGTTTATTTTTAACTAGCTGTGCTCGCGACTTCGTCCGCGTGGAATAGTTATTTTGGGCATTAATTCTTTCATGCATATTTTTTTGATATCTCGAACCATTTTCGCAGCGCACGCAACGGAAGCCCTCAAAGATGAATAATTTTCCCCGTTTCTTTCACATTTTCTATTGTTTCTTCGCTCCTATTAGTTGCACCGTGATGTTATATAGCCTAAGCCCTAAAGCCTTCCTCGATAAATGGTCTATTCAACACAAAAATATTTTTTCAATTCGCACCAGTCGTTCCTGAGATTAGCACGTTCAAACAAACAAACAAACTCTTCAGCTTTATAATATTAGTATAGATTGCTCTTGTACATATTAAGTATATTGAATGTTACATTTTACGAATGAAGTTATAAATTGGTTTGCTATTTTTATTGTTTCAGGTTCTTGAAGCCAACAATGTTGCGGACAGCCAATGATATCACAAAATACTATAAAATTACTAGTTATAAGTTATTTAAAGATAACATTCCAATATATTATGTACTATATTTTATATCATTCTAAGGGACCAGACGCTGGTTAAACTAAAATATTTTTTAATTTATCTAAGTAATTTACATAGCTAACTTATCATTATATTTTTACATTTATATAGCTATATTTATAGATAAATAGCAATAAGCTATAGACTGGAATAAATAATTACTATAAATGTCTTGTAAATCAACAAGAAGATAAAAATATATTTGTATGACTTTTAAATAATGACATATCCTAAATTATTGTATGAAAATCTACAAATTATTAAATCTAATCTACAAATTGTTAATAGTTTGATCAAAATTATGTTTCTTTTTCGCTTTGATTGTTTTGACAACGAGCGATAAATACACCGACCAATGTTTGATAACCTACTTACTATATAAAAATAAGTCGGGTTTTCCTTCCTGACGCTCTAACTCCAGAACGCACGAACTGATTTCCACGGTTTTGCATTCGTTGGAAAGATCTCGGGCTCCATAAGGTTTATAGCAAAGAAAATTCAGAAAAAAAATTAACAGAAAAGCGGGAAATAATTTACCGTGCGAAGCCGGGCAGAGCCGCTAGTTCTGTATAAGTAAGACAGATATTACTAGGGAAAATAAACTGCAATCAAAGAAGCTATTGATTACATTGTTTGACCAATTACATTTTGGGGTTCTCTTTTAGACCAAAAGTTTTCATGATATAATCTGTCATTGATGAATGCTCAAATTAGACTGTAAGTACAAAAATGAGATTTTTGTCTCTAATTTTAATATATACCTTGTGGTATAATTTATTTACCTTATTTAGTAACTAAGGTGTAAATGTAATAAAATGCGAATAAAATTTGCAATATATTCTTTATTTAGGTATACAATGAATAAAATTTTCTCTCTAAAGTGTAGTTTCTTTAATACAGAAAAACATTAATAACAAGTTAGATACAAAAGTCATCAATTTGAGAGTATTTAATTAGTTATATAATACGTCAAGTTATACAATACAATTTTAGAGACAGTTAGTACCTTTGATTTATAAAAAATATTGTAAATAATATAAGGCAATTAACTTTATTAATTTATTTATTTATTAACAAACTTATAAATCAAAATAACTGTATAGGTAAAGTAGTTAAAATCACGATCCCACATTACTGTATGCAAACACACATACTTTAGTTTGTAGAAAAACTACATGCTGTATGTAAAAACATACTTTAGCATGCGAACCATGATTCAAACCAATAAAAATAAAACATTATCATAAATTGTATCAATCTCAGTCGACGTACTATAAAACAAGTTGTTACACTAATCAATCAGTTGATCAACCGATCAGTTCATCAACCAATCAGTATATGAACTTTACAATTCCTGCTTCATACTCAAATCGATGAGCTCTTGTGTCCTGGTGTTAATCGTGTTCCACGGAAGGTACACTCTCACTCCATATTGGTCATTGGTGGATTGGACTGTTGTCCTGACGCATCCAGCATAGCAGATGAAGTCACAAGTCAAAGTGGTCGGGTTGAAGTGCAGACCTTCGGAGCAAGTGATCACAGCTGGGGTCTCTCCACGGCAGATCCAGTACTTGTCGCAATCGTCATGAGCCCAAGGAGCGACGTTGCAGTTGTTCTTGCAGCGGTCTTCATTGGATTCTGGGCATTCGGGGCAAGTAGGGCAGTCTGGGCATTCGGGGCATTCAGTGGTGCCGGGAGCGGCAGTTGTGCCGCTACTGCCGGGGGTTGTTGGTTCATTGCCACCACCGGGAGCCGCGGTTGTGCTGCTTGCGCCAGAGGTTGTACCGCTACCACCAAGGGTTGTTGGTTCATCGCCACCACCAGGTGCCGCTGTTGTGCTACTACCATTGTCAGGAGTGGTTGGTTCATCGCCACCACCAGGTGCAGCGGTTGTGCTGCTACCGCCAGAGGTTGTGCCGCTACCTCCAGGGGTTGTTGGTTCATCGCCACCACCAGGTGCAGCGGTTGTGGTGCTACCGCCAGAGGTTGTGCCGATACCTCCAGGGGTTGTTGGTTCATCGCCACCGCCAGGAGCAGTGGTGGTGATACCACTGTCTGGGGTTGTAGGGCATCCAGTGCAACCACCACCGCTCTCAGTAGTGCCTTCTCCGCCTGAAGGGGCGGTAGTGCCATCGCCTGGGGCTGCTGTGGTTACCTCGCCAGGGCAGGGAGTTCCGTTGCCACTGCATCCGCTGGATTCACAGCCGGCATTCGCTGGCCAGTCGCACACCTGTGGAATTTAGAGGACATTTAACATTTGATCGAAATATAACTCTTAGTTTCACTGGGAAATGTAAATGTCTCAGATCTTTAGCTATATTTAATGCAGGTATTCGACCAAATACTGTTATGAATAGCAATCAAACAAAGCAATCTGTTAATGGGATAGAACTAGATTTTTTACGTGATATAGCTCACGTTTGACTACAGACTGTCTGATGTTAAGCATTTCTGCAGCTTAAGGACAGGATACCTAGATGTTAATTATTAATTCTAGACTCTATGAGTATGATTGTGCTAAATGCTTATAGACAGTGCATGCATTTAACGTTTTTTAAGATGCCATTTTGTACACAGCCCGCCTTTGCTTTAGGTCAAAGGGTAGAGTCAGTTCCATTCTAGTCTTGCTTTTGTTGGTGAGTTTCCAACTGTCCTATGCTTGTGTTTATTAAAATTGGCATACAATACTTTACTATACATACAGATATCGCTTTAGGCAAACTATTACTCAAACGACTGTATATTTTTTTAAATTTCCATCTTACCTGAAGCACAGGGTTAAAGTGGAGTCCAGTATCGCAGTTCCTCTCAACAATCTGACCATGCACGCAGTAGTAGAACTTGTTGCAATCATTCTCATGAGGCAACAGCTGGTGGATAGTCCAATCAGCTGGGCAGCCGTTGGGAAGAACTTCCCAGCCGCAGGAAGTTCCGTCACATCCTGGTGAGGCACTGGTAGAAGGAGCTGCAGTGGAGCCGGGGGCAGCAGTGGATCCGCAAGATCCGCCATCGCAGGAAGTGTAGAAGTCTTCGCAGCCGGGAACGTTGCGGGGCCAATCGCAGACCTGGTGGTAACGGTTTGAAGATTAGTAGTGGAGCAAAGAAGTGAAGGGAATAAGTGGGATAGTTGCATATTGCTTGTTAGATTTTTGCAGGCGTTAAGTTTTCGGAGCCAAGGAGTGAGTTTAAGTTTTTAGATAAATTGGAGTGTTTCTATAAATTGGGGTTTTTTTTGTTACATTTTTTTTACAGACAGGATTGCTGGGCAAGCCACCAAAGCAATTGCAAATTGAAATTGTTTTATTGCATGCGTCAGTAGGTAATAATAATTATCGCGATGAAATTATTATAATTCCAGAGACTTGAAAGGATTGGACTTAGTCATAGTTTAACTATTTTGTATGCCTCTTAAGAAGGGCTCAGCGGGAAGAACCTAATCTTAACTAGTTATTCACATTAATGATCATCAAAAAAAATCCCAAAAGTGCGATTAATTTTAAGAAATTTATTTTAGACGAAATTATAGCTTTTGAGAAGGAAAAAAATCAAGATTATATTCTAGATACAAATCAAAGTTTGATGATGATGATGATAATGATTTTTTTAAGTGGGTTTTACTTTTGACTACAGCCTGCCTGATATTAAGCATTGCTGCAGCCTAGGGTGTTACACGTTTACCTAGAATTATACCTATTAACTCTAGATTTGAAGACCCCTGGATTGTAGTTCGCATGATGATCATCATCATTTAATAAAAGATCTATCAAGTACCTGAATGATAGGATTGAAGACGGTGCCAGCGCCGCAAGGCATTTCGATAACTTGTCCGAAGTTGCAGCGGTAGTACATGTTGCATTCAGCGTGGGGAAGCAGCCAGTGCACGCCGAAGTCGGCCGGGCAACCGTTGTCGAGCCATTCGCAGTCCGGGGGAGTTACCACTGGAAGGAAAGAGGTTGTTTGTTACTTTTCTGCTATATAAAATAGAAGCTTTTTTTAAAACGAAATAGTCTTACGTTTGGCTATAGCCTGCCTGCAGTTGTTAAGCACCAATATAGTCTACGATGTAGCACGCTTGCCTAGACGAAACCTATTTACTCTAGATTTGAAGACCCCTGGGTTATAATTATCTGGGAACAGGGCTCCAGGTAGAGAGTTCCATAGTCTCGCTGTCATTACTATGAAGGTAGAAGCAAAGCGCTTCGTGCAAGTCTTTGTAATTTCCAACATAAACCGGTGACGCCCCGCTGACTTCCTGCTTGTTCTCCCTGTTCTCCACGAACTATAATCCAACGATCTTTAAGGCGAGAGTGAACCAGTTCCTATCTGGTAAGCACGATCCATCTTAGGCTGATAGCTAATGTTTGCCATCGGGCAAACTATGGTCAAGTGCAAACCTGTTTTAGTTAAAAAATAAAATAAAAATTAAGTTTGTATGAAAGAAGCCAATTCTGGTGGTGAGATCGACAAATCGCTCTAAGGGTCTTTGACATGGTTGAAAGATTATTGTGCTTTGACAAACAGCCGGAACCTACAATTTAACGTGTCAGCCAATTCACAGACCTGTCCAAATGGAATGTAATTTTTGGTCAACCTTTTAAGTAATTTTTAGTGTTCCATCTCGGAGTTGTATTCCCATTACTAAGAGTAGTGGGTTTCCCGCAGGATTGATTCATGGTGGGCGCCCAAGTCCCTCCACGGAAGACATAATTATGGTCTTAGATCTTCTTAGATGATTATGATCTTTATCTTCAAACATCTATGAGAAAACTATGTAATGTCTGTGGTAGTGTCCGATAATGTTCGTGAAAGGTGCGATTCCACCAAAATAGTGTGCAGAACATTTGTTTACAAACATTTTGTGCAGAACTCCAGCATTGTACGAACCAAACATGTGCCTTGTTTAGCTTCTGCCTCCACCAGCACGACTGTGCGTCACTTTTGTGAACGCACAGTACGGCACACTTGTGCACGAACATGTTCACAGCGATGAAATGAAAAAAAACTAATGTTTATTATTTAGCAGAAATAATATAGATCCATTGAGTGAATTCAAAAATTTTACTGATATCTATATATATTATATTATATCTTGCGAAGATTTTGATTTGCTGGTAATGCAGTTAGTCCTCTTATTGCTATGCAAGATACTAACTATAGAAAAATGTTTTCAATGAGAATTTTCATTCGTCCAATCCATATTTATTTAATTCCCAGTGTCCCTTGTGGCTGACAGTCAATTAAGTAAAAGATAAATGCTAAATAAAAAACATAAACCTGGAAAGAGTTAATGTATTATTTTTAGAAGGTATCTATTTATATGAAACTCAAAGGTGACAGACTGATTGACTGACTGACTGACTGACTGACTGATATAGTGATTTATCAACGCACAACCCAAACCACTGGATGGATTGGGCTGAAATTTGGAATGGAGGTAGATGTTATGACGTAGGCATCCGCTAAGAAAGGAATTTTGAAAATGCCATTTTTAAAGGGGTGAAATAGGGGATGCAAGTTTTACTTCTTAATGCGAGCGAAGCCGCGAGCACCCACTAGTATATCATAAGCTACTCACCAACATCACAAGCTCCGTTATCACACTCCCCACCGCCGCCCCCGGTGCCGGGCGCAGAGCCGCACGCGCCGTCGTCGCAGAATGTCTCGCATCCGGGGACGTTTTGTGGGTTGTCGCATACCTGGAATATTGTAAGCGTTGGTTAGGTATTGGATAATCTATAAATATCAACTATATAACTATAAACTCAAAGGTGACTGTCTGACTGACTGATATAGTGATCTATCATCGCACAGCCCAAACCACTGGACGGATTGAGCTGAATTTTGGAATGAAGGTAGATGTTATAACGTAGGCAGCCGCTAAGAAAGGATTTTTGGAAATGCTACTTTTGAAGGGGTAAAATAGGGGATGCATAGGGTCAGCTTCCAATTATCTTCTTCTTCTTATCTAATGAGAGTGGCCAACTCTGGTGTCGAGAGTTTTTCAAGCCGCCCTAAGGGCCTCTGACATGGTTTAACGACTGCCATACTAGACAAACAACCGGGACCTGCAATTTTACCCAATCATCTAATGTGACACTTGTATTGCATATTTTTATCATAATCTCGTTTTTTCTAGAAGTAAACAGGAAACGTGTATTTTATGTTTTACCAAATTCTAATCAATCAATTGAATGAATGCTACACCATGTTTTATCTTAATTGATTGTATGAATTGATAAAACTATTTATCAAACACTTTTCCTGATAATTAAATGGCTAATCCTGTTTATCGTTAAAAGCAAATTCTGTGATTATCAAAGTTTCGCAAATACGTAAGCCAGTAGCGTCTACCGGTGTTTACTGTACCTATTTAGGTAATTAAACTTTTATAAGGCTTTTACAATTCCTTCCTAGATTTCAGTCAATATGTACCTACTTTTGAATACCATTATTGATTATTATTGAAACGCTTTAATAATAAAAAATATTTACTAATTACTATGTTTCGTACTTTTTTACCACAAGTATAATTTATTCCAAGTTTTTTTTATTTTCATATATCTTTCTGAGTTGTCCAGTCCATACGCTACAACGTCTCTGGAGTTGCAAGTGTCCGTAGGTGATTGTTCACCATCAGGCAAAACAAATGGGCAATTTTTCTCTTTGCCACGTTTTTTTTTGTATAAATAATTAAAGAGTGAGGGGCGTCGTAGTCGAGGCAAGCTCAGGACCCGCTGGCGTCGCGATCTCGACCAGTTTTGAAGTGACTGGCGTGAGACAGCTATCGACCGAGATTCATGGAGGGAGTTAGGGGAGACCTTTGCCCTTTTTTTACCTTTTTTGACCTTTGGGTGGAACAGCGTAGGTTAATAAAAAAATAAAAATAAAGGGTGATTCTTACCTGCAGCTCTGGGTTGAAGACAGTCATATTGCCACAGGGCATCTCGACCTTCTCTCCGGAGTTGCATCTGTAGAACAAGTTGCATTGCTCGTGGGGAAGTAGCCAGTGGACGTCAAAATCAGCTGGACAACCGTTGTCAAGCCATTCGCAGTCTGGCACTGGCACTGCAAATAATATTTTATGTGTGATAAAAATATCTAAAGATACAACTGTGTATAAGTTTTATACACGTTATCTAGTTTTTTGCCCGGCCTGTTAGCTTAGTTGGTAGGCTCTGCCTTCTAATCTAGGGGTTGCGGGTTCGATTCCCGCATGACACAACTATTTAAGAACTTCAAAAATTTTAATTAGTTGTGTTGAGTCTGGTCGTTTGTATGTATAATAAGTATGTATTTACAAAATAAAAGTATATAAGTATTATATCCGTTATCTAGTACCCACGACTCAAGCGTTAGCTTAGTGTGGGGCTAGATGGCGATGAGTGCAATGTCCCGAAATATTTATTATTTAGTTTATTAAAATGCACGCCCACGGTTTTGCTCGCATTATTTCAGGATAAAAAGTAGCATATGACACTCCTAAGACTCCATAATACCTACATACCAAAAATCATGAAGATCCGTTCTACCGTTTTCGCATGATGAGCATTTTAATAAACAGAGACACAGATAAATTTTAAATCAAATTTAGAGCGGCAACTAGAAAAACAATAATTTGTAAGACTGTTTTTTTTTTTACAAGGAATAGGTTTGCACTTGACCGTAATTTGCCTGATGGTAAACAATCATTACGGTCTAGGAATCATTATCATTACTGGTATGTAAAGTTAACTGTATTGTAACCTTCATATGAGCTACAGTAACATCTGTTTGTTTACAAGATCAGGTCTTACCAGGAGTAGGAGCTGCAGTCGGACCCGCAGTTGGGGCTGCGGTTGGGGCTGCAGTTGGGGCCGCAGTTGGGGCTGCGGTGGGGGCTGCAGTTGGAGCTGCAGTTGGGGCTGCGGTTGGTGCTGCGGTTGGGGCTGCAGTTGGGGCCGCAGTTGGGGCTGCGGTGGGGGCTGCAGTTGGAGCTGCAGTTGGGGCTGCGGTTGGTGCTGCGGTTGGGGCAGCGGTTGTGGCCGCAGTTGGGGCTGCTGTTGGGGCAGCAGTTGTGGCCGCGGTTGGGGCTGCTGTTGGGGCAGCGGTCGGAGCAGCGGTAGGGGCTGTGGTAGGGGCCGCAGTTGGGGCCTCAGTGGAGGTTGTGGGCGCCTAAAACAAGGTTGTGTTTATAAATTAAAAGTTAAGGATTTGCAAAGCCGTTCTCGTACCTCTTGCATAGTTTAACTATATACAAACAGTTTACTACTCAAATCAAGCTATTACGTATACCTAATATAAAGGATAGTAAAACCAGACTTTATTAAACGGAATCGGTTTCTTTTATGATTCGATTGATGATAAACGTTCTAGGACAGTCTTCTGTTCTATCTTAGAGAACCAATTCACTCTCGCTTAAAATAATGTTATTGAAATTCGTGACCACTATAGAAAATGAATGAAAATTAATTTTATATTACCTGTGTAGTGGTTGTGGTTGTAGTAGTGGTTGTAGGCTCCGGAGTAGGGGTGATCGAGGCCGCAGTTGTGGTCGTTGTGGTTGTAGGCACCTGGGTTGTGGTTGGGGGGTTGGTTGGTTCCGCAGTGGGTGCTGCAGTGGGTACTTCGGGTCCCTCTGTAGGAGGTACGTTCGGAAGGTTGCAAGTGACCAGGCCAGCGTGGATACAGACCTGTAATTAGAAATATAAGTTCACTAGTGGGAGCTCGCGGCTTCGCTCGCATTAAGAAGTAAAACTTGCATCCCCTATTCACCCCTTTAAAAGTGGCATTTCCAAAAATCCTTTCTTAGCGGATGCCTACTAAACATCTACCTGCATGCCAAATTTCAGCCCGATCCGTCCAGTGGTTTGGGCTGTGCGTTGATAGATCACTAGGTCAGTCAGTCAGTCAGTCACCTTTAAGTTTTATATATTTAGATTGGTATGATATACATCTGGGGGCATTCTATTTAACTTTTAAAGACATTTAGGCAATAGAAATAACTTAGCTTTAGTCGTTAAAAGCAAATATTAGATCTATTATTTTTCTAAAATCGCAGATAGTACTTAGAACTGGAAGTTCTAGCCAATGAGACTTATGGTGTTTTCTTTACGGTAATAATGTAAGACTCATAAGTATTTAAGTAGCGTTTTTTCTGCGTCTCATGCTCTTTACTATTACCAGTGGTTACAGATACTTAAATTAATTATTCAACAGCTGAGAAAAGAATACTATTGTAATGAAAGAATTATTGATTATTATTGTTTCCAAATTTATTTAGTACTAGCAAACCCGGCGAACTCCGTTTCGTCCTGAGCAGAGAACAATGAGTAGCTGTCAAACAATGTATCACGTACCGGCGCCATCTACTTAAAATATTGGTTTCATGTACTACACATGCTATGTATCAGAGATGGCGCTGTATGTGAAAAATGATTTTCCCTGTATTCCCGCTTTTCTGTTAAAATTTTTCCTAAATTTTCTTTGCTATAAACCTCACGTAACCCAAGACCTTTCCAAGGAATACAAAACCGTGGAAGTCGGTTCGTGCGTTCTGGAGTTATAGCGTCAGGAAGGAAAACCCGACTTATTTTTATATAGTAGAGAAGATAATAATTTTGACAAAGCCAATTTGAAATGTGATTCCCCCTAATTTTATTAATTAGGGTTGTAATTGTGACTTGACATGTTGGCAATAATGGCAATAAATGATTTCATTTCATTTCATTACTAACCTGGTGGGAATAAGAGAACTCAGTTCCCTCTGCACAGTCAGTGGGTAAGATTCTCTTCTGTCCCCACTCGCAGTAGTAGAACTGGGAGCAGTTCCATTCGTGTTCGATCAGCCAATGGGGTTCAGGTGTGTTCTCACAGCGGTAGTGGGGCTCCCACAGGCGGTCGGTGAAGAGGCTGGAGGCTTCGGGGCGCGCGTATACTAAGACTAGCGATGCCGCTAGGACGATAAGTTCTGGAAAGATATTGCAAACAAAAATTACTTCTACATAGCAATAGTTTAACTTGCTTTTTCTGAGTTTTGCTCTGGATGAAGTGGTAGTGACCTCCTCAGCAGAATTATTCGTTGCGAAAGTTCATTGTGCAGATACATCGTGCTGGGCACCCGGGACTTTCCACTGGCGGTACATGTTTCCAAATTTTGTAATCTTCAAAAATGTCGGGTACCTCGTATTATTTTTATTTCTCTGCAAAGCAAGTGCGAATACACACGAAACTTGTAGACAGAATAAGAGATTGGTAGGAATCACATCATGAATTCAATTTGATTTATACAAAGCTTTGTCTGATTTATCAAAATCAACAAAAATAAGATTAAGGCATATCAAGTAACGACTTCTAACAACTACAAAAAAAACACTTATACTTAAACATATTAAGGGAAATACTAACGATAGTCCAAGTACTCTAGCCCATTGCCAGAGGGCGTGTCCATCAAAATCAATAAATTTTGCTTCAGAGGGTCGGATGACACGTTAAATTGTCGGCAGTCGTTAAGCCATATCAGAGGCCCTTACAGGGCGGCTTGATAAACACTCGACACCAGAGTTGGCCACTCTCATTCGATAAGAAGAAGTATAACTTTTGTTTAATGATTATGTTTTGAGCTCTTTTCTGAAGGTTAACTAAAAAAATAAAATCTACCTGCGTATGTAGATATCATTCAATTTATTTGCGTATATAAGCTTACATATTATGTACGGCTAGCAAGCCCCCGCGTATATGAAGTACATACTAATGTTATTGAAAGTTGTAGTCATACTTCTGCTACCTTGGAGGAAATATAATGATTCTTGGTCCGAGTCTGCTACATACGTTTTTTTTTGTTATGGCTTTTGCGAAGATATAACTTCGCAATTCTGCTAATGTCAAGTGGGAAGATAGGCCATCAAACTGAGAAATTTTAATTGAAATATCGATATGTACGGTGGTTTTATACATACTTGTGTAATTAATTAAGTTTTTTTTTGTTATTTTATTTTTTTATGGCTTTTGCGAAGATATAACTTCGCAATTCTGCATTAATTAAGTTATCAATACAAAATCAAATAATAAATGACGTAAAATATTGATAAGCCTAAAAATAGACGTACCTGTCACAGTGATTCAAAACTATTGCAAAATGAAAGGAAACCGACCAAAAACCCTAAGTTTTATCATAGATTTTGTCACGTGATAAATATTTATTTAAAAATCTATGATTTTCTAACGCGATTGGTATTTCAATCTATTTATTTATCAGAAAATATCAAAATCAAAGTCAATGCCGAATGATCACGGAATTATGATAAGAAAGATTAGAAAACTAATCGTGATTTGAATTGTTTCTAAAACTACGCTTAGAATATGTTTAAGTTTCATATTTCTACTAAAATAATTAATTTTACTACTTGCAACTTTTGGTCAAGTTTAAAAATAGCATAATTAATCCTATGAATAGGTTCTTATCGGGTAAGCACGCTCCATCTTAGGCCATAGCTTACCATTAGACAAACTATGGCCAAGAGCAAACCCGTTTTAGTTATGATAAAAATTACTCAGGACTTCAGAGTCACTTTAAGCGACAATTTGGTCCAAGGTGGAGCATAGATGTATTTAAACTAGGTAAGTCTATAATAAATCTATTAAATATATAAAACTCAAAGGTGACTGACTGATTGACTGACTGACTGATATAGTGATCTATCAACCCACAGCCCAAACCACGGGATGGATTGGGCTGAAATTTGGAATGAAGGTAGATGTTATGACGTAGGCATCCGCTAAGAAAGGATTTTTGGAAATGCCACTTTTGAAGGGGTGAAATAAGGGATGCAAGTTTTACTTCCTAATGCGAGCTAGGCCGCGAGCACCCACTAGTACTACTAGTAGTAATATAAATAGCGACCCACCAAAAGTAATGAGAAAATTAAAGCAAATACATTTTACGCTAAATATATTTTATTAGATTTAAAAACACCAGTAGGCTCGCAAGACTATATAAGGTAACGAAATAATATTACGTATGTCAACCTAAAACAACTTTCAGAAGACTTGATAACCTTCTTTTTTTGAAGTCGGTTAAAAATACGTTTTATCATCACATAGAAAGGAATTTAAATTTTTGATACGTTTTTTGGAGTAGACTGAAAGGGTCATGTAGGTAAACAGATGGCATTTAATGATACCTTGTATCTTTTATCAATCTAGAAATAAATCACAACCAATGACGCGCTATAATCATGTTTTCGCTTTGTTTGCTATCACCGTCTATCGGAGAAAATACCGAAAGCGTGATCAAATCATATAAGTTTAATGATAAATTAACAATTTTTATTAATTTATTTTTATCATTTTATTTTTATTTTTATTTTTATTTTTTTGTTTAGTTTTTCTTCCCTTGTTTTTATATTTTATTATTGTAAATAAAGTTTTACAATTTATATAAATATTCCGGGACATTGCGCACAGCGCCATCTAGCCCCACGCTAAGTTTACGCTTGTATCATGGGTACTAGAAAACGGATACAATACGAGTACATATATACTTTAATTTTGTAAATACATACATACTTATTATAGTTATAAATGACCAGACTCAACACAAGTAATTACAAATTTTAATATTCATAGTTAATATAAATATCCCGGAACATTTGGCACAGCGCCCCAAGAAAACTCTACTAACGAATTAATACTGCGGGGGAGTCACGACCCTCCGTCATGAGGAATACGACTCAAGAGAGAGATGTTAATTTAATAAAAATATTGTAAGAAATCTAGTACTAACTTGTGTAGGTTTTAAGTCTAGTTACTTTAAACTACAGTTTAAAATTGTTTGCTTAGTGAAATAAAATATTACAATACAGTAATCAGTTAGATTATTGTTTTACTATATATACGAGTACACATATATACACCACTATATATATTGTAAGTATATAAGTATTAAATATAGTAAATATCAATGCGAATGCAATAAGTACAAGATTAAGATAAATGTTTTTTCCCTGAAAATACCTAGTCCGGAAAAATGAATTTAATATGAAAATGAAACTTATCAATTTACCTTGCAGTGCAAGGCTAATCCTCGGATTAAAGATTAAGCGAAGAAAGAGACGTTTGCAGGAAATGATAAGGTTTTATGACTAGTAATTAATGTTAGTGCGTTGTTTACAAACATGCATAAATTCTTTATTTACTATAATAATACATAAAAACAAGGAAAGAAAAACTAAACATACTTTTTCTAACTACAACATAAAAAGGAGGGGCACTTGGAAAATCTTTAGAAAAGTCGAAAGATAGTCTAAATGCTCCAGCCCACTACCAGAGGACAGCGTGCCCAGCATACTGGCCGCATTACCACGCTGGATGGCAATACTGATACGTTGAGCCAGAAAAAGGCCAGCATTTTGGTCACGCGTCGCGTCAACCAAGTGGTCCGAGAGGTTATTTTAACATGCATTCGTTTTTGCATTCCTTTGTAGGAAATAATCTGGCGATCTTCAAAGTGGGTGTAAACTGGTTCTTACAGGGAAAGCACGTTCCATCAGACCAAATAAAAAAATGTATTAAAGAAACAAATTTGACAGTAGGTAAAATGAATCAGTTTTTTTGACTAAGTAAGATTTGCTTAATTATTATTGTAAGGGCAAAAACACATTACTTTCCAAAACTTTTTAGAGCGCTGGGTTGACCAAAATGCTGGTTTTTTTTTTGGCTCAACGTATCAGCATTGCCATCCAGCGTGATATAGTATGCTGGGCACGTTGCCCTCTGATAGTGGGCTGGAGCACTTAGATTATCTTTAGGCTTTTCTAAAGATTTTCTGTGTACCCCCCTTTTTATGTTGTAGAAGTAGTATGTTTAGTTTTTCTTTCCTTATTTGTATGTAGGTTTATCCTAAGTGCAAATTCATTTAGACTATTTCGAGCAGTATCTAACATTAATGTTTAATTATGTTTTATGCAACGAAATCAAACGACAAACATTGTCCTATGATGACAATCGGAAAACACAGATTTATTTTTGATAATGATTCATTACCCGGTAATTATTATTTATCTGTTCTTTTATCGTTTTTTGGAATATTTATCACACGGTAGCGTGGTGTGCGCGATGACGTCATCAACAATAAATTATTTATAGTATGAAACTTTTAAAAACATTGAGTAAAAGTTGCTTAATACAACATTTTCATGTTAAAGGTCCTTCCGGGAGGACCTGGGCGCCCACCATGATGTATCTGCCCAAAAGAACACTCCTATCTAATTAATTCTGCGGGGTCATTTCCCCTCAGTCATGAGGAAATACGACTCAAAGAGACATTAAAAGTTAGGTAAGATGAAACCATGGTTACCAATGTCAAAAGTTATCTAGATCTCATCTCCATCACCAGATTTAAGACCAAAAACACATTACTTCTCAAAACTTCTCAGAGCACTTGGTTGACGCGACGCGTGACCAAAATGCTGCCCTTTTCTAGCTTTACGTATCAGTGGGGTAATGCGGCCAGTATGATGGGCATGCTGCCCTCTGGCAGTGGGCTGGAGCACTGAGACCATCTCCAGATTTTTTCTTTTCTTTTTTTATTTTGTACATGTTTGGAGTTGGTTTTTTATAACCTGTGTTTCTTTTATTATTATAAACATTATCATTATCCATCAACTTATGAATATAGTGGTCATATGCTGAAGTGGCCATATACTTAATCTTTACACATACATAGAAATCTCATTGCATGTAGTGACTAAAGCCACACATCTTGAGACGGTATCTGCATAAGTAATTCTCCTAATCAATTGAAAGATATTTATGTAGTAGTGGACGGCCGCAGCTTCGCTCGCATTATTTTAGGATAAAAAATAGCCTTTGTCACTCCTAAGACCTCATACTATCTAAATACCAACAATCATGATGGTCTGTTAAGCCGTTTTTGCGTAATGAGCGTTTAAACAAACAGAGACACAGATAAACAGACAAAATTTCTAGAAATGTTTGGGAAGTGTTACTTTAAATTCGAAGTATAAGTATCTCTAAACATATATATTTTTTTAATAATATCTTCAATGTTCAGATTTTCGACCCTCTTCAGCTTAATTCCATCGCGCCATCCACGATATATTTGCCCAAGGGAGCTTTCTTACTAATTTTACTGGGGAGTCACGACCCTCAGATATGAGTATCGATTACTACAAGATCCGAAATCATGTGTTATTAGTGGAAAGATCTGGACACCCACCACACATTATATCCCTAAGAGAATTCCTATTACAATTCTGCGGAGGAGTCATCCCCATTAATGAAAATTTGAGAACATGCGTCTTACGTGGATGGAACTGCGCACCCACCACTATAATGCCTATCTCTTTAATTATTCTGCTGGGGAGTCATGACTCTCATTAATGATTAATCGATTCGAGATCCGAAATCAAATGTCATTCGTGGAAGAATCTGGAAGCCCATAAATAAACAATTATGAAGGGGAGTCACGACCCTCAGAGATGAGGAATAAGGAAGGTACGTACCGAAAGCGCCCGGTCGACGCATTATAAAAAAGGACTTGTAAAAATCACTCTATATTAACACTAGTTTACACTAGTGGATCTACACTGATACTGAAAAACGGGTGCAAAATAATTTATATATTAAAATGTACATAGATTGATTAAAGATAATAAAATAGATTATAATTTATATGATTGTTCGAAGTTGAAAGAAAGATAAGGTGAGGTAGCGTTAATCAGGATATCTAATTTATACGGAATTTGGTTGTGTTGTGCAAATGTTTTATGGGTTGTCTTTTTGTTTGTTTTTATCCTACAGATATGTTTAATTTTGAATTAGCGAGTGTGGCGTAGCGGTTCCAGTGTGTGCTTTTCATTCAGACGCACCCGGGTTCGAATCCGGCCCTACACCAATGACTTGTATTTTCAAGTTATGTGTGGATTTGCACTCGCTTAACGGTGAAGGAAAACATCGTGAGGAAACCGACATGTTTGGAGACCACAATATCCGAGGACATGTGTCTTACGTGGAAGGACATGGGCGCCCACCACGATGTATCTGCCCAAGAAAACTCCCCTAGCGGATTAATTCTGCGGGGGAGTCACGACCCTCAGTCATGAGGAATACGACTCAAGAGAGAGAGATGTTTAATTTTATTTTACAAACACATTGAAACAACCAGCCTTGACACAAGTAATTACAAAATTCATAATTACTTGTGTCATGCGGGATGTCGAGTCCGCAACCCTAGATTAGAAGCAGACCCGCAACCAGCTAAGCTAACAGGGCAGTCGATACAGTCTAAGATACAGTTATGTATAGACACATATCGTACTAAGAAATAAGGAGAGAAAGTATATAATAAGAAAGCCTAATCTATAGCCGGAAGTGGTTTATATTATATAAGGATATGTTGCCTGATGACTTAATAATCGAGTAGAAAACTAGTTTTCGGGTAAATCCGTGGCAAGTTGTTAGTATAATTTCAATTTTTTTCACATTGCCGTCGTCATATTTGGGATCAGAATTTGAAAAATGCAATATCATATTAATAAATGTAAGTTCAGTGGTATTACATACGTGAGGAAAGACCAATTAATATTATTATGAGTTATTGGATGGATGACCCGATATATCTGCCCAAGAGAACTCCCCTAACCAATTATTTCTGCGGAGGAGCCACAACCCTCAGTCATGAGTAATTATGAATATTTAAATTTGTAATTATTTGTGTTGAGTCTGATCGTTTCTATGTATAATAAGTATGTATTTACAAAAGAAAAGTATATAAGTATTATATCCGTTATCTAGTACCCATGATGCAAGCGTAAGCTTAGTATGAGGCTAGATGGCGCTGTGTGATATGTCATGAAATATTTATTATTTATTATCATCACAGATTCTCGGGACTTACGCCCGGTATTTTTAAGGCATCAGTGGGGCCGTAGCCAACACTGAGAGGCCTTTTACAATATTATACTTAAAATTAAGTAAAAATTACAGATAGAGGATGTTAGGTATATAAAGTAACTATTGCAGACATGGTATTAATGTTACAGGCTATTGTGTTGAGTTGTTCATTGACTTAATTAAACTGGTCTATTGTACGAGGAACGGCACCCGCCAGTTATGCCTCATTCATAAATTATTATTATTATGAGGAAATACGACTCAAAGAGACATTAAAAGTGAGCGAAAAGCGAAGCGAAGAAAAGTTTTTATTGGTTATATTATGTAATTTAATTTCAGTTCATTTCAACAACAATTTATTGAGGTCTCTATAGCCTACAAACAACTGGATTTCATTTGACATCACATTTATGTAGGTTAAAAAGATTTTTATTGTGTTAAAATGTACACACAACATTATGTATATCAATCGCATTACGCATAAAAAAAAACATAAATGATTGATAACCTCCTTTTAAGGAATCAGTTATAACTAGTTTTTATTTTCTAGTGAAAAACCTACTGAACCTAAAAACATATTTTTTGTCAATAAAAAAGATATGTGAAACAAAAGACGCTAGTTATTCAGTTGATAACAATTGATAACACATTGAAATCATGCGAAAGACAGGAAGTTTGTATTTATCTACAACTAGCTGTGCCCGCGACTTCGTGCGCGTGGAATAGTTATTATTGGGTTTTTATATTCTTTCAATTTTGAACCGCTTTCGCAGCGCACGCAACGAAAGCCCTCAAAGATGAATAATTTTCCCCGTTTTTTCCACATTTTCCATTATATATTCTCCTCCGCTCCTATTAGTTGCAGCGTGATGTTATATAGCCTAAAGCCTTCCTCGATAAATGGTCTATTCAACACAAAAAGAATTTTTCAATTCGCACCAGTAGTTCCTGAAATTAGCGCGTTCAAACAAACAAACAAACT
Source organism: Macaria liturata (assembly GCA_964023185.1). Taxonomy (NCBI): domain Eukaryota; kingdom Metazoa; phylum Arthropoda; class Insecta; order Lepidoptera; family Geometridae; genus Macaria; species Macaria liturata. The sequence goes on along the minus strand of OZ026810.1, from coordinate 10,358,379 downwards.
CTTCAGCTTTATAATATTAGTATAGATAGGTATATATTTACTGAGTAATTTAGGGAAATACCAAAATGAATTGATTCTGAAAACTTGTTAATATATAGATTTGCAGAACTTAAAAACAATTTGTGATCCTTAATAGAGAAGGAGCTGATTTCCGAGACACAGATAATTTTCTAGTTCGGAAGCCAGAGACTTTGAAACTTTTTGTGTCTTGTGTATATTTTTGTCAATAAAGAACTGATTGATTGATTGATTGAATTAAAGCTCTTCATTAGTAATGATTTACTATTAATACATCGAAAAATAAACAAGAAGAAAAAGCGAGTGTGGCTCGGCGGTTTCTGCGCCTGCTTTTCATCCAGACCCCTGGTTCGAATCCAGCCCTACACTAATGACTTGTATTTTCAAGTTGTGTGGATTTGCACTCGCTTAGCGGTGAAAGAAAAAATCGTGAGGAATCCGAAATTTTTGAGGAATACAATATACGAGGACATGTGTCTTCCGTGGAAGGACCTGGGCGCCCACCACGATGTATCTGCACAAGAGAACTGCACTAACGAATTATTTCTGCGGGGGAGTCACGACCCTCAGACACGAGGAAATACGACTCAAGAGAAACATGGAATAAAGAGACAGCTATACAAGAGAGGAAATGTCGGTTAGATTTAATTTCATTAAATAACTACCTACAATCAAATTCAAATTCAAGGCATTTATTTTGACACACAGGACACAACTATATATACATAAAAAAATTGGCAACAGGTAGAATACAAAGGTGATCTATGCGTTACATTGATGTATCCCATGCGTCATAAAAGGTGGTGAGGTGGCCCTTTGAGACGCGCGGGGTCAAGAGTTAAATTAAGAAAGTAAACAAAAATAGAGTAAATAGATGAAGAGAAATCTTTATTTACAATAATAAAATATAAAAACAAGGAAAGAAAAACTAAACATTCTACTTCTAACTACTACAAATAGGGGCACTTAGAAAATCTTTAGAAAAGCCTAAAGATAATCTAAGTGCTCCAGCCCACTACCAGAGGGCAGCGTGCCCAGCATACTGGCCGCATTACCACGCTGGATGGCAATGCTGATACGTTGAGCCAGAAAAAGGCCAGCATTTTGGTCATGCGTCGCGAGTAAACAGAAAGAAGAAACAGAAAAAAAGATGAAGAGTAAACAGAATAAATAACTTTAAGCTGATATGATTAAATTTGAAAGATATATACAATTTAAATCTAACCTAGTAACGGAGACAAAACATGGTAATTAACAGTTACGAAAGTCTTCTAAAATTGGCGAGATGTGTATTGTAGGTAAACAAAGGTAGACAAAGTAGTGTCACCAAATACTGGAAACTAGAATACATACCAATTACTAACAAGTTTAAAAAAAAACTTTATGTCACAGTGATTATTATTTTAATTAATTTCTCCTATATGTATATTATAATAAAACATATCAACAGATATTTGAGATTTAGGATATCATACCTACATAACTCTTTTTATAAAAAAATAAAGATTATATGCTCACGGCTTCGCTCGCATTATTTCAGGATAAAAAGTAGTCATACTACCTACATATAAAAAAAACATGTTCCGTTCGGCTACTTTTGCATTATAAGCGTTTAACTCACAGCCAAACAGAGACACATATAAACAGAGAAACAGATGAACAGACAAAAAATATAAAAACTGCTGATACGTGTTTTATTATCGATTTGAAGTATACGCAAACAGCTTTTTTGTTACATCTTCTTTGTACAGATTTTTGATCCTCTTCAGCTTTATTATATGTACCTATAGAGAATAGATAGAAGATAGATAGACATAGATACTGTTAAAACTTCGTTCCGGCAAACACGGAGTAATTCAATACAGATAAAATAAATATTAATCCATGAATGATCCTGGTGTCTACGTCACAAACCTAATTTAGCAACATTCTAAGAAATAGTGTGTCGATAATCTTTCTAAAAAATGCCGATATTTTTGCCCAATTATGTCGTATCAAGTAATTATCATGCTGATAAGAAAATACATTGATTTTCGTTTTAATGATGATTTGCCACTGTGATTTATCTCTGGATCTGAAGTAATTAAGCATAGGCTCTCATGTCAACATACAAACATTTTGTGAGTGTTAATTAATTATGTGAGTGGCGCTTGGGAATTATAAACATGAAAAGTCAATTAAGATGCAGCGCTAAGCCCGGATATAATTTGAAATAAAAATAAGTAAGTATAATAATGAAATACATCACTATAACAATAAAACAAAGTCGGTTCCCACGTCTGTCCCTATGTACATATGTATGTACTCGTAAGTATGTATGCTGAGATGATCTTTTAAACTACACAATGGATTTTGATGCAGTTTTTTTAAATAGTTAGATTGTTTCAAGAGGAAGGTTTATATGTATAGTAACGCGTGCGGAGAAAAGCAAGTTTATAAATAAACTAACACATTAACCGAAAATAATCCAATTTTTTTGCTAGTGCAGGCGGAGTGTTGCGAGCTTTCACCACCTTACACGGCCGTCGTTAAGCCATGTCAGAGGCCCAGAGGCGGCTTGATAAACTCTCGACACCAGAGTTGGCACTCTCACTTGATAATAAGAAAGAGAACACCTAAAGGATAGGTTTCAGCAGGTAATAAATAGTATAACTACCATGAAAAACAGTCTAGATATTTCAGCATGTCATGCGACCCATGGAAACGCCACAGTCATATGGGAATTTATAGATCATCTGTCCAAGGACTGCGGGTAGTGTTGACAGTTGCGCAAATAACATTCCTAGCTGAGCTATTTAGGTGCACTTCTGTAGTAATATGGTATATGGAACTGAAATTTTTGTAAATAAACTATAATAATATACCAAAATACTAAACGAGCTGTGCAAGCCTCATTTTATATCCACTGAAAAATAAAGAAGTTATGACCAATTGGAGATTTCATTCCATCTCTTTCTTTCAAAACAGAATGTTCTATGTATTTTGTATGGCGTTAGTGCCATGTGACGTCACATGGCATGTCGGTTCTCTCTGTCTAATCGTAAACTAAAAACGTGTGTAACTGCGTTTTCGTTAAAGCTAATTGAAAAATAATTTCACTACGCTGATTGTCTATTAAAAATCTTTCATTGAAGTAATAAAAAAAAAGTTGTGCATATTAATAAATTTGACATCAATATACTCATTTAAATCTCTTCTCGAAGTTTTTTTCTTTTTTGCGTTTATATAATCTATATACCTATATATCTATACATATAACAAAGCTGAATAGGGTCAAAAGTCCAAACATTGAAGATATTTAAAAAAAAGTTCGGAGAGACTTCGAATTGATAAGAGAATACCTCCGCTAAATGAACTTCAGCCGCTATTCACTTCCTGAATTTTAATAAAATTATTCATTCGAGTTAAACGTTCAAATATGAGAAAGTTTTTTTTTTAGAATAGGTAATAGCTTTATTTACAATAATAAAATATAAAAACGAGGGAAGAAAAACTAAACATACTACTTCTAACTACTACAAAAAGGGGCACTTAGAAAATCTTTAGAAAAGCCTAAAGATAATCTAAGTGCTCCAGCCCACTGCCAGAGGGCAGCGTGCCCAGCATACTGGCCGCATTACCACGCTGGATGGCAAGTAAGTTTATATCATAATGTATATGTAAATTGAACCAGGCACAAAGCACAAAGTAGTATATCATTAAGCAAAATCACCGCAAAGAATCTTGATATAAAACTTATCAGATCAAATTTTTATCAATTTCAATAATGTTATCATTGTATTATTGAATTGGTTGCAAAATAACGTTCTTTTTGTTTGATGTAATCTGAACGCTACTGTTAATTTTGATGGAAATCTTTGGTTTATTTATTTTTACGTGGAAAACTTGCACAATCACACTTTATAAACTAACCAGTGTACCGCGGCTTCGCTCGCATTATTTCAGGATTAAAAGTAGCCTATGACACTCCTAAGACCTCAAACTACCTACCAAAAATCAAGATCCGTTCAGCCGCTTTTGCGTGATGAGCGTTTAAATAAACAGAGACACAGATAAACAGACAAAATTCTAAAAATTGTTGAAACGTGTTCTGGTATGGATTTAATGTATTATATACCTACCCAAAAAATATTTATTTCTATTAATATCTTCTATGATCAGATTTTTTACCATCTTCAGCTTTATTATAATATGTATAATTTATGTTTTTTTTTACAATATACATTTGATCACCTACAACAGAAGTAAGCATACAAGCAATCACTGTGTCCCAAGATGGAGCATGGATGTATTGGGATAAAACTAGCTCTCAAATGAGGGTCCTGATGTTTCTTTTGCTATAAATTGCTATAAAGCCGTGGTTTTTATTTTGCTATAAGTATATGTTTGTTGCAAGGGTCGGATGACACGTTAAATTGTAGGTCCCGGCTGTTTGTCTGTCAGGCGTGTCAGAGGCCCTTAGGACGGCTTGATAAACTCTCGACACCAGAGTTGGCCACTCTCATTCGACAAGAAGACGAAGTATATGTATGTATGTTGGAGACGATGGATTGGCAGTTATGGACCTCAAATGGAGCTGGACCAGAAGGGGTAACAACAGATGGAGCAAGAATTATCTAAATGGTGTTCTTGTTCAATAGTTTTACAATTTAAATTCCACACATACATCTCCCACAGCCCAAGCAACGGACATAACTAAGTCTTATATACTGATTTCTTCTTCTTCTTTTCGAATGAGAGTGGTCAACTCTGGTGTCGAGAATTTCAAACCGCCCTAAGGGCCTCTGACATGGCTTAACGACTGCCGTACTAGACAAGCAGCCGGGACCTACAATTTAACGTGTCATTCGACCCACGGAAGCGCCCAAAATGGATTGCCACTTTTTTGGACATTACATCCAAGCTTATTGAATGAAAGTTATGGGTCTTATTACAAAATGCGGTTTAACTATTAGTCCAGAACTTTGAAAATATATCCAGTCCGTTCTTGTTGTTCAAAATTGGTTTTCTTCTGTCATAATAATCAAATTGTCAAAATGTTACCAATGATAAATCAACGTTCTAATTTGAAGTTGACATTTTTATTGTTTGTATGTGATGTTTGAACATCAAGAACCGACTTCTTATTTTCAAAGTTCTAGAGTAATATTTAAACCGCGTTTTGTAATAAGACAGATATGTTGAACTACTCTAAACTTGTACATGGACCGTCGGACGTCCAGCGGCGAGTTGGGTTGACGACATAGTATCTGTCGCGGATCGAACCTGGACGAGATTGGCACAGAACTGAGACTGTTGGCATGACAAGAGAGAGGCCTATACCCAGCACTGGGAAAAAAACCGACCGTGGATGATGATATGTATATCCTTTTGTTCGTATAAACTTCGTTACACATGGAAAATTTGACAAAACCTAATTATCATTTGATCAAAGTGACATCATTAAATGATTGTTATCTTTGATTGCGATAAAGATATCTATCTATATGGTCTGTTTTGTCGCTTTAGATAAATAAAACTTTGCTTCTACATTTATTGTGCGAACTGTTAAACTGTGGAATTCCTTGCCGGATTCTCTGTTCCCCTTGAACTATAATTTATCTTCATATGGAAAAGAAAGTTAATCGGTCTAAGCAAGGGTGCTAGATATTGCTGTGACGTTTCTTACCATCAGGAGAGTTGTAGCCAAACGTTAGCCTATTCATAAAAATAGCCTTATCATAAAGACACCGCGTACCTATTTAAATTAAAGTACACATACGGCATTTGATTACATGTTTTAAAATTGGTGAATCAATTTTATTGTATTATAAACTGTTTTATTTGGAAAAGATTTTCAGATAAGTCTAATCTAAATATATATATATATATAAAACTTAAAGGTGACTGAATGACTGACATAGTGATGTATCAACGCATAGCCCAAACCACTGGACAGATCGGGCTGAGGCATGCAGGTAGACGTAGGCATCCACTAAAAAGATTTTTGGAAATGCTACTTTTAAATGGGGTGAAATATGGGATGCAAGTTTTACTTCTTAATGCGAGCGAAGCCGCGAGCACCCACTATAAAAATGCTGTGCCCATACGAATTTTTTTGGACTATTTTGGATAGCACTTACCATAGTTTGCCTGATGGTAACCTAATTTCCTAGCTTAGAACCTAGTTTCAAATGAGTTAAATTATTTTAGGTTCTTGGTGAGTTATTGTTATAAAAAATAATTATATTATTATATTTAGGTATATCATAACGGAACAGGTCTTTGATCTCTAAAATAACTGATAAATATGTGCCTACTTAATTAAAAATAATATATCCGGTTGTAAAATTAGATCTTTATCCGATTATAAATCGCATGATATTACAGTAAATTCATATATTACTTGCGTTCTAATTAAAAAGGTATGATTATCACTACATATTGTCGGTGCCTATGCGCACCGAATAAAAACAGATTATCCTAGAGTTGTGAACCTGCCTATAGGGGCGAGTTCTGTACCGGGGCTACCGGCACTGATGGTCAATAAAACTCGTATTTGAAATTAATCAACTATCGAATTTAATTTCCCCAACAACTAACATGGTGTCGCGTCATACATCACGCACACATGCACAAAATGCATTCGTCATCATTCATACTTACATATGTGTCCCTACAGTATAAAGCAAAGCGTTTGTCTGTAATATGTATGTATGTACATATTTAGTACATATGTACATACATACATTACTATTATCTATTAACTTGTAGAGAATTTCAAGTAGAATATATTGTCATTTTTTAAATACAAATTATCGTAATAAGAAGACATAAACACGCGTTATACCGCAATGCAAGCCATTAGACTAATAGGAACCGAGATATTAGCGAAAAACTTGTTTTCCTTTCCCTCCAATAACCTTACTCATTTTATTTTACCTTTCCGGGAGAATGGAGACAGACTTTTAGAGTACAGAAATGAAGGTGTGTACGTAGGTGTCAAGATTGTCCTATGAAATATATCGGGTGACTCCGCTATGATGTTTAAAGTAAACTAAAAAGTTTGGTAAATAAATTGATCTGTATTTTATGAGAAAGCCGGTATTTGTTGGGAGTCTATGTCTTTGTTTTATCATAAACCAGTAAAAAATAAGTTAAAATTAAAGGTAACATCGTGAGGAAACAGACATGTTTGAGGACCACAATATCCGAGGACATTGTGTCTTCCGTGGAAGGACCTGGGCGCCCACCACGATGTATCTGCACGAAAAAACTTGCTTAACGAATTCATTCTGAGGGGGAGTCACGACCGTCAGTCATGAGGTAATACGTCTCAGAGTAAATATACATAAAGCCATAATTTAGGAATATTGCCATGCAAATACTACATTGACATTATAATTTCTTAACAATTTAATTATGGATGATAGAATATAGTAGATAATCGATTAATCTTTCGGAGATATATTATCTGATCAAATTTATTGATGAAAATAATAATGATAATAAATATTTACGGGACATTGCACACAGCGCCATCTAGCCCCACACTAAGCAAACTGTTTCCTAGAAATGCACCTGGGGTCTTTTTGATATATTTTATGGGAAATCCTTAATTATTTTAACTAGTGGACGCCCGCGGCTTTGCTCGCATTATTTTGTGATAAAAAGTTGTCTGTGACACTTCCAAGACCTCATACTAGTTACATACCAAATTCATAACGATCCGTTAAGCCGTTTTTGCGTTATATAACGCAAAGATAAACGGACAGACAAAAATTGTAAAAAAATACTGAAACGTGATCTGTTATGGATTTAAAGTAGGTATACCCAAACATTTTTTTTTCTTATATCTCCTATGTTCAGATTTTTTACCCTCTTAACTTTATTATATTTAGTTACAGATAATAATCAGAGCTATCGGAGTAATCAGAGTTATATATACTAAAAAGAATGTATTAACTACTGCGTGGGAATTAAAAAAATAAAAAAGAGTTTGTTTGTTTGAACGCGCTAATCTCAGGAACTACTGGTGCGAATTGAAAAATTATTTTTGTGTTGGATAGACCATTTATCGAGGAAGGCTTTAGGCTATATAACATTACGCTGCATTTAATATGAGCGAAGAAACAATGGAAAATGTGAAAAAAACGGGGAAAAATATTCATCCTTGCGGGCTTCCGTTGCGTGCGTTGCGAAAACAGTTCCAGATATCAAAAAAATGTGTATGAAAGAATTATTTCTCTTGAAATGCTCTAACAAAAATTAAATGTCTGCAACAGTATGGGCCTTATTACAAAACGTGGTTTAAATATAAGTCTAGACCAAGTCCGTTTTAGTTATTCGAAAATTGTCTGTCCACTGTCATAATTATCAAACTGTCAAAATGTAGGTACCAATGTTCAATCAAAGTTCCATTTTTTGTTGACATTTTGATTGCTTGTATGTGATGTTTGAACAACAAGAACACATTTTTTATTTTCTCAGTCCTGGACTAATATTTCAACCGCGTTTTGTAATAAGACGGTATACTTATGTCTATCTTTTAAGGTTAACTCACTAGAACCGTTTTTATGGTAATAACTATTCCACGCGGACGAAGTCGCGCGCACCAGCTAGTTGTAAACAAAAAACATAACTAAAATTTGCTCTAAATAACTTCGCGAACACAAAAATACAGCAGATTTCTCTGTGTATATATAATTTTATTAATTTTGTATCTGATTTAAGCGACACCTGTCCGCAAAAGATGGGACTATTTGGTTATTTGGTAAGATGCTTCAAAAATGTAACTATGTTTGCATAGATGGCGACCGAAGGAAAAAGTTAAGAGTCTAGTTACAGATTTAAGTGAAACATGCTGCTAAATTTTAGCTAAATTGTATTGATAAATGATATTAAATTAATCATGTTGATTTTGAATATCGATGCGTTTACATTAATAAAAGCTTGTTATTAAATTTACTTATTCTTTAATTCTTTTTAGTTTTGCTACTCCCCACTAGATGTCGCTAGTTACCAAAAATATAAGAGCGCGTCTAATGTAAGAGATAAAAGTTATAAAGTATTTATTTATTATTGGGAAAATTATTTTTATCGTTAGGTTAAACACAATTAAACAAAACAGAAAGTTTAAAAAGTTAACAATGTACGTTGAATAAAAAAATGACAAATTCAGTAAAAGTCGATTTAATTCAAAATCCAGCATGTAGGTAAAGGTTACAAATATGCCCATTATTGCCCATCAAGCTTGCTGCGTTTCCGCTCTGAATGGAACTATAATATTAGGACTTTACAATTATTATGAAATTGGTGTTTTTCGTACTGGCCACTTTAATCGCGAATTTCTCCTCTTGGGAAGGAATTCCAAATTCAAATTTTGTACAGCTATTTACTCATGTATTTGTGCTTCGATGAACGTCATTCATTTGTTTTTTTTATTCTGTTTTTTTAGATTGCGTCACTTTTTTTACAAAATGAAAAACTTAAAATATCGTATTATTTACGAGTACGAGTTCCGCCGTGGCACTAGTGCTGCGGAAACGACTCGAAGGGTGAATATGGCGGTCATGTTACAAAAGAAAACACAGTTCGTCTTTGGTTCCAACGTTTTCGTTCTGGAAATTTCGACCTGCAGAACAATCCCGTGGACGGCCTGAGGCCAAAGTTGATAATGAAGAATTGAAGGCTATTGTGGAAGCGGATTCATCAAAAACAACGTCCGAGTTAGCTGCAGGTTGCGATGTTAGTGATAAAACTTTTTTTTTTTTTTTTTTTTTTTTTTTTGGCCCAGGAAAACCTATTACAGGTACCACCCAAACCCCGGGGAGGGCGGATGGTTATGTGGGAGTCTCCGCCCCACTCCATAAGGGCGGCATACCCACTAAAAACCTGGGGTGTTCCACCTCCGCATCGTTGGTCCAGGGCCACGAGAGCGCGATGCATACATCCGCAGCCCTGGTGATGCTGGCCCGGCAACGGGCCCCGCCTCGGGGAGCTTCAGCTCAACCCTCAATGGACGACGTGTCAGAACACGGGACACGTCATGCATCCTGTGGGGACTCGTTCTAGGGCAACAGGTTCCCCGACCTGCCGCCCAGAGCCCCCAGGAGTCAGGCGGTCGCACGCCAAAGCGGCCGCCCTCCTCCAATGCGCCCTCTGCGCACGGAGTTCGGTTCCCGTGTCACCGCTACTCGGCCGGTACACCGAACTCCTCTCGCCTCTCGGCGACCACCTCGGGTGCTCTAAAAGAGCACCCAGCCCGGCGAGCTCCACGCCCCGGGCCCTACACCAGCCCTCTCCAAGGAGAGGTATAGGCGAGGGCCCCCACTCGATCGGACATTTGGACACAGGCTAGCAAGATCCACCGGACTATAGACGTTACTAACCTGTGGACGGGGTGCACCAGGCCTCCCCAACTAACCCCAAATCCCCATATGGAGAGATGAAATTAGTTGGGCTTACCCAACGTGAAGGTAGTCCGATCCACGCACCCCGTTAGTGATAAAACTGTTTTAACTCACTTGAAGCAAATTGGGAAGATTAAAAAGCTTGTAAGGAGGGTACCTCACGAATTGACTGAAGCAAACCGGCAAACGCGCGTCAACTGCTGCGTTACATTACTGAACCGGCACAATAATGAAGATATTTTAAACCGAATCATTGCCTGTGATGAAAAATGGATTCTTTACGATAATTGGAAGCGTTCAGCGCAATAGTTGAATCAAACCAAATCCTGCCCCAAGCGAAAATTAACCCCAAAAAAGTTACTTGTAAGCGTTTAGTGGACTAGTGCCGGTATTGTTCATTACAGTTTTCTCAAATCTGGCCAGATCCAACTCCGCAGGGGCAGACCAAATTGCCTTCAAAGATTTTATTGATTCCCGTCCGACTGGATTTTTTTGCAATAGGATCAATGAACTACGTTTGAGATGGCAAAAGTGCATAGAAACCAATGGTTCATACTTTGATTATTGAATATTATATTAAAAAATATTCGACTTTTTGTTCCTCCCATACAAAACGCCAATTTCATATGTAAGGACCTAATATCAATTACATATAACAACCGAATGATAATTTGGTTTCTACGACTTCTTGCTATTTATTCATTCAGGGATACTTATACTCGTATTATTATGATTTCAAAACACTATCTCCGGAAAGAGTAAATTCCTTTGATAGTGGCCATTCCTTTGAGAGTGGTTTCAGAACACCCTGAGGGTCAGAACATGGTTTACAGCTGCTATTACTACTGTGACTCCAGCCTGCTTGATGTTAAGCATTGCTGCAGCCTAGGGTGTGACGCGCTTACCTAGAAGGTATCAATCATAGAGTAATATAATATACCAGGAATAGAGAGCCATCTAGTGCAATTTTAATGCCAATCAAATTGAAGCGCCCTCTGCAAATACTGCACTAAAAACAATACACTGCATAAACATACCTACCTACGTATTCATATTATTGCCTAAAATATATATACAATACCTATCTATATATACAGTCACCATTGAGTTTTATATATTTAAATAGGCTAACTAAATTAAATCAAAACATCTTGCAAGATGACAAGATGTTCTTAAGCAGAACAAAAGGGGATTTATTCAAGATTATTAATTCTAATCCCGTGCCGTGGGCTGGAGCGGAATAATATTATAATCCGGCAGATGTTCTGCTTACTTTATTTATAATAAAGTGGGTATAAATGTTGTGAATCTAAATCAAAATAAACCGTTAAAAAAACTTTCAGAAGACTTGATAACCTCCTTTTTTTGAAGTCGGTTAAAAATGGAAAGGGTGTCAGGTATGTCTTCATCTTTTTATCGCATGAGAGTGGCCAACTCTGGTGTCGAGAGTTTATCAAGCCGCCCTAAGGGCCTCTGACATGGCATTACGACTGCCGTACTAGACAAACTGCCAGGACTTATAATTTAACGTGGCATCCGACCCACGGAAGCGCCCAAGTGTAAGTGATTAACTTTCTTTACCCTGCAACGCTGAGTAATACAACATAACAAATAACATTTTTTTTTCTATAAGTATTGTATTTTTATTATTATATTGTTCATTTGTATTGTGTATCGGATTTGTCTATATGGTTGAATAAATACTAACAATTGACATATAATTGTGCAATTATAAATATATAAATAAATATTTCAGGACATATCACACAGCGCCATCTAGCCCCATACGATAACGGATATAATACATATATACTTTTCTTTTGTAAATACATACTTATTATACATAGAAACGACCAGACTCAACACAAGTAATTACAAATTTTAGTATTCATAATTACTTGTGTTATGCGGGAATCGAACCCGCACCCCTAGATTAGAAGGCAGAGACACTACCAACTAAGCTAACAGAGCAGTTAAATTATGAATATATTATGTATCGTATTGTATTGTAATAGAATTTAGGTGACAGTAAATCGGTTCTTCATCGCTTACCATCACTCGAATTATGATCAAGTGCAAAGCCAGAACCGGTTTCTTCGAGAGAAGCACGCTAGTTCGTAGATTACAACGTTGCTTAACATAAGGCGAGTTGTAGTCAAGCGTGAGCCAATCTAGTTTTTTTTACAAGGAATGGGTTTGCACTTGACCGTAATTCGCCTGATGGTAAGCAATCATTACGGTCTAGGGTGGAAAGTTAAAAAAAAAAAAAAACTTTTTTACAATGGTAGTAAGAAATGGCAAACGTTTTAAATTTGTGTTTTTTGTTTGTATATTTGAGTTCTCCCCTCGCGTAATGGTGCATTGAGTTTATCCGTATTTATCCCTTAATTCATGGAAATGAGTCGACACACTTTGAAAGGGGTTGAGTTATTTGGTCAGCATTTAGTTTTTTATCATTAAGATTTAAGCAGAAAAATTTAATTTACTTAATAGTTATTAGGGTATTACCATGTTACCTTGTTTTACTATACATATATGTACTTACCTTACAGTATTTAAGTACTCGGATTTACGTAAAGAAGGTCGAAACGAAACTTATATTATTTTCACTTAGGCGACGCGTTTCGAAGCATTCGAATTTAAATTTCTATAATAAACTAATCAAGTAAATCACTTAAACAACACAAGATGAATGAAAAAGAAAAAAATAAGAAGCTATATATATTACGGATAAACAACGTACATTTACAAAAGAACTACGATAATATATATATATATATCCTATATAGCTATGTGCCCGTGTATTACAATCAATCATTTCTTTTTTCATACCAAATTCCATACAAAATCCAAACCAATCGCAAAGCGCAAATTTACACATTTTCACACGTTAAATGTCGCCTTTTCAAGTTTAATGTCATATAGTTTTATTTCTATAGGTTTTCCGAAATAACATTCTAGGGGTCTTCAAATCAAGAGTAAGTAGGTTTCTTCTTGCCAATGGTACTGCACATTAGACTGCAGAGGTGTATTTAAAAAAATGCATTTATATTTTATCGTTTTATTTATCCTCCGTACTATGCACTACATGTAGATTCTGACACCAGAGTTGGCCACTTTCAATACAATACAATACAATACAATACAATACAATATAACTTTATTGCACACCAAAAATAAATTACACATACAATATGAAATGAACTTAAACTATAAATGAATGCACAAGTGGGCGGCCTTTCTTACGAATATACTATGTTGTAGACAGCTGATCAGTTATGTAACAACAAATTCCGCTGACAATATAATAATTTAGCTTACCAACCAATTCGTACCCGTTTAAAATCCATCGCGCGTACTACTGTTATGCTTTTTGATGGGGCTTGAACGAAGGAGAAAAATCACTTAAAATCAAAATAATGTAACCAAAACAAATATAAAAATGGAATGTAAGAGTTTAAAATACTGGGTGTTTTGAATGTTATCTTTATTTAACTATCTATAAAAAATCTTTGTTGTCAAAAATCTGCACATAGAACACATTCGGAAAAAAAAAATTATGGTCGTTTCAGCGGCGGAATGTTTCTCTGATAGATAGATTAATACCCTATTGGACACCCAAATAAAAATATCATAATTCAAAAAAGAGAAAAAATACTAATGGCACAAATGGCGGCCTTATCACTGAAAGCGATCTCTTCCAGGCAACCGTAGGATGGAGAGGAAATCATAAAAAAGACTAGACGGGGTGTACAATAAAGAGCACATGAAATGTGTTATATGTGTTATGCACATTCTGTTTATTTATACGCGGATCAAACAAAAAACAGCTGAACGAATCTTCATAACTTTTAATATGCAGGTAGTATTAAGTCCTGGGAGTGACAAAGTATAATTATTGTATTGAAATAATGCGAATGAAGCTGCAGGCGTCCACTAGTTACTACTAAACTTGTTGATTGAAGATTTGCACAAACCAATGTCATCTTAATATTTGCATGTCTGGGCTTTTTATGAAGATAAAATACCAGCAATGCTAACCGTAGTTTTGCGATGCAAATCTTTTATTGTGCCGTGAAGTGGCAATAGAAGATGCATTCTTAGGATTGCGAGAAATAAGTGAAATGGAAAGATTACTCTGTCTAGGATGTATTTTACTATTTCGATATCTTTTCAGTTTAAAAATAAAGCGCCTGTAGCTCAGCTAGCGGAGGCAATCGCATGCGATTACTAATGCTAAGCAACCGACGCCGCTGTCAGTCTTTGGATGGGTGTACAAAAACTGGCATTCCGTTTTGGCCGCTTCTGTGGGTCAGATGGCACGTAAAACTTAGGTTATGGCCGTTTGTCGCACTGCAGTCGTTAAGCCATGTTACAAGCCCCTATGGCGGTTTGAAAACTCTGATTTCAGAGTTGGCCACTATCATAAAAACTTATTACTATCGTGTGATCTTCAAAGCGTGAGTGAATTGGTTCTTACTGGGTAATCACCGTCCTTCCTAGACCGTAATGATCGGTTACCATCAAGTGTCCCTGTCTAGAAAAATAAACATGAATATCACCCCTACTACACATTATAAGGCAAAATCGCTTACCGTGTCTGTTTGTTGTATGCTTAGATCTTTGAAACTACACAACGGATTCTGATGCAGTTTTTTAATTGATAGAGGATAGAGGCAAGTTTTATATGTAAAATAACGCTTGCTAAGCCGCGGGCAATAGCTCGTTTAGAATAAGAATAAAAATATATTTATTATACATAAAAATATAATCCCCCTAGCCGTTTGGCTACGGCGACCGTTTCCTGCATATTTAAGACAAACAACTATACCTAGAGACGAGATCTTTGTTTAGATTTTTTTTATTTTTTAACTATATCGGGTTTGTACTTGGCCATAGTTGTTGGCTAAGATGGAGCGTGCTTACCCGATAAGAACCGATTCACTCTCGCTTTGAAGATCGCTGGATTATAGGGCGTGGGGAACAGGGAGTTCCACAACTTTGCGGTACGTACAATAAAGGACAATATAACAATTAGATAATTATATTATGATATCAACAATTTAAGAAACCCTCAGTCTATGTATCTTTTTTAGTTTTTGAGTCAATCATAACAGCAATTTGTATGGAAATAGTTTATCGTGTCACCCAACCCAAGGTTTGCTAAGTATGGCGCTAGATGGCGCTGTGTGACAAGTCTCAGTATATTTAATGTATCATGTACTATTTAGCGGTGGAATTCAATTACCTGGCGTGCATGTAGCGGACTATAAAGACACCCTGCTCTCGTAAAATCGGTTTACACTGTGGGGATGTTTTCTGTGGCCTGTGGTGTAGGTAAGTGTGAGAAAATGGCGAGTAATTTTTTTAAATGTTTTTTTTCCTTTTTATCCTCTTAAAACACTACAAACCGAAGGACCTGGGATTTCTCATGACTGAGGGCCGTGACTGCCCCGCAGAATTAATTCGTTAGGAGAGTTCTCTTGTGCAGATACATCGTGGTGGGCGCCCAGGTCCTTTCACGGAAGACATGTCCTTGGGTATTGTGGTCCTCAAACATGTCGGTTTCTTTTTAATGTTTTCCCTCAATCGCTGAAACGAGTTCAAATTCACATGTAACTTGAAAATCAAGTCATTGTTGTACGGGAGAGATCGCATTTGCCGATAAGACCGTCACTTTTGGCATTAGTTTAAGTTATTTGTAAACTCTTTCTTTGATGGATTAGTTAATTGATGTACCAGTAACTACAATTCTAAATGTCAAATCAAATCAAATCAAATATACTTTATTGTACACCAAATAAAAAGAACATATTTTACATAAAGGTGGAAGGTAACCAGGGACATTGGGCGACCTTATCACTAAAGTGAGTCCAATGTCATTGGAAATAAGCGAAAATAATCACGACCGTCAGGATTCGAACCTATTATTGCGAATTTGTGCTTACAAAATCGCTTGTAATTTGCACCACCTCCTAATAGATATCGATAGGTACCGTGTGAGACAAGTCCGCACTTTTACGGTTGTTGGCTTTGCACGCGTCATTCGTAGTGCAAGTGGAGGGGATTGGTATCTTTGACATTATGTTTGTAAAAAAAACAGAAAACGGTTATGATAAAGATCGGTTTGAACGACAAGGACGCTAATAAGGGCACTAATTTTAAGTTGTGTGTGTTTCGTTATGTTTTATTCTTGTATGTTGGTGTTTTTAATCTATCTGAAAAGAAGATAGCAAGAGAGAAGGTAATTAAGTAAGGTGTTGAATTAGTGACATACGTAGGTGAAATAAGTAGACTGCTTATATTTGGAAAACTGTTTGAGGTAAAGGCTGGTTATAGTACATATTTATTTATATAAGACTTGCTATAACTTCTGGACAATATATATTTATTCCATACTTGCTACACTTATTCCTTATTTTATTTTACACATATTCAAACTTAGTCTAAACATGTGCCCTGTTCAGGGTGTCGCAAGAGAAGTTATCATCTTTGCGCTCATCTTGGCATAAAAAATAATTGCATCATGTTATCTCCACAATTTCCACATTAAATATATGGAGATGCTAGCTATTGTGCTATAATAGACAAAGCAAAACCATGTTTCCCCTAATTGTTGAAAAAAATACTTTTTACTCACTTGACGACCAATCCTCACCACATACACTATATCAAACATCATGTCACAGGATACCGACGATGGTAACTGCTAACTATGTTATTACACTCGGATTTGGTCGGCTTTGTGTAACGGAGTGTACGGAGTAAGGTTACTTATTTTACTAGCTAAATATGTAGGGTATTATTGGAAAGAAATAGGCAAAGACTCGGTTTAGGAAAAATGTGAAGATATAGAGGAATACGTCTGATATTTGATATATTTCTTTTTCTATGTACTTACCTACATGTTAAGGATTTATTTATTTTTATAAATCTATTTCACTTTGCAAATTAATGTAAACCATTTTCAATAAATTGTGTTAGCCTAAGTGAGATGTAATAAATGTAAATGTTTGCTGTACAATACATAATTTATTTATCGATTTGTAGATATTTTATCAGTGTTTCATTGAATTGATACAATACAATACAATACAATATAACTTTATTGCACACCAAAAATAAATGACAATATGAAATGGACTTAAACTATAAATGAATGCACAAGTGGGCGGCCTTATCACCTTGAGTGATCTCTTCCAGGCAACCTTAGCAAGAAAACGGTGTCAGAAATCAGTTTGGTTGGTGGCGTACAAATAAATTAATAATACTTACTTAAAAATAAAACCTATACACACCTATAACCTATATACTAAACAGAGAAAATAAAAGAAAATCAAACTAATTTACATGTTACAAATAATAATATTAATAAACTATGTACACACACATTTAACACCAATAAACGCGATTGATAGTTTACAACGTAGAGATGTAATGGATGTAATTGATGTATTTATTCTCGATTACTAAAGGTAAAATGTTACCATGGCTACGCCCAGTCATTGGAAGAAATATCAAATTATGAGACAAATCAGTTACAACCAGTTGATTCCATATTTTATTACATGTTTTTCAAATAAATAGATATTCCTTTATAATTATAGTGAACTGTAGAAATTGATAAATTAATAGAATCTATATAAATACTACTATCAAGCAGGATGTAGACAAACATTAGCCTATTCCATATAAAATCAATATTATACTACGACGACGTTACATGCTCGAGATTTCTTCATTAACTTTGTACCTAGTCTCACTTCTGTATGTACTAGGCGTCACACTTTTTATAGCTGTGAAAATAAAAACACAAAAAAAACTTTTGAACAAATGTCACTGTCAATAGTGTCAATGTCGCGCCTTCAACATTTCTTGTGTGCGGGCGTCGCAACATCATAAATTTCGTTGAATTTTACTATTTGAATTTTTCGTGGAAAAAAGTGTTTATTTCAAGTGTTCAAGTGGTAAATTAGGAAAAGGAGCATCGGAATTTTAAAATAACGTCGAAAATTCGACGTTTGGTACAAAAACTAAGCAATTCATCAACCAGCTCAAAGGATAAAGGTTAGTGCAACTACTAACTTATCAAAGCAATCTTACTGCATTTATTCATCATCGATTTTAATTTTCTCGGTATAATCTTATATATTTTATAAAACTATACCGAATAGATCGTAAATATAGTTTTTTTTTTCAACAAATGATATAACGATCTTTTTTTGATTACCCACATTTTTGTCATGTAGATCGGAAACATGACTTTTCTAGCAATGTTTCTGTAACGATCTTTTTTCAATGTACCGACATATTTGTTGTTTTTGTAACAAATACAATACAACAAAATATGAATTTATTTATTACCATTTTCTTACATACATTGTTTTACAGTTTATTCAATGTAAAAAGAACTAGATTTTCTAACCTATAACGGTTATTTTGTTTGTGATTCATATTTATTTCTGTAACGATCTTTTTTCAATGTACCGACATATTTGTTGTTTTTGTAACAAATACAATACAACAAAATATGAATTTATTTATTACCATTTTCTTACATACATTGTTTTACAGTTTATTCAATGTAAAAAGAACTAGATTTTCTAACCTATAACGGTTATTTTGTTTGTGATTCATATTTATTTGAGCACGGTTGATAACAAACTAGTCTAGTGGCATAACGTGATTATGTACAATGACTTTAAAAGTGTACTGCTTCATAGGAAATTAGCAAATGTTCAGTTTAGTGGAATACAATACCAACATACAATAAATGTATATATTGGGCGTTGAATAAAGCACGATTTACATGCCATGTTAGGCATAATTTACTCACAATACCTGCTCAGAAAGCACTTTTAAAAACAATAAACTTGTTATAAATAGATGAAACTCACTTCAGTTTTCAGTTTATGGCTTTGAGACAACTTCACAAAATGTTATTCTAAATTTACCGGCAGAGAAAAGTCTGAAACTCCTTGAGCAGACATATTTCATTTAGAGAAATAGGTCGACAAATTTGTAGCTCTGCGCTATTTGCGATTATACATATATGCAGTTATTACGTAAATTTAATCTAAAATTGATTACGAGAGAAAACAATGTTTAAAATAGATATAATCCAATACTTATTGGTATATGGTTATTTTTGTGAGTTTCTCATGTGTTTTTTCTGATAAATTGGACGTGTATTGTAAAGGGAAACGAGTCAGTGGATTTTGAAATGATGCAAAGTACAACAAAGTATTATTATACAATTGAAAGCAGCCCAAAAGCGGGCAATGTATTGTAAATAAAATCTATATAATACGGTGATCGACATCTTGAGGCATTGAGGTATACACGACGTGGTCAGAACAATCTGACAGTGGTGTAATTAAAGAAAATTCATTAATTTTTGTGTGACATATTATAAGACTCATATATTAAGAGGTCGAAGCATTTAAACATAAATGTTGAGATTACTACTACTAACTTACTATTACATACATATTTGATAAATTTACAAAAATTTTAAGGTTCCTGACATTGGTTTATATGCCACACGGCTTAAAACAAAATGGAATATAATGTGGGCATATGCTAAGAAAGAGTTCCTGTAACCTATAATACAGATGCATTCACAATAGACTGGAAGTTACAACTTTTAATTATACGTAATTTTCGCCAACGCCATAATGATCGTTTCTTTTTTGCCTAGTAAGCCATGTTATCTACATTCATGTCTTTTTCTCTTGGATAGTTAATCTACTTGAACCCAGAAATTCCAATATTATTATCATCTATCAGAACTCTTATTCCGTTTGGGCAACGGTTTACTCTAATATTTTTAATATTTTCTAACAAAAGGTATAAAGATAAAGACAATCCTTTTTTTATCTAGTGCTGCTATTAATATAATAACATAGGCACTAGCTGAAAGCTCGTTGAAACAATATAATGTTACTGTTAAGATTTTGCTGTAAGAAAACATAATATATATATATATATATATATTTTATTATAATGCAAGTAATCTTAATCTTAGATTTTTTGGCTAATGATCAAGCAGAATCACATTTATACAAGTTAAATAAATGTATTACTCAAGATGATTGAATCATACGATTCATGAAAGAAGCATACAGAAACATATCGTCTTCCTTAAGTATACCACCAATCTGATATCCTACCTACCTACCCATTATAGTAAAGATCAGCATTCAGACCAAATAGTAGCTGTACCTACTCACATTTTTCAACTGCACAGCGGGTGCAGGCAGATGCTATCCTCAATATGTTTAACTGATATTAATGTAAGTGATTTGAGGATAGGCATACATATTAGTGTCTTGATTAAGACATCGGTCCCAAATAGGGTCATACCTAAACTTACAAGACTCTTTCCTCATAGAGAGGCAATTTGCCCTGCATTACTTCACCAAAAAGTAACTATAGAATTTTGCCACCACCGGTAAAACCAATTTTAACTGCTAAGAAATCAATTATTGATGCTAGTTCTGCTACAATAAGGGCATAGATTATCAACTGCAAGTTGCAGCTGACTTTGCTTTATAATTGTATAACGAATAGGGTCATGTAAATCATTTATAGTCGCCAAAATATATAAGCGCCTCATTACAGCAGAGCAGATGACAGTAAAATATTTTCACAGAGTCAATTTTAATTATAAAATGTGATAAGTGGATCCCTTGTAATACTAATTTATATTTGTAACTTATTCTTCAATATGTATTTTTTTTTCTCAAATAAGCTATTGTTAGCATCATTAGGTAAATTTTGTTCACAATCAAAGATCTAGCAAACTGTAAATTAGCGCTTGGTATGCAAGCATTACGATCTTTGATACGTGTTGGTCTCGTTTATGCTAAAGTGCTAAACATCTACATAGTTAATAAAGAAATCTCGAGCATGTAATGTCGTCGTAGTATAATTAATGGTTAAACGAACTTACCTTAAGTGAAGTTCGACCATAATTATACGAGACGACGTTACATGCGAAGAGATTTAAAGTCCCACCCGGACCCTGTTAATGTCAACAACATTGACTAACCCGTGTATTGTTTAATAGCACAAACGAGAGATGGCAAGCAGAGCATATATTAGTACTCCATGGTTAGACTCTAAAACGAATGAGGTTTGACAGGAGGACGGCGCTACAGGCACGACATTGACAGTGACATTTGTTCAAAAGTTTTTTTTTGTGTTTTTATTTTCACAGCTATAAAAAGTGTGACGCCTAGTACATACAGAAGTGAGACTACATAGTTAATAAAGAAATCTCTTCGCATGTAACGTCGTCTCGTATAATTATGGTCGAACTACACTCAAGGTAAGTTCGTTTAACCATTAATTTTACTATACTTAGCATAGACAGCTATTCATCAAAAATATTATTTTGATGCAGCACAGGTCACTGACATATACTAAAAGCAACGGCAATCACAGAAGACATGACATACATTTCCCTATACCTAAACATAATACTGCTCTGTTTGAGCATCATCAATCTTTCTTGGGTCCTTATCTTTACAATAAGGCTTGTAGTATAATAAATAAAATGAATAGTTTAAATAATAGAGATTTACAGTTAGCATTAGACAAATGGCTAAATTCTCTTGACTATGACAACACTGAAAAACTCTTAATTGTTTTAAAATGAAATACATGACCAGTCACTTCTACGCGATATTTAAAAAATAAATAAATAAACAACACACCTATTCAGACCAATTGTCGCAAATAAGAACAATGCACACTGCAATGATTACATACTCGTTCAAGCACATACACATAAACACTCAAACATTCTTACTCATTACTATTTATACATATACAAATATATAAAATAAAAAATATATACACACACACACACACACACACACACATACACACACACACACACACACACTACACTCACACAATACACAAAATTAGGCTAAGATTTTTCTTTTTAAATATTTCTCTTTTTATTTCTTAATTTCAATTTTTATTAGCTTTGTTTTTGTAAGATTTCCAACATATTAAAAAAAAAAAAAAAATGTTTCCCTGAAGGAATCAGCTGCTACAACACGAGAGACCATTTTCTCTCAGCGTAGCAGCTGCTCGACATATCTTTTGTTTTCCAAAATGCCCTATATTAAGTTACATTATTAATAAGTATTATTATAAGAATTTGTGTGTCCAATAAACATTTTTATTATTATTATTATTAAGTTCAATATATATTAATATGAATGTATTTACATTCATTGGAATTGAATTGAGAGTGCGTTGGTCCAGTCATGTAATTTTTTATTGGTATTTTGGAAATGTAATAAAAAGAAAGATAGCTCTGCTTTGTACATTTCAACATTTTGCTTAAAGAAAACTTTAGGTACCTACAAAAGCAGCAGTCTAGCCCGAAACCTCCTCATGTGATGTTTTTAACTCACGCGGGAGGCGACCCCCACACCCCCGGCTACGAAGGTGGAATGTAAAAGTCGCAGGCCGGAGTCTGATAAATAAAGAAAGAGGTTAAACGGCTGAGGTGAGCCGAGCAAACACCGGGGGGTAGGGGTGGGAGTAGCAAGAAAATAATTTTAATAAAAATTACATACAACACGCAAAAGCAACACTCGCAAAACCGTTACTATTTGTACTCAAATAATACTGGTACGAACGTACTGGCGGTGGTTGAAGTGTAAGCGAGTGTGGCTCAGCCGTTTCAATGTCTGCTACAGACATACAGACGGACCCTGGTTCGAATCCGGCCCTACACCAATGACTTGTATTTTCAAGTCAAGTGTGGATTTGCACTCGCTTAGTGGTGAAGGAAAACATCGCGAGAAAACTAACATGTTTGAGGACTACAACATCTGAGAACGTGCGTCTCCCGTGGAAAGATCCAGGGCGCGAAAGATTTCCCTAATGAGTAAAACTACGACTGCAACCTTCAGTCATGAGGAAATACGTCTCAATGAGAGATATACATACCTAACTAAATAAAAAAACAGTTTTGTCTGTCACGCGCCAGCCCTGACAGTTAATATGTGAGTGACAGTAAGTCATAAATTACAGACGTCACTCGATCCGGCGAGATCAAGGGTTGCCATGCCCACTGACAATAGGGTTCCGTGAATTTGAAAAAAATAAGGAAATCACAATTTTGTATTATTTTGTACCATAAAATTAGGCTTTTGCCACAAAATAGTTATTTTGCGCAACAGTCTAAATTTGTGGTACAAAATAACTATTTTGTTGTAACAGCCTAATTTTGTGGTAACGGCCTCTGTCAATAGGTACATAAGTTAGTAAAAATATGACCATAGGTAGACGTTCTATCTATTATATCTTTACATATAATTAAGCTGAAGAGGGTTATATCTGTACACAGAAGATATTCGATAAAAAATTACGATTACAGAAAACGTTGCAGCAGTTTTTAGTTATTGGCCTGTTTATCTGTTTATTTAAATGCTCATCACGCAAAAACGGCTAAACGGATCATTATGATTTTTAGTATGTAGGTAGTATGAGGTCTTAGAAGTGACATAGGCTACTATTTATACAAAAATAATGTAAGCAAAGCAGGAAGCGTCCACTAGCTGTAAATAAATAATTACCTATCATATAACCTACCCAAAATTTTCACAAAAGTATTTTGTAATTTTTTTTTTAATACGTAATTAAAGAAAACGAACCTAAATGTGAAGTTAACTAAACAACGTTGCGTTACCGCGCTGAATGGCAAAAACAATTTATAGTTATATTTTTTTTTCTACAGAACCTCTCCATAAAAACCATATATCCCTTACGATCCCGAGGTCATAGTAAAGTAGAGCAAACAGGTTTACGTCCGCAGGGCGCGGGGTCCCGGAGGCCCCGTTCCAGGGCCCCTTAATTACGATGTATCGACGGGACCCTAATAAAGGATTTTTCTTACTTTTACACGTTTTTTTAGTATTTAGGTTGTTACTGCCAATGACAGGAGAAAATTTAAGTTTGTTTGAGAGTCTACGTTGCAATACTTTTACGCATTTTTTTCTGATGAGGCCTTGTCGTATATGTACTTTACCTTTACTGAGGGTCGTAATTCTCCTTCCCGCTTTCCTCGCAGTATCAATCGATTCGGCTTAAATGTAGCAAACAAAGAACCATCTCATTGCAATTAGATAATGATTTTTAAGCGAATTCGGCAACAAATTTGCCCAGTAAAAATGATAAAAAACTTTTACAACAGTCGTTGTACAAGCAGATCTTAGATCTCTCTCTCTCTTTCAGTCTTATTTCCTCATAACTGAGGGTCGTGACTTCCCGCAGAATAAATTCGTTAGGGGAGTTCTCTTGGGCAGTTACATCTTGGCCTTACCATCTTATCTTGGCCTTAGCTTAGATATATCTACTAAAAGAACGTACCTAAAGAATACCTAAAGAGTACCGAATAGAATTTAAAACTCTTTACAGCCTTTTAAACACAATTTACATCGTTATTTTAAACCTCTTTTAAGAGTAACTCCGCAATATACTTGAGTGATACTAAAACATACGTTTTTACATTACCACAGGCGTCGGTACTTCATTTTTGAGTTATAGCGGTATAACTTACCTAAACATAAATATATTGGAGATAGGCATGTATGTTTTTTATTGGGTTGTATATTTTTGGCAGCAAAATATTTGCGGGTGTTTCACATATTCAGAACGTTTTCATAAAGAAATTCGGACGCACGAAACATTCCTTTATTTATTTACTAGCTTTTCCCGCGGCTTCGCACGCGTTATTATACAATACATACCTTCCTCTTGTATTACCCCATCCATTTGATAAACTACATCAAAATCAATTGAGTAGTTTCAAAGATCTAAGCATGCATACAGACATTGGGAGAGACGCGGCGATAAATATTTGTATAAATATCAGTCATTTGTCTGAGATTGAAATTGAATGTATTTTATTAGATGTTCAATTATTTATTTATTTTTATCTCATTGGTTGGTATCACATTTGTACAAAGAAGGTTGCTACCTTATTTCGACAAACGAGTGTGACCTCCTTTTTGCAAACTTTTTCAAGTTACACGTTTTCAACGCAACTGTCAAACGTCAAAAAACATTTTCAAACCAAATGTCAAACGAAATAATATGGGATTCAGTCACAAAAGGTAAATATTTTGCCATTTTTATGCATTTTACGATAGAATAGATCAAGAATTATGCAATTCTTCTAATTATTTGTGGAAAACGTTTTACAAAATAGTCGATTTGTTTAGTTTTTTGGGGTTAGCCGTAGTTCTCATGTTTCGAGATCTTATAAATCCATTCGATAAGTCGGAATTATGTGTCGGCTTCTTACATTAGCGTTACCGTGATTCGGATATTGTAAAATACATCAATCAAATTGTATGCAAACGTATAATTTTCTATGTTATCTATGTACTTAATAATAAATATTTTTTATTTTTTATATGTTTTATATATACTGAAAAAATGAGGGTATCTTAAAACAAATTCATATGTAGACATTTGCCATTACATTCTTTTATGTAACATACCTACTTGTGAAAAACGCCAGAATAATAACTTTATGTATTATGTTTCTTCAAAGCTAGACGAACCGGTTTGTATTGGGTAAGCACGCTCCGTCCTAGACCATGATGATTGCTTACCATCATGCATTATGGTCATGTAAAAGAAAACCTTTTTTTTTAAAGAAATAACTAAAGATTAATATTTCATTTATGTTTTAGCCATGGTAAAAGATCTGACAAAGAAACTCAATCACCAATGCTGAAGATTTTCAAAGATATGATGCAGAAAGACAAAAAGTAAGGATGCTTACCAAGCATAGGCCTCAGCAGCCGTAGTATTTAACAATAATAGATTTCTTTTAGGCAAGCGTGCTACATTTTAGGCTACACCGGAGCGCTGTAGTCAAACGTAACATATTCCGTGTTAAAAAAACAGCTGAAACTTATAATAAACTGTTCTCTCGAAAATCGTTTAAATATGTTTTTATGTAATATAGCCTCGCGCTTGCCTGCAACTTGCCTGATGTAAAGTATCGTGGCAGTCTACGTATATGTCCAGATTAGATATCATTATTAATTAGAAAATCTGTCATCAATCACTGTATGATCTGTCTTGGCAGCTTATTTTATGAGCCATTATAGTAGTAGTAGTAGTACATGTAATCTATAACCCTGACCACAGTGTCGCTTTTGCGAATGTCGTTTCAGTCAGTCAGAGTTGTCTAGTCTGTTTTTCCGTTCTACTTCTTTTATATTTTTTCAGAGATCCTGAAAAAACAAACCTGCTGAAAGACAGACACCCTGAAAGAAAAAGAAAACACTATTCGGGTTCAAGATCGAAATCTGGCCATGTAAGGAATAAGTATACATTATTTAAAGATATAGCGAATGCACGCGGACGCGGTCATCCCTTGGATGGGTGACCAAAAAGTGCCATTCCATTTTGGGTACATCTGTGGGTTGGATGATACGTTAAATTGCAGGTCGTGATTGATTGTCATATTACGGCAGTCGTTAAGCCATGGGCCCTTGAGGCAGCTTAAAAACTATATTATGGAAATGTACACGTGACGTCGATATTTTTAATCTGAACATTTTACACCACTATTTTTTTCATCGAAATAGTTATGTAGTTTTTACCGACTTAAAAAAATTATGAGTTTTTTATATTGATCAAACCAATGATTTCTAGAAGACAGTAGTATCAAGCAGCTCAGACCACCCGAAGAAGGAGCCGCAGTACAAGAGGAGTGAAGTCGAAGCGAGGAACGCTCACTATGACGCCAGTCGCAGTCAGCGGAGCGGTGTGGTTAGTATTAGTAATATTTCATGGTAAAAAGAGATGTATACATAAAATCCATTTCATCCATTTCACTGACCTACTAATATAAGGCTCAAACTTTGCACGAATATGATTGGCCTGTTAGCTTAGTTGGTAGTGCCTCTGCCTTTCTAGGAATTGCGGGTTCGATTCCCGCGTGGCACAAGTATTTATGCATTTTAAAATTTGTAATAATTATTTGTGTTGAGTCTGGTCGTTTGTATCTATAATTAGTATGTATTTACAAAAGAAAAGTATGAAAGTATTATAAGACACAAGCGTTTGCTTAGTGTGTTGCTAGATGGCGCTGTGTGCAATGTCCCGGAATATTTATTTATTTATTAATTGATTCGTGTATCTTCTTCATGCTGAAACGATTTGAAAGAAATTTGGTATGGAGGTAGTTAGATCCTGTATTAAACCACCACGCGCCTTGACTAGTCTTAGTTTCATAGATGTGTTTTTAACACGCTTTGTTGACCTTACTACCTACCTTTTTACACCTTCCAGTCACACGAAGGGTTTTTTTTACGTTGGATAGGTGTACGTTTGACTGCAGCCTGCCTGATGTTAAGCATCGCTGCAGCCTAGGGTGTAACACGCTTACCTAGAAGATACCTATTAACTCTACATAGATTTGAAGATCCCTGGATTCAACCACGAGTGTAACAACGCTGACGAACCACACCGTTAGGCGCTTAGTGACATATTTTAGACGGATTTTAAATATTTTAATTTGATTTTTTTAATACGTAACTACATTTTTTCAGCCGTTTCAAGGTGAAAAACGAGACAGCTGGTGGTTTTGGGTAAGATATGTTTTTTTTTTACAATAAACATTAATTTAAATTTCTATCTATTAAGACAAACATAATAAATATAGATATAAATTTTTTCTCTTTCCAGGGAAGTCAACCTCCGTCGAAACCAAAAGAAGAAGATTCTTGTTCCTGTGCTTCTTGTGCGTAAGTAATCTTTTTTATTTCATTAGATGATTTTTGAACAGTTATTATTATTATTATATCAATAAATTATTATTTATTTTATCAATCTGGTCTACATATAGGATGTATTACAATTTATAAAATAAAGGTCAAATTGGCTTAAATTTTAGTATGAGTGATCTATTTAAGTGAATGAGCGATGAACAAGGTTTTTAGTTTTACTAGGTACTATGTAAAAACATCTAAAAAGACTATAAATTGTAAGTACATGTTATCCGATTTACGTATACGTATAGCATCCGTATAAATTTTTCTTCAGATTTTTTCATTGTTTTTAGAACAATCGAGACCATTGTGCATTAGATATAGACGACATACCTACCTACTAAGTGAGTGGCAATTTTTGAGGCAAACTAACAAATGTTCGGAAAAACTCTTTACAAAACGCGCTTTAAATATTAGTCCAGGACTTTGAAAATAAAAAGTGGGTTCTTGTTGTTCAGACATCACATACAAGCAATCAAAACGTCAACTTTAAATTGGATCTTTGATTTAACATTGGTACATTTTGGCAGTTTGATAATTATGACAGTAGACAGACAATTTTCGAACAACTAAAACGGACTTGGTCTAGACTACTATTTAAAGCACGTTTTGTTATAAGGCCCGTTGTTTATTGCGATTGTAGTTGAAACAAGTTTTTTTGTTGCAGTCTAAAAAAGCTTCTTCGCACGGACGCGGCCTGCATTTTCTGCATATGTCTGATATTCCTGATATCAATTACTACTGCGGTGATGCTGGTCTATAAGAGTATGCCGTGCGCAGTCAAGGAACAAAGACAGGACCGGGAAAATAAGGTTATAATAAATAAATAAATAAATATTTCAGGACATATCACACAGCGCCATCTAGCCCCACACTAAGCTTACGCTTGTATCATGGGTACTAGATAACGGATATAATACATATATACTTTTCTTTTATAAATACATACTTATTATACATAGAAACGACCAGACTCAACACAAGTAATTACAAATTTTAATATTCATAATTACTTGTGTTATGCGGGAATCGAACCCACACCCCTAGATTAGAAGGCAGAGCCACTACAAACTAAGCTAACGGAGCAGTCAAAAAAAGGTTGTATTGATATTACTTTTATAGGAATTAGATAGATAGATATATTAACTCTTTATTGTTGACACATATTAAAAACAGTACATAAAACAAATAGCATCTTAACTAGTGCCACAAGCGGCGGCCTTATTGCTGAAAGCGATCTCTTCCAGGCAACCTTCGGCTGAATTACAATATTAATCACATTTAGATCAAGCTGTGTGCACATATTTTGGAATTTGTTCTGGATCAAAACCTTTAAATGTATATTCAGTCCATTTAAGAACACATTCTGTTTTGTGTGCCATTATAAAATAAATAAATAAGGATTAAAGCCCACTTGCACGACGAATCTTAAATGCATTTTGCGTCAAAATTACTCATAAATGATTTAGATTATTTTATTTCACCATTATTATAACATAGTCATATTTGGCATGCCATTTTTACAATTCAATTTGATACCGGATACATTCTTATTTTATCTTATTAACCTAGTAGAGTTGTATGGTACATATAATTTTTATTATAATTTCATTATAAGAATTAGTACAAAATTTTAAAATTTCAAGTTACTAAGAGAATTTATTTTTAAGAAAATATGTAGGTAAGTAATCATAAATAGTAAGTTTAGTATTTCCTTCTTATAATTCAGTAAAGGCACTATCTTTTAAAAATGATAATGAAATAATAATATGTCTCATTGTTTTTAGATGTTCTATCAGAAATCGGAAAATGAGCGACTCAAAAGAAAAATAAATGGTCTCGGAAAATGGAGTTTTGGTTCCAAGTAAGTACCTACTGGTTTAGTACTCTTCTTGTTTCCTCATGATTGAGGATTGTGACTCCCACGCTGATTCATCTACTATGTAAAAATAAGTCGGGTTTTCCTTCCTGACGCTATAACTCCAGAACGCACAAACCGATTTCCACGGTTTTGCATTCGTTGGAAAGGTCTCGGGCTCCGTGAAGTTTATAAAAAAAATAACAAGCCACCTGGTGGCGAAACGGAGTTCGCCGGGTTTGCTAGTTTTATATAAAATCTGTGAAAAATGTTGTATGTATTCATATTCATATTAATTTAATTTCGTATAGCCTATTTACATGATCAATAATATAATTACATTTATCAAAATTATAACTTTTTAACTTGACAAACATGATTAAATTGTCAAAATTTAAGTAAGTTTTTAAGGGTGGTTGTAGTCAAATTATTTGTATTATTTTTTGAAAAACAGTAGGTAAAAAAATCTTTCAGAGGACTTAATAACTTTTTTGAAGTCGGTTAATAATACTAAGGAATATAATAATAAACAGAAATAAAAATACTTTTCAGGAAAGAATGGCGTAACATATTCGAGAAGCGTTCCAGTGATTTCGACGGCTTCAATTTCCAAGGCAACGACTTGGTGAGTTCTTTATTTCAGCTAACAATTTCATCATCATTCACAGCCTTCTCTATCCCACTGCTGGGCATAGGCCTCTCTTTGAATGTGCCAGCTGCGTCGATCCTGTGCAAACCTCATCCATAACAATTTATCCTGTACCTAAATATTTTGTAAGAATGTATATGACAATTTTATTATGACAAGAATCATAGTGTTGCATAATGCATATAATTATTTATTTATTTGTAATGTTTATGGTTTTAATGAATATTTCTTTCTTTCTTTCTTTTATATCATAATAATAACAAATAGAATAGAAAACACTCCATTGTGCTTGTGAAAGTGGGTTTATTAATCTATTTGTTTCACTTTTTCATCGTAACGGAGCTATGGATCATCGTGATTTTCAGTACGATAGTAGTATCATAAGCAATTTTTTATCCCATATAAGACCGAGCGGGTACATAGAAGTTAATTAAGCTCCTCCCCGCGTTGTATTACTTCAATACTGAGGGTCGAGGCTCCCCCGCAGAATTGATTCATTGGTGAAGTTCTCTCTTACACGAAAAGAAGATAAATAAAAAATAAAAGATAAAGATAAATACAAGTCAAAGCGAGTGTGGCTCGGCGGTTTAAGCGTCTGCTTTTCATCCTGACGCACCCTGGGTCGAATCCGGCTCTACACCAATGAATTGTTTTTCAAGTTATGTGTGAATTTGCACTCGCTTAACGGTGAAGGAAAACATCGTGTGGAAACCGACATGTTTGAGGACCACAATATCCGTGGAAGGACCTGGGCGCCCACCACGATGTATCTGCACAAGAGAACTAATAACGAAATAATTCTGCGGGGGAGTCACAGCCCTCAGTCATGAGGAACTACGACTCAAAGAGAGAGTTAAAAACAATGAGCTCTGCATATAGACCGGTCATACGTTAGAAGGTAACGCTTGCCAAACTACCAAACTCCTTAATTCACTTGCGACTTCCCTTATTGGTCGTCTGTCTCGCTTCAGCGCGCTGTGTGCGAGCGAAATGGAAGATAATTTAGCTGACGTCACGTGTTAATAATGATGTGTTTAAATTTGCTTCGGAGTTTGTTAAGGGGAGGCAGAGTTTGGTGAATTTTAATAAATTAAGCGGATTAAAAAAAGAAATCAAAGCTTCTTTAATAATTTTATAAGATTCTGAATGAGTCATGAGAATGTGTGCTTTCGTTTTTTTTTCTTACGTTATAAAATCCCTTTTGTCTTGAAAATAGTTTTTATTTGACTATGGCGAATGAGTATATTTTCTTCTTTCTTCACGTTCACAAAAAAAATGGCATAAAAATATATTTTACCCGGGATTAGTACAGTTATAATGTACGGTGATTATGCGTTAATTTGTTAAAATTTCCTTCAAAATGGAAATGGGAATTTGATTGGAGAGACGTATTTTTCATAATGATGTTTATTTCTTTTTTTTAATATCCACTTACGTAGGTGACATTGACATTTGACAGTTACAATAATAGTAATACAGTACACAATATATTTATTTACGTAATAAAATTTACAAAATGTTTCGTGAAACCTCTGGCCTTGTGCTAGTCGTGAGACTGTGTTACAAGGTCAGAGTCTTCTCCCAGATGTGAGATTTAATTATATTACGTCCAAGATTAGGTACTAAGTATCCCTACTATAAATCGATAAATAAATATAGCTATTGCTTACACTAGTAATCATTTAAAAAAATCTGGTCTTAATTTCATTAAATTTATAATTACTTGCGTTGAGTCTGGTCGTTTCTGTGTATAATAAGTGTATATTTACAAAAGAAAAGTATGTAAGTATTATATCCGTTATCAAGTACCCACGACACAAGCGTTTGCTTAGTGTGGGGCTAGATGGCGCTGTGTGCAATGTCCCGGAATATGTAGGTATATATTTTATTTATTTAAGCTAACATGCCCTTAACACCGTTTCATACGTGGTGTTGATGTGTTAAGTTTTAACTCGCCAAGTTTCGGGTCCGATCCTTAACTGAGGCGAATTTGAACAAAATATACTCTAACTGCATTATATTGTATTAATATTATTTATTTATTTAATTAGTACAATAATGGGAGGGTTATTGAAAACTAGTAGGAAATGTATTGGTCCCGGTTGTTTATATAGAACGACAATATTAGAGTACCTATAATCTGTAAATTCTGTAAGTTAATACAGAAGCCCTTAGAGCGTTTTGAAAACCTTCGACGACAGAGATGGGTACTTTCATACGAACTCATTACACATTATATATAAAGAAGAAGAGGAAGGCCGAGAAGGACATATATCGATCAAATTCAAGCGAAGGCAAGCGTCATGTCGTATAAAGAGGTCATAGCACACTTAAACGACTCTGCTCCCACCCGGCAAAAAGAATATAATTCAAATATAGTCTTTAAATATTGCTCTTTAGATATATTTTACATTGGAATTATGAATAAGCAGACAGCCCGCTGTCAGCGAGCTTACCGCCGTCAGGCTGCTCGGTAGTTGATGCCTCGCTGGCCGCACGATGTAG
The DNA here is from genome assembly GCA_964023185.1 of Macaria liturata. Lineage (NCBI taxonomy): Eukaryota > Metazoa > Arthropoda > Insecta > Lepidoptera > Geometridae > Macaria > Macaria liturata. The sequence goes on along the minus strand of OZ026810.1, from coordinate 10,325,139 downwards.
GCGAGCGGTCGGCGCGGTGTCCGCGCGCTCACAGCTAGCAGTGCTAGCTGACTTGAGCTGAATCGAGACATAGTAAAAATTCGAGGTGCTTTAACGGAGACCGATCGCGAACTGTGTCTATCGAGAAAAACAAGAGAGATCGGCGGGTGGACAGCTGGCCGTCTGCAAGCTTTCGCCGCGTGGACTGCTGGGTGCCTGCTAGCTGTCGCCGCGTGGACTGCGAGCAGTTAGGGCAGTTTTGGGTGGGAGCGGTGTTGGAGCAGAGTTGTTTAAGTGTGCTATGACCTTAGGAATTGGCCGAAAATCCAGGAGAATGGCGCATACTCCACAGACAAGAGCATCGCTCTTACATTTTTAACGAATGAATATATAATATTTGTACATAGTTATGAGATTTGGGCGATAAAAATACAATGTTAAGCAAAGGTCCACGCGTTTATGCAGTCTTTGGATGGGAGACCAAAACTAGCAATTGCATTTAGACGTTTCCATGGGTCGAATGACATGTAAAATTGTAATTCCTGGCTGTTTCACATAGTAGCAAAGTTGATTAGCCATATCAGAGTTCCTAGGGGTAATTTGAAACTCGAAAGCTGAGTTTCCCTATTTTTGTTGCTTTGGTGGTCTTTTTTTGTTTCACTTTCCCGCTGCAACGAAGTGGTAGATCATCGTCTTTTTTAGTCTGATAGTATAAAAGAGATATTTTTATCCCGGTTCAACGCGAGTGAGTGTGAGGAGCTTAGTTATTATAAGTCTTACTTGTAATAAGTTCGTATAGAGTGGCCTTCTCAGATATCGAGCGTTTTCAAACCGCCCTAGAGGCCTCTAACAGGGCTTAACAACTACCGTACTTATTTATACTTACTGTCCTTTTATTTAGGTACCTGCTTATGCGTTCTACTTACTTACCGTCCTATTATTTAGGTGCCCGTGCCTACTTACTACAGTAGTACTATGCCCAGGCAGGCATATAAAGGCCCCCGTATTTTTAATCTGCGTCGCATTGTCCGCTAGTCCGTCGGGCTAGCTTTGTACTTTCACTGTATAGGCAGAGAGGGCGCCACCTTGTCTTGTTTACTACTTGCGACCTCCTTGAGTTTTATTCCTCATTACTGAGAGTCATGACTATCTCGCAGACCACAGCATAACATTGATTCTTATTGCTCGGGGGGAGAGGTGGGTTCGAGGATAACTTTTTTAGAAGGGCTGGGCTACAGAAACTCGGTCCCCGGGGAAGTGGGGGGAAATGCCCGCAGAATGATTTGTCTTGGAAATGGAAAATTATTGTTCGTATGAGTGCGGCCTGTTGTCGAGAGTTTCCAAGCCGACCTTAGGGCCTCTGACATATTAATGACTTATCTACCTTTTGAAGGTGCAGTTGCCCGTGTGCTATTTCCATGCAAACTGTTGTATAGTAAAACTCAAACACTAAGAAAGATAGACTGACGTTTTATACCTATCTCAAACTGTTGGTATCAGAACAAAGATCCTCGCCTCTAGAAAATGTGGTTTGAAGATTTTTCGGAAAAAAAAACATTTTGTATGTTTTTTATTTTTTTAACTTTTAAACTACAAACCCTATGCCTTTGGTTTTCTAGAGGCGTGATCTTTGTTTTGATACCAACAATTTGAGATATCTATCTTTCTTAGGGTTATGTGTTTGAGTCTAACAGTCATGGAAGCGTTCATATGGAATATTTTTTTAATATCCTTTCAAATCTCGAGCGCGTGTCGCTGACTGAGCTACGAGATATAAACAGGTAGCTCTTAGACTATACCAGACCTAGGTATAATTTTAGACAAGGCAGCTTTGTGATGAAACTGGTTTTCATCATATCCGAGCGCCGCGCTATTTCTTGTATTTTAGGTGTTTTCAGTGACGCTCGGCGCGACGGTAGATTAGGAAGTCTAAATTGATCAGCAAAGTCGGAAACCTTGGTGAAAAGTCTTGGTGAGGTTTGGATGTGTGTAAATAATAGATCGTGTCACTGATGAAATAAAAGCAAAAGTTCGGGTGTGAATGGGCATATCTACATATATATATATAAAACTCAAAGGTGACTGACTGATTGACTGACTTACTGACTGATATCTATCAACGCACAGCCCAAACCACTGGATGGATTGGGCTGAAATTTGGAATGAAGGTAGATGTTATGACGTAGACACCCGCTAAGAAAGGATTTTTGGAAATGCCTCTTTTAAAGGGGTGAATTTAATAGGGGGTGCAAGTTTTACTTCTTAATGCGAGCGAAGCCGCGAGCACCCACTAGTGAATTATAAATGTATGATTTTTGTTCCATGGCACCAAGGCCGCATTTATTTGTTTTTTTTTTTAATTTCTAGTGTGGAAATGTAATGTACCTAAATGAGATAAAGCAATTGAAAATGTTATTAGACTTAATTTTAAGCAAGACCAGTCTTACTTGTATGGCACATACGTCGTTACCGACGCACATTAAGTTAAAAAAAATATTAAAATCACTTACAAAGTGTATTTAGGAAATAAGTAGATATATTTGAAACTACAGATATGGAACTATACATTAATCATTCAGCTACTTTAGTCCCGGATTAGCGTAAAATCGCGGGACTTTGATAGTCCGTTTATACTTTAACTAAGGACAAATTACCAGAAACACCAAACTTATCACACCCCTCTATCATTTTTATTATTTTTTATAAAAAAGTGGCAAACAGGCAAACGATCTGCCTGACGGTAAGCAGTCATCGTTGTTTATGGACACTTGGAACGCTGCAGCACTTTGCCAGCTTAGAGAGGTGTTTGAGAATACCCTTTTTAAATATCCCCATATTAATAATAATAATAATTCGAGACATTGCACACAGCGCCATCTAGCCCCACACTAAGCAAACGCTTGTACACAGCGTTTGTAGCTCCGTTATCAAGACTTCAAAAAAAAATCAACCATATATCAATAGAACCTGGAAAACAAAAGTGACTCAAAAAGCACAAAATAAGACATACAGTGACTGTGTACTACAAATCACTTTAAGCTCAGTCTTCTGGGATCTTAGGGAGTCTGGAAGTATGATTTGTGGGCCTCAAAGGTACGGGGGATCGATTTTGGTGTATGGGGGAAAGTGGGTGGATTTTTTAATTATTATGTTATTGACTTTACTATAATTCGTATGAATTCTAAGCGTTATCCATTGGACATAAAATCTCAATAATTGGAAAAAATATATATTCGTATGTAGACCTAAAATCTTAATGGGTATTAATTTTTTTTTCTGTAATACTTATTTAAACTATTTTTGACGGACTTCGTAATATAAGAGGTTATAAATTATAACGTCCATCAATCTGCACTATAATAATAATGACATATTTTTTATCGGATAGTGATAAATAAATAAATTTAAAAATTCTACCTTGAATATAAAATTTTGCATTTAAGTAGGTTTGTCTTCTTATCTAATGAGAGTGGCCAACTCTGGTGTCGAGAGTTTTCAACCGCCCTAAGGGGCCTCTGACCTGGCTTTAGGACTGCCGTAATAGAAAAACAGCCGGGACTTACAAAGGTGTTCTTAAAAACCACAAGCGTTAACAACATTGTTAGGGTTTTATTTGTATTAGATTGGATCTATTACAACTTGGAGAACAGCGTACATAAAAACCGGTTCAGTATATTTTTATATCATTTATAAGTCTATTTAAATTGACAAAATTACCAATTGTTCATAAGAAAATAGTTCTGAAAATGTACAAAATCAATAAGTTTTTATTAAACAACATATTACAACAAAGCTTTCACTCAACCCGAACCATCACACCCCCGCTTCGCAACCAGTAACTCAACCACTAAACCATCGTCCCCCGTTCATTAAGCACTCCCTTATTGGGTGCTTAATTTAAAATAATTTAAAACCGATCCCCCTTTGTCGCACCTGAGTAAAACAATTCTAAAGTAATTGAGCACAAGTCAAGTATATTTATTGTTCTTTGAGATTTACATGGATTGAGGAGTGTGCCTATTAGTTTTGTATGTCTATCTATAATAAAGCTGAAGAGGGTCGAAAGTCTGATCTTTGAAGATATTAAAAAAAATGTTTGGAGACACTTCGAATTGAAAGCATAACACGTTCCAACAATTTCAAGAAATGTTGTCTGTTTATCTATGTTTCTGTTTGTCTGTTTATTTAAACGCTTATCACGCAAAAACGGCTGAACGGATCATCATGTTTATTGGTATGTCGGTCGGTACTGTGTTTTTTTTTTACGTGGGATAGGTTTACGTTTGACTACAGCCTGCCTGATGTTAAGTGGACAGCCCTGTAGTCAGGACTTTTGAAAACTACAATTTACACTAAACGCGAAACTTTTACGTACCCCTTTTTTCTCTAAAAACCTGGCCTGCAGCAAGTCCTCCTGAATGTGGTCGCCGGCGAGTCCTGGACGCCTCCTGGCATCCAGGTAAAGTCCAAGTATCGGAACACACAATATAGATGTACGGGATCACTGATTAGGTTATAACACTCGCGTGATATTTTTAGATTGTTTTGCATAACGTACTTTCTGTTCAAGGGTTGGAGCAGCACTGTCGATGTAGGTAAACGTCATTCTTTTTAGAGATGCGCAAGCGCGGGGTAAATGCGCGAGTGTGATATATATTCGATTTTACATCGACTTGATGAATGTAGATTTTAGGCAAGCCAAGTCCCTACATTAAGCATTGCTGCAGCCTAGGAGTGTCATAAATAGACCACATTTTATCCTGAAATAATGAAGCCGCAGGCGTCCACTAGTTATACATATAAATCTTCCCCTTGAATTAATCTTTCTATTAAAAACAAACTGCATCAAAATCCGTTATGAAGTTTTACAGATCTAAGAATACAGACATAGGGACAGACGCGGGAAGCTACTTTGCTTTATGCTATGAAGTGATATTATCATTCGTCCCATAAGTGTGACAAAGTTCCGAAAAAAAAACTTCAGATAAAATACCCACCTACAAATGTTTGTTGCAATATTTTGTTTTGAAAGTGTACTGATTGAAAAATATGTGTCCCGCCGCGAGCTGAGCCGGCTTTACGACAAACACCATGGATTTATGGGGGCCGTGGATTGGGGGATAGATGGCGCTTACTTAAAAATATTTTAAATCTTTGAAAAAACGCAGTAAGTTTGTTAGACATTTTGTACCGAGAACGATCAAGGGCGGATTATTTAATTAATTGACTTGTAATTTTGTGTATCTTTTTTTTTAAGTAATGTAGGAATCTGCTTAATAATATTATAGCTGTGTTTGAAGAAACGTCCCTAGCCTATCTAGGTTCAATTCGCAAGAAATCAGCTCTTGGGTGGGCGACCGAAACTTGGTTGGACGCTTCCGTGAGTCAGATTTCATGACAAATTGTAAATTCCGTTTGTTTGTACGGCAGGCGTTCAACCAAATTCTACCAGCACCATAATAAATATTTGTGTCTTTCTAGATGAAAAGTAAATAGATTGTGTATCGTATATCTCTGTCTAACAGTAATATTTACGTACGATGTTTCAAAAACTGAAAATTCTACTAGCTGACGTGTATGACGTGATTTTTTCCTAGAAATTAAATCTCTGAGTTTTCAATTTAGTATACTTCTGCGCTTTGCTCATCAGAAGACAAAAATGTCACGCCCAGTAATTTCCATGTAAGCATTGCTGATTAAATTAGAATATAAACGTCGACATAGCTACTTGCAACATCTATCCAATCTTCAAGTCAGCGGTCGCGCCCTTTACCTGCGGGCCCAATAAGTCAGTGCGGCGGTATATTTATCGCCCTCCAGGACTCTGACACAAGATATTGTTTTGCCAACATACTGGGGCGACATCTGTTCGAATTATTGGCATGGAAATGGCAAGTAACTTGAAGAAATTGATTTTGGTGATAAGGTTTGCTAGTTTGTATATTAGTGTTAGTATTCTTGTTAGGAGCTCAATTAAATCGTTTCAGTCAAGGAAAAGGAAAATTTTCACATTATGATTTGAAAGGTCGAAAGTTCGACATTTTTACCTATCGAATGTTGTAATCAGGAAAATAAAGATTAGTTTATCAATAAAAAACATGCGTAATTCATTAACGAATTCGTTCCATTTTACTCATATTGCTATCACTGTATCATGAGCAATTATCCAGTACCAAGAATAGCAACAGAAACACAAAATAGACATAGAATTCTCTCTCTCTTGAGTCATAATTATTAAAGTAAAGTAAAGTAATATATTTATTGCAAACTGTACAGTACAATGGTGTTACAATATCTTCTATAGTCACAACAATCATTATTATTATTAAAGTTCAATAAAAAAATTTGATTTGATCTGATTGATTTGATAATTCCTCATGACTGAGGGTCGTGACTCCCCCGGCGAAATAATTTGTTAGGGAAATTTTCTTGTGCAGATACATCGTGGTGGCCGCCCAGGTCCTTCCACAGAAGACAGATGTCCACGTATATTGTGGTCCTCAAACATGTCGGTTTCCTCACGATGTTTTCGTTCACCGTTAAGCGAGTGCAAATCCACACATAACTTGAAAATACAAGTCATTGGTATAGGGCCGGATTCGAACCAGGGTGCGTCTGGATGAAAAGCAGACACTGGAACCGCTCAGCCACACTCCCTTGTATATAATAGCTATAGCCAATTTTGATAGTAAATGTCTGCTTTACGTAGGTACTAGGTAAACTAGATAATCTAGATATGCTATACTACTCCTAGGTCCGCGGTCCCCTCGCTATTCCTTCTCGCAGGACACTTTTCATTACGCATATACATATATACGTATCAGCACTCAGTTGCATTGTTTACTCCTGTCTGTCTGTCCCCTCTAATACGTAGACAGTGTAAGGCAAAGACTGCTAACTACCTGTGCTAAAGAATAACTTGCCAAATAATACTTACTCTTGTTCTGAACAAAAAAATACCAGCCACGTTAACATCAGGCGGACTGTAGTCAAACGCAAACCTAATAATTATCTAATAATGTATGACTTGTAATAATTGAATTACTAATAAATTTATTGTTTGTATTGTATTCCACATTAAAAATTAAAATACTCAGAGTTAAACTTGCATTCCAGAGACTTTGTACTAAAATTCGTACTAATACAATTGAAGGAGTCACAATCGTTCATTTATTTTGTTTAAATCAATAGGTACCACTTATTATTTATATTTAGCAAGAAAAATAAATTTTTGTCACTGTGAGTGTTTGTTTCTCTTAAATGCCATTAGTATTTTACAATTTTAAAGCTACTTAGAGAATTTATAGTTCTTTTTTATATTGTAGGTAATTGTCATTTTTTTGTATAATTCGTATAACATGTCCCTTTAGACAATAGGCGTATATTAATTAGTAAGCGTACTGTCGCTCACTTATGGAATAGAAAGTCCAATGTATGTATGGGATTGACATCACGACGCGCTCCGCGGGGGTGAATATTACGTCACTACCTACCATACATTTGTCTTTCTATTCCATAAGCGAGCATCAGTACCAACGCTCCCTAAAATACGCCTATTGTCTAAGGGGGTAGATCATATAATTTAAAAAGTGAAAGTGATTTTATAGATCTGTCAATAAAATAATAATGAGGAATCTGTTGGGTGTGATGTCTTTGTCCCTGCTTTTGTGCTTAATGTCCGCTGATGTATTAACCGAAACGTAACTTTGAAATGCCTTTTGAGTCTCAACTTTCAATCATTGTGGTCTCACTGTAGCTTTTTTTTCATTTTTCATGTCATTGTAGTCTAACTGTTTTGTTGTTCTTTTTTGCGTTTTATTATGCTTGCGGCTAAATTAGGGAGGTTTTGTTTTAAGCTTTGGTTTTAATAAGTGTCCGTAGTTTAGTTTAATGAGCTACTCCTGCGTGATCATCAAAGTTTATGAAAAAACTGTTTTGCCGTTTCCGTGAGTATGATGACTAGTTAAATTGTAGGTCTCAGCTGTTTCTAAAACATGCAGCGATTTTGTGAGAGATATCGTTCATTTCATGATATCACACCTTCTTTCTTTTTACATGAAGAAAATATTATTAATTAAAAAATAATGGGTAATTGATTCAGATTCAGATTCATTTATTTATTTGCATGTAAATGGGTACATAAAGATCACATTAAATATAATTAGTATATCCGCCATTACAACCTCACATGAGGTACGCAAACGTTAAACAATATTTTTTAAATTTAAATAAATGGATTGCAAACACACTTATTGAAAAAGTTAATTTTCACCATGAATTTACTGTGTGAAGTTATTTTATAAAATAGGGTAGTTTGTTTTTTAGTGAAAATGTTAAATATTAAATTTTCCTTAAAGAGAAAAATATGACCAAAAACACTAGAAAATTTACGCACCTTTTAACAGTTTGTTAATTGCAAAGTAGCTCGTTCATTAGTCAGATATTTACGCGGAAATAAACCGAAATAAAGCGGAATTAAATAGTCGTTCTGGGAATGGTAGACTTTGACAAACGATAACGAATAAGAACAGCTGTTTTATGGAAACTGTTGGTATTATTCACAAAAACATATTTTTGAGGCAACTGTTGTTATAATATTATTCTGATTAGGGATATTCTTTCACGGGATATAGAAAAAAAACTAGGTATTTCTGCGCAAATTCAATATGTATGGTGGTACTTTCTGGTACCGCTGACATGGTTTTACTACTGCCGTACTACACAAACAGCCGGAATCTACAATTGAACGTGTCATCCGACCCAAGGAAGCGCCCAAAATGGAATGCCACTTTTCGGTCACCCATCCAAGGACTGACCGCGTTGACTTTTGCTTAACATTGGTAACCGCATGCGATTGCCTCCGCTAGCTGAGCTACGGGCGCTTCTATGACTCTGACTGAAAAATCTCTTCATTTACCCTGAGAATTAAGTACCTACCTACTACAAATTCTAGAAATGTATAGTTTTGTCGCTGGTTCATTGCGCTCGCTTCGCTCGCTCCCTCCGCCTGGAATGAAGTGGTATAAAGCGTTATAAGTTTACTTGTCGCGGTGCCACCTGAGCGCTTTAAATACAAACACTTCTTTTGGAGAAACGTATTTATGGAGACAGTGCATAAACTTTAAACAATAAATACTTTGGCACTTAGCTCTCCACCTTATAATAATGGAAACAACAACAATAACAGCGAAGGTAAAGACATTGGCTAGCATATAGCCATTGTCTCTTGCTACGCCCCAATACCTCGGGGCACATTTAATATTTTTTTGAAATTTGTATGTATGTATTCTCGAAACCCAATCACAGGTGAGTTCTCGTAACAAGCGTTGTTTCTAGTTTCTATATTCCTTAGACGATAGTTAATCGGTTTCTTTTAAGCAAGCACCTAATATCATAAACTACTACTTTCAATAAAAAAAAAATGAAATTTACGAACGTTGATAACGTTTAACTCTAAGTGATAAGGCCGCCTCTGTCCCAATACTATGATCTAAATTTATTTATGCTTGTGTTCTTTTGTTATTGGTGCACAATAAATAATTATTGATTGATTGATTGAACGTTAAAAGGTCGTTAAATCAGTAAGAATTACACTTAACTTTTTGTTTTCAATTTCTATTCTCGCTGCATTGGGCAGGGCTATAAGCGATGAGCAATTTAACCAACCGGATGATAATTTAATTTGTGTGCACCCTCAATGTATCAGAATAAATTTAAATGTTTAGTTTACAAAATAAGAAAAACGATACCTTAGTACAGTGAAAGTATAGAAATATATTCTATTGTAAGTAAAGTTCTGCTAAAGTTCACGGACTGATCCCGTCGGTATACATAGCGGCGCTACTATATTTCTCTGCAAAGGGTTAATACACAAAATGGCCACTCTGTGCTAATGGTCGCGTTCATTGTTTACTTATTATAATATTTTATCTCGCCCACCGAAATGGACGGGAAAATTAGCTGGGAATTTATTAAACAGGCCACAACTATAGCTTACTAACTACCACCTCCTTAGTCGTATTCCTTAATAATAAGAGTCGTAACTCCCCCGTAGAATCAATCCTCTTGATTAGTATTTCCTCATGACTGAGGGTCGTGACTCCCCCGCATAATCAATTCATTGGTGGAGTTATCTCAGGCAGATACATCGTGGTGGGCGCCAAGGTCCTTCCATAGATGACACATGTCCTTGGATTTTGTGGTCCTTAAACATGTTGGTTTCCTCGCGATATTTTCTTTTACCGTTAAACAAGCGCAAATCCACACAAAGCGTATAAAACAACTTATCTCGTTAAACTTAACTTAACGTAACTTATCGTAAATGTCTAGGATCAAACTGGGATACGTCAGAACGTAACGTAGTCCCATTTGCCGCTTTTGTAAGAGCCAATGCTCCCACCACGATGTATCTGCCCAAGAATAGGTAGGTACTTACTTAATAAAACAATTCTGCTAAGGAATCGATCAACGACCATTGATGTTGAGGTTTAATTCAAGGATACCATCAAAATAAACTACTTAAAATTGATTAATCAATTATTTCTTTTCTCTTTCTTTCATTCGGTATTAAATAAAACTACGTTTGTTCCCAGGCAAGTTTGGTAGAATCCGAGAACAAGCTGTCGAAAATCATCGATTCTGACAAACTGAGTGACATTCAACACAGCGAGCGTTTGAAAGGTAATCATGGTCAAGTTATTTTAGAGTATGTGTATGTGTTATAAGTACAGTATCAATAAAGATCTTGCCCTTATATAACTTGTATTTATGTAAGACCCGCAGATCAACATATAGGCTACCTACTTTTATTTATCGTAAGGCGGATAGAACCACGCACACACAAACGCGGTGCCGCTAGTTCTAAAATAGATTAGACACTAGTACAATTATCATCTGTCAAATAAGCGCGAATAACTACTTTTATATTTTTGCAGATTTTTACAAGAAACTGGTACAAACAGATGCAGCTATTCGCAATCTCAGAAAAAGCCTCAATGACAACTCGTACAGCACCAACAACTTTGAAGTAAACAGCAAAAATTTTGACTTTGACAACAACATGGATTTTGACAGCGATGACATTAACGACTTTTCAATACCCGATAGAACTAAACGATCAATAAAAATATATCCGAATAGGATATTTCATTTCAAAAGACGGGAACCAAAAATTCAAGGCAAAATAGATAACGGAAAGCTGATCACGAAAACCACAATAAATATGACGGCAAATAAAAAAGAGAAAGGAAATAAAAACCCGAGAAACAAGAGGTTTGAAAATTTTACAGATGGTACTTTTGTGATAGAAAAGAATAAAGTTGTGATACAATATAATCCAAATCGTAAAGTGGCTAAATGCTCGCACTCGCCAAAAGATTCTGCTAAAGCCCACGATGCTCAAATGACTCATCCATTCTATAAAAATACACAACGCTTAGATGAACTTCTAGACCAGATTATGGACAAGAAGATTCCAGACATTTTCTCCGACCGAACAGAACTAGGAGTATACTTTGATAAAAATAAGAAATGCAAACATCCTCCAAACGAAGAAATAATTCTAGTCAAAGATGACGATGTCTTGAAAGATTATGACCAAGGATCAAAAGAACGAGACCAATCAAAAGACCAAAGAGATGAAAACAATAATAGAAAAGATTTCGTAACAACGGATTTTCGAGTGGAAACTGAAAAAATATTGAGAAATAAGGAAAAGACAGATACAACACCAGAGTATGGTTCTTCTCTTGTGACAACTAAAGTTGCCAAAAATGTGAAAGATGCGAGAAATATTTATGTAAACGACTTCTTTGAAGATTCTGATGGCGTGGAGAAGAAAGTGGAGAGAAGTTCTACACCGGGTTATGATATACTTTTGAGCATCGCTACTCCTGGGTACGTAAAACAAACAAACATTTACAATTGCAGTATTTAGAAGAGATTTCGGCCTCACCGCAGTACTTGCTCCGTCAATTATATGATCATGGCTGTGATGCCTGCCTTTTATTTTATCAATGACAGACAGTAAAATATGTCATTTGATTTTGTTAGTAGCACAACTAGCTATATATATTGATTAAATACTGTTTGTTGTGTATTTGTTATATGCAACTTGCATCTATAGTGTAGTAAATCTGAACATAATTGTTCAGATAAAAACTACTTACAAGTATTTACAACTCAAGGTTAACACTCAAATTATGGAATTATAAAGATTTTTATCCATGTTAATTAAAATTTAAACAATAAGACTCTTATCCATAGAAACCAGCCACCCAAAGCATCAATCCGGCCTTCATCAGACTTCCCAGATAGACCTAACATGCGCAAGCTGCAGCAAGTCAACATGAAGGAGGAGGATGGAGTCGCGTATGAAGACCTGAAGGAAGTGCTGGCTGATTACAAGGAGGGGCATGATGATGATGATAAGGAAGCTGAGAGGAAGAAACGGACTGTAAGTATATTATATATAATATGTTTTTTGCGATATTTATTGTATTTTATTGTTCCATTAATTTTAATTGATTCATATTATTTGTTTGTCTGTAACGTATATCAAATATCTGGTATAAATAAATGACTATGACTAAGTATCTATGCTAGTTTTCTATTGATTTCTTTGCTTTACGTACGTACGTAGCAAAAGTTTTCGTTTGACTACAGCCCGTCTGATTTTAAGCATTGCTATAGTCTAGGGTGTAACATGTGTGTGTGTGTGTGTAAGTAAGTATGTATAAGTTTATTATTTCTACACACTCAAACGGCTGAAGCTACTTTGTGGTATGAAAATAACTTAGACTCACGGCTAACATCTACTTACTGTCCTGACAGTGGCATGGGCTAGAAATTCCCTTCCATACTGTCGTGTATATTTATACTTACGTGTATTTAGTTGCAGAACGACATCCAAGTAAAAATAGCATCGATGAAGAACTACCCATCCGGCGTACACAACCCTAACTGGAAAGGCGCCATGCCTCTTTACCCTGAAGAACTGACTCAGATGATGAAATCAGACAGTCCAGATAACCAAGACTCTCCACCTGATAGTAAGAACAAAGATGAAACTAGTTCGGATTACGTTGAACCACCGATTGGTGGATCGAATAATAAGGATTATAAAGAAGTACCGGTTCATAGTAGAGATGTAGCAGCTGAGGGTGATGATGTTAAGTTAAAGCAAACTGATGTGGAATATGTTGAAGATTATTTGGGTGAGTGGTTGTTAAGTTGGTAGTTGATTTCATTAGATAAAAAATGTTGAGTGTCCTTGAAAATAATAAAATTGAAATTGCTTGGAGAGGGAATTTTCTTTCAAAGGATATTAGATAAAGGTGCTAGATCGTAGAATACAACGTTGCTTAACATCAGGCAAGTAGGAGGCAAGCGTGAGCCTATCGAGTGTAAATCAAATATTATTTTTGGCTTTATCATGATTATTCATTGAAATAAAATAAATTATTCAGGACATAATAATCATAACTCTCATATACAATTGTAAAGCATTTTCAAAAACTATGTAAGTGCACTGTATATCATATTTTTTTCCAGATAATGGATATGAGAAATTAGTAGAACTAGCTCAAGCGTACAGCGACTATGGTGTACTCGATGAAAAGAAAGAAATGGATTCAGAAAAGAAATCGGATAATAAAGATCACCAAAAAGCCAACAAAAAGAGATTGGGTCTGTCTAAGAGAATAAGAAACAGTTTCAAACGAGGAATGAAGAAAAACGATATTATGGATACGCGTAAGAGAAGTAATTAAATTTGTGGCTTTTTGTCACTAGCAATTTCCGAACCCATTTCATAAAATTGTTTTTTTTTAGAATATTTTTTCTTTATGGATTGTAAACATATTATTTTTTCCAAGTATGTGCCGTGTAAAATTTATACTAAAGATGTTATTGATTTATTGTAATATTAACTATGTATATTTTAGTTCGTATGAACCAAGAAGAATCAGAAGGCATCCGTATAGAAATACAACCAGACACGAATAAGAAAACTGAACCCGTGAAACCAATTGAAGGAACTGAAAGTTATAAAACATTCAAAGATATGCTTCAGAAACATGTCAAAGTCGTCACGGGCCTAAAATGCGAGGAAAATTTAAAACCAGAAGATACAGGGCATTCTGATATAACAACACCACGATTAGATTTTAGATTAGCTGGCACTAACAAATATAAAACTACCAAAACTCTTGATACATTGCATGTTATATATAAAAAACGGACTCTCAAAACATTGGGCAAAGAATTTGGATATGAAGCTACGGACAAAATGGTCAATAAAGATTATGATTTCGACAAGTTTGAATTTAAAAGAGGCGCAAATAAAACTTTGGAAACACAGTTAGATGATATTGACAGAAATATTCAACATTTGAAAAATGCGTCATCTAAATCTAATGATAAAATGAAAATAAATGAAGATTTCAGTTACGAAAATAAAGATTTTTCAGTAGATAATATTTTTTCGTCCTACACCGAATCCGATGAGAGATATCAATTCAAACGCGATACTGAAAAAAGTAAAGCAAATAATGAAAAAATAAACACAATAGCGGAGAAGTCGTTGCTAGTTTCACAGTCTATGGAAAAGCTAATATTCAAAAGAGATGCGAATAATACCGTAGCAACACAACAAAATGAAACGGAGTCAAACTTGAACCAAAATAAACGTGGAATTTTCAGTTCGTTGAACAGTAAACCTAAAACTCCTGATGTTAAGAATGTTAATATCAAAGTAAATGGTAAGACTGGTTCTCATCCAAAAGATGATAAGAATGCTAAAGGAGGTGCGTCTTTGAGTAGATTCTTCACGGTCTTGTCAAATTGGTTCAGCTCCTTAGATGAGACAGAGATGGCTCAAAATGCAGCTAATGCATCGTTAAGGTTAGAATGCTTTATTTTACTGACACTTACTTTAAGTTGTAATACAATATAAAAAATCTAGCTATATATCTGTTTCTGTCATCATGCACGAATTCCTTAGATGCCAAGCAAATGCTTACATTAGGGATTAAATCACTTTTCTATGGAAGGACACACCCACTTTATTTAAATGAATTTAGTGCGCAGCATGTACAAAAAACGTTGACTTCATTATAAACTCTTTACATTTACTAAACTTAATCAAAATATCATTATGACTACACTATCAGTATATTTTTGTAACATTTATATTTAAAAAAACTTATAAAATAATTTGATTTTGATTTCTACGTAAACAGTTTCAGTTGAATCAAACTCTTATAATTTTAATTTAATCGTTGGTGTTATTTTCAGAGGTGACCGAGCTACGTTTGCAAATATAAGCAACCATACATCGGTAACAGAATCACAACTCAATTTTCCTCTCTACGATTCAGATATGATTGAAAATATCGGTCACAGATCCAGAGTCCTGCTTTCTATTGATACAAATAAAAATACACATATAACAGATGAACAATCAGATTTAAAAGATGAAAATAATAACAATGATGGAAGTCTAACAAAGGAAGAGAATAATCAGTACACTAAAAACATAAGATCATCTGAATTACTATTGGCTATCGACACAAAAAATAATACAGACACAACAAGTAACGATTCTAGTACAAAAGATATAAAACTGAATTCTGAAACCATTAACTATAGATCTAGAGTATTGCTTTCAATGGATACAAGTAACACAACGGAAAAGTCTGATGACTCATCTAATTCTGAAGACGAGGATAATCAGATTGCCAACTTGCCTTCTAGCACAGGTGAGGTAAGATTCTTTAATACAGAGTAAATTGATTAGTTATCGGAGGCAATCACATACGATTGCCAATTTTAAGTAACTGTCGATGAGGTCTGTCCTTGGATAAGTGATCAAAAAGTGTCACAGTGATCAAAGTCCATTTTGGGAATTTTCATGGGTCAGAATGACACGTTAAATTATGGGTCATGGCAGTCGTTAAACTATGTCAAAGACACCTAGGGCGGTTTAAAAACTCTGACGCCAGAAGAAAATGTTCGACACCAAGAATTTATTTACTTTCTTTAAGTACAAATCACCAGAAGTAAGTAAGTGACGGAGTTAGGATAGAACATAATGAACGCAATCTTATTCTTATCAAATACATTATGATAGAAATAAAAGGTTTATCTCTTTTTCAGAACATCTAAGATCTAACAATACAAACTCATTGAAAGACAAAGACGCCACATATAATACAAAACCCACAAATGCTATAAAAAACCAAACTGACAGCCATAGTAGTATTGTAAAACGTCAAGCCATAGATGACAGTAACCTTATATTTTGGAACGATTTGTACGACGAAGAATATGGAATTAACGCTGATCCTTTGGAAAATAATATAAGGGATAAACATTCTGCTGACAGGTACATTTTAATAATATTTTTTGAAATTTGGTTTATTATTATTTTTGTATGTCATACCGGCGTCACCTGTGGTGTCACCTTGTCGATGGCGTTAAAAAGTAACTTCCGTGGTTATCGAGGGCGAGTTTGTAAATACCAAATTTTATCTCTATGGGGTGTAAAAAAGTAACAAACATACAGACACACTCATGCACAAACTTATGGCTGTACAATATTTAGTGAGATTGTGTAAAAGATTAGTTAGCTAGAAGTAGTATATACGTAATTTGAATGAATAATTTTAATTTCAGGAGTGATTTTCTAAAGAAATCAAACACATGGATTCAAGATAAAGTGCGATGCATTGCGAACAAGTTCTACAATATGGGAGAATCGAAGAAAGTGGGAAAGGATAAACAAACTGGGTGAGGCAAAAATTAAAATTCGATACACTTTTGGTATCATAACAAAAATACCTACATTGACACAAAGATCGTAACAAAAACGCCCCTAGTTCAGTTTACTGGAGTATTCTTGCGCGATCACTCAAGTTATAAATAAACACTGATGGGATTGGTCTGATTTTGAATAGTCGTAAGGTCATAACCTTAGTATATCAAAATCAATTTAATTTTACATTTTTATTTTCAGATCCAAACACGTCAAAAGAAGTATTAAATATGAAGATGATGTAAGTATAAAGAAGGATCTTAGAATAATTGCTTTTAATATAATAATTATGGAAATAACTATCAATAGGATCGAAAAACAATACAACGATTATTAATTTGTTTAGGAAGAAGATAATAATGTTAAACTAGATTTAGCAACTTTAACAGAGAAGATGAAAGAGGTTTGCAAAGAAACTGTCAGAGCTGTGCAAGAAACTAAACATATTCAAGGTGGGCTCAATGGTGATAGCAAATCATGTTATATTTACACTTAACATTAACGAATTTCACTTTAAGTCCTTCCATCTAATATCCACAAAATCTACTTTTAGAATTCTTTCGAGTCTTTAAGATAAGATAAAGATAAAAATCATTTATTTGCACTAAAACATGATGTCATTTTCACATTTTATAAAAGTATCTAAATTATTCAAATTCAAATTGGATTCCCTGTGTTGCAGTATCCAGGGTTCTTCCAGTGTTTTCATTATTGAAATTAAAAATTTAAATTAATATTTTTTTACAGATAAATATTTGCATTTAAATTTGATTACATATGTTAGGCATTGCTTAGATATTATTAGTTAATTAATTAATTAATACATTTCTTTAATAAGTGAGAAAATGTCAAAGCATTCTTTTCTAAGTATTTTCATATCATAGAATACAGTTGTAAGCCTAGTCTATTATCCTTAGTTTTAGCTTTATAGTCTACTATTTACGTAATGTAAGTAAATGAAATACACAAGTAAGCATTCACCATCAGGCAGGCTATAGTCAAACGTAAGCCTATTTAAAGTAAAAAAATTGCACCCTATCAAGGTGATTGTTCAGTGTTTTCTTTTCACCTTTACAATTCGCAAATAAATGACTATGACTATTTTTTATCAACGTTTGAAAACTAATTGGTCTGTATTTGCTTTGAAATTCTCTACAAAAGTAGTTCTATTGACAAATTTACTTAATTTCTCAGTCCGTGAGGAGAACAAGGAAGGTCAGGCGGCTTCGAGCCTGATGCAGCAGCTGGTGAGACTCATGACTGATCTGGTGGACTTCCAGGTGCAGGAGAGGACTTGCAGGAGTAAGTAGAACAGAATCAACTATCATTTTGTACCATCTATTTGATAAATACGTGTATTTTGCCAGTACCTTAAAACCTTTTGGGATATTGTGGTCCACAAACATGTCGGTTTCCTCACGATGTTTTCCTTCACCTCCACACTTGAAAATACAAGTCATTGGTGTAGGGCCGGATTCGAACCAAGGTGCTTCTGGATGAAAAGCAGACACTGGAACTACTGAGCCACACTCGCTTTTACTACTTTTACATTTGCGTACAGTATTTATTATTAATTAGAAATATTCAATTTTCTAGAACTCCCAGACGACCTACGTCGCTTCCTAGACTGGCTAACAGCGAACAAAGAAGAGGACTCAGACAACAATGACAATATAGACGACCTTTATACGGAGAAGAATCAGGATGTTAACTATGACATGTCTTTTGATAGTAAACCTGGTAAGAACTAAATTCTTGACTATTTGGAAGACCGCAGCTGTGGTATTGCTGTTTTGGATAAGAATGTAGCCTATGTCACTTTGAAATCGTACAATACGCGTTCGGATTATAAGTCCTGTTGCAACTTAAAAGCGAAACACACCTCCACAAATTCATTTACGCTTTTCAGAATGGTTAGTTTTTCTTTTATTGGTTGTATAAGTTGTTCCAGCAGAGACCAACAAAAATGATTTTTAGAACATAGACTAAGCTATAAGCTTATCAAATCCTACTTATTTTTGTAAAAACCTAACTATGTGTACAGTATCAATCCGTATCATTTTGGTTAATCTGTTTAAATGTTGCTCCAAATTAGGCGGTAACTTATAAATTAAAACGCAAAACCGAATTACAAACCTCTATTTTTTATTTTTGCTAACTATAGTTAAAGTAAGTCACTTTCTCCGCAGATAAATCAACAGAGCAAGACCTTCTACAGCCAAGTGAGGGAGAGAACACAGATTCCAAAACAGACTGTCTCGGTACATTGCACGCCGTACAGAACTTGATACGAGAATATGAAGAGATGAGCGAGGATGACAAGGTATGCGCTTTCCTCATGACTGAGGGTCAAGACTCTCCCGCAGAATTAATTCGTTTTCGGAGTTCTCTTGGGCAGATACATCGCGGTGGGCGCCTAGGTCCTTCTACAGAAGACACATGTCTTCGGATTTGAACCACCGAGCGACGTTCGGTTTTTACTTTCGTTTTATATCTATATAATTATCTGAATTGGTTAAGATCTGATCAAAAGATTAACCA
Source organism: Macaria liturata (assembly GCA_964023185.1). Lineage (NCBI taxonomy): Eukaryota > Metazoa > Arthropoda > Insecta > Lepidoptera > Geometridae > Macaria > Macaria liturata. The sequence goes on along the minus strand of OZ026810.1, from coordinate 10,305,806 downwards.
AAATAACATGTCCAGAATCAGACCTAGTGGTGGGATAAGTAGATTAGATAGACTTTGGACAATGATGACAAGACAACTAAACTTTATGGGTAGATAAGATATATAAGAATACGAAACGGTTTACTTATTACTTTTTATCGGTTTTTCTTCTGTCACTCATAATCATCAATGAACTTTCCCATATCACCCTAAAAGAATATAACTTTACAGAGCGTGATGACTGGAGTAAAGACATACTTGGAAAATCAGATGAACTACTTACAGAAGCAACTGTCTAATATTGAAGACAAAGTAAGTTGAATATTGATGACGAACGAGTTTCGGAAACAGATTTCAAAACACGCCGGCCATTTCCATTCAAATACATAATTATATGCTCCATTTATAACTATTTAAGATAAAGAAATTGTATTTTTTGTCTAAAACGTCACTATGTTTACTCTTACTTTGAAAGCGCTTAGTTCCACGTTTTATTAGAGAAAATGTGAATGTTCGTTTGTTAGAATTGTTTTAATGTTCTTTTTATGTTTTTGTATTGGAGTCTCGTATCATCATAATTTTTGGTATGGAGCTAGTAGTAATAAAATCCTTTCAGAGATATTGTTGTTTAATCCAACGGATAAATTAATAGATACAGTTTAATTTCAGTCCAACAAAAGTCGCTACAGAAGAGACATAGTAGGATTCGGCCACACAATGGCTCAATCAGTTGACGCCACCGCCAAACACCTTGATAGAGAATACAAGAACTTCAGAAAAATGTACCAAAAGTACAAAGGAAAGGCTGGTAATGTATACAAACAAGTATTAAGAACAACAGCACAACTCAAAGAAGCAGTCACAGGCTCAATGAAAAAGACCGCTAAAACAACAACAAAAGCAAAAACTAAACCGAAACATACCAAAGCCAGGAATCTCGATAAAAAATTGGAAGGCAAAAAGAAAGCGAAGGTAACAGAACAAAAGAATGTTAACGAAAAACGCAAGTTTAGTTTCTTTCACAAAAACAACAAGAAAAGATTGAAATCTGATGCGGAATCCAAAGAACAGGTTGGTTTTGAAAACGACGATAAAGAGTTCGAAGAAAACTTGAAAGACTTTGATGACGATATAGAAAATGAAGACTACAACTATAATACTAGAAGCAAGAACAATGTCAAAGATGAAGATAATTATTTAGATCAGTCATTTAGCACAGGTGAAAAGGATGAAAGAAATATCAAAGATGTGTACTTCAAAGCAGTAGAGGAAGCTAAGAAAGCCACTCTATCCAAAGGTTCACATATTAAAGATGGTAATGTATTTGATAAAACTGATATTTATAGAATTATGTAGAGGGCCAAGTAAGCATTTAAAACGGCTCAAATTGCTAACATACGATTGGTTTGATCTCGGCGTAGAATTTTAGCCAATCGAAAACGCCTAAGTTGGCATTATTTAGTGAGCATATTTTGGGGTTATTTGATTGGTGGTTTTTAGGGATATTGTTTGTTAACGTAAAGGAGAATGAAAGTACCTGACTTTATATCAACATTTAAATGGATTTCATAGGGAGTTTTAGTAACTGGATGAAAAGTTTCTCTAAGTATTTTATTTGTTTATCAGTTTTCTTTGTAGAATTTTCGTAAAATGTATAATGAATTGTGTTTGATGAGAAATAAAGTCTGTATCATGTCAATTTGAAAAATTATTAAGTTAAAAAATAGCAGATAAAAGTTGGTCTTATAACAAAACGTACCTAGTTTAACTATTGGTTCAGAACTTTGAAAATGCCATGTCCGTTTATGTTGTTTGAAGTGTCTGTCTACTGTCATAATAATTAAACTATCAAAATGTTACCAATGATAATGATTGTTTGTCGAAATTGCGGCGGTGCCGCAGAGTCCATTAATAAAAAAAAAATGATTGTTTGTATTTGTCGTAGAGGGAGTATAAATTGATCCTCCCTCTACGGTATATGTAATGTTTGAAAAACAAGAATCGAATTTTTATTTTCAAAGTTCCAGACTAATATTTAAACCACGTTTCTTGATAAGACTGATAAAGTTCTATTTAACCGGATCAAAAAAGGGGAGATGGGTAAAGAATTACAGACTTTAGTTATTGGTTAATTATTTTAATTAGACGTTGATTTGTTTTTCTTTGAAACGTTTAATATTAAAATATCATACAAATAAGCTAATTTTATTTCAATTCTCTAAAATAACATAACAATGAAAGTATTAACAAAATTAATATTATACTCAATGATTTTACAAATGCCCCAAACAAATCCTGTAAAGTCATTCTGAACCATTTATCGAAAATAAATTGATATTATTTCTATCACAGGCGAGCTAAGCCAAACATTTTTCTCTCGCGGGGATACATCGGTTATAGATTATTTTTATAAGTATTGGGGAGTGTGAGGAAAGTGGCACCTTGTTTCCCTTTTTTCCTTTTTTATATTTTTGTGTGGTTTGCACTTGCTTAACGGTGAAGGAAAAACACCGTGAGGAAACCGACATGTTTGAGGACCACAATATACGATGTCAAATATAACGAAACTAAATGTCAAATTAACTAAATAACCCGCCCTTGAATCGTTTCCGGTGCAAATGTCAATCAAGCTAGCCGTTGCACCAGAAACGATCCAAATATAAATAAAAATAAAGTAATATTAAAACACCGTCTCCCTGTCACATCCCCGACCTCCTCAGTGGCGTGTTGCTTGGTAAGTCAGGTCACGTGACACCAACCTGCTCAACCAACGGACGGATGACTGGCTGGGTGCTCCGGGGAAGAAGGACGTAAGTGGTTTTTAAATGTACTAATATTTTTTAATGGAATTTAAGTATGATAACAATTTGCTTGATGATAAGCCGTAATTATGGTCTAGGATGCTATCTGCTTATCCTAATTCATGCACACTTTGAAGATCACAAGAAACTAGATAACAATTGTTTAAAAACATGTTTAAAAATAGGTCAGTTTTATAAATTTTTACCTTGGTAGACTTGTTCGCAAATGATATATTTGAAGTTAAATTTTACTTGCTACAAGTCACAATTTTCCCTGATTATTAAGAGAGAAATTTGAACTGAAAATTAATAACTAAACCTGCAAACTCGCTCAATAACTTTATTTTAACCCATATTATAATGTTTTCCTTCAAAAGCATTGTTAGAAAATTCAAACGATCTTAAAACGGATGTATTAGGATTTAAGCATTATGTATTTGTTAGTAATGCAAAATGATTGCTGCGCTAGATATTATGCTATATCTTAGAAACTAAACTAAAGATAATGGAAACTTACTATCTCTTACGACAAATACTTAGCAAACATAACTGAAAACATAAAAACCTCATCAAAAAGTTGCCGCATATTACCGTCCCTACAGAAATGAAAAGCGTCTAGTCGCAAAAAAATATACAAAACACTACTCTGAGGTCCATTGTGATTCAGTAGAAGATACCTAGTAGGTTTACATTTTAGGACTTTAAAAAATGTATTCACAGTAAAAAACGTAAATTCGTATGAGAGAAATAAAGGCTTCTAAGTAAATTTCGTGAGCGTACGCAAAGAATACTATTACCCTTTTCAAATTTTTGTATCTTTTTACGGATGATTTGTTTGTACACGGATTTCTAGAAAACCATAATGTGGTATCTAACTGACACCGGAGTTGGCCACTCTCGTACGAAGTTATTTAGTGGAATCAATTTAATATTGTATGATTTGATTTTCCATGTCTCAACTTAAATACTTAAGGGTTACATTAGTGAAAGTTTTATCAGAATCGGTTCAGTCGTTGTTCTGATATAAATGAGCATATTATTGCATTTTCGGACAGTAGAGTAAAGAAAATCTAATGAAAGAAGTCTTTATAAAAAGATAAAGTTTAAAGATAAAAAATAACCGTAAAGTGGCAACATGCCAATACATAAGTATATCATAGAGTATACTACACAAATTACGATATCCCGTCAAATTGAATTTACTTACCACGTTCAGTTTTAATAATTTATATTCACTACATAGTGCGTAAAAAGCACAGTCGCTTTTCGCGTCTGTCTGTACGTATGAATGTTTAAAACTCTAAAATTAAGTAACATATTTTGATGCAGTTTTTTTCAACATATAGAGTGATTCAAGAGGAAGGTTTATAAGTATAATAACGCGTGCAAAGCCGCGGGCAAATGCTGGTTTATGTTTTTAGATTTTTTTCTTTTAAAGTGCGGTACCCTAAAACTGTAAATACAGCTAGTATATGTGTACCCACGTATAGTAGAAATGTGTATGTATTATGTATGTCTGTACATTTCAGGTGAATATATTCGGAGTCGGGAGTAACATTTAAATGTACATCTTGGTACGTGCTCGCTCATTACTCTACAGGGTGGGCCTGAATAATTCACAAGTTTTTATTCAATCACTATCACTACGTTCACTAGCCCTTAGGACGGCTTGATAAACTCTCGACACCAGAGTTGGCCACTCTCATTCGATAAGAAGAAGACTACATCGACTGCCCTGTAAGCTTAGTTGGTAATGTTTCTGCCTTCTAATCTAGAGGTGATGATTCGATTCCCGCATAACACAAGTAATTACAAATTTTAAAATTTGTTATTACTTGTTTTGAGTCTGGTCGTTTCTATGTATAATAAGTATGTATTTACGAAAGGAAAGTATTTATGTATCATATCCGTTATCTAGTACCCATGATACAAGCGTTAGCTTAGTATGGGGCTAGATGGCGCTGTGCGATATGTCCTGAAATATTTATATATCTACTTAATACAAAGCAAAGTCGCTTTCCTCGTCTGTCCCTATCTATGCCTGTATGTATGCTAATGTCTTTAAAACTACACAACGGATTCTGGTGCAATATTTTTAACAGATAGATTGATTCAACAGAAAGGTTTATATTACATTTATTTTTATAAAAAAAAAAAAAACTTGTAACGCCAGCGAAGTTGCGGGCAAAGGCTAGTAAAAAATTATGCAAAATTGGATAAAAAGCACGCTACATCCGTGACTTTAATAAAGAGTCGTTTACTATCAATCAAATTAGGGAAATAGAAAATTTGGGGAAAGTGTCTTTGATAAAACTTCAAAACAACAAAACCAATGCCTTTCGTTTTCTAGAGGCGAAATCTTTGTTTAGATACCAACAATTTGAGATATAAACCATCAGTCTTTCTTAGTTTCTGAGTCTAACTATACAACAGTTTGAATGGAAAAAGCACAGCGGAAACTATATTTCTTACCCAGACAGTTACTCTATGTATAATTTTATATTTGTATCTCAAATTGTGACACCCTATATAAGACTCCGGTAAGCGGTTAGTATCGAAAGTATCCGACGGTAAGTGCTGTATTTTGTACCAAAATTATAGCATTGCTCGCTACTAGGGATGTAACACGAGTGGGGAAACTATCGATACGAGAATATAACATTTTTAGTAGTGAATAAATTCACTGTATTATAGTTCCCGTAAGGCAGGATTAAATTTAGTTGTAATAACCGGTCTGAACGAGGCGGCCGCCCGGGACGCGCGTGCTGACTCGTCCTCCTGATGATGGAAACCTCAGTTTCGAGATCGAGCTAATTATTGACATATTTACTGACGCAAGTGCATAAATTATTTATGTCACAAAACTTTGCTGAGAACTGAAATGATATATGATTTAAAAAATATATGATGACTCAGACATTTAATTTTTTTCTATCATTGGACATATATGTAATTTACTAATAACATTGTTCAAACGCAGTCTAATAGAATATAATTACCTAATATCAACAAAAATACTGAATTTCATATATCAGAATATTTCACAAAACAAATATAAACGTAATTAGCATTTTGAAAAATATAACGTAATTAGCATTTTTCTATCCTAAATAGAAATTGGAAGCAACTTTTAATACCAAGCACCATTTATGTAGCTATTTTGTATTAAAACTATCGACAATTATTCATTAGCTTTTCCCACCCCTACTCTAATAGCGCAGCAGAGTGCCGTCTCGCCGTCATAACATCGACTATTTACAGCACTAATTGCTGCATTATATCGACATATTATGTCGATACCGGTACATCACTACTCTATTAGGGGAGGCTTAAGTTCTTAGGGGAGTTTCCTGTGTGGAATTATTGCAGCGGTCGTGATAAATATTTAATTTTGTTGATGTATTTTGATGATATTGTCATAAATGCTTACCGACTTACTCACAAATCAAAATCAATTAGTGATTACGAGATATACGTACGAGTATTGTTGTATTAACTCCTCCTCGCGTGTCGTCCCCCATTACTGAGGGTCGTGGCCCCCGCAGATTTTACTCATTAGAGAAGTTATTTTGGGCAAGCCCCTCCTCCTCCTCTTCCTCCTTCTCTTTACGTCAAGTTCCTCATTACGGAGGGCCGTAGTTTCTTCGCACATTTTACTAAGTAATCGGGTAAGTTTTCTTGGACAAATACATCGTGGTGGGCGCACAGATCCTTCCACGGAAGACACATGTTCTCACAATTAGTGGTTCTCAAATATGTCGGTTTCCGATGTTTTGATCTGATTGTCTAACCACAGTTAAGTTAGGTATAAGCAACTGTCGACGCGATTAGTTCTTTGGATGGGTGACCTGAATGGTATTCCATTTGGGTCAAATGACACATTAAATGTAAAATGGCTCTATAGATAAATGGTGATTATGATTATGTCTGGTGCCCGTAGCCCGTAGGGCGGTTTAAAAATTCTCAACACTAAAGTTGGCCACTCTAATACAAGCTTTAATATTTCGAGACAGAAAACTAGTTTTCTTATTTTACAAAATGGCAAATGTTTGTAGTAGAAAGCACAACTTTTCATTCCTTAATGGCGTTATAAAAATCTCATTACCGAACCACCTGGACATTTCTAGCTAACTATATAAAATAAAATATATAGAAGAGAACTTGTCTGTATAGACCTAAATTTAGGTATTAGTATTAGTAGTCATAGTAGTTTTTTTAATTTCTTCTTCTTTTGAGTCGTATTTCCTCATGACTGAGGGTCGTGACTCCCCCGCAGAAATAATTCGTAACCCCTTACGAATGTATCTGCCAAGAGAACTCCCCAGTTCTCTTGGCAGATACATCGTGGTGGGCGCCACACTTAACTTGAAAATATAAGTCTTTGGTGTAGGGCCGGATTCGAACCAGGGTGCGTCTGGATGATTTAAATCATTAATGGAAGAAATCATCAAGATATTTTGAAAATAGTTTTAACAAGTAAAGTCACAAACAAACCCTAGTACAGAATTAAATTCAACTCAAGATCGCATGACCTGTTACAATACCCTCTGAGAATACAATTCTGTCTGACTGTATGTCCCAGCGGAAATATATCTACCTATCTTCTTCTTCTTCTTTAGGTACCTTATCTATCACTAGCTTTTCCCTGTGTTATTATAAGTATATATAAACCTTACTCTTGGATCAGTCTATCTATTAAATATGGCATCAAAATCCGTTGAGTAAAAAACTTAGTCTTGTTTATACAAGCAAGTTTTTTTTACAAGTACATTTCTCGTAACATTTTTCAATCATCATAATAACACGATTCGTCTCGAACAAAGGAACAAATCACAAATATGATGTAAGTGCCTGCTGTAAAACTGCATTTCCTCTGGGTTCCGACATAGACAAAATAATCTAGACACCTCTAATTATAACACAAAATTATATGTGGTTCAAATATTAAGCTAGAACGTTGAAAATAAAAAGATAGGTCTTTTTGTTTAAACATCACATATAGGTATAATCAATTAAAATGTCATCTTCAGATTGATTATTATGATAGAATAATACAAATTTTGAACAACAAGAACGGACTTAATATTTTCAAAGTTCTGGACTGGAATAGTTAAACCACATTTCAGAACAAGTTAGAATAAAAATTATAGAAATATCGATATTAATAACGATTTATGTGCTCAAGGGAACTCCCCTAATTGACAAATTTTTAAGGAAAAACATGACTCATTAATAAGGAAAATAGAATATAAATCGGTCGTACATAAAATTACAAAGTTCCTAATTATAAAGTGAATAATTTTATTCCATATTTTTTTGTGGATTTTTCATTTTATTATCTATGTAAATGTGCTATATTTTAGACTACAGTGTTGCTTTACAACAATCAGGCAGCCTGTGGCCAAACGTGAGCGTAAGATGTGATCAAAAAGACTACATAACTAATTTATTTTACTGAATGGAGCTGCTTAGAAATCGTATCCGAATAATCCCATCATTATCATCATCCACAGCCCTTGGGATCCCACTGCTGGGTATAGGCCTCCCTTTGTATGTGCCATCTGCGTCGATCTTGTGCAGACCTCATCCAGGTTGGACCCTCGACTTTAACGATGTCATATATGTAGCTATTTGATACAATCTACTACTTACCTAGATATTCTGTTATAATTGTACTGTAGGTATGTAATATTGTCATTACAAATGTTAACCCGTAATAAATAAATATTTGGCATATGATACGTGTCCTAGGATTTTTTGTAATAATGTGGAGTCTAATGTTTAAAATAACTTCGGCTTCAGACGTTCGGTTAATAATATAAGGGCCTGCATTTTATTGCTTACTGCACGTGATAGGTATAGGTTTGGTATAGTTTATGCCGGATTGATAAAACATGCCGGAAAATATAAAACGTACACTGAATTACAGTAAAAAAAAATAGAAAATATAATACAGAAAAAGTCGTGTATGTACATTTTGCTTATTATTTTTTTATTACGTGGTCTGCGTTTGACTATAGCCTGCCTTACATTCTTTTTTATTTTATTTTACATTTTTTAAAAAGATCCTCTACAACGCAGGGGGATTATTAATATTGTGGAGGAGGAATAAAAAAAACAATTCTGTCAGTTTTTGACAGTTTCACTCTACTATTATTTTTATGTACAATGTCAGAACCAGAGATGTAGGTAAATTAATTCCGTAATTTATGCCGAATAAAATGACCCGGCCAAAACTAAACAACCCAACTCTACCTGCAGACTAAGATATATTATTAATAGTAGATACATACAGTAAAGCTCTCTCGAAATTACTTGCACTTTACTACCAATCTCTAACGAATCAGAACAAATAACATAAGTCTCTGAAATATTATAAGTCGCTTGGGCAATATAACGAGTAGAGAATATAATAAAGAGAACTGTTTAGAGATACCATATTATATTAAAAGCAATAGTAGTAGTAGTAACTTAACGGTGAAGGAAAACATCGTGAGACAACCGACATGTATGAGGACCACAATATCCGAGGACATGTGCCATCCGTGGAAGGACCTGAGCGCCCACCACGATGTATCTGCCTCAAAGAATTCACGAAGTCACGACCCTCAGTCATGAGGAAATACGACTCAGAAGAGATCATTACTAGTGGATGACCACGGCTTTGCTCGAGTTGTTTCGGATTTAAAAGTTGTTTAGTATGTTATTATCAGGACCCAAAACTATCATCATACCAAATGCCACGATGATCTCTCGCTTTGTTGCGGAGTGAAAGCTGAACAAACATACTAACAAACACACTATCGTATATATATTATTATGATATGTGTGTAATATGCCGAAAGATTTATTTATTTTATTTTTATTATAATTGTCTGGAGCTTAGCTAGCGCCATTATTCGCTTGATTACTTATGGATATAATACTTTAATACATATTTTTATATATTTATGTAGATACATAATTTACATAAATAAATATTAAAAGAACATAAACTTATAAAACAGAAATATTTTTTTGTGTAAATACATGGATATACCTAACAAAATACATATTTTTACATTATATAAAAAATTTACATGAATAAATATTAAAAGAACATAAACTTATAAAACACAGATATTTCTTGTGTAAACACATAGATATAAAAAAATACAATTTGAACAATTTCAACCTCTGTTTTTACAACTTAAACAGACGCCCATAAAAAAATCTTTACAAAGTTAAACTAAGGGACCTAAGTTAATTCAAGTATTTCTCAAGTGAGCTTATTTTCTGCAGCTTGGCCACATGGGGTCCCTAACTTGAGTTATAAATAAGAAAGTTTCGATTGTCGGCTTTGTGGTTTTTTTATGTAAAACGAGCAGTTCTTGGCGAGATGTTAGAAATAAAATTATGTAGTTAAATATTGTAAGTACTTACATAATTATTTTGCGATGTTTTATGTTGATTAAAGTTAATTTTCTTCTCTCTTTCTTTGTACGTTTTTCTTTAATGGGCTAAACAAAGTTCATTTAAAAATTTAAGTAAGTATGAGAGAGGCCAGCTTTGGTTTCAAAGTTTTCAAACCGCCCTTAGGGCCTCTATGGCACAACCCTTCTACTATGACAAACAGCCAGGACCTACGATTTACTTATCATCCGAAGCCCCCACAGTGAAATGCCAGTTTTTTGTCGCCCATCCATGTTATTATAATATTAGTGGGATGGTATGATTAAGTTTCTTTATTGCTTTCTGTTTCTTCTCTTTTCTTTATATGTGTTAACACTATTATTATTGTGAGTATATAGGTAGAACAATATTAGTATAAGTAAGTGTAAGATTGGTTTATGTGTTTTTGAGCCTTTACACTTTTAGCCTGGAAGAGATTGCTTTTACTTTGCCGCCATTTGTGACATTAGATTTAAAATGTTTTTTTCTTGTTTATATATCGCGTTTTTTTGTTTGTTTTAAAGTATTCATGTAAGTTTTATTTCACATATGAAGTAACATGGTTATTTTTTTCATTCTTTTTTACATCTTCTATCACTACGTAGGGTCATGACTCCCATTACTGTAAGTTTACGAGTTACCGACATCCCCTTTGGTCGACGGGGTTAATATTTTATTCGATACCTGAATGGTTTTATTGGCTGACATGTGAGTGGCTGGTTTTAGTGGTTGTCTGTTTCAGTTTTCATTGGTTTTCACTTTGTGTGTGACTCACCTGCGATGACGTAACAATTTTAATGTTTTTTTTTAACAGGTAATGGGTTTGCAATTGACCGTAATTCGCCTGATGGTAAGCAATCATTACGGTCTAGGATGGAACGTGCTTACCCAGTTAGAACCGATTCACTCTTGCTTTGAAGATCGCAAGATTATATTCTATGGGGAGCAGGGAGTTCCACAATTTAGCAGTTGTAATATAAAAGTGGAAAGTTGAAAGTTTCCTCTGACATTATGTTTATACATTATTCGTTGGTATTTTGACCATGTTTAGGTTTGCGATTGACTACAGACTGTCTGATGTTAAGCATTGCTGCAGCCTAGGCTATTGTGGTTTTCAATCTTGTATATCAGAGAATCTTTAGTAAAAAAAAACCCTACGCAATTCAATAAAAAATCCACCAGACTATTACATGATTCAGGCGGGTTTTGAAGTTTACTTCAGAACTGTCAGTTATTCAGAGCAGGAAGTTTATAGAGACACGCCCACAGCAGGGGGCGGGGGGCGTGGTCCGAGTGAGGAAGAGTGGATGCGGTGTTGTCTGTTGGGTGTCTTCCTTTTTTTAGGATGATTTTTTTTTGTAAGGTGTTTTGAATTTTTTTTTGTTATACAGTGAGGATATGTGGTATTGTGTAGAATACAGCAGCAGTTAATGTCTTTTTAAAGAAAAATGGATGTCGTTTGACCATTTGTCTTATGGTAAACGATTGCTATATCCAAGGAAGGCGTGCTTTTACCCAGTAAGAACCAATTTACTCCCGCTTTAAAGTGCGCTTGATTTTAGTTTACTGGAATCAACGGTTTTTTTTTTATGTTACTACGAAGTAATTTTAGCCGAAACATAAGAGATGATGATTTTTTATTGTGGATGCGGTTGCCAGCAAGTAGAAACGCCTTTGAAGGATATTGCATGTAGCAATAGGCATATCTGCCGCAATTTCTCAGGGGATAACCAATTTTTAATAATAATAATAATAACTTTTTATTGCAGACACTGAGATCCATATCCATATCCATATAATTTTAGTCTGCTTTAAGTTCTGTGTGTTACTTTTTCATTAATTCTGGTATCGTACGGTAGTCGTTAAGCCATGTCAGAGGCGCTTAGGGTGGTTTGAAAACTCTCGACACCAGAGTTGGCCACTCTCATTCGATAAGAAGAAGATTAATTCTGTTTGGAATTTGTGAAATTGTCAGAATTTATCTGCAAACGTGCTTTATGGATGCATGTTTGTCGACAAATTAGGAGTAAATTTTGTTAAGTAGATACAATTTGCTCGTATAGTCAATAGCTCAGACACGTTTATTTTTTCTCTGTTCTAAACAGTGCGAAGATTCTGCGTAAAAACTAATATTATCGATTACCATGGGGTAGCTATAAACTGCCACCTCCACACCGCCCGAGCACACTTACTCTGCTCACTGCTTCCCACATCCGCGTTATCTCTCGGAGGCGTCCAACCGTGGTCTCATTGGTGGATCCTGTTCATCCGAAATCAATACTCCAGCATCAGGAGTATGAATGTTTCAGAGGTTTCTATATGACTTCCGTGGAAATATCTAGATAGAGGTAGTAATAGGCTACATACGTAAATTTTCAAATTTGTTCCCCTTCGCTCTTCACTTTTTTTTTCAAAGATATTTTTTCAGGAATAGAGGTTCCATACGATTTTCTTTTTCACGTGAATAGGCAAATTTGTTGTGTTATGTACCTACAGTAATGAAGAACTTTACGTAATTCCATAAGCTTTGTTATAGGGAACACGATAAAACTGAAAAAAGATAACCACTACAATTTAATTATATACCGTATAACTTAGCAAAAATGTAAATTGACTTGCCCAATGTAACGTGATGTTATAAGGTTAATACATTTCTATTATTCTATTTATTATAACTAAAAATCACACCTACCTTCTTCTTAAAAAACTGACATTTATAAAATCTAACATAGTTGTGACTAACCATCAATCAGCAAACTTGCTCACAATGTCTATCATTGGTAGAGACTGTTCATCCGAAATAAAAAATCCAGCATCAGGAGTATGAATGTTTCAAATATATACATATAATACCAATAACCTTATATATGTGGCAGGCATTTTGTATGATTCCGCCGTTTACATACGGTGTCGTCAGTTTATAAACGCTTGTCCAAAATCTTGCATCCGTTATAACTTATGATTTTACAAATTTACTTTACTCCCGGTATGGGAGTGTTATAAAGTCACTTGTCTGTGACAGGTGGTAAGATTAGGTTCGTAAGGTTGCTTTCTACCACGTACATGCGAAGACGAGCGAAGCGAGGAGGAGCCAAGGCATTATACATTTTGCCTTCGGCATTTTACATAACTGCAAGCGTTTATAAACTGACGACGCCGTATGTAAACGGCGGAATCATACAAAATGCCTGCGACATATACAATACATCCGCCTCCATACATAGAAACTTGTACGTACAAGGTAGTAAAGGATAATATACACGTAAATTTCCAAATATGTTACCTTCTTTCGTACAGGCAAATAATTTTGGGTAAACATGTAGAGCAGAAGCATTTTTTTTTACATGTTTGGGCTAACGCTTGACTACAACTTGCCTGATGTTAAGCAACGTTATAATCTACGATCTATTAAATTTTAGTTCAACTTAGAAATTGATAAGTTTTACTTTCTGTTTTTAAATAATATTACTTCGTAGAATAAAAGTCTAGAACCTCATAATAATACCATAGACAAAAAAGTTCGACTTTCCATCAACCAGAAGATGAATTTAGAATGGTTAAGAATTGGTCAGATACATCGTGGAGGATGCCGAGATCCTTCCACGGAAGACACATGTCCTTAAATATAGTGGTCCTCACGATGTTTTCCTTCACCGCTAAGCGAGTGCAAATCCAAACTTAACTTGAAAATACAAGTCATTGGTGTAGGGCCGGAATCGAACCAGGGTGCGTCTGGATGAAAAGCATACACTGGAACCGCTGAGCTTCACTTGCTTTTAATTTAGGTAAAAAGCAAGTGTAGCTCAGCTCTTTTTTGCTGTAGTTCTTAAGAAGCTGCAAAATACACTAAATCATTAAAATATAAACCATAAAACATAACATTCAGACAATAAACAGCGAACTACAAAACAATTTAAACAATAAAACTATTATAATTACGTTATTGCAACAAAATGAACATTAACTTGGTTTACGACAAATGCAGACGTCGACAGCTCCGTCGTTTTTTGAATACAAATCAAGATGTTTTATGTAGTTTAATTCTGCTTTGTATGGTTTGATATGCTATAAGGTGATTAAATAACAGTCAATTTCAAAAGTTTTGGGCGCATGGATAAATAAATATATATGACAGCAAACTCAAATCAAGACGTTTATTATTATTATTCTGACAAAGCTTAAATAAATAAATAAAGCCATTTATTCCCAGTAACTTAATTAATATTTTGTGGTTATGGGGTTTACGTTAGTAACACATTTTTAAATTTTAAATTAAGTATTGTTCATACTTTTATTGGGCACCCAAATTAGGGTGCAGGCCTCCTCCAAGCGCTGCCAGTTTCGTCGGTCTTGCGCCAGCCTTGTCCAGGTACTGACAAAGCTTACATACATGTATTTACATATTTTATTATTAAAACTTTCGCGAGACATTCTTAACAATATGTAACTTTTTTTTACATGAAATAGGCGCACGCTTGACTACAACTTGCCTGATGTTAAGCAACGTTATAATCTACGATCTAGCGCGCTTGCCTAGACTCTCACTATACTCACTATTACGGTCTTCATACGTAAAATTACACGTAAGTGAAAACCCTAAAAACTTACATACGTACATCGTTCATGGTTCTTCAAACACACATTGAATCAGCAAAATAACGTATTGAGAACGTCCTTAAATTAGATATACATATGCGATAAATGATTTTAGGTGATTTTCGTCTCTCTTTACCTTCTCTCAATTCACACGACCCAAAACCAAAATAAAGTAAATGAAACTCTAAGGAAATATGTAGTGTTTTTCCGCTGCGACTGCTCCTTAATCGACTTCAAACAACAAACTTGATGGTTTTTAGGTGTGCTCCTCCATATACCACCGCCACACCACACCCCCTAACCAACGTGGCCTCCGTGTCTTACCAACACCGCACCTTGTGTCTTCAAGTTTTGTTGTTATCCTTCGGCAAGATATTCTCGTTGACACGTGTTTCGCCTCTCCACGAGGCTGTTGACAACTCGAACGTCGTTCTGAAAGTACACTACATATTTCTCTAGAGTTTCATTTACAATGGATTTCCGCAATGTAGGTAACGCCTGATTCAATATCTTATCAAAACAAAGTATACCCTATCAAAAACCTCAATCTATACCATTTCTTCTTTTTCAACTTAATAAAGAACTATTATCCAAATCCTCCATCCTTCCAAGTCCTGGTAAACAACAAAGGAATAATCCAAAATCTGGCAAACAAACAATAACAAGACAAAGCAACAAGTATACGAGATTGATATGTACATATATGTAAGAGCAAGATTGTAGGTCTGGGAAGATTGTGAAATGGCTGGATTTGTGTTTTTTTTAACACTAAATAGGCTTACGTTTCACTATAGCCTGCCTGATGTTAAGCACCAATATAGTCTAAGATGTAGCACGCTTGCCTAGAAGAAACCTATTTACTCTAGATTTGAAGAATAAAAATAAAAATTATAACACAGGGGTATAATTTTTATTTTTTTCCTCTGTTACTTGATATGGCTAAGAACAACTGCCAAGTAAGTAAATAAATAAAAAAATGGTATTTCTTCCTGTCTTAGATAACGAACGCCTAATCAAGTTTTAATTAATTTTTTTGTGTTGTTCAAGTTTACCATTAGAAGTTTAGATTTTTCACAATGTGCTAATGCAAACCCGGTAATATCATTTCACTTTTCTTTCGATCAAAGCTTAAGCAGTAAATAATGTTATGGGTAAATAAAGTCTTTTATGTGCCTATAATAACATGCATCATATCATCTTAACAAGACAGACAGATTTCTTAATTTTATTATATTCTTCTTCTTTTTATCGAATGAGAGTAGCCAACTCTGGTGTCGAGATTTTCCAAGCCCTAAGGGGCTCTGATTTTGTCATTTTATTATTTTAAATTCTACCGTGTTCAGTGGCAACAAAGGTAAAGTTATGTGATAGGCCAAGAAACAAATAGACATTTAATTTATGCCTTAAATTATATTATCTTGTTTTAAAAATGAAATGTATGCTTTGAAAAGATAGATAGATAGATAAGATACTCGTACTTATAATAATGTTAAGTACTTCATGAGTCGTTTATTCATACAAATTATTTTTTAAATAATCAAATAAAAAGTTAAAATTAAATAATAAAATTTTCTTTTTTGGACAACTAGAATAGATCCATTTTTGTTAGTAAAACTTAAGTATATTAATATATTATAAGTCTTACTCATAAAGCACAACATTTAATTATTACTAATTCCTCCAACAACCCAATCCAAAATCTCCAATATACTATGGTTCAATTTATTAAGGGTGTATTAACATAATGGTGATATTCATTTTAAATAATAGATATAAGTAGTGTGAAATAATGTGATAGAAATAAAGGCTTTTTTATTTTATTTTAATTCCTACAACTTGGCCGCGACATGAACACAAGCACAGAATGAAGTAAGATCTGTTTGTCTGGGGGAAGGACTCATTTGAATAAACGGCTGCTTTAAAAATATGGAGATTAAGCAGAATATAGAGGATACGACGTCTTAAAGAAAAAATAACTACTTATTTACATCTTGAGATGCGATCTTTAAAACGAGAGTGAGCCGGTTCATATTGAGTAAGCACGCTCAATCATAGGCCACAGCTATTTCTTACCATCAGGCAAACTATGGTCAAGTGCAAACATTAAGTTTTATTTTAACAAAAATAAAAAGACTTGGTTAACTCTCGACACCAGAGTTGGCCACTCTCATTCGATAAGAAGATGAAAAAATGTTTTTATGTTAACTTCTGTTCAACTCTGGTGTCGAGAGTTTATCAAGTCTTTTTGGATTAACTTATTTTAAAACTACTGTAAGGTGAGTTATTTTTCACTGTACTACATCCTAAGAAAAGAAGCTAATTTTGGCAAGCGTTCTTACGTGTTAATAGAATAGAAATACTATTATATGGGACTAGTGGGTGCTCGCGGCTTCACTCTCATTAGGAAGTAAATTATCCTTCTTTAAAAGTGGCATATCCAAAATCCTTCCTTAGCGGATGCCGACGTCATAACATCTACCTGTATGCCATATTTCAGCCCAATCCGTCCGGTGGTTTGGGCTGTGCGTTGATAGATCACTATATCAGTCAGTCAGTCAGTCAGTCAGTCACCTTTGAGTTTTATATATTTGGATTGACGTAAATATTCATACATTGGACTTTCTATTCTGTTGCCTGTTTTCATTAGATCGCTCTTGTGTAAGGGAGATGATACTAGTCGCTCTGTTTTTTAGTCGCTTAGTATTTAATTCGTAGTCAAATTCTCGTTTCGAGACAACAAGCACTTTCGGCATAGCTTC
This sequence comes from Macaria liturata, assembly GCA_964023185.1. NCBI lineage: Eukaryota > Metazoa > Arthropoda > Insecta > Lepidoptera > Geometridae > Macaria > Macaria liturata. Next base: position 10,288,240 of record OZ026810.1, on the reverse strand, counting down.
CGAGATCCAATATTACCTCAACATTTAAAATCAACATGATCTGTTGCTACGTTGCTGGTGTGAAGGAGGAATAAACATTATAGAACACAAAAGAAAAAAAAATGAAAAATGAGCGAAAATAATCACAACCGGCAGGTTTTGCATTTGACAAAAATAACTCATAACAAAAGAAAAAAAAATCATATCTAAAGATCCACTCTACACTAGCTCCATCGCCCGGCTGCGCGCAGCAAGCGGCCGTCGTATAAAATACCAATTATTTGTAACTACGCTCCTATTTGCATTCAGAATTTTAACTCCATTTTATTATTTTCCATATTTTTAAGTCGAGGGTTAACTTGGATTGGATTTGAAGGAAACAATGAGATTTAATTTTATCACAGTTTTTTTTTATGTTTCAACAATTTGAAATTATTTGAAGAAACACTGTGGTTTTTATTCATGTCAGTTATTTTTAATTTCTTGCACAACTTTGTTAGTTCTGTCATATTTCCTCATGTTCGAGCCTCGTGACTCCCCCGCAGAATTAATTCATTAGGGGAGTTTTCTTGGGCAGATACGTCGTGGTGGGCGCCCAGGTCCTTCCACGGAAGACACATGTCCTCGGATATTGTGGTCCTCAAACATGTCGGTTTCCTCACGATGTTTTCCTTCACCTTTAGCAATCGGAAATCCACACACGACTTGGAAAACAAATCATTTGTGTAGAGATTTGTGGCCAGATTCAAACCAGGATGCGTCGGGTCAGGATGCAAATCAGACACCTCACCGAGCCACACTCGCTTAACTTACTAACTTTAGACAACTAACAATGTAATAATATTAATACTAGTAAATCGCGACCTTATTACGTCATATTATTATGTGTCTACCCTCAATCTAATCTAATTGTGTCATCTGGGTAGACACATGTAGGGTACAATGTAGCACTGATTTAGGTGGTTTAGGAAGTAGATGACGATTTTATAGGAAAAACTCAAGTTCAACCAAGCAGATTCATAGTATCATTGCACTTCAATACTTGTATCAAAAAGTGTAGATATGGAACTGATTTCTGACATTGTTGTACTTACTTGTTGTTGTTGTTGACAATTACTGAATCTTGCATTTTAGATGCAGATTTCAGGGGATCAGGGGTCCAAATTCACCAGCAGCCTAAGATAGATAATATAAAACAATACTTTTGAGATTTTCAAACAGTCAGTTCTGGGATTTAGAAGGTTAATAGCCAGGTTCTGATGGTACTAATTCGATGCAATAGACATCTATCTCAATCATCAAACAAAAACACATTTCTTGTTAAAAACACACACTCAAATAGCGCCATCTATCCTCCAAGTCCGTACACTCGTATCACCATTGTAGTGAAGTGAGACAAAAGTGAAATCTCGCGGAACTCGATCCGACGACGTGTGCTGACAGAGGGGTTACTATGATATCTCGATTGTAAATTCATATTTTTTCTTCTGATAGTAGCTAATTCTAGTTTCCAGAGTTTTTAAAGCACCATAGAGAACTAATATAGCTTAATAAATAACCCAATACGACAAAAAGCCGGGACCTACAATTGAAATGAATTCAAGAATTTCAAGTAATTCACATAATTATAGATGTTGTGTTGTTATGAGTGTATTTTGTCTATTACTCACACCGACCCCTGGTTCCTAGAATACCCATCAATTTAATTATTTTATCAAATCAACTTATCCGCGCTACGATTGGTTGAAGTTTTGAAATCTACCAATGACAAACACTTAACCAATTGTCATTCTAAAAAACGGAAGTTTTCGTTTTAAAAGGGAGCGGTTACAGCCAAATTACTGATCAACTAATCACTTAGTGATTCAAGTTAAAAATAAGACTGTAAAGAGCCAAGTGTGAGTCTCATGTCAATTAGATAAATAATATTAAACAATTTTACAAATAGTATGTGCATACATTATGTTATATGTCAGCACGTCATATTAGTCATAGTACGGCAGTCGTCAAGCCATGAGGCCTTTAGACCAATTTAAAAACTCGTGACACCAGAGGTGGCCACTCTTATACAAACTTACCAATAGTATTCCCCCTCCATATAAAGCTTGTCGGAAACCGCGACAGCACATTTGTTTCTCTTGTTCTGTATAAAGCGAGATGTTATCTCCCGTCTCTTTCTTTTGACATAGGTGTCATTTGACATGTTACATGTATGAGACAGGATTTTAATTAAACATCTTTGTATGGAAGTACGCGTTTTACATGTGTAAAATTAAAGGCTCCAAGGGCGGTTGAAAATCTATTCACAGCAGACTTTGTCACTTTCACAGATTACCTAGCGTGATAGGTAAAGTAAATTAAACATCAAACTTATATAAATACTAGAGTTTTAAAGAATTTTTTTTAAAGTAAATATCTAATTAATATTCAACCATCCAACCAACTGTTTCTTAACTTTCGTAATCACGTTAGAATACCTCAATCACCTAATTTACGAGCGTTCTCCTTAACTCAAGTTACATCAAACCTTAGTAAAAAATACGACTATCTACAAAACCCTACCTTTGAAAAATAAAGAAATATTTCAAGACATATCACACAGCGCCATCTAGCCCCATACTTAGCAAATAATATAAACTATGAACTTGTTGCCTAGCTAACGTACCTATAAACCTAACTGTCAATACAGAGTTCTCAATACAAACTCGAACACACAAACTAACAACAAAACACGATCGTACCGGAACCCGAACACAGCCGGAAGCACCCGACATCGCATTTCCGGTCAACCGTTAAATTTGAATTTCGAACTGATAGCTGCACTCCGCGCCAGACTTTTGTTGCGAGCGGACGTGTCGCCTAGACGGGAAATTGATTTGGAGGAGTGTGATAACCTGCGCTTGTGATGAAAATGGATGCCCGTGAAAATCACACGTCAAATTTATTTAAGTATAGTAATTTTACATGTTTAAACATTTCAATTGAAAGGCATGTAATATAAGATGCCCAAAATATCAGAAATAGTAGAGATCTTATTGTTTTTGACATAATAAAAACTAGTTTTATTGTAATAAAAAATTGTGATAATTAAGTAGAAGCTTTTTGATTAAAAATGAATAACTAGGTACTCGTATTATGAACAAGGTTAGTATTTTAAAACAATTCACAAACAATCTTAAACACGAGATCAGCTATTAGCAATTTTCAAACACAATTTTAAAGAGATAGGGTTATGGGTTACGTCTACGCTATTTTAATCGACCTGTCAAATTTGACAGATGACAGCAGTTTGCGCGCCAAACGGTTTCCAAGATGGCGGTTACGTGGCTTATCATAATCTCAGGTACAAAGAGTTGTTTAAAATGGATTTATTACAAGTTTATGGATTCTTTACAATAAAAATTAAATGGTGATTATTTTGTTTTAAAATAGCCTTTTTGGCGGACAAATATACAATAATAATACCGGTATAATTTTTAGTGTCTGAAAATAATTAATACATAGGTAACGGAAGGTACCTACTTTACTATGAAGGTTGGTACTTGCTCAGTTACAAAATAGAAAAAAAAATGATTTAAAATTTGACATACGTGCGAAATAGCCTAAATAAATTAAAACCTTATTTAGCTTCTACAAATCAAATTTAACATATTTTATTGATCAAATATTACATCACCCCTCACTTCACATCAATGCTCTCTCGACAATAAGTAAAGTTATTGTTAAGCACAACAATATTAATAATTGAATAGTGTCGAGTTTAAATGAGTTTAGTTTTGTATTGTCTCACCTGGAGTAGCAGGCAGTTGGTTCTATCACTAAGAATGTGGTCTTGGCACAATAAAATAAAGTAATTAACTTTAATTGCATTTACTCCACTACATGCTACTTTATTCCGATGAACTATAAGACGTAAGTTTTTGTATGTGGAATAGGTTAACGTAACACGTTTAGGTTTACCTAAGATACCTACCTACTCTATATTTAAAGACCCATGGATTGTACTCCGTAAAAAACATATCAAAAAGACGTATAAACCAATGCCATGCAGCGTACGCTAAATGATATATGAAACTTTAGACATATTTCGCTATAAATCATTTTAAATGTGTTGTAAGTAATAAATAAACAAATAACCACAAAATAGGCAACGCAAACCGTGTAAATTTAGAAAGACAGCTAGCTAACGTTTTAAAAAACAAACTTAGTTCATGGTGATTTTACTCTTTTTTGTGCGTTTCCTCATTTAAATTTAGAATCATCACAAAATATTGCTCAAGTTCGTACTTTATTTCAATACTGGCATAGCCGTCTCGATTTCCCGCCCGTGTTGGTTCAGACTGCGATATATTGAAACTCTTTGTTAACTTCACTGCACAAACAAGAGCCCGTAACTCAGCTAGCGGAGGTATTCTAACTCAATCGCCAAAGTTAAACAACTGTTCAAACTGTCAAGGGTGGGATGGGTCATCACATAACTGGCCTGTTAGCTTCGTTCGTAGTGGCTCTGCCTTCTAATCTAGAGGTGTGGGTTCGATTCCCGCATGACACAAGTAATTTGTAATTTTAATTTTGTTATTACTTGAGTCTGGTCATTTCTATGTATAATAAGTATGTATATGTATTATATATGTTATCTAGTACCCATGATACAAGCGTTAGCTTAGTATGGGGCTAGATGGCGCTGTGTGATATTTTCAAGTTGTTTTTCCTATTCCAAAAAGGCAATATTGTAACCAGACATCTTTGTTTAAAGAAAGGTGTCCCGTAAACAACTCAGGACAAACATGATACTGGACACTGGGTATTTGTTTGTTTAGACACTTTTTTATTGGTTTTCGCGGCCAAATAAATCCCGCTATAGCATTTCCATGTAACATGTTGCCTAGACAAGAGTAGCCTCGTTTATTGCCTTTATTGAAAATATGAGTATTTTCAAATTGCCCCAACGTTCTTTAATTATAAAATATGCATTATCATCATCATCCACAGCCCTTGGGATCGCACCGCTGGGTATAGGCATCCCTTTGTATGTGCCATCTGCATCGATCTTGTGCAGACCTCATCCAGGTTGGACCCTCGACTTTAACGATGTCGTCGACCCAATATTGTATATGTTTTATAGCTGGTTTTTTTTTTCAAATAATAATTAATCTGACTTTGTAGCTTTTGGCACCTATATTTGAACATAATATATTATGTCAAAATCGACTGCACTGATTCTGATGAAATTTGCTTTGTTCCCTAAGTTAAGACATGCTTAATAGAAGACAAGCACGTCGATATCAATTATTGTTTGCGAAAATAGCGAGCGGCCCGCCGGGACACGGGCGCGGGCGTAAGGGATGGTGGGGGTGGTTTAGTTATATATTGATAAAAATGCCTCACGAAATACGTTTTAATACTAAAACTTAGTAGATATTAAATTTGGCCACCAAACTCAAATTCGATCCTAGTCTAACAATAGGTATATACTCGTACGTACGCAAGTTCATAGCTACAAACCATGAACAGTGTAAGCACACATGAGTGATCTATAGTTGCATTTTTCTCTCAAACGGCTCAACCGATTTGCTTGAAATTTGATAAGAAAGTAGCTTACATCCTCGACAAACATTTTAATATACATTTATTTCCTAATAGCTTACCATTATGAATAAAACACGCTCTATCTGTGTGCAAGTTCATAGCGCACTAAGATAGTGATAGTACACTATTCGTGTACTATCTATTTTATCGCCCATATCTCTCAAACCACTCGACCGATTTGCTTGAAATTTGACACAAACGTAGTCTTAATACTCACCTGAAATATTATTTCATTATTATATTGATACAACTTACCGTTACAAATAAAACACGCTCTATCTAAGCGCAAGTTTATAGCTACAAACCATGAACAGTATCACCACACACGCGACCAAATACAACAGATCTGCTGCAAACAGCCCCAACGCACCTCCCTTGTCATCCGTGTTGCGACCCTTGGTGTGCTCGAAACAGTAGCTGTCTATTAGTGTGCAGTGGACTAGGTATCTGGAAAAACGATTAATTTGTTAGTTTTTTACTACATCACTGAAATTCATCTTCTAAATATATTAAACTCAAAAGTGACTGACTGACTGACTGATATAGTCTAGTCTAGTCTCTATAGATCTATCAACGCACAGCCTAAACCACTGGACGGATTGGGCTGAAATCTGGAATTAAGGTAGATGTTATGACGTAGGCATCCGCTAAGAAAGGATTTTTGAAAATGCCATTTTTAAAGGGGTGAAATAAGGGATGCAAATTTTACTTCTTAATGCGAGCGAAGCCGCGAACACACACTAGTTTATTCACAATATCAACATGTCAAACATAATTTACAATTATTGCAAATTAATTATGAGTAAAAGTAAAATACACAAACAAACAGACAGATCAACGAACAAATACTACTTCCCGCGCGCGGGCCTGAATGTCCCCAGTTCTGTACACTGGCAGCGTTTCCTCGCTGAATAGCGATGGAAACGCGGCTTTGTTAGTTCGTGTGTTGAATATTTAGTAATGTTTTGATGGACTTCAAAAAAGGATGTAATTCTTTGTTTTTTTTTGTCTTTTTTTTAAATAGGTGTAATTGCAATATAGCGCATGATACGCGATTACGCGGCTGGTAATGAACTATTTTATTTAAAAAAAATGTTCTTTGTATTTTATGGTTTATTATAAACTAACATACAAAAAAACTCACAAAAACACACCTTATAGCAACTCCAAAAGAAAACACCATATTTATAATAGTCAAAAAGACAAACATGTCTAAAAGCAGACGACTTTTACTAAAACATGCGATGAATAAAACAGAGTTTGATATGAATATAACCCAAGCTATTGCGAGTAGAAAACATAGGAGTAAAGCATAGTTGTATTCTGTTTCAAAGTATTTGTTTAAATCTTTTCGGACTCCTGAAAGAGAAAAAGAAGATTAGTTAGTACGTTTTTCCAAAGTCTTAGTCAGTCATTTATAAAAAAACGTCGTATTACAAACGAAGGTAGTATAATATACTTGTAGATATATGTTTGAAACATGGCAAAAATAGCGGCTATGTTTGAGAGGACTACTCTGGTGTCAAGAGATTTCAAACCGCCAAAAAGGCCTCTGACGTGGTTTAACGGCTGTTATAGTGAAGAGCCAGGACAGAATGTTAAAAAACAAATAATGGATAATATCATTTATCGTTATTATAATATGATTGGTAGGTCATTGGTCTACTTGTTCTTCTATCAAGTCTTAACAGGGCAACAGATAACTGCGATTCTTTATATGATGGTAAGTAGAATAGAGCTTCTTATACCAACATAACACAAGAAAAGCGCAGGTATCCATTATTTTTAACATATAATAAACTAACCTGAAACTATAAATATAGTATGCAGAGGTCCCATGAGAAACGAAAATACAACCGAGACGGTCGATACGAAAAACAGAATTACTCTGAAAGTCCAAAATTCACAGTAACGGACACACATTTTTATTTAACCACTAATTTGGGTTAGAATATTTACTTTTATATTTATCCTAGGGATGAAAATCCTTGTCCTAAAGATATTTCAAAACAAATAATGACGTTTTAAAAGTGACATAGAGAAGAATTTGTCAACATAATGTTTTGGGAAAAGAGTTTTTAAACCAAGCTCCCGTAGCTCAGCTAGCGGAGGCAATCGCATGCGATTACCAATGTTAAGTAAAGGTCGACGCGGTCAGTACGCGGATGGGTACCGAAGAGTGGCATTCCAATTTGTGCGCCACCGTGGATCGGATGACACGTTAAATTGTAGGTCCCGGCTGTTTGTCTAGTACGGCAGCCATGTCAGAGGCCCTCCACTGATTCTGATGAAATGTGCATTGTTCCCTAAGTTAAGACATGCTTAATAGACGGCAAGCACGTCGACATCAATTATAGTGTCCGAACATAAGCGAGCTTATTATAAAACTTAGTACAGATATTAAATTTGGCCTCCAAACTCAATTTTGATCCTAGTATAACAATAGGTATGTACTCGTACATACGAGTACATACTACGTACAGATCAAGTTGATAACCCCTTTTTCAAAAAGTCGGATAATAAACAAATAACATGTGGCTAAAGAGTATTTTATACAACAGGTTTTCAAGTTGGCACGTATCCAACTCTGTAGACGACATTCGATTCGCGACTATCTTTACACGGTGACTGCACCCGCCTCTAGAAGGTAGATTATCATTTTAAAAGCGTAGGCATAGCGACAACTTTGAAAACCGATAGATTTACATGGCCACTTAACTAGAAAATGGAGAAACATTCTTTAGAAAATATGCGTGACTAAATAGTCATTTTATAAAAAGTGAAATAAAATTCTGCGTAAATGATAATTTCATTCAGTGGTTCGACAATCTAAGCTCTTATCTTTTAATGAACTTATCATTAGAAAAAAACATGTTGTATATATAAGCCCTAGCTAGTTAATTGTTCCACATGAAATATACAGTCAATGAAACACACAACCAATTGTTCTTTTCTCCCAAACGGCTCAGCCGATTTGTTTGAAATTCGATATAAATATAGTTTAATCAATGCACTAATTTATTATCTAATTTGTTTATCTATGAAACTTACCATCACAAATAAAACACGCTCCATCTAAGCGCAAATTAATAGCTACAAACCATGAACAGTGTAAGCACACATGAGTGATCTACAGTTGCATTTAGTAGTTCATTATTATTTTTAATGTTGTGTGATCTTTATTGTACATGTACACCCCGTCTAGACTTTTTTGAGAGAGATCGCTTTCAGCGATAATGCCGCCATTTGTGGCTTTAGATTAAATTATTCCCTTTTTTTGTATTATGTTTAATTTTATTTAAGTGTCTTATAAAGCATTAATCTATCTATCATTTTTCCCTCAAACCGCTCGACCGATTTGGTTGAAATTTGATAAGAAAGTAGCTAACATTCTCGACAAACATTTAATTATACATTTATTTCCTAATAGCTTACCATTATGAATAAAACACGCTCTATCTGAGTGCAAGTTTATAGCGCACTAAGATAGATAGTACACTTTTCGTGTACTATCTATTTTATCGCCCATATCTCTCAAACCACTCGACCGATTTGCTTGAAATTTGATATGATAACACATTACATTATGTACTTTATATTTAATAACTTAAACTTTATTATTAGCTTACCATTTATAAATATAACCCGCTCTGTCTAAGCGCAAGTTTATAGCAATCAACCATGAACAGTATCACCAAACACGCCACCAAATACAACAGCCCCCTTAGACAAGAGCCGTATTTTAGTAAGCGTATTGTTGCTCACTTGTTATAGAATAGAAAGACCAATGTATGGGATTGACATCGCGACGATTGACATGTTACGTCACTCCCATACATTGGTATTTCTATTCCTTAGGCGAGCGTCAGTACGCTCACTAAAATACGGCTCTTGTCTAAGGGGGCAGATCTGCTGCAAACAGCACCTCCTCTCAACTATAAATATAGTATGCAGAGGTCCCATGAGCAACGAAAATACAACCGAGACGGTCGATACGAAAAACAGAATTACTCTGATAGTCCAAAATGTACAGTAACGGACACACATTTTTATTTAATCACTAATTCGTGTTATATTTACTTTTATATTTATTTTATAAATATTTCAAAACAAAATAATGACGTTTTAAAAGTGACATAAAGAAGAATATACCATTTTGTGAAAAGAGTTTAAACCAAGCGCCCGTAGCTCAGCTAGCGGAGGCAATCGCATGCGATTGCCAATGTTAAGTAAAGGTCGACGCGGCCAGTACGCGGATGGGTGACCGAAAGGTGGCATTCCATTTTGGGCGCTTCCGTGGGTTGGATGACACGTTAAAAAGTAGGTCCTGGCTGTTTGTCTAGTACGGCAGACGTTAAGCTGTGTCAGAGGCCCTTAGGGCGGTTTGATAAACTCTCGAGAGTTGGCCACTCTCATTCGATAAGAAGAACTCATGGAGTGTGCTTACCCATTAAGAACCGACACACTCTCGCATTGAAATCCTCCTCCTACATTATTCAAATGCCTCATAACTGAGGGTCATGACTCCCCCATGGAAGGAATTCATGCCGAGAGTTCTATTCGGCAGATATATATGTATATTGTATTTATATGTAGATAGGTAACACCCCTCTGTTAGCGTCAGTAGTAAAAAAATAAAAAAACAAGTAAAACCGCTTGAAGGATTCCTCAAGCTAGCTTGTTTTGCAAACTGAACTATTTCCATTAGAAACAGCAACGAAATGGAGAGAGTAATCAACTGCGCATTCTGTGAGGACTGAGGTTCTCAAAGTGAGACTTAACTTCGGGAGCTAAATTCCGTTTAAAAACTGACTGTAGTATACAAAATAAGTTAAAAAAGGTTTAACAGTTGTTCCTTTGTTGAACTACTCATTTTTTAACAGACTTCTTGAAAAAAGAGGCTGTTAATCTATTCTGTACTTATTTATGGGATTTTAAACGACTTCATATTAGACTATGACGTATGCATAGATTTTTTATAAATTATGTACCTACGTTTGAATATCTATATTTATATAAAACTCAAAGGTGACTGACTGACTGATTGACTGACTGACTGATATATTGATCTATCAACGCACAACCCAAACCACAGGACGGATTGGGCTGAAATTTGGAATGAAGGTAGATGTTATGACGTAGGCATCTGCTAAGAAAGGATTTTTGGAAATGCCACTTTTAAATGGGTGAAATAGGGGATGCAAGTTTTACTTCTTAACGCGAGCGAAGCCGCGAGCACCCCCTAGTTACTTTATAGATTTTTTGAAATCTATATTTATTATCGGTTTGATATTTTTTATTAGGTTACATAGACTTTGACTTTTACTGTTTCTTGATCTGTTCTAACGGAACATTCCAGACTGGTTTTTTTTTTCAACCTGTTAAATAATATTATTGCACATGAAACTCTGGAAATGTATATAGTGTTCTTACGCTGCGACTGCTCCTTAATCGGTCAAACAACAGGGAAGCAATAATGCACGTCCAAATAATGCGCAGCCCGATATTGCGCGGTCCTGGATTGTACGGGAAATAATTGGTGTACATGGCATCGTTTTATTGGGGCGTGCAATCCAGGGCCGTGAAATACAGGCCTGTACAAGCTTGGTACGGCCGATAAAGCACGACACCGTATTGCACAGCACGATAAATGGTGTACATGGCATCGTTTTATTGGGGTGTGCAATCCAGGGCCGTGCAATACAGGCCTGTACAAAATTGGTACGGCCGATAAAGCGCGACCCTGTAATGCACAGCACGATAAAACGATGCCACCACAGACTACACATATTTCTGCTATGCCCCGTTGAAGTTAGGCGAGTTTAAAGAATGTTCATTCCTTGTATTTGTATACCTATCTCTTTTACTCTATAGTTTTTCTCGTATAGCTATCTTTTTTTAATGTTTCTTAACCGAACTTGACAAATACTTTGTTATTCCAGTTGTCGACTTGTCTCACGTGTTGGTTATGTCGTCTCACAAAATTTCGAATGTATTTATTTACCATGCCCAAACAAAATACACTTTAGATATATTGAGATATTACTAGTACGTAATATAGGTAGTTCAATGTTTAGATATGGATTATCTGCTCCTAACAATCAAAACTAATATCTTAAGTAACTAATAAAAAAATGTAAGTAAAGGTGCAACGGACAGTGTTGTGTTTATAATTGTAGTGAAAAGGAAAACTGCTCCACACTCCACAGTATAATAAACTACTTACTACTCAGTTGGTATATCCTAATACACACAACACATAACTGTTATCAAGACTGTAACGTGAAGAAAACCCACAAAAACAACTACCTACAAAACTTCTGTACTTATTAGATTCGTAAATATAATCAAGTAGGTACCTATCCGAATTTCGCACAAAGCTCAAGTGGCTTCCCATTCAGCTATACAACATTTGGTTCAATCGCACTACCCTATTTAAAATGTATTTTTTCATGACTCCCACTCCCTAAATCTGAGGTTATCTGATACAATTATTATTAAGACTCCTGAGGCCAGTACCTACCTCTTTCTATCAAAATTTTATTTACAGCAAGAACTGTTTATTTTTTGGAATGCCTTGCCTTTGTATACTAAGCAGGCTCAGACTCTTGAAGCCTTCAAAACTCAAATACCTAAACTTATTAGCTCAATAATCTGCTGTTGAAATCATGTGTTTATAGTTGTCTCCTTCTGTTGTTATATATACATATTATACCTACTATACTATAAATAGATCATAGATTTATTTTTCTATCAACTCCTCCCATCCTACGATTGCCTGTAATAAATCGCTGTCAGCAATAAGGCTGCCAGTTGTGTCACTGTTTATTTAGTGTTATGTGTTTCTGTTTGTTTTTTTTCTGTGTGTGTTACAATAAAGAGTTTTATCTATCTATCAATGCACTACAGTGGATCTAGAGAGAAAGACTAGACCCACGGACCCGCTCCAGGGAAGCTCTGCACAAACAAAGGTGACTCCGAGCTTTGAGACAATCACCCATCCAGCACCACTCTACCTGGACAGGTGCTTCAGCATCCTTCACATAACACAATCATACATACATCCAATTTCTTTCCTTTTTTCACCTGTTGGAAAGGTATCCTGGGCTCTGGATAGAGTATTAGGAGATGATACTTGGGTATAGTGATGGGTAGGTATGGGAAGTTGGGGGTTTTGAGTTCGTTAGTTGCATGTGTCATTGACAAAGAATATGTACTAATACTTGATTGTATGAGACCTAGCTGTGATAGTTTAATTGACTTAAGTACAACTAGTGGGTGCACACAGCTTCACTCACATTAAGTATAAACTTGCATCCCCTATTTCACCCCTTTAAAAGTGGCATTTCCGAAAAACCTTTTTTAGTGAAAGCCAAATTTCAGCCTGGTGGTTTGGGCTGTGCGTTGATACATCCTTACGTCAGTCACCTTTGAGTGTTTTATATTTTTAGATAGATGTTCCTTGTGTTATAGGTTTCAATTAGACATCCATTTTTAGGTACAAATAATATATGAAATGCTTCATTTTGTTGGTAAATCTTCTTAGGCATTGTGCTCACTTGAGGAAATTATATTGTCTAATATTCAGTATAACAACAATATCCTTAGAAAAATAAAAATTTGTAAAGTTAATTAATATAATGAACTTGTCTAAGCACTTTTTGTTATCATTTTTTGCTTATAGGCATAAGTAGCAGTGCATTTAATGTGGTTAAACATTTATAAGTTAAGTATTACTGTGTGTCATATTTTCTTGTGTACTTAGTAGCAAATAACGGCTATTTTTATTATTTTTGGTGGTAAATTTATAACATCAAAGTAGTGTAAATTATAATTATGGTGCTATTTACCACAACTAGCAGCCAGTTCATAACAATGATATTGCCTACAATACAACAAGTTATTCATAACTCCACAATTACATGTCCTTGGTTAATATTGATTCCACGGACAGGTTATTTTATAACATGACAGTAGGTACAGGTGTGAGCTATGACTAGTGAGTGAGCTCATTGGTTAATCTTCACATCAATATATAGGTTTCAAAAGGAACTTTCAATAAGCTCTGCAGGCTGGAGGTCCGGGGCATACACAAAATATGCAGCCCATGTGGATTGCTAGGCAGGTCCATGTTTTTACTCCATAATGTAAATAAAACAGAATGAAATTAGTTTGTTTTCTTATTTATTCAGTCGTATATCACAATTATAGGCTACGAAATATGGAACTGTTATTCCAGGATAGAATATATCTCTCTCACAAACAAGTCTTTTTTTATTAGTCCAATAGGAAATACCCGAATGTCACTGACTATAGCTGCTGGCTTTGCTACTAGTACTATCCAACGTCAGATTCTCAAGTGGTATGGTAAGCTCAAACTACAATTCAAACTGGGCCCTACCCACAAAATGCTCTGCTGATTGAGATCAACTAAACAAGTGGAAGTTTCGGTGGTATGTACCTATATATATATTAGTACCTAGGTACTTATAATATTCGTATCAAATAAGTAATACATAAGAATAGTAGGTAACTAAATAATAAGTCAAAACAAATAATAAGAAATATAATATAGGTAGGTAGGTATTTGAAATTAAGTCAGTTTCATTAAATATGTAACCCTTGTAATAGCCCTTATCTAGGTGCATGCATCGTTTCCGCGCTGAATAGCAATAGCTACTATTGGTTGCAACAGGAATTAGAATATTGCTAGAGGTAATTAAATTTAACTACCTACAAGTAAGTACCTACCTAACTACCTGTATAATTTATGCATAGGAACTTCAGTGTTGAGATATTTGGTATGGAGGAAGTATAAGATCCCAAAAATGACATTCTATAAGGAAATTGAAGTGAATAGTGAAACTCATGTTCGATTTCACGCACACAGTTGAATTACTTTACATTGTAATAATAAAATTGTGGTGCAGGCCGCAGACCCGCAGAGTCCCATGTTTGTGTGCATAATGTTGCCATCTTTTAAAGAATTTCCACACAAAGTTGACATAATGTGCTTTTGCACATGCACAACCGGCCAAGTGCGAGATAACTTCGCGCATGAAGGGTTCTGTACCATTAAAGCGCTTTATCCATGGTTATGAATATGTTTAAACTGGTTATAGGATATATAGGTATAGTACTTTTTTTGTTTACCTCTTATACGACGGCGCCTAACTTCAGTTTGATTTGTCATCGCCACGTGCAGTGCCTGAGTGGGGAATGTGAAATGAAGTGACTGTAAATCTGATTAAAACTAATTGTGATCCTGAAAAGTTATTTTATTCAACTAAACAAACGATATCGACTAACTAGAACACCCAGCCGATATATACAATACCTACTTAGTAGATACTAACATTACTTTCTTCACATAAGGAATCTTGAAATCAGTGGTTTTCTAATTTAGTAAGCATGTTTATTAAACTTACAAAGCTTTGTCTTTAATCATTTTACCTATCTATTTAAAAAAATACACCAAAATCCCTTAGGTAGTTTAAAAGATCTAAGCAAACATATATACAATAGGCAGGCGCGGAATGCGGCTTTGGTTTATAGATAGATACTACTTATACCATGTACCCAGTGATAAAACAGAAATAAGAGTTTAAGATATGATCAAATTACCTACTATGGAAGAAATTACGACATGATTGCAATGTAAAAGCTGCCTAATATGTACAAAGGTCTTATCTATTTCTTCCCTTTATAATATTTAGATTATATATATATTTTACTATACCTAAATGATGTAAGTAAACAGTAATTCTCAGAATAATCTTGAAAGCAATGGTACCTACACTCTCTTTGGATTCTAAGAAGAATCTATTTTTTATTCATACCTACGTAACTATACTTTACTCAATAAAATAAACCTACTTATGTGATGTTCGTATGAGGCATAATCAAGTCAACAAATAATATTTCACAATCATTATAAATCTATAGTCAAATGAGAATTAAGAACTCATTAAAAGAAAAAAAACAATTGAAGCGATTGTTGATTAATTGAAAGGTAAAAAAAGAGAACAAATGAAGACGAAAATGGTCGTTGCCAAGCTAATGAATACAAAATAAACTGTTAGGTACATACTTATAATTAAATTGAATTAGTATTAAAGTGTCACTGCCATATTTTATACACATTTTGGTTTTACTATATGACTGAGATGTATGAGATTAGTCGTAGTTTTTGGTTCAAAATGATGACGATAAACCAAGCCACTTAAGCCAAGAATCCTAGCTTAGGTGTGGACGAGTACTCGTAGAGGAACACTATTTTATTTGTATTTCATGTTCTAACCGAGTGATGGTTTACCTAAACTATATTTTCCTTGTTTTCAGTTGTAAAATAATTATCATATCTTACAAAAAAAAACAAGTACAAGAATGTATGGTTACCTCATTTACAATATTTTTATCTTAGCTGAACTTTAGTATACCTGTCGAAAGATTATATTGCAGTCACTATAAGATTCATTACTGCATCCTGGAAAGCAACGAAATCTTACCATTTTATTATTTTAACTATAAAATTATTTTATTTTATAAACTGGCAAGCTATTTAAGCAGGACCACAATGAAAAAAATTAACTTTAATGTTAAGGAAATAAGGTTGCAATTCGTATAAAATGTAGTCCACAAATCAAAAGAGTGGAATTTCCTGAGAGAAAGAGAAGGATGAAATTCGCTTGGTGTTTAGTGTGCCTAGTAGAAATGGTAGAAATTATATCCTACATTGGTAGAAATTTAAAAAATATACTTTAATAACAATTTAAAATTTTTTATTTTAGACACAATCCAACTTTTAACTAAAACGCGCCACGCCATCAAAATACGTTCGTAGGTAGCATACGTTCGTAGCCCACGCGCAAGCCATGTAATGTTATTAAGTATTTAGCCATGTAACTAAATTAGTATAAGAAAAATACTGTTGAAGTACCTAGATATTGTAAAAAATGTGCTATGCCCTAAACTTCAAACAAGCAACAAAGTCACACAATTCAATATATATTTAGAATTAGTTATAAAATGTAATTTTGTATTGTGTACAGCATAAATAAATAAAATAAATAAATATGTAAGCCAAATTGATAATTCATAATATTTCACAGCATACAGTTAGATTCTCTCAAAGCTTTCATGGTTGCCATGCCATTATGAATGTGGTTTTAGTACAATAATAAAATTGTATTCTTATCAGTGTTATACTTAATCAACGGTGGATTATTTTTTGATAAATTAATACTTTATCAGTAATTGTTTTGTATGTGTTATTATAACAACGTATTAACAAACGTTTTTCTAAATTTTTTACTAAAAAATAAAACTATATAAAATATTTTTTGGTGGTGATATGGGGATATCAGCAATTTGTTGCTCGCCCATTAATCAAATAAATAAATTAGCCTCTCGGATTCGACTCTAAATTGCTTATTTAAGTATCTAGATATAGTTACTGATACAATTCAAAATCATTTTTAAACTTAGGTGAGATGGTCAGCGAGCGAGTGATGTGCCATTCGACACACGACTGTCGAGCATACTTTACTGTGCCCTCCGCTCGCTGCGTGTTCGAAACAGGGAGATAGGGAGGGATATTCTGTTGTATTATGTATTCTGTGCTATAGATTTCACATGAGTAATGATATATAAAATGAATGAATAAATAATGAACTATAAATCGGATTTAAATTCATAAAAAAATGACATTGACGGAAACAAATCCGCTATCCCTTGGCACAGGGAAAGTTTCCGATTTTTCTGTCGAAAAGATTGGTTAGTTAAAGGAATCATATGGAAGCATCGTGATTTGGACAAAAAAACTTTTCCGTACCGATTGAAGGGTCTCAATCGAATCGGATTATCGAATAGTATTCGACTCATTTGTAAGGCCAAACAAACTTACTTGCCCGGTACCAAAATTAGAGATATTTAATATCAAGTAAATAAATTAGAATAAATCTAGGTTAGTATTAGTAGTATGTATAGTCTTGGCATATACCTTTTTTTATTGTAAAATATGTGCGATTGCAATAAAGACATGATGATTGGACATGATGAGATGATTCGAGCGAATTTCCGACCACATTATATGTGTTTGGTAGTCATATTTTATGCACGGAGTATGTAGTTAGAATTATGTTTGATAGCTACACGCCTATTGTATTCTGTATTATTTTATATGTAGTCATTTTGTTCATTTTAGTTTGATTTTTGTTGTTGTTGTCAAACAGTTGAAATGATAGATTTATATAAATAATTTAACATATGATTATTGCGCTTAATGTTTTGATACTAAATTTGTACATTATTTTGATTATAACTATATTTGAAATCTCTAAATATAGTTATAATCATCAATCAATTCTTTTTTTTAAACTTAAAATATATTTTAAGTTAATATTGTTATAAGTGTAAGATATTCAAAGATCTATAGGTATGTCAATATATTTATTTATTTATTCATACTTGTATACATAGTAGGTGCAATTTTCCAAAAAAAGTTGCGTGTGCTCCGAGGTATTGGTATTATATAAGTACATATATTTTGTATGTTACAAAATTAGAGTCGGGTCTGAGTCAGGAAACAGTCCTTATCTAAGCGCCCGTAGTTCAGCTAGCTTCGTTTACAAACGCGGTTAGTCCTTGGATGGGTGACCATAAAGTGGCATTCCATTTTGGGCGCTTCCCACTTAGACAACGGAAGCTTACCTATATGAACTAATGTAGTAGGTACATTAATGGTTAATGATAACTGCCGATACGTTGTAGTTATTATTATAATGTAACATACATAATATGTTACCTATTTCTGAGAGTAGGTACCAATATTTGTTATAATTATAAATAGTCAGTTTATGTAAAAAGTGATTGATTAAGACAAGATAACCATTGTATGGTAAAAACTGTAAAAAATATATTTTGTAGTCTTGTATGTATTAAGTTTTACTTTAATTTTGTTTATAATTTAAGTAATATTATAAATACACACTCGGAATAGGTACTCTAAATGTTTGTTAGTGTTTTATTTACTGGCAATGCCCATTTTTGTCAAAAAATACCAGTGTCCACACCTTAGGGTATTTTACCCTAAATTTAGGGCATTTTTTCGCGTTTAGGGTATTTTTTAGGGTAGAAAATTACTTAGGGTATTTCTTAGGGTAGAAAATTGTTTAGGGTAATTTTTCAAGGTAAAATAAATATATAGAGAATTTTTAGAGAACGCGTGTTTCCGAACGTACTAACTTGTCGTGACGCTGTACCGTTCTGACTAGGCTGTATGGTCCTTGATCATAGATGGATCATAGACTCGGAATACCAAAAAAATCTTGTTTTACTGGCGAGGGCCTTTATTGACCCAAAATATACATATATGATAACTGGATTTGATTTGATTTGATAACAATAGCTATTGGTAGGTACTAACAAAAAGTGGAAAATAGAAAGAGTGGTTGAGGTTTAGCTATTGCTTAAAAGACGACAATTTTATCTCATTTTGGACAACCTAAGTATTGTTCGTAATAAAAACGAAAAAAAATATTTTTTTCGGAAATTGCTTTTTGTTGCTCACGTAGGAACAATAACACTATTATGCTTACTATATTTTATAACTGCTGATTTGTGATAAAATACTAATTTGTTACAAATCACTTTTATAATTTACGTAGGCACTATTTCCATACATAGGTCTGTTGTAGGTATACTTGGAATAGAATAGACATGGTTAATATATAAAATTATTGATACTAAAACAAAGATCACGCCGCTAAAAAAACATTGCCATAGGTCACATGAAAACCGTTCATTATGCGGGTTCCGTAGGAAGATGGCGAAAAACAGAGAGAACCCTTAAAAATTCGTCGTGTCTTCTCGTCCGTCCGTATGTCATAGTCACTTCTGAAACAATTAGAACTACTAAATTAAATATATATCGGTACAATTTTCAATCAAATACTAATTCAGCCGTTAACCGTGCAGAATAGAAAACATACTTTTGTTTCTACTTACACACTTTTATTTGTTTTAAATATTTAGCTTTTTTATTTGATATTAAAAAATAAAAGTAACTACACATGTTTTTATCTAGAAATTCAATATCAGATACTATAGTTTTCTCCTTATTAGTCTGTAGTCAAAGTCACTGAAATCACTGGACAGTGTGTAAACGAGGCTTCTAGTTCATTCAAATGACATCAATTACTGTGCTGTACATTCCACGGTCGTCATTTATCACCCCGGTCAAAATCGGTACGGGCGATAATGCGCGACCCAATAATGCACAGGCAAATATTTCATGTACATGGCATCGAATTATCGGGGTGTGCAATATTGTGTCGCGCATTATTGCCCGTACCCGATTTGGTTCGGGGCGATAATTGCCGTCACGATAATGCGCATCCAATATTGCACGCCCCAATAATTGGATGCCAAATGGCATCGGAATACTTCCCGTACAATATAGGGACGTGGAATATAGGTACGTGCAATAACCGGACCCAAACAACAAACTTGGTAGTTTTAGGTGTGTTCCTCCATACACCACCGTCACACCTCTCCTCTTAACCAAAGTGGCCTCCGTGGCTTTTATGATCTTACTAACACCGCACTCTGTGTCTTCAAGTCATCTCCAGGGTTTCATTTACAACAGATTTCCGCAACGTAAAATAAATAAATAAGCCTTCATTGCTGGTTTACAATATTTGAGTTTGGTATACCTATGTAACAAAAAAACTATTCTTTTAGCACTATGGTTCATGCTCTTCAGCTTGTCTCCCGACAAAGGTCTCCTCCAAGCAAAGCCTGATTAAATAGTATTGCCATTTTTTTTTTTGTAATTCATTATTTTTTTGTAATTAATTAATGATGATTGCTCCGTTAGCTTAGTTGGTAGTGGCTCTGCCTTCTAATCTAGTGGTGCGGGTTCGATTCCCGCATAACACAAGTAATTATGCATATTAAAATTTGTAATTGCTTGTGTTGAGTCTGGTCGTTTCTATGTATGTATAATAAGTATGTATTTACAAAAGAAAAGTATATATATGTATTGTATCCGTTATCTAGTACCCATGATACAAGCGTAAGCTTAGTATGGGGCTAGATGGCGCTGTGTGATATTAATTTATTTATTCACGAGATATTATATTTGCAAATCTCTGTCCAGTACCTACGTACTTTAGGAATCCTACACTCTACCTGCAGGTTATTAAAAAACTTAGTTGCGCAGAATGTGCGAAAAAACGCAATTTGCCGAGTAGGTGCGCGAAACAAATGTGGGCAAAAACGTAAAAATTAATGTATTGTTCGCGCACTTTTGTGTTGTAATATGCTGCTTTAAGCAGGAGGATTCTGTTTTTTCTGAAGCTTACTGAAAAAAAAAACACCCATACATTGACGTGTAAGTAATTATGCTTACTTTTATTCTGACAATATTAAAAAGATGCGAATGGTTGCAGAATTCTGTTATTGACGCAACAATTAATTTCATCATCATCATCGAGATTTTTTATGTGTCCTTAAATAGATAATAATCAGACATTAATGGTAAAATAACCTAGGCTTAACTAGCATGTATTGAAAATTTTTTTTTAAAATCCTATCCATAAATTAAGTACTATTATTGAAATTAACAATTTTTATTTTTACAATACTGACAAATTGATAACTTATGAAAGTATTATTCTTTATTTACAATAATAAAATATAAAAACAAGGGAAGAAAAACTAAACATACTACTTCTAACTACTACAAAAAGGGGCACTTAGAAAATCTTTAGAAAAGCCTAAAGATAGTCTAAGTGCTCCAGCCCACTGCCAGAGGGCAGCGTGCCCAGCATACTGGCCGCATTACCTGCGCTGGATGGCAAGGCTGATACGTTGAGCCACAAAAATTAATAAAATTCGCGTCAAATATTTTAATATATTATACTTCTGAATATATTTTGTTTAGGATCTACGTTACCAAAGATAAACAACGCCCCCATTTTAAATAAGAGCTTTAAAAACTCACTAAAATCGCGAAGTAGGTGATTAAAACCATGTACCTATAAGACATTCTATCAATATTTAAAAAAAATGTAGAAAGCCTTCAACATATATCAAACCACCAGAAGCGTTTCAAACAATGTAATCTTAACTCACTAAAATCGCGAATAGGTTATTAAAACCATATACCTATAAGACATTCTATCAATAGTTCAAACCACCAGAAGCGTTTCAAACAATGTAAATCACCTCCACGTTGTTGATGTATCGCTCAAAAGTCTGTTTTTGTTATCGTTTTGTGTCTAACAAACGAATACCACTGTAATGAACATTTTTGCACATTCCGCGGGGCAGCGGCAGGGTGATGTGGACATTTAGGAATAGGTTTTTTTTAGAGAGATATTGTAAGAAACGGTCGTTTGGTGAAATATTGCTTCGATTTATATGTAGTTCTATTGCATTTCCAGTACAGGAATACTTGATTTCCACCACAGACATAAAGTATCTTTAGTTAAATTTATTAGTTTTACCATAAAATTACATATAATTCAGCGAATGCCTTTCTTTTATATTCGTATATAAGCAAATAGAATGTTTGTTTGTCGGGTCTGTTCGTTCCGTTTTCTCACCATATCATTGCGTCGGATTATCGTGATTTTAGTTACGATGATAGTATAGAGACCTCACAGTGATATTAGGATTATATAAAACTTCTAACCCCCAAACAAAACGACCAAAATGCAGGCGTCCGCTAGAAGATAATTATATGTCGTATATTTCACGTTGTCAAAACTTTTACAAAGCTCACAAAAGTTCTAGTTCCACCAGCTTGTATACTCCATAATGAAGCTTTCACCTCTCTCTGTGAAATGTACAAATCAGTTAGTTAATTACTTTACACTCATTACTGCACTCGGTTTTGCTTGTTTTTGGATGTCGGTGCATTTGGTATATGTTGCTTTGTGTTTTAACGCTTTATAGTTTAGTTTAAGAATGTAAAAACTCATTTGTATGTGTGTGAATAAAAAAATAAATAGAAAATGTTCATTTACAAAACAAATAAAGTTAAGCTAATAGAAAATTCTTATAACTAGTATGCTTTTATTGTTTTATTCTGATTGTGAATTTTGATATAAGTAAGGATACATAATGAATTTAGGATTTTTCTTCTAAATGCCTTCTGAAAAATCGTATCAGATTAAAATTGTAATCAAAATTTGATAAAGATATATTATAATTTCGTAGACGTGCTACGAGTGCTACAAAACCACTAAGGTACTTTTATTGCCATCTAGTAGTTAGTAGCAGAACTTATTTTTTACATTTGGGAACCCACGAACGTATGGGTTCTAGTTTTGGTTTAATAACATATAATTTTGTACTTATAAGAAATAGTTTTCATTTATTAAATGTTTATAAGACTTTATAAAACAACATGTATAAAACTTAATTAATAACAAAAAGTAAGTAAGCAATATCACGGCAGCACATAGTAGTTTTATTTTTTTTAAATAATGATTACAATCACACATTTATCTAAAAATATAAGAGATTGATTTGCTGTTTATCCATGTATCAAAAGGATGCTACAACCAAATCAATTAGTTAAGATTGTGAAAAACTTTATTTAAAATGAAACCAAGAATTTATCACACCGCCATCTGTTGCCGAGCGGCCGAACTAAGAAAATTCTTATGAAAAATTCAGTACCGTCAGAAAGTTACAACGTTACACAAATTGTCTCATTCATAGCAAAATCCACTTTGTTTTCAAAGACACAAGGTGAAATATTAAATATTGTACAACATCAAGGTATAACATCTTTTTAATATTTTAGCAAGGAGTCGGTAGCTTGAAATACGGATATCGTTTTCTTGGAGAAAAGAGTGTTTGTACACTTAATTATTTTATTATGGTCCGAGGGAAAGAATTCCCAAGCCAGTTGTGTCGAAAAAAAGAGTATTTTCCCGCAAATTTTTCTTTCAATGTCACGAGATATTTTAACTGATTTTTCTTACCAAATTTTTACCGTTCTGACTAAAATATCTAAAATTAAATTCAATGTTGAAATATTTAATACTTTCCGCGCTTAATTTAGAAATGAGATAGACATACTTCATTATCATAATGACAAAAAGAGATGCATAT
The DNA here is from genome assembly GCA_964023185.1 of Macaria liturata. Lineage (NCBI taxonomy): Eukaryota > Metazoa > Arthropoda > Insecta > Lepidoptera > Geometridae > Macaria > Macaria liturata. The sequence continues at coordinate 10,264,543 of OZ026810.1, read as the reverse complement.
ACATAGTTATAGTGTCAAACAATAGGTTGTAGACATCGATACGTCGGTTTTAAGACCAGTGGCTCCCTCTATGTTTCTAGCCGGGAAACTTCAGTAGGCTCGCTTTAGTTCGCGTTATGATGAGTAGTTTGTGAGTGTGCGTGTATGTCTGTTAGTGTGCGTCGACGGAGGGTTGAGATCGGACGCAGCGGTGTACGGTCGGCAGAAAAATGTCTTGGAATTTTTGTTTTATGTTTTTTTGTACATAATAATACTTGATTAGTATTGTTTAAGTTAACATATATTTTGATGTTCAGATTTTTTTGTAATAGTACTGCTGAAGATATATAAAACTTCCTGAAAACGGTTCATACATACATTTTGACAGAACTCAGACAGTACTAAAACATAGACTTCAATAATTTACAGTAGACCTCAACTTTACTGAAAAATAGTTCGCACCGGTAACAAAATAATCGGTTCCATGCCATGTCATCGCTTTACATTATACAGGAAACACATTTCATCTCACTTCCTTTCGTTGCTGTCGGTACACCTAATCTCCGCCACCCTCGCGTAATAGGCCATCTCCTCGTTGCCATGGCAACCGCGCAAAATGGCTGCCGTCCCCCTCTCCCCGCGCAGCTGGTATATAAGCACACCCTCGCGCGTCCGTCGTCAGAGCGCCAGTGCATCTTGGGCCAAACGCACGTATTTCGCGTTTCTCTCCCAACCCGACACATCCCGATTTTTATTTCATTTCCGCCTGCCCATACCTTCCCACCGTTCAACTCTTCCGCGTCTCAAACGTTTGACTTTTTCAATAAATTTTTGGTTCCAATTTATTTTTTGTTATTTCATTCCCCATTTTTGTTAATTTTATTATTTTTAGTCTGTGGTTCGAGTCTGCCGGCTGCTGCAAGGTGAGTGATAGTATTTAAGCAGTTTTCTCGTCTTTTTGAGTTCTATCGAAGGTGGTCCAGCCGAAATTTGGAGCACGTGCTTCAGCTGGATACTTATTGATTTCTGCAGCTGCGAGGGGGTAAAAATAGCCGCTTGCTCTCATTGTTGTCTCGCAAAAAAGGGCTTTAAGTCATTGTGCTTAAAGTTGGAGTTGCTTTGAAGTTTTCTCCGCTTGCTACCTTTACGTCTCGTCTGAAATGAAAATTATTAATGCTGAAATTGATTGTGATTTTGCCGGAATGGTTTTGGATGCGTTTATCATCATTTGGGGGGTAAATAAATGGTGGAAAAGGGAAATAGCTTAGTTTATCTGCCAGGTGTATAAACGCCCATTTTCCTGGGAGTCTAAAAGGGTGAGATTGTTAGAATAGGTACATATTATGTTTGTAGGGATGAATAATGCGACCCTGTTATGCGAGTTTATGACGATGTTTTATGTTAAAAGATGACATTCTTTCCGGTATTTTCACTCAGACCTGGCATAATATCTTTATGACAGGCCTTTTTGTCAATTTAAGGAATGTAGGCGTAGTTAAGTAATCCTATTTTAATAATATGAAAATGTCAAGTGAATTTGGTAAAATGTTAGAAAATAAACATTGTTCTAATGGTCCAATGGTACTCGAAAGATTTTCAAGACTATTTCATAAAAACATAAACTAATTCCTTTTCTTTTAAATAATCGAACAAGTTTTAGGGCCCTTATGACGTAAACATTTTGGCGCTCAAATTATAGTTGTTTCGCTAGATAAAAAATATTATACGAAATTCAATGCTACACATTTCTTCTAAGCATGTGGCCGATAGTAAATTGAAAACAATACTTGCAAAGCAAGTATAAATATTCCGGAACATTATACACAGCGCCATCTAGCCCTATACTAAGTAAACCTGTATAATTTTTCTCCCTATTTCAATAACCATAATTACATATGTATATGCACATAAATCTAAGCACATCCCGCGGGAACCAATACAAGATATTAAATAAAAATATTGCTTTCGTTAAATGATTCATGAGGTCGGTGAAACTATTGCAACGCAGTTTAGGGATAAATAATAAATATTGCCAATAAGCATATGAAATTCCTTTTAAAACGATTTGGAAAAAATAAAGGGGGATTTTCTATAAAATAAGATATATTTATGACGAGTGTGGCTTAGCGGTCCCAGTGTCTGCTTTTCTTCCAGACGCACGCTGGTTCGAATCTGGCCCTATAAATGTATTTTATTCTTCTCTCTCTTGAGTCGTATTTCCTCATGACTGAGGGTCGTGACTCCCCCGCAGAGTTAATTCATTTTCAGTTCTCTTGTGCAGATAGATCGTGGTGGGCGCCCAGGTCCTTCCACGGAAGACACATGTCCTCGGATGTTTTAACACTAATAGGTGGTAATACTGATAATAGACAGGATTAGGATTTCCCGTCAAATTTACCCTTACTTAAGTAGATACCTAAACGAGACTATCAAGTTTCGTACTTTCCTAATTTCGGCATCTCACTTTATATTGACCAGCTTTTCCTTTACACAGGGTTATTGATAACGCATAACCCTTTAAAGGTGACTTTAGTAAGTCAAAAGTAATAACATTTGATCAACGACTTTTGGAATATCGCGAAGAAAACTGATCGGTTTCGTCTGCACTGCAAATAATAGCCTATATCACTTTCAGAATTCTTTACGACTTCTATAATTATACTACTTCAATATATCTATAGAATATCAGTCAAGACGAACGGCTGAACCGATTTTGATAAAGATCTCTTCATCCAAAACGTTAACTTAAGAATAAGCATAACACTTAAATTTCATCCCAAATTAAATCAAGCATGCAAGGGATGACTAGTGATGTGAAGCTAATGTGTAATATGTCAAAAAAGTCACGTCACATAATATCTGTCTTGTCGGATTAACATGGCATAGTGTGGGAACTATATCGGTGAAAGTAGTATACATTTTTGAAAGTAACATAGGTTACTTTTTAGCTGGAAACAACGTGATTTCATCCGTAAACAACCATATTTGTCAAAAAGTCATACATTTGTCAGATTAGCATGACAAAACTGTGGATATGTCAGTGAAAAGGTCAGGGGGTCGATGCTTGTCCTTTCTTTACACAAAATGTGGCTGATTCGAATTACAATTTACACCCAGAAAAAATATCATTACATAAAAGTATGTTGCTTGATTTTTTGTTCCGTTTCCAAGCACCAACCGACCGACAGATTATCGAGATTTATGATATGATGATAGTACAGAATCCTAAATGAGACATACCTACCTAAGCTCCGACAGATTATCGAGATGTTTGATACGGCGATAGAACAGGGTCTTAAAAGAGACATAAGTCGCTTTTTGTATAGTCCTGTACGGACAGGCTCCAATACAATGCAAGTGAAGCCACGGTTATTTACTATGGTCACGTGTTTGTCACATTTTGTCAGATAAAGTCACATATTTGTCGGATTAGTATGAGAATACTGGGGATGTCGGAGAAATGGTCAGAGAGTCAATGCTTGTCCTTACTTCACACAAAAGATGGCTGTGCTGATTTCGATTTCATTTAGATACAGAATTAATACCATTACATTAAGGTATGTTTCTTGGTTTTTTGTAATTTTTCCAGCTGCACCCGACCGACATACAGTATTTTTTATACGGTGGTAGTTCCTTAATGGTTCTTAAAGTGGACATAGGCACTTTTTGTCTCGATATAACGTGAGCGAATCCGCAGGCATTCACTAGTTTCACATATTTGTCACTTAAAGTCACACATTTGTCAAATAAAGTCATACATTTGTTAGAGAAAGTCACACTTTTGTCGGATTAGCATGATAATAGTGTGGATATGTCGGTGAGAAGGTCAGGAGGTCGATGCTCGACGTGATCTGCCCGCTGGATGCTGGGTGCTGGATCAATAGGGCCAGACTGGGTAAGGATGGGACACGTCGATAAAATAAGAAGGAAAATTATCGATATTAACATTTTTTAGGATTTTTTATAAGGAATTGATTTACTACATAACGTGGATGTTAGGATGGGACATGTCGATAAAATAAGGAGGAAAATTATCGATATTAAAATTGTTAGGAAATTTTAGAAGGAATTAATTTATTACATTACGTTACGTGGATGTTGGATTGATAGAGACAGAATGAGTAAGGATGGGACATGTCGATAGTATTGTGGGAGGAGTAATCGATTTTTGAAATCACTGAAATAATAATTTGTACTGGTATATTTATTTGCTGCAAATATAGGGACAGGCTGTATAATATTCTAAGAGGAATTATATTTATTAAAATTCATTATAAAACTACTTGATATCTCCATTCAACCATCTGGCTTTTTGGAGAGATCACGACTATTCGATTTTTTGGGGAAACTTTATCGATAACTTAAACAAACATTACTCTATCAAATTGCATAAATACGGGAGTTAGTGGAATGATCCATAACATTTTTGGAATAATAATGTCGATATTCAAAATTGTATCGATAATAATCATTGAAGTAATTCATATCTACAATAGCTATGGTCTGTGTAGGGAAAAACTTTAAAATTTTATCGACACGGTCACATCATTGGCAAAAAACATATAAATTCCTAATCAATCTCTAAAGCTGTAATACTTTTTGATTTTTATTAAGGCCTTAAGTGATTGTACCACAAAAAAGATAGATAACTGATAGTACCTAATCGTTTTTTTTTTCACATTTCCATCTGCATTAACTTCTTACATCTAAATTACCATTTGTCCGTACGCTAACTTAACCTAAAAAATGCACTTATTTTAAATGAATAAGGATCTTAAGGTCAACTTAAGATCAAACTATAAACTGTCATGAAGTAATTTTTCACTCGATCGCACCTAACCTAATCATTTGTTAATCCATACTGTGCGTTAACCGTAGTTTAACTAATAATTAACCAGCGGTAGACTTAACAGGAGTCCGTAGATGATTGGATCTTGAGACACCTTATCAGTTAGTACTTATATTCTTTTCTCGACCACAGTGTCGTTTTGTTGATGTCACTGTGAATGCCTGATTGACATTTCTAGAAACTAAGAAAAGGTGATAAAATACAAGCAGTACTCGGAAAAATTTAATCGGCTTTATGTTCTGTGTCTATCGATATATAGATGCGACGTGCCTATTATCGAAAACGCGCCCATATCTCAAAAACTACTTGACCGTTTTGAATTTTTTAACTGTTCCCTGAAAAAAAAAGACATAATCTGCTTGCAATAGAAATAATTACATCAATATAATTTATAATTTCTGAGACATCTGTGCAAACAAAATGTGCAAACATGAAAAGTGTGTAACAAAAGACACAAAGTGATTGAATGCTTATTCAAATGAATGATACTCAAATTTCATAAAATTCTGACAATATAAACATACATACTGGGAAGTTTTTTTTAACAGCGCCTTCTACCTAGCATACCTAGCATACAACCCCCATAACTAGCAAACGCTTGTCATATGTGTTTAAGAAGTCGGTTAAAAATAGTGAGGAGCCTGTTTCGGCCTAACATCCATGCCAACCAAGCCTAACCAAGGATTAAGCGGCGATCCGCAATCTTCGGCCTATTACGCCACTTGATAGAGTCGCCAGTTTCGGTAATTGAAATTTGTAAACTTGCGATTAACAGTTTAGGACTTTCGCTTCTGAACGGGCTTTAGCGGGAATCATGATGGTGTCAAGGAATTTAGGTATTTCCTGAGTACCTCTTTAAGAATTATACATAATTCGATTTAATTTTCATGCGAGAATTTTTAAAGATACCTAAATTAACTGTGTTCCGTAAATTTATATAATTGATTGTAAACAACATTTTTAATAGATTGGAAAATTATAAAGATGTGTAAAGTAATTTTCTTTTCATCATTAGAGTAACGATATTTTTTGATTGTTTGTTTTTATTGTCAGTTTTGAACAAAATGTGAACTTTAGTAGTAAATCAAAGACGACAATCTGAATTAAAATAATTATGATTAAATCAATCTTTATTCTAATGTCCCTAGTACGCACCTGTCAAAATGAATTTAGCAGACCCCGCCTAAAAGGTATTTAAAAGGTTTTAAGACGTTTATGACATCTCAAGCTTTTAAAATCAATTTAAAGGTGACCGAGAACCAATAGCGGGAAATATAACATCATTTTAACCCCTTTACTAAAAGAGGGTTATAATATATATAGGTTTTAAAAATCTGTGTTGTATGTTATTACCTATTACCTATTATGTACCTATAATCTGTCTGTGACATTGTGAATCTGATACAGATTAATTATCTTTTTATTTCTTCTTTTTATAATCGAGTACTCACTCGTTTAAAAATGGTGGTTAAATACCGACCAAATGATTTTTTTTATACGTACTTAAAGAAATAATTAAATTGATGGTCTGAAAAAGATCTTTTAGTTGAAAACCTGCATCTTGTGATAAAAAATCACTTTCAGAACACACGATGATCTCTTTTTTCTGAAGTCGGTTAATTATTGGATTTAACGGCTTATTTATTGTAGGGTTTTTTCTTTTGTATGTTGCAAATGAATAATTACTATCTTGATAATTACTCTAACAATCTATCCACATAGCTATCTTATCCTAAAATCACAGTTTACATCTACAACTATAAAATTTAATAGCTCAATCATCAAATATAAAAAAAACTGTCGACACAAGTCAAATCTCAACTCATCATATCGTTATCGATATAAATTTTAAAACAAAAGCGGCGTTACCCCATCACTATCCCTTATGCCCCCTCATAATAAATGCACTAGTAGGTACATACCTATACACAATGTATGAGTATATACAGGGATAGTCAAGAACACTTGAAAAAAAAACTGCTAAATATTTAGAGATGCAATCTCTAAAAATATTAAGCAAGCAAATATTAAGTTTTTTTTATTTATGGTCGACGCGGTCTGTCCTCTGATGGGTGACTGAAAAGTGGCATTCCATTTTGGGCGCTTGCGTGGGTCCGATGACACGTTAAATTGTAGGTCCCGGCTGTTTGTCTAGTACAGCAGACGCTAAGCCCTTAGGGCGTTTGATAAACTCTCGACACCACGGTTGGCCACTGTTATTTGATAAGAAGAAGCTATGCTTAACATCAGGCAGGCTGTAGTCAAACGCAAACGCCTATCCCACGTAAAAAAACTAACCCAGAACACACACACAAGTATGTATGTAAGTATGTTTGAAACAGAAGGGTCCCACATCGCGGATGAGGAAGTCATTATTTTATAATGTAGCCGAGGTATTAAAATTGAAATATGAAAATTGAGAGCAGATTCTGTGGAATAGGCAAAGTCCTGTTTAAATATGGTTAAAACGTTATTTTGGCTATTATACTAAGGAGAGCGCCCGTAACTCGGTTTGGATATTTTATGTACCTAATGAATAACTAGAATAAAAAGTTACTAAATATTATACTATTTAGTATAATGAAAATGACGAAAAATATTTGGTTTGGTATTTTTATTGCCAGCACGGTTTCTTCTAGGTAGGCGTGCATAATATAATTGTAGGTATTCGAAGATACATTATAGTGAGATAACTAAATATACAAACTAGGCAAATGAAGATAAATGATGAATCCAAATTCTGAATTCTTATGATATCATATATTTACTTAACATAAACATAATTTACAAATTGAATTGTTTTTAAATCGATTAAAACCTACCAACACTATAAAAAGAAACAAAATCCCATCACCATAAAAGGAAACGCTTATATCTCTCCATCTATCTATCCGTCCTCAACAATGACAAATCAATCAAACGAGGCTCACAGATTAAAAGCTATACAGAAACGACACCCCGACCGCCACAAAAGATACCTAACGAAAAAAAAATCTTTAAAAAACTCCGGGTCTTAATCAATTGAAGTACTTACAGGTAGGGAGACCCTCTTTGTCGGTTGAGAGTAATTTGCTGGCAGTCATAGCAGTGGTAGCAATTCTGTAGATGAATCTCACAAAATGGCTGTCAATGTTTGTAATTTATAATGATGCTTTTGTTGATGGAAACGTCCATAGAACGAAGAAAACGACTTGTCATTATAACTACATATTTTGTTAATTGGTGAGCTTCAGTTTCATAGTATCAAGATATGGAATTCCTTGCATAATGTCCGTAACTATAAATCATATAATCAGTTGCAAATTTGTTCTATAATGAGCAGTGATTCAACTTATAAAACTTGAGACATTATGGTTATTTCCACCTAACGCGCGTTTTCCTGGTGGAAGGACCTGGGCACCCACCACGATATTGTATCTACAAGAGAACTCCCCTAACGAATCATTTCTGCAAGGGGAGTCAAAGTACCAAAACTTAATATTAAGCTTGGTGAATCACAAAAAGCATTAGAATGCTATCACCACAGTCAGAGATAGGCGTTGTATTTATAGTCTTGAAAGCTGGAAAACGTTAAACAAGATGGTTACCAGCTCTTTGGAAAAAGATCTTAAATGCTGAAGCCATCTTGTTTTTTTTTTGTATTTTGTCTGCGTTGGCATCAGGCCTTGTCTTAATGTTTGATTTCAGATTTAAATAAAAGATTGCTTTAATTAAAACAATTAAAACAAGTGGCAATAGTGAAAATGTATGCAAAAAAGTTATTAAATTGTTATTGATTTTATTTCTATTTTATAACCATTAATGATTACATATTTTTATTTCGTTTTTCTAATGATTAAATGAAAATATTATGTAACTCTTTTAGTAGTTACAAAATACTAGAAAAAATAACTAATTTCTCAATTAGTTTTCTCGACAAAATATGTTATCGTAAGTTTTTCTATCGATGTCACAACATCACTATCAAATACTGTTTCTTCTGTCAAACCTTCACACCCTAAAAACAAGATGGCGGCTCATTTAACATTTGCCAAATGTCAAGTTGGCCCCATTATGCTTTGTCAGTGTTTGACATTTTGCAAATATCATTGACACCTGCATTCGAGGGTTAACTGCCTTTTAGCCAACTTCAAAAGAGAGGTTATCAATTAGATTTGTTTAAAATAATAACGGATTTGCAATTGACCATTATACCTATTGCCTGATGATAAGAAAATAGCAATAAGTAGATTTTGTTTGTTCATAAACATGACTGACACTTAAAAAAACTTTAGACAAAGCTAAAAAAAATTTTTTAATATTCCGCTAATAATCTATCTACGGAACAATTTTGGCGATATAAGTACTTAGATAAAACAGCATTACCATAATCATACCATGTAATATAAAAGTTTTGGTTTATTTTTCCCTTCCATGCTTTAAATGTGGTCAAAGTTTAAGGTCCCTAGAACATTGCTTACGTACATCTATCCTGAAACAAGCGAGCGAATCTACGAGAATAAATGTTGTGTGAATTGGTCTACATAGGAAATAAAAGACGTTTTAATTTAACCATAATTATTTCGTTCAAAAATATCTTAAATTAGTACTAAAATATTTTTTCATCTACATTATAGAATCACTTGCATATGCGATGTCCATAATATGCATATAATTAAATAAATAACTGATAAAATAAACAGCAAACCATTCCTTTTCACTATCAAAACCAGTAGCGACGTCGCAACTTCGAAATTCTACAAAGCTTTAATCTTCAAACCTCCGCAAGCCAAACTTTGCTATGTCTATTTTGGCATAAATTCAAACTTCGCAATGAAACTATGAACTATGCAAGTCGCTCGGAATTTGGCAACAACGCCATCTAGCGCCGAGTAGCGGGATAACTTAAAAGGCGGGAATTGCAGACGATTTATGTTGCAGACATTGTTCAGGGTCCTCGATTGTTAGAATGGGCTAGGATGCCTGAGTTATTGGATTTGGTTGCATTTAATTACAATTAGGACGTTATTTAAGAAATCTTTTATCATGAATTTTACGCACTTTCAAAGTAATTTGTATTTTTGTTTGCCAGAACGGTCTATTTAGGTAGTTTCCAACACTTAAGTAATAAAAAGCTATTAAAATACTAATCGTCTTTTGATATAAGTACGCAATACAATTATGTCAACCAACCAAACCAACGGAAGCGCCAACAATATCACTTTTTCAGACACTCGTCTCAGGATCTACTTTCTTCATTCTGTTGAGTAAAAAATAGTCATATATATAGGTATTCTGCCAAAATCATTTCAATTACTTAAAAAACTAGATTGCAAACATAATCCAAGGTTTTATTGTAAAAGTATATACATACAATAAAACCTCTAAAATCAAGTAGTAAAAGAAAATACTAGCCATATGTAACTAATGACATTTTGTACAGTCAGACGTCAGATTTCCCGCCAAATTTTCCGATATCAACCTGTCAATCACCTATGCGGGAATCGAAATAGAAAAACTGTGCTTTATTGTAATTTTTTATGAACAATCTATTGGTTTTTCTGATAAAATAAATACCTACATCATCTAAAGATTGTTATAACAAATGAATTATGAATTTATATTTAAAAAAAAATATATTCGTAATGGACGCGACTGTTGCAACTTTTTACTTAGGTATTTTATAAGATTTTTGTAACAAAGTTTATCAATAAATTATTACCTATTCTGATTCTGGAAGTACAAAATATGTAATTTTAATACGGGTTCTATTGTCAGGTACTAATCCTTAAAATGAAACATTTATAAATTTATTTACTTCACACATGAAATAACAAATAATGCTAATTTGTATAGCAAAACATAATGACAAATTTCAATAAGCAGCAAAAACAGATTGGAGGTGCGGGGTATCGATCCCCGTACTTCTCGCATGCTAAGCGAGCGCTCTACCATCTGAGCTACACCCCCTGATGATCACCGTGTCGAAATTATAAATCAGTTGACAGTAAATAGGTAAAACTTGTTTTTGATTTGATAGATAATATTATATCGTGGTAACGCAGCCAACATGCTGATTACGCTGGCCTCTGCCATTGGTAGTTTGCTAGAATTTCAGTTCCTTTCTCAGAATTTTAACCCCAAGTATTATGTGAAAAATATTCTACATTAATTCTAATTTAAGAAATCACAGAAACATTTTTGCGATAGTAAAAAGTGTTACGTGGTGGTAATTCTTTATCCTGTTATGAATATTTTTTTGAGAATTTTATTGTTATCTCAAAATTAAATAAACAATTAAATATTTCTTCTTGTTGTTCTTCATTGTACTAAATCACTGAAACCCTAATTAATTACTTCTTCATAAACTCTATAAGAGAATAAACTAATCCTCGCAAAAGTCGCTATATTTATACAAGAACAGCATAATCAAGTGCAAAAAGTGTTTCGCCCAACGTGGGGCTCGAACCCACGACCCTGAGATTAAGAGTCTCATGCTCTACCGACTGAGCTAGCCGGGCTGTAAGCAACGCGTTGAAATTATGCAATATGTTCTCCAACATATCGACATGTTACATTTTATTCTTTTATAAAAATATTAGCGTTACTCAAACTTTACTTGCGATGCCGCCGAAAATTTTTTCGTCGATTTTTTTATGCATTTCGAACCAATTGAGCTTCTAGAGTATAAATGTGAATAAAAATAACGCTGAACTGCATTTTTAATACGTACAAAAACAATTTTTGATAAACTTTCGATGACTTGACAAATTTCTAATTGGCGACCGATTTTAGAAAAAACTGTGTTATTTTTAATTTCAACCCTTACCTCGTTATTAGTTCGGTTGGCAGTTCCTAGAGAGGTCATTGTTAAGTTCTGCGTTCCAGAATTGAATTAAAAATTTTAAAGGCAGGTTTTATTTTTTTATTTATTTGGCTTTGAAAATTGCGGAAGTTGTGCATAATGTTATAATTGACGGGGTCCCGTTATTATTTTTAATGTTTTTTCTAGCTTAATCGTAAACTTGTTCGGGATAGGAATATTTTTGTTTGATGTAGATTTTGATGATTAGAGTTTTTCAACCACCATAGTGGATTCTGTCTATATCTATGGCAAGCAACTTGGATCTACATAATAATAATTATGAACTTAGTAAACTTTATTAAGTTAGTTAACTTAAGTTAATACTTTATTGATCAAAGACTGTTGACTTTGGCTTACGCTTGGTATAAATCATAGCTAACTGATCTACCAACGATTCTAACGAAATTTTGAAATAAATTTTGAAACCAAATCAATTAAAATATTTAAAGGTTTCCAAAGATTTTTTAAGTTTTTATTGTAGTTAGAAATAGTATGGTTACTTTTTCTTCCCTTTTCTTTATGTATTATTATTGTAAACAAATATTTTTTATCAAAAAAATGCTTGTTAAATAAGACCTTACTGACAAGTTAAAAATAGCTAGCTTTGTCTACAAATAAAATCGATATCTTCCAGGCATTCGTTACAGTAGATAAAAGTCCCAATCCAACCGCTGGCAAAATTCAAAACAAAACAAAAAGGGCAATGATAATAAAAATTTCAATTACACCACACACGTTAGCAACAACATAACCGGGTCAGTTAGTTAATTCTAAAAGCTATCTAATTTTATGTAAAACATTTTGCGGGCAACCCTAAAAAACGCAGAGGATGTAAGCAAAAGACTACCAAACAATGTATAATTTGACTGTGGCAGCACTTTGTCAACTTTGATCATATAATGGTTATAATTTTATAGTTTCAATTTTATAAGCACCGTACGTACTGTACTTTCTTGGTCAATATACCAATATTATTGACGATTATAGACTAATTAGTGATAATAAGAATCATATTATAAACAATAAAAATAGGATAAAACAATTTATTTCGTTACTGACCATGGATATATTTCGAAAACATTTAAAGGTTTTTTCCCCTGAGGCGTCTATAACGGTTATGTTGCTAAAACCGGGTAAAACCGGTTATAGGCGGATCCAAACCGGCTGAAACCTCCTTTATGGGGTGGCCATGTGTTTTTATCGCCAGGACAGTGGTAGCCTTTAAAGGGCCTAAATACATAATAAAGATTAGGGTGGTACGAAAATCTGGCTGTTTTGGTTTTTTGTGCTAATAGGCTTGTGTAAGGTTTTGTAGTTTTGGCTATGAATTTTGGGTAGGGTAGCAATGCCGTCTGAAATTATTTTATTATTTTTTCTATCTTCTAATGTTATTTATTTTTGGACAGTCTGCACTACAGTCGGTAGTCTGTTCTGTTTGTATAGAGTTACAAAAGTATTAAAAACCAAATTTTACTCTAAAATAACGTGAGTAATGCTACGGTTAGACACTAGTAAATAAATAATAAATAAATAAATAAAAAATAAAAAAATAAAAAAATAGTAGACTATAAAATTGAAATAAATTGTTGATAAAGGTTGAAATGGCTTGAGGGTGTTTCTATATTTAACGTTACTCAAAATTTTATCAAGGCATTAAAATAAAAATCAAAAGCTTAGTACTATAAAATGTATGAAATTTCATTTTTCAACCCGATGCGTGTATCTGAACCTGCTAGTGCAAAAGCAAAAACACATATTTGTAAATTCAAAGATGGCCGCCCATGCGTGGCCATGGCTCGACGGTACACTTATCTTTAATTATGGCCACACTCGTTCCTGTCGGATCATCCGGCCCGGTGAGTACTTTGCATTTTTTATATCCGTGTTTCATCCGGTCGTCTGTTGGGGGCAGTACGCAAGCTTTAGTCTTAAAATTTATACAACAACATACGTTCAGAAGATGGATGTCATAACATCCGAAACGCGTAAACAACATACGCGAATTACACGTGAGTGAAAACCGTTTTAGTTAACATACTGATAAAAATTTATACACAACAGATTTCATATTTTTGGAAGGAATAATTATGGAAAGCAAAACAATATTTGTCTACATAAGCAAACTAACAGCTCCTATTTTCATACCAGTAAACTGACAAAAGCACTGTAGTATGGTATGCTTAATTAATCCTTTCACACCGCAATTAAATTAGGTTAGGGCATTAAAAATCTCATTATTACGAGTGAATTTGATACGATCACGTAAATACAAAAACCATGCTTATAATACAAATGACATAAGGCACTGAATTTTGAGTTCCACAACTCTTTTCTCCTTTCAAAGCTAACAACGTTTGCAACTGCAGCGTTCCTGTATACGTAACATTTCACGTATTACTTTGTAACGGAATATTCCGTTCCACCTCAACCTCTGTGGTTGTTTGTTTTTAATTTTATTCGCCGTATTTACCGTGGCCTATATAACGACAAGCTGTTAGAATTAAAAATAGATGAGACTGTTGCTAAGCCTTGATTGTGTGGAAGGTTAGTGCAAAAAGTTGGCGTTGGTGGGATTTGAACCTACCTGAAATGCAATCTTGATACGTTTCAAAACATTCTTTCTATGCCGTTTCTGTAACTAAAAAAAAACTAACAACAGTACTCTCAAAAGACTACTCAAAATATTTGATAACTAGATACATAATTACATATAGTATTTTCTGTGATAATACTTCATCAATGATAATAATAGGTATCTACTTATTTGATATATAGATTTGAACCTACCTATGCAATCTTGATACGTTTCAAAACATTCTTTCTATGCCGTTTCTGTAACTAAAAAAAAACTAACAACAGTACTCTCAAAAGACTACTCAAAATATTTGATAACTAGATACATAATTACATATAGTATTTTCTGTGATAATACTTCATCAATGATAATAATAGGTATCTACTTAATATTGCCAAGCTTGCTAGATTTATAGGTGTCCTATAAAATATAGAGGATATTCAAACATATTATAGCTATGACCTCATATTATATTTCTTATGGCACGTTGCACTTTATTATTATAATAGGTATAGCGCAATTTCATACAGTCAAATTCATATAATCCTTGTTTCAACGTTCTTCACACTGAAGAATATAAGTAACTATTTTAAAGTGTTTTGACAACGTTTCACGTGAAATTTCTCTCTTTTTTATAATGATTACGTACTGTAACAAGCCTACACGTATGAGGTGCTTAGTGAGATGCCCATATTGATTCTGGCTAAATGCACAAACCGAGCTGAGCTATAATTAAAAAAGTTCTGGCTTACCTGCAATAGCGCCTGGAGTTTCTATCCGAGCAATATATTGTTAGTTGTAAGTTTGATTATACTGATTATTTATACTGATGTATTAATTTCATTGAATTTGAGACATTTCGTTGACGAATAATAAATATAGGAGGCGAAATTAATTATATAACCGATAATTTCAGGAGTGGGCTTGGGATGATGGAATCTTGTGCTGAATTTGCCTGACTTTAAACAAAGCAGTCAGTATAGACAACAAACATAATACAAGCTGTCAATTCTTTGTTCTATTTTCAAACAAATCCCAAAATAAAGTTACTAAAATACCGCGATACCAAAAATTCGGCGAATCAAAGACAAAGGCGTACTTCCGGTTCTCGAAAAACAGGGTTGCCAGCTATCGACTCGATTTTCCCCACTTCCCGTCCTCAAAACGTGAGGTTTGTGTTGCCAGGGTATCTGATCGTTTCCGTACCCTAACATAATGGCAGATGCTTTGTACGTCATTAAAAACCGGCTGTTCCTGAGCTGAAGTCGAATTTAAATTATATCTCGCGGATATGTGTTTTTGTAACAATGTTATCTATAAAACTGATACTATGTTTACTGTTTTATTACGGTAGTGACAATCAGTATAATGTAGTGTGGTAATCAAAATAATGTAGTGTGAAATACTGAAATTCGTGATATGTAGTATATTGATCGCCCGGTATGAAAATTATTTTCTATACTTATTAGATTATTGTAGTTTGTTATATGATTCATACTCAAGTATATAGGAAAGGCCATTAATTTAACATTATTAAAATAAGATTTTTCTTTCGCTAACAGTCTCTATGAATACGTTTTTAGTTTTAGATACCGTTTGAAATTTATATCATTATCATCTACAGCCGGTTTCGTTCAATTACTGGATGTATGTAGTTGGGCCTAAAAAATATTTTAACAAAATATCAATTTAAAAAATATATAAACTTTTAAAAAGCTTTTTATCTAAGCCACATATAAAACCAAACTAAAAATATAATAAAAAATATCAACTCATAAAATATTTTAAATTTGTTAATGCTTTAATTTAAGCCAAATGTAAAACCGAAATAAGAAACTAATTACAAAAAATCCAATTCATCTAATATCGTGTCGGTCAGTATAATTCGCAACATCGTCCAACTTGGAAAGTGTTTTCCCTTGTAAGTGGCAAGTTTTAACCATCGGGAAAGAGTTACTGTTCACTTTTTTCGCAATTTCTTCGTAAACTCACTCGTAATGGACGTGGAAGGAAAGATTTTTTGACAAATGGATACTTATTGGACTTTTTACATTGACAGTTAAGCGTTTAAGTGACCTGCCTTACCTAGTCCGAGTCACACAATCCTTACAAAGATTATCATAATCTTGAATTATGGAATTTGAGCAGTAGCAGCTTAGTAACTGCAGCGACACACGCACAAACGACACTGTGGTTGAAAGAAAATAATGTACTAATAAAAAATAAATAAAATAAAATAAAAAAGCTTTTATTTTCCCATAACTTATAGAATTTAAACATAGTTTTTGAAACTTATCATTAATGTTAGTGAGCTTGTGTTATGTTAGTGTTTTAAATTCTTTAAAAAAAATATGATAATTATCATATTTATTTTAAGTATAGGGACCGCCTAGGGCGGTAAAGGCCTCCTCCACAGCTTTTCATATTACTCGAGGAAGCAGCTCTTGCTCTTTCGCTCTAGCCACCTGTAGGATGTCTGTGTCTTCAGTGTTATATCACCAGGTAGGAAGTAGAAGAAGTAAATAATGTAATACTAGAATGAAATGGAACTGTAGTATTTAAGATCTGATTGTAACTGAAATATATTAAACCCAAGATTTGAAATATTCATTCAAGAGTCACATAAATAATTGCATATACTATTTAAAAAAACACTGTCTTTCGAGTCAAAACATCAATTTAATTATGCACGGCTTATTAAAATTCTTAATTATAATTAACTAAGGATTGCCTGTTAAAACTTTAATCAAAACTCCACCTCACAAAACAAAATAATAATCTCCTTAATTTCTATTCAGAAATAAACCAAAACGAGTTAATAATTAAATGACCATAAATAAGAAAACGGCCTCAATTATTTAAAGTTAACCTCAAATTTTGCGGGGCTAAGCGGGAACACATTGGCTAAACCACTGTAAATTTATTTGGTAGGCTAAACATACTGTTGGTAAGCTAAATCATAAAATGTGCCGGTCAATAATTTGAATCAATAGCAGACATATTCTAAGTTTGGTAACCAAAACGAATGTAAGTATATATGCGTGTCACCATGAATCCTGTTACACAGAAATCGTGCTATTGAAACTGCGTTCTAAAGCCTAAAGCATAGATATAATTTATCACCTAAATGAATACTTCGTAAATACTTGTGTTGTAGGTAACTTAACTAACATATACAGCCTTTTAAAGCCAATTTAAACGTATATATTGGTTATTTAAGTTAATAAGAAATATACAATAGTCAAAAGGCAGACATATTACCAACCAAGTCCATCCGTCAGTAATTTAAATGAAAATGAATGAATCCAATGATCTCTTGACCAAAAAGCAGGCGTTCTGACGACAAATACAAGCTCAGTTCAATATATTGTTACAAATATCCTACAGTCCAGTCTTTAGCTGACCAAACCATTGATCCTCGTTTAAAACATTCACAAGCTTATATAAGCAGAGGGGTGGCAATATTAGGGCAGGTACAAGCTATTATTGAGGTCAGGCTAAGCCAGCTAATCTTAGCCCATAAACCTCCTTTCTCTATATTAAAACAAAGCGTATACATTTTTTCCGCATTTTTGCGGAAAATTAAATTAAAATATAATTAATGGCACTTTAGGGTTAAATATTTTTGTCCGTTTGAGTATTTTACGTAAAATATGGCGGTTTTGTAATTGGTGTTTATTAAATAGAATGAAAAATAACATTGCGGTGCTAAATGGGAACGTATAAAAATGCGAGGTCTTTTAGCTAAATTAATCTAATAATCGTAAATTAATTTGTTGGGCTTAACAAAATATCGAAATGAAACAGGAAACTTTTTAGTCCCTGACCTAATAAAGAACTGCAGTCTTCCCACAAAATAAAACAACATTTTGCACACCCAGCAGGATCTCAATTTGACATTTTGAAATAAGAATTCTTCATCAAAACAAAGACATTTTGGTGGCACCGGGTCCCGTGGCAACTTTTTTTTCATCAAAATTTCTTTGAAGGAAATAACTCAAAATATTTCTTCCTGTCATCAAAGATATCACATGAATTTTCTCCGCGGAAGTTATGCTAACATTGTGCATGTTTGGGAGAAAATTTAACGTGAACTTGGATTTGTATAAAAATGGGTGATTTCGGTAAAATAAATTTGTTTACAGATGAACACATCACACTTGTATTTGATATAAACAATAATACGGTTATAATTGACTCCACGTTTATAGGACTAAATAGATTTCGGTGAAATTTGTAATGGTTTTGTTACCGGATTAAATAGTTGTAGTAGTACGCAAATGGGCGTCGTTATTAAAAATAAAAAAATAAAAGATGTTGTAACTAAATACCTCATCGTTGTCTAGGTAAAATAAGTTAATTTTGCGCTAAGAACAAACTTATTTGTACATGAAAATAAAGAATTTTGATGACAAATTAAGGTAGACATAAAACCTGTACACACTATGTCAACACTCCAGATCGCTTTACAGACCATTCTCGCTGGCAACACCGGGGCGTAATGCAAATACTGTGTTCAGTGTTGCCAGCAAAAGGCCCTGTAATTATACTCTTGGGTGGAATCGCTGCGGCAAGCTGAGTAAATGTAGGTCTGAGTAGATAGTTTGCAGGGTAGAAGAAAAATAATTGGATGAAAATAAACTAGCTTATATGATGCAAGAGGAGTAGGTGGTTTTGAAATCTGAAACTTGAAGTGTCACACACGTAGATACCAGAGTAAAGGTCACACAGTTGGAAAAAGCTCTTACCTATTAGGTATGTTTAAATCCCTAAATTCTGTAGAAGATATTTCTTATCAGTAAAGAACTATAGGAACATAATCAGAATTATACAGTGAAAATTTTAAAATACTCGCCCCTACCACCTACAACTGTTGTAGGAGGTAGGGGCGAGTATTTTAAAATTTTCACTGTATAATTCTGATTATGTAGTACTGTACTTAGTACTTTACCAAGTTTTTATTACTATACAAATTATAAATATTGAGTACAATACATGTATGTTTAAGACATTTATGAAAAACTATGCCAAATCATCTTTCTGTTTAATTTTAATACTGTATATTTTTTTTCTACAACTACTAATACTTACATAAGTAACGAACTGTTTAGATGACAGTAAAAATGCTTAAGCCTGTATCGCATTGTACAATTATTTGCGAATGCACGGCAAACATAAACAACCCCCATAGCTCGTCCCGTTTGCCTTGCACTAAACCTGCGCCCTTATCATTTTGGAAGTAAATTTGGTAAAATAAGAAAATGTATTACTATTTTACATGTTAATATTGGAGAACTAATTGAGCATTATCAAGAATATTATGAGCGTATTTATTTAAAAGTGGGACTTATAATATTTTTTTAAGGAATGTAAATGTGCATTATGAAGTAATAGTATTATTGAAGAAAACAATTAATTTGGATTTGACGCTTATTTACTTGTGAGGCGCATCCTTGTTATTTAAAAAAAAAACTTTGTCTTTGAGACCTTTTATTGATGTCGACTATCAAACTAGATAATAATATGTAATCAATTACAAACAAATTCATCAGTTAACCACAATTTGGGCTTGACTCGCCTATCTGTATTGAAAAATTAATATAAATTGACAAACATAACAAAATAAACAATCAGCAGATATAAGATCTCCCACCGTAATAAGTTTGAACATGTATTACATTTCCTATATGTATACAATTTTTATACATCTAAACACAGAAAAGAAAAAAAATAAGCCATCGCATAAAGTTTGAGCACCCGCGACATTTCGTATTTGAATCAGCGGGCGCGCCTCATTGGTCGATACTTGCGAGCATGTCGCGACGCACACTTACGCACTAATGGCAACATAGCCGCTGCAGCGCTGAAAAAAATGGACTTATGTTTATTAATTTTGTTGATCATTTGAATGTATTTTAATAAATTGATAAATGTTTGCTATCACATTATATTATTTAAAACTTTCAGAGTAATTATTTTACTGTAAAAATACTTAAGATAAAGTGGTTACGGTTAGGTAGGTAGGTAGATTAGGTAATTACTATTACTATTGTAATGGTGTGTAATTGTAAACGTTCTGGGGTTTTCGTATAACAGTTTGTTTTTTTTTTAGTTTCAATAGGTATAATATTAATGGAATCAAGAAAACACAAAACCTATAATGTTAATTCTAACTTGCAGCAACCTGGTATCCTGGAAGTTATGGTAATTTAGTCGTTATCAGTTGCTAAATACATAACGTACGCTTGATACGCTAATCATGGTTTAGTCAAGATTTCACGAAATCCAGTTAGGGACAAATAAATCACTAGTGATTGAAACAAAAAAGAAAGCGCTGCAGTAGCTTTTGTGCCACCGTCCAAATCCTCCCTTCAACTATTTCTGATAGTCATTCAGCACTTCATTCAAATTGCTGTCAGTTTTCTCCCGACTTTCAGCCACGCCTGACGCGTTCGTAAATCCAACCTCTTTTTACAAAAGAAAAGATAAAAGGCCGCTCCATTTCGCGCCGAAATTAAAAAGAAAAATTCCAGCGCGTGTGTCAATCCCGTTCTATTTTTAAATTTGACGTTTGGCAAAAATGGCGCGTGTGCTTGTGTGAAGGAAAACGGTGAGTTTGTTAACTTTGCTTTATTATTAGATTTTTATATTCTGTAGGCATTGGCCTTGGTTAGTCTCGGGATTTGATGAATTGTTTGGGCTAGGGGCTGTGCTATACGGTGATAAGCATATAGCAGTGTATTTGAAATGTGTAATTTGTAATACTTACCTACCTACTTATGTTCAAGTGGCATTGCCAAGCGTGCTGCTAACCAAAACTTGTACTAGGAAATGAAATACCTAATATACCTAGGTACATATTATTATGTAGCTATTTGAACATATTTCTTAGGAAATTTACCTATAATATTATGTCCAACTTTAGTCCAAAACATAGTACTTAGGGCAACCATAGATTTGATGTAAGTAACTATTTGAGACCATCCCATGGGTCGAATCCACCCACTTTTTCATACAGGGAAATGATTAGGTAAGTACTTCTATTGTTTTAGATATTGTTATTAATATAACCACTTACCGAATTAATGTTCAACTTAGCGCCCACATAAATACATTGTAATATTATGTTAAGTAAATGCTTTAATCCAGGATTAAACTGTTGACATTGTTAATCCAGGGTCAGATCTTAGTCCACGATGATTCCTTACATACTATACAATAAATAAGCGTTTAGTTTTGACATGTGTTAGTCAAGGTTAAACATGTGTGTTTATGCAAGGATCAACCTGGATTACCCTATTCCTTATTCAAATAATTCCTTTATTTATTCGCAAAACGTGTAAGTGATAATAATAGTTTGCTTATTATTCTTAAACCAAGTTATAGGTAAGTAAAGCTTTTGTAAGCGACTTTAGCATGGTGGGAAAACGTCCGCCTTACAATCAGTCATACCCTGGTTCAATACCGGCCCTGCACAATGACTTGTTTTTCAAGTTATGTATAGATTTGAACTCGCATTCGGTGAAGGGAAAAATCCAAACCTAGGACTTTGTTAAGTACCTACCTAGGTATTTACTAAAGAAACTGCCGCCACAATGAACTTTATTCAAGAGAACGCCCCTGTTTAATTCTGGGGAGGATTCGTGACTCTCAGTGATGAGGAATACGACTCGAAGACGAAAGTTCTTAAGATAGGTATTTTTATTATTCGTGTGAGTAACCCAATTAAAGTTTTTTATACATAGTAATTATTATTTAAGCTCCGCCCTGTAGCAAGAATGCGATAAAATCCTCTGATAATGTTTAAAGTAGGTATATAATAATAAGTAAACTATGTATTATTATTGTGTTATATACAGAAAACGTCGATAAGGGACCGTTGCGCATTCATTTTGTTGTTGTCAAGTTTCAAAGTTAACGGTTATTATGTTCAAAATCAAGCTTTTAAAATAAATAAAAACGTTTTAACGATAAATTTATTGTGCCGAGAGTTTTTAAACCGCCCTTAAGGACCTCCGTCACGGTGTAACGTACAATTTTTATTTAATGTCTCATCTGACCCAGAGAAGCCAAAAAGTATGACACTATGGTCACCCATCCAAAAACTGGCCTCGTTGTCTGTTTCACTAACTGAGCTGAGAACATTGCTGTCTGATTTTCATATATTTTTTTTATAAAGTATGTAAGACCTATTTTGAAAAGTAGGTTGAAAAGAATGCGTTACAAGAAAGTAACATAAGACCAGAGGAATGTGTCGTATCATCTCAAGAGACAAATTACTCTCCAATTTAGCTTATCAACTCTTCCAGATTGTATATAGGGCAGATATATAATAGTACACATATGTACTTATATGTCTAGCTGGGGCCGTGGTGTATAAGGCTTGGTTTACAAAGTATAATGTAGTATGTTACCTCTTCTTCGTATGAGAGTGGCCAACTCTGGTGTCGAGAGTTTATCAAGCCGCCCTAAGGGCCTCTGACATGGCTTAACGACAGCCGTACTAGACAAAGAGCCGGGACCTACAATTTAACGTGTCATCCGACCCACGGAAAGGCCCAAAATAGATTGCCACTTTTCGGTCATCTATCCAAGGACTGACCGCATCGACCTTTGTTTAACATTGGTAATCGCATGCGATTTCCTCCGCTAGTTGAGCTACGGGCGCAAGTATGGTACTATTATGCTGGTTTCTCTACAGTTAAGAGAAGGAAGTCCTGCGATGTGAGGCCATGTCAGAGGCCCTTGGACGGTTTGAAAACTCTCGACACTAGAGTTGGCCACTCTCATTCGATAAGAAGAAGACAGGTTGAAACAACAAATCCCTTTTTTGAAAAGTCTGTTAAATATACAGTCTACACCAAGCCTTACAATGCTAAAATATACCAACATGTACATGATATAGGTTTGTTCTTATTATAGCTATCTATTTCAGAGCTGCTGATGAGTGGCATTCTTTGTTGCAAGCTTTTATTAGTCATACTTTTACAACAACTTCGTAGAATTATGTCTACTTGACTCTGTGAATAGACTTCTTTTAGAACAGATTTTGATTTGACGTAAGTCGTTAGGTCATAAGTACCTATATGATTGATTTGTATTGATATATTTTACAAATGGCGACAAGTACATATCTAGATTACTCTGGGCTGGGTTTAAATGACTAATCGAGTGATTAGTTAATAAAGTAGGTATTTTATTAGTACCTTAAATATGTAATATTTATTAACAATAATAATAAACAATATATATACACATATATACACTAAACTAAAAAAGAGTAAGTATGTACATTTAACCTAAATTTAAAACATCCACATGTGGTATGGAGCCAATAACGCTGGCTGCATTCCCACGCTGGATTGCTATAGAAATCCTTTGCGCAAGGAACCAAAATTGATTGTGTACTATGTGTCAATCCAAGTTTAAAGTTACCTCATCATTGTTCATTAAATCATTCCCTCTCTGTTATTTTTTTGTAAGCCATGAAATGGCTTACCATTTGACCAATTTTACTACAATTCGTGCAAAGCTATTCGATTATGGTCTAAAATGGAAACTGTCGTAACCAAATAAAATCTGTTCATCTGTTCATTTTTGTTTTCAAAATCCCTAGATGATCGCATAACTATGACAATAACAAGCATATATCATCTTTATCCGCTCATTAGAGCTCACTGCTGGGCGTAAGCCCACTCCCTTTTACGTAGCAATCATACACTGAAGTACAAAAATAATAATTCTTCAACTACTATAAACCGTCTCAGGCACTCTCAGCTGAATAACTCGACAATGCGAAGACTAAACAAAATGTTCGACTATAAA
Organism: Macaria liturata; assembly: GCA_964023185.1. Lineage (NCBI taxonomy): Eukaryota > Metazoa > Arthropoda > Insecta > Lepidoptera > Geometridae > Macaria > Macaria liturata. The sequence goes on along the minus strand of OZ026810.1, from coordinate 10,240,471 downwards.
ATAGTATCAAATAACCATGGTACTAAACTGTAACGGTGGAATATTTCTTAGAGATTTGTAACATTAAGACACGTGTACAATAACTCCTAATACATATACCTACTTTATCTAATACCTTACCTATATTGTCCACGTCGAGATCAATTTCACTCATTGGATTGCAAAGAAATACAGACATGACTTCTTGTTCTTATCGCATGAGAGTGGCCAACTCTGGTGCCGAGAGTTTTCAACCCGCCCTAAGGATCTCTGACATGGCTTAACGACTGCCGAACTAGGCAAACAGCTGGGACCTGCAATTTAACGTTTCATCCGACCCACGGAAGCTCCCAAAATGGAATGCCACTTTTCGGTCACCCATCCAAAGACTGACCGCGTCGACCTTTGCGTAACATTGGTAATCGCATGCGATTGCCTTCGCTAGCTGAGCTACGGGCGCTGCAACATACAATTAAAAAAGCATTTCAAACTTATGACGCACTCTTTTTGTAGGAGGTTAAAAATAAAACGAGTGCCATAAAAATGACCCAAAAAGATAGATATGTTTTTGGGACATTGTTATGGAAAGGTATGTAGGAAAGGTTTCCTAATTAAATCATTAAAAAACACATACACATCAAATCAATTGTTTTAGTGTTTGAAGTGGTTTTTGCTTTCAGAGAATCACTGTTGGGTTTTTCAAATTCAGTATAAGGAATCTTCTAGATACCTAATACAAGCTATGTTATTATTGTGGAACTCCCTGCCTGACTCCCTGTTCCCCACGGAATATAACCTTGCGATCTTCAGATAAACATATAAACAGATAAACATTTTTATTCATAATTTGTTAGAATTACATGTCATTACATTTCAATTTGTCTTTATACAAAATAATAAAAGATCAATAAAAATTGATAATAAGTAATTCAATTCAATAATTAAACAATAAATATGTCACATTACATTGGTTTTCATCACAAATAAGTTGGTATAACAGTACATGAGACATTATGTATGTACTTCTTATAACTATTCAGCGGCAACATTGCGTCCGAAATTATTTAAGTAACATTTCTTTTCACTTTGGAAAAATTCAGCGATACTGTAAAAAGTCTTTTTAACTAGCCAGTTCTTGAGCTTTATTTTAAAAACATTATCACTCATAGTATTTTTAATCTCTACCGGTAAGCAGTTCAAAGCGAGAGTGAATCGGTTCATTCTGGGTAAGCACGCTCCATCCTAGACCGTAATGATTGCTTACCATCACGCGAATTACGGCCAAGTACAAACCCAATCTTTGTAAAAAAAAAACAGAACAGATTACAGTTAATGCCACATACATCATAGGCAGGTTGTTCCGAAACGTTTTTTTGCATTAAAAAAACTAGTCTAAAATTACTATTCCTCATCATAGTGTAGTTTGAGACTTCTACTACTGTTCTTTGAGAAGTTTAACATATATGGGGTAGGTATGGGTATATACTGGTCCTTTTGTAGTTTGTTAATAACAGAGAGGAAATACAGAATTACGCTCAGTTAGAGCATAGTAGTGAGTCACAGGGAATCCTAGATGTCATGTGTATAGTATGTGTTATGTACTAGCCTAGCTTTCTATTGCTATACATGTTCAAACAAATGATGCATTAGTTTGGTTAGAAAAACACTTTTCTGCAGTTTCTAATATTCGGCTTGTTGTCCCTGTTGTCAGTCTCGTTTAATCTTATTACTCTGAGGATCTTCACTTCCCTGCAGAACTGATTCCTTCTTGGACAGATGCGTTGGGATGGATTGATTGCTAGGTTTTAAGTACCATCTTCAAGTAGAATATCTGTCTCCAAGCAACTTATAAGGTTCAGTCTTGTTCAAGTTCATTTATTCAAACCTGTCGGAGCGCTTGGTTGACGCGACGCATGACCAAAATGCTGGCCTTTTTCTGGCTCAACGTATCAGCATTGCCATCCAGCGTGGTAATGCGGCCAGTATGCTGGGCACGCTGCCCTCTGGTAGTGGGCTGGAGCACTTAGATTATCTTTAGGCTTTTCTAAAGATTTTCTAAGTGCCCCTTTTTGTAGTAGTTAGAAGTAGTATGTTTAGTTTTTCTTCCCTTGTTTTTATATTTTATTATTGTAAATAAAGTTATTTATTTATTCATAATATTCATAACATGTCATAAACTTAATATAAATAATTGCTAGTTACACTTGATGTACGAGAACATACAAATACTTACATTATGTTATCATAATCTATATAAGATAAATAACATCATAATTAAATCTTAATTATATTAATCAATCAAAATTAATAAAATTTAAATCTAATAAATCAATGTCTTATAATGCATACGTCAAAAGAATATAAACTAAATAATTAATTAATTTCATTACGATTGTCAGATTTTGTTACAAAGCTAGTTTAATATCAGTTTGCTTGTTCCACCTTACATCATTGCTTGTGCGGATGGTGCTTTTGATATCCTAGTGGTCAAATGCCTGGTTGTCGATTGTGTAAAAAAATATGTTTACTCTTGTATCGATCGATGAGATAAGATAAGATATTTCTTTAATGCACATATTTAAAAAATTAACATAATGATAGAAATTAAAAAAACTAATTGAATGCACATTGGGCGGCCTTATCGCCTTAGGCGATTTCTTCCAGGCAACCTTTGGATGGGCAGGATTTAGAATTATAAATCGACATTATAATCGATCGACATTTTTATTATAATAATAATTTGCGAAAAAATCACCATACGCCCACATCAGAGCTTTAAAAGTAAAATTTCTAACGACAAATTCCGCCAAAATTACTGGACACATACGAATTTCATAGTAAGCGAGCTTTATTTCAAAGCTGGTATGACAGACATCCCGCGTTACATAGGGGTCCCTTCCCTTGAAATTAGGTATTTTGTACATTATTGTTGTACTATGTACTACTTATGCTATAGGTATACCTATTATGTACCACTAGTGAGTGCCTTGCATCCCCTATTTCACCCCTTTAAAAGTGGTATTTCCAAAAAATCCTTCTTAGCGGATGCCTACGTCATAACATCTACCTTCATTCCAAATTTTAGCCCAATCCGTCCAGTGGTTTGGGCTGTGCGTTGATAGATCACTATATCAGTCAGTCAGTCAGTCAGTCAGTCAGTCACTTTTGAGTTTTATATATATATAGATAGATGTATTACTTATTTTCGTATCCTAGGTTTTACACACGACATACTACCTATCACTTCGTCCAATAATTTAATGCTAACATTAGCTGAGTAAAATATTCATCATTATCATCATAAGCCTGTTATCGCCCACTGCTCAGCTGTGCAAAGGCATCTCTTCTTGTACGCCATTCAAACCAGTTCTGTGCCGATTGAAAAAAAAAAGATTACTAAACGCTATTTTGGATGGTTTTGTGTAACTGTAAAACTCAAAAATGGCCATAACCACAGAATAAATGCCATAACACTGATAAAAATACCTCCCACCATTATTCCAAGTCGGCTAACCCTGTCCTTGGTTGAATTCCTCAGTTCCCAGCATTGTGAGGCCACGTGCGGCGCAGATGTTGGGGCTTATTGGGACTCCAGTGGCCACGGTTCGGGGCTGGCGGGGGATAATTTTCGTAATACTTTTTTTGGAATAGTTTTGTAAATAGTTTGAATTAGGAAAAAAAGACTTAAAACATTTTTTTTTTCAATAATTTACAGATGTAGTGATAGTTATGTATTTGCATATAATTATATGTAGAATATAGTACCTACTATAAAACAAAACGTACCCTGTGTGTGTAATAAATAACTTTATTATTATTTAAAACTGTCCAAATGTAAAAACGGTTACTTTCTCAAATGATGACCTAAAGAAATATTTCATATCGGGTATATAAAATAAATAAATAAAAAGTTTATTTGACTATTTACAATTTAAGAAACTTAACATTAGGTTTAAATGATATAAATGTGACTTACTCTATAAAAATATAAATTAGCACACTTTATTTTAGAAATGCAAGTGTCAAGCAAAACTATTTTTTAAGTCGGTTTGCTTGTATACGTTCTGAAGATGGATGTCATAACATCCGAAACGCGTAAACAACTTACGCGATTTACACGTGAGTGAAAACCGTTTAGTTAATATATTGCTTGTGTAAACTTAAAAAGATACCGTATGATATGAATTTAAGAAAGTTTAATCCCAAAACTGCTCTGCGTGTCTGCTTTTCATCCAGACGCACCCTGGTTCGAATCCGGCCCTACACCAATGACTTGTATTTTCAAGTTATGTGTGGATTCGCACTCGCTTAACGGTGAAGGAAAACATCGTGAGGAAACCGACATGTTTGAGGACCACAATATCCGAGGACATGTGTCTTCCGTGGAAGGACCTGGGCGCCCACCACGATGTGATCTGCCTAAAAGAACTCCCCTAATGAATTAATTCTGCGGGGAGTCACGACCCTCAGTCGTGAGGAAATACGACTCAAAGAGAAATCCCAAAACGGGTAGTTTTTGGATTAAACTTTTACCAATATTTCACTCGCCTGGTCACCCTACTCCGTTTGAACTACAAAACAAGCAGATGCAGTACTAACATCCGGGCTCTTTAGAAAAAAATACCTATTCAGGACAAAGAATAACCAATAGTAGACGGTCTATTCAAGATCACACAGTATACGGAGTATAGAGATGAATAGAACTTCTTTTCTTGTGACAAAAAAAATAAAACTACCTACCCCCTGTTTCTGGACAGATGAGCGGTTAATTCTACCATCAGATTATTTTATTCGCGCTGTGATTGGCTGAAAATTTAAAATAAAGGATAATAGTATGATTTGATTGGTCACCAAAATTACCAACGAATTTTTTTTTAGAATTATTGTAATCGTCGTACTTGAAACTGTCTGTAAGTGAAACAAAATACTTAAAACAAATTAAAAAGTACTAGCAGAATGTATTTATTTGAACTAGTGGCGCCCCGTGGTGTTACTCGTGTTAATCCGGGATACAAAATAAGCTATCTCCGTGCCTAAATCCATCAAAATTAGTTCAACTAATCAAGCCAGCACACAAACAAACGAACAGAAGAAAACTTGCAGAATAATTGACAATATAACCTACTTTTTTTGAAGTCGGTTAAAAATTAGCGTATAAAATCTTTGTAAACTCTTTCTCCTGCTGAAAATCCAAATACTCGTATGGAAATTATCAAAATAACAAATATTGATAAAGATAAAGAATCTTTATTGATACTTATACTGTAAAGTTGCAACATACACATATAAGTACTAATATCATAGAATATAAATAGATAAATATTCCGGAACGTTACACACAGCGCCATCTAGCCCCACACTAAGCAAACGCTTGTGTCTTGGGTACTAGATAACGGATATAATACTTATATATTTTTCTTTTATAAATACATACTTATTATAAGTACATACAAACGACCAGACTCAACACTACACTATTACAATATCTCGTCAAATTGAATTTATTACATTTAGCTAATAGCATTATCACATCTGTTACGCAAACTTTATAAATGTGACTGGTTGACTGATAACAGACTGGCCTTCGCCCGTTGATAAGGAATAGATAGTCTGATAGCACATACACTAAAATATATTATGTATAAATAATAATATTGTATGTTATGTAAATTTTTAAGTATTTGTATAACAGACATTTATGCAACAACAGTAAAGTAACGTAATACAGTAGGTACTAAATAGTAGCCCGTAGCTCAGCTAGCGGAGGCAATCGCCGACGCGGTCAGTACGCGGATGGGTGACCGAAAAGTACCCTGTGTGTAAAAAAAAAAAAGTGGCATTCCAATGCCACTTTTTGGTCAACCACTGCCACTTTTGGGCGCTTCCGTTTTTGGGGTGAAACGTTAAATTGTAGGTCCCGGCTGTTTGTCTAGTACGGCAGTCGTTAAGCCGTGTCAGAGGCCCTTAGGCTGGCTTAATAAACTCTCGACAACAGAGTTGGCCACTCTCATTCGATAAGAAGAAGAATTAGAGCTTACTTATAAACTTCTTCTTCTTTCCCTTTACCTTATCCCACTATGTGTTGTCCACACCGCACAGAATGTTCCTCTCTTCCATTTCATTTTGTAACTCGTCATCTTCGCATTCACTTCTAACTAAAAAAAACCCTCAAAACTAACTTATAAACTAATCTATACTAATATTATAAAGCTGAAGAGTTTGTTTGTTTGAACGCGCTAATCTCAGGAACTACTGGTGCGAATTGAAAAATTCTTTTTGTGTTGAATAGACCATTTATCGAGGAAGGCTTTAGGCTATACAACATCACGCTGCAACTACTAGGAGCGAAGAAATAATGAAAAATGTGGAAAAAACGTGGAAAATTATTCATCTTTCAGGACTTCCGTTGCGTGCGCTGCGAAAACGGCTCAAGTCGTGGGTGGGTAACAGCTATAATTTATGAAGCTGAAGAGGTTGTTTGCAAAAATAAATATGATGCCCAAAATAACTATTCCACGCGGACGAAGTCGCGAGCACAGCTAGTCTCAAATATACACACAATAAAAACTTAAACTACTTTTCCTCGGATAGGTGACCGTGGTAAAAATACAGATGCTTTTACACTGGGTGCTTCCGTAGGTCGGACTTGCTAAATTTATGTCTCGATTGACACCAAAGTTCGCCTCGGTTATTGTAACTTGAACTTACTTAAAATGTAGGTATAGAAGATTTTTTTAATATACAAATACAAAACGCTAATTTAAAATATATTTACTGACGTAATAATTTTACAACATCATTATATTTAGCCAATCATAATAAACCATTAGATATATATAGTAATTTTATGGATAGTATGTAATTGTATATTAAATTGATGTAATGGTATATTGTATAAGCCTTATGGGAGTGACATAGTCGGCTTAGACAAAACTCCCTCTTAAAATATAGATAAAAAAAAAACATAATATTTCTTCCATTTCTTCATACATTGGCAGTGATTGGCATAGCAAACTCGACGTTAACTATAACTAAAATTCGTATGCGAGTGACAAACTCTTGTGTCAGTTTTCAAACATTAACTAAAGCTCATCTTTATCTTTTCAAAACTAATGCCTACAAATTATATCACAGAATGTCTACTAAGATTTCCATATATTATAAGTAAGATTAGAATGCCAATGCCTATTCGTCATTGTTTACACTTCAGTTTTACCATATCGAATAACACTACTTAGCAATCCTGGAACTTAGCTCAATGGAATGTCAAATTGATTAATTCGAAGAATCGAGATTTAATTAAAAGAAAGACGATTTTAATAAGAGTATGTATGTGCCTTGTCAGAGGAAGTTGGGGCGTTTTGTAAACTCTCGACACTAGAGTTGGCCACTCCTATCTGATACGAAGTAAAGTAATAGAAGTTAATAAAGTTATCTGTATAAAATGGCATAAAAATCTGGTTTTGGGATTTGGATTTTTTATGTTTTTACTCATTTAATGTTAATTCATTCAACAGAATAGCTAAAATAATTGACATTGTATTTGTAATAGGGTACCTACTATTTAAGCCATTTGGTTTCTCCAAAATAAAGTAGGTATCATATCTTAAAGACACGCAACTCCAATTGTTAGATACTTTACTATTTTCCATAAATTTACCCTTTCCTTATGTCTTATTACAAAACGTGGTTTAAATATTAGTCTTAAACTTTGATAATAAAAAGTCTGTTCAAACATCACATACAAACAAACTAAATGTCAACTTCAAATTGGAACGTTGATTTATCATTGGTAACATTTTGACACTTTGATTATTATGACAGTAAACGGTCAAATTTCAAACAACGAAAACAGGAGTCGGTAGTTTCAAAGTTCTGGACTAACAGATAAACCATGTTTTGTAATAAGACTCTACGGGTACTATCTCAACAATATACCATCCTATCGGACATCAAAAAGTATCTACAGTGCTTATAATATTCCGTTTGTTTGATTCGATACTTTTCGGACCCTAAAAATAAAAAGTACTGCGACCATGACGCGCCCATGTTTGATACTTTCCAAATTTCCATAAAACCTCTCCAAGCCCAACCTTACTTCAAGCAATCGCTCTCGAACCTTCTTCGTCGTCAAAGGAGATCCGAGTGTCCTAAACTCCTCTTGTGTGGATTGTCACTGTCAGATTGGCACAGCTTAGCTGCATCGATTTAGGAGGCGACGAAAAGACGCCTTCGTAACCGTTTTTCGGATTTGTTTGTGTACCTATAGGAGGTTTAGTATAGGTCTTTTTTATATTACCTATTTTTTATCTTGAAACGGCAGTCGTTAAGCCATGTCAGAGACTCTTAGGGCGGCTTGATTAATTCTCGACACCAGAGTGGGCTCTCTCATTCGATAAGAAGATTTTCCTTTTCTTTATTACCTTCTTAACATACTGATCAATTTCGATTTTTAACCACGACGTTAATTTTGGATTTTTTTGGGATGTGATATCAATAACTATCGTCAATGCGAGAGTGAATCGGTTCTTACTGGTTAAACTAAGCTCGTTCTATCATAGACCATAAATAATGATAGTTCAAAAAAGTTTTACAGTAAGATCAGCGATATTTTGAACTTCTGTCTTCTTCGGAGCCTGTGTTTTTTTATTCTTAACAAGCATGGTGGATCTAAGTTTAACGTCAGCATATTTCTTTTTAAAATACATGAATTAAGAGCATGTGGCTTCCTTTGCAACAAAGTAACGAACCATTAATCAGTCTAAAAATTCCTACTCAAATAACTAGTTTAAATTCAAACAAGGAAGTTCACGTAATTTAATTCCTAATTAAATATACATCTAAATAACACAATCAACTCATTATAATCGAGTGAAACGTAGATGAAATAAACCAGAGACTTACTACACAAATGAGTATTGAATTCACCAAACATATCACATCATCATCATCCACAGCCGGTTTTCTCCCCGTGCTGGGTATAGGTCTATCTTGTCATGCCAACAGTCTCAGTCCTGTGCCAATATCGTCCAAAGAAACATCACATAGTACGACAAAACACTGATTGAATACAGTACTTTAATTGGTCGGTTATTAACTTTTTTTAGTCTTCTTCTTCTCATCGAGACTCTTGTGTCAAGAGTTTATATCAAGCCACCCTAATACTTATTTTAGTTGTATCCAATCCAATGTTAAATCCTTAACGTGCAATGAGGAGTTAATTGAGTATAATACCGATTGGTTAACACGTGCCGCCATTTTGTTTTCGTATTGTTCGATCGTAAAGTCTCAAATATTACGTTCTAATCATAATTTGAGAACTTAACAAAGAGCAAAGTTTTGGAGCTAAGATCGTAAAAAGTTGCTGGGAATTGATTTTACGGTGAAGATCGATTCGAATAATATTGACTTATTCTATATTTATTTTTATTATGTTAGCACAATTTGAGATAGAGTTGCAGAATTTGAATTAAAAGGATAATGTCAACCTTAAGTCTAAAGGCGTAATTTCTATACAACAGCATTACTAACAGGGCTATTTTGTCGGTCAGAAAGTTTGTAACGGCAAAATTGTTATAAATTAAAATCATATGCAAACTCTCAACTGGTACTTAAAATATAAAATATCAAAGATGTCGGCCAGTAATTAGTTAATTGAGTGCAAAAGTGTTAAGTGATCAAATTGCTTTAGTAACAAGAGAACGCCGTATTTCCTGGTAACTTTGATTATACTTTGTAAGTTAATATACTGGGTTACTTATAACTAACGCATAACTAACAAAAAGGCCTTTGTGTATTAATACGATCAACTTTTACTGTATATATGGCGGTCATTAAGCCATGTCAGAACCCTTAGGGAGTTTTGAAAACTTTGACACCAGGGTTGGCCACTCTCATACGAAATTGCTTTACTCTATATCTTCTCAAATTCAAAAGCCCTCTTAGCAACAAGCCCAGCCGATATACTGGGGTCACTGACCTCACCAGTCCAGTATAATTTAAGTCCGCGAACATCAAGAACTTTAATTTCCAACATTCTCACTATTCAGTACAAATCAGCTCCATTCTTCCTTCCCTATTCACACAAACAAAATCACCCTTAAGCACCACTGAGAGGACAGAAATTGCTTAACACAACCTTTGATATAAAAATAACTTTAAAAATATGTGGCAAAAGGATCAAAATCGTTTGAGTTCACTATCAAGATTTGACAGATCAAATACTTAAGCGAAACTAATCTGTATTTGTATAGCTATTGGGTGCGAATTCGTTTGAAGTCGATATCGAAATGTTAAATGATTAAGTATGAAAATTTAATCTTTATTTTCAGTAGTACAGGGTGCAATTTCCTGTAAAGTTGAGGTCAAATAGGTCCCCCCTCTTAATCGGCAGTCGGGAGTAAACTCGAAGAATAAAAGTTTTGTTCTGTTCGTTCATTCTAAACTAGGCAGCTGTGGAACAATCGTGTCTCGACAAAAGTGTGTTTTTATTGTTCGCGGAACAATACGCGTAACGGACGTGCGTGATTTCGCAGTGACATCTGTCCTTTTATTATATTACTGGTTTTGCACTAACATGGTTATCATTAAAAAGATGAAAAATCAAGACCAAAATAATCATCTTTATTGATAAAAATTTGTTACATAACGTTATTGTTTACGAAAAAACATTATTTTTGCAAATATGTGTGTTTCTAACAAAAAGTATTGCTTCGTAATTTTTAGGCCATGTGTGTTAGTTTTGTGTCACTAATAAATAAAATCAGAAACAAAAATACTATTTCTACACGGAAAACATGCCACTAAATTGTGAACTGTTTGTTATCTGTGATTACGAAGGACAGAATAAAAAAAACCGTTATTATAAAAACTATGTGCTAACAAACTCTTGAGTAAATGTGTGACTAGTCATAAGGTATGTACAGTAATAAAATGTATTTTTCATAAAAAGTCATGGAGATTTATTAAAGTTACAACTGTTCCATAAAACGTCCACGTAGTTTCATACAAACTGTTCTACCACAAACAACCACTGACCAAAACCGCAGAAGTTTGCAGACTGTTTGCTAGTGTATTGGTTCATTGGTTCCGTCTTCCCGCTCAGAAGGTTGGACCGATTTGAATGAAATGTGGTTCAGAGAAAAATCAGACTCTAGTGTAACACGTGTAGGCTAGATTTTATCCTGGATTAACGCGGGCAAATCCGCAGGACGCCGCTGGTTTCGCTACCGTTGTTTTCAAATAAGCTTATGTGACTTTCAAGAGTCTGTACTACCACCATGCCTAAAAACATAATCATGACTTTCATGATGATGAGTTACAAACAGACAAACAAAAACACACTTTTGCTTTTATAAAATGTTATATGAATGATAAATTGTATTGTATATTTGTATTTGTTATACAGTGTTTATCACTCTGCCAACGAAATAAGTAGGTAGTGTGTCATTGTGCTATCAATTAAAATGCTTTATCTGTTTGTTTCAGATTACATTGGACCCAATTGAAATGGATGTCACAACAATAATGAATGTAAGTAACTTTTTGTCACATTTAATTTACTAACAAACTAGCCTTTCGGTGCTGTTTACTTTAATCTAGAATTCCAGATTTACTTATGTAACAAGCATGCAAAGATTTGATGAATTTTTGTTCCTGATTGAATTAATTACAAACATACATTATTTACTAACTAACCAAAAATAAAATTGAAACAAAATTAATTTCCACGCTTTTACCGGGCAAACTCGGAATCTGGCTAACGTATTGAATCCATGATTTAGCATTCCAAAACGGTTAACCATTTCATTGTAAAATAAAGTACATAACACATTCAGCTGTATGCGATATACAATTTTTTTGTTCATGATAGCAAGCTAATTTTTCATTGACATGTTACACCAAATTAACTGTAGTTTTAAATAATGGCACAAAAATATTATATTCGTTCTTAATACGTATAAATTATCAGTATTTTTATCCAAAAAACCCACAATATCTACAGCATAACCGAATCACCATAAAATAAAAAATGGCCGCCGTACTCCATCAAAAAACATTAAATTACAATAACAGTATCGAGATCGATCGGTCGCGTTATCCTCCCGCCAAAATGGGCGCCATTTTTAATTTTTGTAGATTGACTGTATGATGTAATGAAATTACCTATGAATTTCTATTGACGTATATTCAAATGTGAACATAGGTGGTCTAACTAAGTTAGTTCCATTGACAGAAATCTATATATGTACCTCTACCTACATATACTACGGCCAAAAAATGTAGGAAATATGGCGGCGCTACTAGAAACAAAGATATTCAAAATGGACCATCAAAGCTTTAATCTTTACAAAGGATATTAAGTATTTTATTTTTTGAAAAAGTATATTTTAAATGTATTAGTGGGATCTGAGGATCTGTTCAGTTAGTGTGATGTACTGGCAAGTAAATTCACGTGACAGACCTAGTCATAAACACACACACACATACAATATCAGGGGATGCTGTGTGTGTTTGTGTATCTCAGATCATTAGGGTGGTGTTTGGACATCTGGTCAAACAGAGATTATGATATTTAACGATATTGCCCTTCCACGTAATAATTTTATTATTAAACCAACAATGGGACTATTTATGATTCTTGGACTGTTGGTTGCTAACTGTTTAAGGCGTGTTAACCTGCATTAAGATAGAAAGAAAGAAAAGAAAGAAAATTATTTATTAATAGAATTAAGTACAGGTTTAAATGTAGGAGGTTTAAATGTAAAAGTAATTAGTTGAGTTGATTAGTGTTTTTATCTGACTTTTAAAAATGGGAGGTAATCAATTCGATCCGCATGTACCTCCTATATGATATTATCGGGATATTATAATCCAAGAATTATAATAATTAACAAGCTTTCAAACACTTCTAACAAATTGTGTGTGTATACTTGTGTAAATGTATGTAGGTACTTACTTAAGTATATTGTTCACAAATTTCTGATATAAGTACTTACATATTATAAGTGATATCGATATAATAATTTTTGAGTTAGATGAGGTATGTTTCAAGTTAGGGAACAGTATAAGTTACATCAAAATTGGTGCAGTAGTTTTTGAGATCATCAATATTATATTGATCATGATGATATTTTGGATTGTCCCCATTAGATCCATCGTCCAGATCCATAAAGGATCTAATTTACGGATAGACTCAAAGCGAGAATACGGAGTAATTTTTCTAATGGCTATATGTAGTTGTGGCTCAGAGCAATTACATCGGTTTGATCTTAGCCCTATCACGGCCTACTGCAATGGCTTGTTTTGAGGAGTTTTGAGGTTATTTTCTATAGATTAGATTTACACTCGCTAAACGGTAAAGGAAAACAACGCGACCAAAGCCGCGGACGCCCACTACTTATTCTAATCTTTCAAAGAGCACATTACTACGTCCACTACAGAAGCGTTCTGCGTGCCATTACACCGCGAATTGGGGTCAATTGATGTTTGTCCGTTCGGCTCGTTAGGCGGCCATATTGGAAATTATTTGGATATGAAACGCGCGACCATTTTGGCGCGAATTGACACGGGATGATTATTTCTTTTGTTTTTTTCTCTGTTGTGGTTAGTGTGTTATGTGTGTGTTATTAATACTTCACATACCTAGTATCTGAACTCCCCTAATGAATTAGTTGCGGGGGAGGCACGACCCTCAGTCAAGAGGAAATACCTACGACTCAAAGCGAGAAAGAAAGACTAAGAACATATTGGCATTTCATACGTCTCCTAGACATCAAAGACACAGTATAAAATAATGCAATATACTACCATAGACAATATAAATATTTATATAACTGTTTGATAGCTAAGGCAATTTTAACCCTAGATTTACACATTAATTATTAAATTAAAGAAAAAACACCACACAATCTCTATTCCCCTCGAACTATAATTGATTGGTCTTCAAGTCGAGAGTAAACCTCTTCTAGGCAAGCGCGCTAGATCGTAGATTATAACGTTGCTTAACATCAGGCAAGTTGTAGTCAAGCGTGAGCCTATCTCATGTAAAAATAATCATAATAATAACCCGTAGGTCACCTAGACATAAAAGACACAGCATAAAACAGTACTATATACATACAATCATCTATTCTATACTAATATTATAAAGCTGAAGAGTTTGTTTGTTTGTTTGTTTGAACGCGCTAATCTCAGGAACTACTGGTGCGAATTGAAAAAATCTTTTTGTGTTGTATAGACCATTTATCGAGGAAGGTTTTAGGCTATGTAACATCAGGCTGCAACTAATAGGAGCGAAGAAACAATGGAAAATGTGGAAAATTGTTGTTAAGTTGGAAAATTATTCATCTTTGAGGGCTTCCGTTGCGTGCGCTGCGAAAACGGTTCAAGATATCAAAAAAATATGTATAAAATAATTATTCCTCTTGAAATGATCTAAACAAAATGTCCGCAACAGTATATGTATATCTTTGAAGATTAACTCACTAGAACCGTTTTTATGGTTATAACTATTCCACGCGGACGAAGTCGCGGGCACAGCTAGTAGACAATATAGACATGACATAACAAACTGCTTGATATCTAAGAGTCCATATCTCTCGAATGTCCGCGACAACTCCCCGATAAACTTCCATTCTGACCGCTTTCATCCTTTTTTGCTATTTCCTCGTATCATATACAGAGCTATTTGTAACAGAGAAACATTTAAGCTATCAACAGTTTGCCTGATGTTAAGCGCCACTGAAGTCGACTAGTTACCAAGCTAGTCTCAAGTTTGCCTGATGTTAAGCGCCACTAAAGTCAATTAGTAACCAAGCTATACATTATACAGGCTACAACTTGCCTGATGTTAAGCGCCATTGTAGCCAACCAGTGCTAAGCTAGTCTACGGTTTGCTTGATGTTAAGCGCCACTAAAGTTTAATATAGTACGGTTGCGTTTTAAAAACTTTTCACTTGGTTTTTTTTTATTACAAAAGATATTTTCTTCATTACGATTTGTGTGCTGCTATATAAGTTTCTTCAGTTTTTCTTCTTTGAAATCCCCAAGGGATTAATTTATTGATTCGCGAAAGATATACATAATTTAATGCACGCCGAAAAGTTATTACCAAAAATTAAATAACAGAATTTGTTCAATTTATTCATTTGACCATTGCATTACTCTTTTGTTACGATGGGATCCTTTACATTTATTTGGAAATAAATGTTTTATAATAACAATAAAAAAACCAAGTAACAAAAAATTTCTATTTCTAACTAAGTACTACAAACTAAAAAAAAAGCACTTAGAAAATCTTTGAAACAGCCCAAAGATAATTATTGTTTTCTTCAAATGAATGCAGTTTTTATTGGGTAAGCACGATCAATCTTGGCTGTGGCCAAGATGGATCGTGCTTTGCTAGTGCTTTGCTGTGCTATTGCTTACCATCAGGCAAACTATCATCATCATCGGGTGCCATCTTCATATTGAAGTTTGGAGGTCAATTGGCAAAATTTTCTGCGAAAGAAAGAAAGAAAAAAGAAAAAGAAGAAGCCCAGGCAAACTATGGTCAACTGCAAACCTGTTTTAGTTAAAATGAATGTTACTAGTAACTCTGTATAGGAGTCTAAAATGGATGTGGTCAGGACTTCTTATCTGGTTCCGTCTGCTCTGAGCCTTATCTGTTACTTTTTAAACGGCTGCTATTGGCTGCGTGGCTTGATAGTTTTGACGTACAATCGAAATGTTAAGGAAGATATCAATTTGTTACAAGAAGTTATATTTTTTTTTGTAATGGTAATGTATTTAATAAACAATAAGATGAATAAACTAAACATACTACTTTTACCTATTACAGAAAAAAAATCAAGCATTGATTTTTATTGTATGGGTTACATCCTTACAGGTATGGGATAGTTTTAGCTATCAGCTTTTGAAAGAAAGAAATAAAAGAAAATCATTTATTGAAGCAAATAAGCAAATTAAAATAAACAAGAAAGTACAAAAAAAATGCATATCTGCCACAATTCAACCACTACTCAGCATAATGCTGGCTGCATAGCAACCAGCGCTGGTCTTCCGTTAGGTTTTGGATGGGTGAACGATAAACTTAATAGTTTATGCAACTACACAAATGCTTTTGTAGTTTTTTTATTGGAATAGTTAGATCTGTTATAAACTACTTATAAGTAGTCATGCCTAAACATACCGAATCTTAATCATTATTGATGTTTAAAAAAAAACGGAACTCTAATTACAACTTCTGAACCAATTCGACAAAACAATACCACTATGTAGTCTTCTAAATTCAAAACGGACTATCAAAATCGCAATATTTAACAAAAAAAGAATACAAATTCAAATTCCTTTAGATTTCATAACTACAATTCTATAAAAATCCGCTAAATTCCAAACAAAAGACTACCAGTTCGCAAAACGAACAGCATTTAAAAAATAAAACTTCCAAATTCAAATATGAGTTCTAAAAGCAACAATTCTGCTTCAAACCGTGCCCCCGTTATCGCTGGGTCGGGGTCAGCCCTTCCTATCGCCTATCGCTTCCCGTTCTGTGTTAGAAATATATATTTTATTCTTTTTTTATTGGAAGGAGGTCGGTATTGGCTTTTGTAATTATTTAAAAAGAATGTGTTGTATTATATGTATGTTTATATAAGTCATAAACATGTCACGAAATACAAAATGTCAAACTACCTACATATTAAAGTTTTTTTGAGTATAAATATCGATTGTGTACTTTCCAGCTGTAAAAACAATCTTACTAGATACAAGTTATTATTTAGATTCCTTTCCTGAATTTAGTTGTCGAACTTGTGTTTTCTGCATTAAGCTAGTAAGTTCTTCTCTCTTCTTATCTTAGAACACAAATCATGTGTCATTTTACGCTGCTTTGATTGGTCGACTCGTTTTAAAAAGATACCTGCATTTTCACCGCCAGAATAGTACAGCAGTTATTTAGGCAGAACTCAGAACTATCATGTTTTATGGTTTTTGTTTCCCGTTCGAAAAAATATAGTTCGAAAACGTTGTCAACGATGTTCCAATTTCAAATATCTGTAACGGTGTTCGTAGTTCAAGTGTTTGTTATTTTTTTACGTTTTAGCGTAAAAATGGCCAGCGTAACTTTGCAATGGTGGTGACAGTTTATATTGCTATATTTTTGACGTTTGCTGACTATTGCTTTTTGCTTTTAAATAATCTCTTAACTTTTACTCTGCAACATAAAATCTAGCTAATTTTTTTTATTATTCCTACGCTTCCCAGATAAGTTCTGTAAGTTACTCAGAATTTCTTCTGCACTTTCACATTTTAATTGTAGAAATAGCACAGCCATTGGACAGCTACAAACAGCCTCACAAATATCACCTTAACTTATAGCACCCCTCGTTTTTTATCAACATCAAAAAGGAAGGACATTACAATGTAAACACTCAAAATCGTTATCAACTATCTCATTCACAAAACTCCAATGGTTCATTCATTCGTTCCCTTGAACTAAATTCAAATTCGTGTTCCTTTATTCTCTATTCAAATATGGAGCACATTTGTAGAGGATGTGGAAAAAACCTCCTCAATCATCTATATAATAAATCTATACATATAATAAAGCTGAAGAGGGTCAAAAACCTGTACATTGAAGATATTAGAAAAAAAAATATGTTTGGGTAGGTATACTTTAAATCGATAACAAAACACGTTTCAGCAGTTTTTAATTTTTTTGTCTGGTCATCAGTGTCTCTGTTTATCTGTGTTTCTGTTTGTCTGTTTATTTAAACGCTCATCACGCAAAAACGGATGAACTTAAAATCATGATTTTTGATACATACCTAGGTTACTTTTATCCTGAAATAATTGGGTCGGATGACACGTTAAATTGTAGGTCCCAGCTGTTTGTCTAGTACGGCAGTGGTTAAGCTATGTCAGAGGCCCTTAGGGCGGATTGATAAACTCTCGACACCAAAGTCGGCCACTATCATTCGATAAGAAGAATATCCTGAAATAATGCGAGCGAAGCCGCGAGTGTCCACTAGTCATTCTTTATTTAAAAATGAGTTCTATAATACAATACAATGAGATGTGTGTCTCCTACTGGCTGCTATCGGTGACAACATCGGTCCAAATTTAAATTTCAAATTTGGAACGCAATTTAACTGATTTTACATACATGCGGCTTTCAATGGCTGCTCTTTGTTGTTTTATTTTGTACCTACTTTTAATTTCTTAATATCGAAACTCTCGACACCAGAGTTGGCCACTCTCATTCGATAAGAAGAAGAATTTCTTTATAGAAACATTACGTACATTTTTGGTTAAAATTATATTATGTACATAAAAACCAATCAATGTTTCAGTAATTTACTGTTAAAAAATATATTATCAATCCAATCGTATTTTTTAAAATGAAAAAATATATGTATGTAAAGTTTACAAAAAAAAAACAATGGTTGTAGTGACTATTTGTCTAGATATATAGCATTCTAGACATACAGACATACTAACAAACTGGTTTTTATTAAAATATGACTCAACCATGTACCCAAGTAAACGTTATCGCTGTCGCATGAAATTCAAAATAAGGATTACAATTATTCAAAATGGCGTTGTTGTCCCTCTGTCCCAGATATTTTCCAGAATATAGAATTATTTAGATCCGACCATGTTGCACCTTGAATGCTTAAGTTATTAGATCTCCATTGGAACGTTTAAACTTATTTTAAATTTATTTATACTGCTTCAAACAAAAATAGGGACTAAACAACGATTCTTAAATAAATAAAAAAATCCGGACATATCACACAGCGCCATCTAGCCCCATACTAAGCTTACGCTTGTATCACGGGTACTAGATAATGGATATACATATACAGTACATATTTATAATTATACTCTATTTACTCTTATTTTCTCATTTTTATATTTTTTTTTACAAAAAGAGAAAAATTATCTGTTTGTCTGTATGTCTGTTTGAAGCATCAGATTTGTAGCTCCCGAAAATAATAAATAAATGTTCCTTATCACAATAAATTTGTTAAACGCAAATCTTTTTTTACAGTTTCTCGTCAAAATTGTTTTAGTTATTTCGTCTCAATTCGATAGTTTTAATCAATAGCTATTTCTTTCTAGTTAATCTAACAATGAAATAATTTTATCTGTTCCAATCAATTCTATTTACAGTATTATTGTAAATAAAATATCAGTATTATTGTAAATATCTTTTACAATTTTAAACAACGTTTTTTCATGTATTTAGCTGTGTTCCAAACATCATTATGACATTTATGACTCATGAAGTTTGCGAACCTATGCATGAGAGCGAGACAGCGCTATTGCTGTCTCTGTCCCACCCCCCTCGCAGCTTCCGTCCGTTAATGACCGATGGGCGATGGGAGCGAATAGGGTTCGAACATAGACTAAGTAATCTAGAGACACGATTTATCGCACAATCACACTCAAGCCAGGCTAGTTAAATAGGATATAATCGAACCAGTCACATAATTTAGGAAATTTTAGTAATCTCATAGGGTAGAAACTACTGAAACTATTTTACTGTAGGTACTTATCAAATATTTTAAGATCCCACAAATGTACCCTAGTTTTCACTGGCAACAAATGGTTTTGATTTTTGAACTGAATCGCCGCAGCCACCGTTAGATTAGTTTAAGTATTTAGTTTTTGTGTTCACTTGGTGTGCGTTACGTCACCGCCAGCCGCAACAGAATATCAGCGCTGCCGCTGGTGGTCCTGTGCCATCAGCATTAGGCTGAGTTGCGTCTGTATTGGGGCATCACATTCTTAGCATGTAAGTTTAGTAAGTAAATAGGTTAAAGTTTCTTTATTTCAAGAACCGACGGACATTTCGTTACGTTAAGAGTATCGTCATCGGGGCCGAATAGTCACTCACAGCCGTTGCTGTCTAGGCGCAATTACTGAGGTTCGCACAAAGAAGTAACTAACATACTTATCATTACTCACATACTCTCAAAATTTTATTTTTCAAATCAAATTTAATCATTCTGTTATCGCCCACTGCTGGGCGTTGGCACATTCTTTCTATTCTTTATAGTGCATATTAGGATTAGCACTAGGATGTTATGTGTGTTGGATTCCTTCATAATAATGTGGCGTCTATTGGGTGATATCGTTGGTTTCGTATTTCGAATGACTCGCGTTCCAATTCACTTCGAAATTCAAATGGTGTTCGATATTTTTTTTAAATGATTGCTGGTCGTTAACGTGTGAAGGGCATAAAACTTTTTAGTAATGATGCGAAAAAGATGTTAGAAATAATTTCTACTGCGATTCTTATTTAGGGCGTCTCACAGACGATAAACGAATGGGGTTGAAATGTAACTTTTGACTATGTTGTAAATACTCCTGTAAAAATTTTCTTCTGACAATTTTGAGCCCATTAAAATACTTAGAAAACTGCTTCAAATATTAAAATTCATTAAATTTTCAAGACTTAACTAGAACTCTTTTCAGTTGACTAATCATATATTATGTTAAGTTCCTAAACCGCAATATCTGCTTATGTTATGAAGTTAATAGAGTCAAGTTAAATTGCTGTTGTTATTAACAACCCTGTATGTATGATTTTACTAACAATACTTTTTACACGAAAACAAACTATCGAAAAGCAGATTTTAAAATTGAAATTCGAATTTGGAACGTCAACGGACGGACGTCCGCGTGTTCAATTGGCGGCAGGATGTAACCAATCGTACGCTCCCGCCGCATGTGACCCTACTCTGTAGTCTATGGTTAAACAGGGCTACTGCTTACAAAGAAGTAAAGTCTGATCGCTAAATATGAAGAATTTTGTTCTTATCATTACTTAGATATTTCAGCTCCGCAAACGCGTAGCAATTTTAGTAGATTGTGTTGTATCCTATAGTAAGTTTAATGATTTTGGATGTCGACTTCTTAACGTATTGACAGATAAATCATTATTTTTGATATGGCTATAGTATAGTCTCAAAAATGACATAGGTCTCTCCTTGTCTTGAAACAAAGCGTTCTAAACCGCGAGCTTCCACTACTAATGTACAACAGTAATTTACTACACACATACATATGTATAACATTTAAAAAAATATTAAAGATTGTGCCCTAGATTTACAATTGCCTACTACTACCGTCTCTAGCATCAATCCAGCAACAAATCCAAAATGGCGCCCAACACACCAACCTATAACCACAAGTTATTTTAATTACCTACGAAGCACATGGGTGGCGTCGCTTACGTCATTATGACATCATCGACATGTGGTTTAGGTTTTTTTACACTTGATATTTGGACACATGTTTGGTTAGTGTTTTGGACTAAACCTGTTTTGTCTATTCTCACCACAGAAATCTACCTGTTTATTTAGATTTCTGTGATTCTCACAGATTGACGGTTGACTTGGAGCGCCCGTTACTCGGTTGTTTGATGTATTCTTATGTGATTAGCAAAGTTAGCTACGGTGTAGTCAGCCATTTGGTAGGTGACAAGAATACGACGCTCCTGAGAGTGAGATGATACATGACAGTCTAAAAGCAAGTCCTAAGACCCTGAGAGTGGTTAAAAATCATTAATCTGATTTTTCTTGTCATGTAATTTTGCTAAATACTTTTCTTTCTCGAGTCGTATTTCCTCTTGACTGAGGGTCGTGACTCCCCCTCAGAATTAATTCGTTAGGAGAGTTCTCTTGTGCAGTTCTTCCTCGGAAGACACATGTCCTCGGATATTGTGGTCCTCAAACAAGTCGGTTTCCTCACGATGTTTTCCTTCTTCGCTAAGCGAGTGCAAATCCACACATAACTTGAAAATACAAGGCATTGGTGTAAGGCCGGATTAGAACCAGGGTGCGTCTGAATGAAAAGCAGCCACTACTGGGACCGCTGAGTCACTCGCTAAATACCTATATTCATAATGTATAAATATTGCGCTTAAGAACCTATTTCTAAACAATTTAACAAAATATAAATAGCAACTTTAATAAATATAGCTCTTTCCTTTAACGAATACTTTTAGTACTTTCCTCATTATTTTTCCATGCGAGTTCAACTAAATCGCATTAGTCTATTCCGCAAACGGCAAAACAAAAATAAAACTATACCAACAATTAAATAAACCCACCTCCAACCGTCGGAGGCATTAAAAAAATTCGCATAATTACGAAACCCTTACCTCTGCTTGCTTTTGCTTTATGCCAGAAAAAAAAGTAAATAAAAAACCCGCGAAGCGACGACAAAGCGCGATGATATCGTGAGAAAGCGACCTTTTTAATTAAAAACTCTAATTTCAAAAATGGAACGGCCCGTTCGAAATTCAAATTTGAACGGCGCAATGAATATTTTTACAGACAAAAGTTGTTCGGGAGCGCTTTGTGGTTTGTTGTTTTTTATTTTGTTTTCTAGTCTATGGTTTCTGGTTTTCAAGATGGCGTCTAATTTTTGGCCATTGTCTATGAATTCATTGTTTCGTCGGTAAATAGCTTTGTGCTTGATATTGTTATCTGACTAGCTGTTGGTGACGGAAAGTTGTGTTTCGAAAACGAATCGCTAATCAAAGACGCACAATTTTATATGAGTACTTATGTACCTAATTTAACTAAGTTTGAAGTTTTAAATCCAAGATCTATGATGAGTTTTGTTGTTCAGTAGTGAAAATTTAAAAAAGTGTATAATTGAAATAGCGGAATTATTTTGTTGTTTCTTTCATATAATTTTACGGAACTATAATACTAATTAAACGATCTGTTTTTCATTTCCAAAATTAAACAGACCCTATTCTAAAACTAAATTCTTTTTGTCCACAGAATGCATGTAAAGAAAAAATCTCACGATTCAAGATCAAACGAAAAAACGTCTAAAGTTTTGCAAAGGATTTGAGATAACCATTCTAAAACAGTTTTTTTGGGTAAGTTTTATAAAATCCTTTCATTACATTTTAAGTCACAATACTTAACTTGTGTCTCTCTACACTTCAATAAGAAGAATAATAAACAAAGAAAAAAAGAAACAAGTGTAGTAAAAGTATTAACTTTGCTGATCACATACGAACTTCCCAGTAAGATGGGCTACGGTCGTTACTTACTCGGCTTAGGCCTTACGGATGACATGTTAATTGTAGGTTCCGGTGGCTTATAACGGCAATAAGAGCAGCTTGAAACTCTCAACTGTAAGGTTGGACACTCAAATTACGATAAGAAAAAGAATATTCTCATTTCGCTTCACAGTTTAAGGGCAACTCGAAATCTCTCGACACCAGAGATGTCCACTCTCTCACAAACTTACTTACTATCTAAATATATGTATATAAAACTCAAAGGTGACTGACTGACTGACTGACTGATATAGTGATCTATCAACGCACAGCCCAAACCACTGGACGGATTGGGCTGAAATTTGGAATGAAGGTAGATGTTATGACGTAGGCATCCGCTAAGAAAGGATTTTTGGAAATGCCACTTTTAAAGGGGTGAAATAGGGGATGCAAGTTTTACTTCTTAATGCGAGCGAAGCCGCGAGCACCCACTAGTAGATAGATAAATACATATAAACAAGTATCACGACCCTCTATTTATGTCCCCTGTAATCAAGGTGCGGTCAAACTCGCAGAGGTAGGGAGGATGGATGTGGTCGGGTGTGGGCTGGTGGGGTGTAGGTGGACGGTGGCAAGGGGTGTAGTTGTAGTCGTGCTGGCACGGCTGCAGCTGAGCATAACAGATTGGTTGATTCGAAAAAAAATTTTTCGTTTGGTCAATACGGCTAGTCTGTTAGGTTTTTAGACAAGTTGCATCATTATTAACAAAAGCTCATTAGAGCCCAATGCTGTGCGTAAGCCTTTTATCTTTTATACCAATATTCAAGTAAGTTAAGCTGCCCTGTCTGTAGGTCTACTTAACAGCAAATAGACGGTTATCAATTCGATCTTTATGTGTTTGTAATTGTCAAAATTAGATAAAATTTAAGTATGATGAACGATAACTTGATGAGGTAGTGTGCTGTTTTGTACTTCTGTAGTTAAGATGTTTGCCAAGAAGATTCGTTCACGTGAGGCTTGCTAAATAAAGACTCTGATAAACTATGACAAGGCAGACTGTTCTTATTTTACGAAAGAAATAGAAACTAATCGTTTTATTGTTGAGAGGCTAAATAGCTCATCAAGTTATCGTTCATCATACTTAAATTTTATCTAATTTTGACAATTACAAACACATAAAGATCTAATTACATTTAATCAATTTTAACCTTTTTATGTCATACAAAAATGTCCTACTTAGTATTATTATATTGTTCATATTCATAACTACAGTATTCACGGTAAGTACAGTAAGTAAGTAAAGTAAAAAAAAAACAAACAAACAAAACAAATAGACCGGCCCGCACACAATTAAAATTCTTTGTAAACACCCTTTGAGGGTATATTGTGTTCTTCATGTACCAATTTATGCATAAGATCTGCAACGTAACATAATAATGTAATTGAACACACAATTAACGATTTGACATTGACTTTTTTGACTTTGAACATTTGCCACATCCAGCTTCACTTCTACAACCGGCACGCGCCAACTCCACAGGAAATGTATAGTTTTCCGGACATTGGTGTTAAATTGGTCGCGTGTCTCTGTGTGCACACCCATCAGTTATTACTGTGTATTTAGCGCCCGGAGTGTGGCAAAAAAGGAGATCTTTACCGATCACCAACAGTCATCTCTCTTTTAGGCTAGTTTTGACACTTACTTTATTCTGCTAGTGAGCAATAATGAGCTTCATTTTGGTTTACCGCTAATAGTATCATTGATGAAAAAAATGATTGATACAATTTAATACTCGTATAGGTACATATAATTTTGTTATTACTTGTAATATTGTAATATGAATACTGTGATTATTTAATTTAAATAAATAAATAAATATTTCAGGACATATCACACAGCGCCATCTAGCCCCATACTAAGCTTACGCTTGTATCATGGGTACTAGATAACGGATATAATACATATACTTATCCTCTTTTTTGTAAATATTTACTTATTATTCATAGAAACGACCAGACTCAACACAAGTAATTACAAATTTTAATATGCATAGTTACTTGTGTTATGCGGGAATCGAACCCGCACCCCAGATTAGAAGGCAGAGCCACTACCAACTAAGCTAACAGAGCAGTCAATTTGACATGTAAATTTCCATAATTTATCAATAAAAATCTGTATCCGTATCTGATGTAATAAAACTAGTATTATCTGTGTAATTTTATACACGACATAATTAATGTCGTCATCAAACAAAACACGGACAAAACCGCGTGTCGCACAAAGCGAGTATTTTTCCATCCCAGAGTAGGAGTAAAGTTGAGAACACACAAACTGACGGACTGCGGTTTAGACTAATTAAGGGAGACACAGCGGAGATATACAGTAGGATAAGTTAAGTAGATAGATACACTTACACACTACACACACACAACATACACAGACATAGATATATAGTAGACATAGATATAGTGAGATAGGTACACTTTATTAAAAACCAGCACAGTACAGAAATTTACAAAACAAATTAAAACTTAAGCCTAGTGTCTTAACTGGCGACCTTATCGCTAAGAGCGATCTCTTCCAGGTAACCTATCTGGCAGGGATAAGACGCAAGTATAAGTAAATACTTACAAATATAGATAAATGTATATGTCTCTTCTAGAAAAGCGTGGATATTCATATCTCTTAAACTACATCACTGTAACTTTTTATCCCGGGTAAAATCGCGAGGCGCTGCTAGTCAAATCACACTAATAGTATAAATACGTAAGTTTGTGCGCGAGAATGTTGTGACGTCTCCACGGTCAAACGGCTGAACAGATTTTGATGAAATTTAGTATAGGGGTCGTTCGACTCCGGATTAATACTTAACAAACGTTTAATCCCGAAATAACGCTGGTAAAATCGCGTGACACTGCTAGTAGGTTACAAAAAAGCTACTTATATTACTTCTTCTTCTTATCGAATGAGAGTGGCCAACTATGGTGTCGAGTTTATCAAGCCGCCCTAAGGGCCTCTGATATGGCTTAACGACTGCCGTACTAGACAAACAGCCGGGACCTACAATTTAACGTGTCATCCACCCACTTATCCTACTACTAATTAATAAATGGCAATTTTAATTTAATTTTTAATATATCTTACTGCATATAATTACTCTATGTTAAATTCTCTACGTTTTACCTTTACATGAAAGGACAAAGGATTGTTTACCTTGGTAGTAGGTACTACGCTTTACAATTCACTGCTTTGTGGTAAAATATATGTAACAAACGATGTATCCCCAGAATTAATTCTTTAGAGGAGCTCTCTTGTGCAGATACATCGTGGTGGGCGCCCAGGTCCTTCCACGGAAGACACATGTCCTTGGATATTTCCTCACGATGTTTTCCTTCACCGTTAAGCGAGTGCAAATCCACACTTAACTTGAGAATACAATTCATTGGTGTAGGGCCGGATTCGAACCATGGTGCGTCTGGATGAAAAGCAGACTCTGGAACCGCTGAGCCACACACCAGCCACACTCGCTTTTTGCTCTTTTTGTCACGTCACGACCCTCAGTCATGAGGAAAAACGACTCAAACACAAATATGTAACTAAACAGCGCCCAGCGATGTTACAAACTTTCGTCTGTATAATATTAGTAGGAAATTAAATCAATTACAGCTCAGTCTGAACTATACCCTAGGGGGTAGTTTTGTACTTAGGTCTTACTTAAATATTATTATGTTTTTATTACGTAGATAGGGTTTAGAAAATCTCCATGTTGTTAAAGATATATTGTTGTTTTCAGCTGTACTATGACAAACATGTCTTAGTAAAGCACTGCAGACGTTAAGCTGAGTCAGAGGCCCTTAGGACGGTTTGAACACTCAACACTAGACAATTTATAGACAGGTCTTTTCATACGAGTTTGGATAGTTCTGTATGTTATGCGCCTCCCCAAATTCGGAGATTTACTTATAATATTTAAATATCTCCAATCTTTTAGCACGGTCACCCATCAAAGTAGATAGATAGATATATCCAAACCTAGCCACGATAATAATTGTACCAAAATATAAAAAACCGACTACAAAACTGATTACAGAAGCAATGTCTATTTTCACAGCAGCTTAACTTTGTTGATCGCATACGACCACCCCAATCAACATAAGTACTAAGTAGTATTATACTTTAGTGGTTTTGTAAAATAAGTGTAATCTCCACAAACTAATCACGATCATGGCGTGGAGTGTGGACCATTTCCAAATTGTTGCCGGCGAGTGTGGGGGATATTTACATGGAATTACAAGTACGGTAGAACGGATATTTTGTCAATTTTTTTTTATATATATTTTCGTACCGCTTGGCTTCGAAACTTTTGGTCCGTGGGGTCAAAGCACGAAGTCTTTTATAAAAATAAAAGGTTGAATGACATCACTAGAGACAAGAACGCTGGCTGGTTCCTTGCGCAAAGGATTTCTATAGCAATTCAGCGTGGGAATGCAGCCAGCGTTCTTGGCTCCATGCCACATGTATATATATTATTTACAAATATGTGAGCGTAAATTGTTTATAATAAAAGAGCAGACATCTGAAATAATACTCGTATTTATAGTTCACAAAACTTATTATATATTTGACGAGTTTTTATTAAGCTAAAAAAAAACCTATTGGAATATTAATGGCATCAATTGTATATCATAATTAATCATTATTTTAATACTTATACAATTGGACTTGTAATATGTAAATAAAATAAAATAAATAAAAATAAAAATAGCCTTTATTTCCCTTCATTCAATAATCAAATTACAAAATTATAATGTTATTAATTCACTGTTTAAAATTCAATATGTTTGTCGGATTTAGTTTTAAGGTTATAATTCTTGTCAAGTAATTTTCATAATGTCAAAAAAATAATATTCAGGTACATGCGACGTCAAATTTATATAATATTTAAGGGATCGTCCAACTTTGTACGCAGGCCTCCTCCAACTCATGCCATGTGCTCCTCGTCTTTATTTTATCTTTGTAATGCTCGTATATACCCATGTATTATTAATAAATGGTTTATCTTGTTTACTTATTAGTAACGCGATACTTATACAGATCTATATATTAACTAAACGGTTTTCACTCACGTGTAAATCGCGTAATCGCGTGTCTGCGTGCTGCCGCGGTCCCAGAACATACGTTCTGAAGATGGATGTCATAACATCCGAAACGCGTGAACAACTTACGCGATTTACACGTGAGTAAAAACCGTTTAGTTAATATATTGATAAAATGTCTCACGAAAGTTTTAATAATAAAATTATACAGATCTGTCCTTATTTAAATGCGTGAATGCCCGTATCTCAAAAAGCATGGATTTTTTTTGATAAATCTTGCACCGTTTCCTTCCAGGTATTTTTCACATGGTTGAAATAATACATACATGTAAATGAAATAGCAATAAATGATTTTGTATTTGTATAAGGCTAATTTAATAAAAAATCGTATCAATGTCACTAGTTTCTAAGAAATCCGTAGACAAAAGTGGATTATATGATCACAAAAATTTTAACACGTGATTAGAATATTTAAAAAAAGTTCTTACTAAAATTTTATCAAATTTTAATAATATTGCATAAATTACACACACAGCTCGAATTAATAACCTTCTTATTTTGAAGGCATTAGTAATAAAATAACATTTGAAGAGTCTTCTTTAATCATAAATGCCTTTTTTGTCTAGTAACAGAAACGCTCTGCATTGTATAATCGAATTTGTCGTTTGTTTAAACTATGATTTTTGAATTACCGTTGACTTCATATTAATAATTGACCTATAATTATGGAATTATGAATAAATGTATTGTATTGTGTATTGCTCATACATTTTGTTCACCCTATGACCACGTGTATCAATTTATTTTCTCAAAAACGGCCATTCTTTCCAAATCAGTATCTCATTAAGAGTAACCATATGGCGCCCGCATTTGAGACCGATGGGGCGGTCGATTGAATTATGTTATCTTTGTGATGACTCATACAGAACCATACAAACCATTCATTCATACATTTTATTAGTATTTTACTGGTTTTTGTTGAAAATTTTGACTACAGTTTGCTGCTCCTGTACATGAATTTAGTCACTTCATTCATTCATTACTTTATTTTGTAACGGCTAAATTTTTCGCGTGAGTCCATAACAAATAAGCAAATATTACTAATTTTGCAAATGAGATGGTGTGATAGTAAAATAACAATAAATATTTATTAGAATACTGTAGAAATAGTTATACCACGCTATACATTGAATGTTTATACAACAGTAAAAACTGTATCAAAATCGGTAACTTTTTTATATTATTATTATTATACATATTAACTAACTTCAACTTAACAATAAACAAGACATCACTAAAAAATCTCTAAAAACATAGAACAATTAAAATACAACAAAGAGCGCTTTTGTTTTATAGAATCGAACGCTCAAATCCTCTTTCCTGACAAAGGCCGCCTCTTTCATTCTATCAACGATACTTTTTACGATTTTAGCGAATGAAAAAAAAGAAGAAATATAGCTTTTTTCAGCATTTCTGTGCTTTTCATCCGTTTTGCTTTTTATTTTCAACCCGAGATGTTTGATTCCTGTTTCGCGCATTTTGTAATGGAATTAAAAACAGCGCCGCTCGGCGGCAAGTAGCGGAACTAATTCTTCATTACTCCGTCTCGTTTTAATTACTAAGCGTCTGATGATCTACTTCTTGGCTGCAAATTGGATGAATTGTCTTTTCCATTTTTTCATAATGTTTCTATTGAAAGGATGTAAAATAGTATACTAATATAATTAGCGTCGTATGATGTGTGTAAACTTTATTTTTATAGATTTTCTCAGAGTAAGTATAACATATAACAAGAAAAGTTATAGCAAATAGGTACATGCAATCATTCTTATCTTCAAGCACTAAAAATATGCCACTGTGCCAGTGCATTCGTCTGACTTTAAAAATAATTGTCATACAATATAATGTGTTTCTAATTTTATTCTTGAATATTTACTCTGCTCACTAAAATAACAAAATTAATTAACTAAAATTTCACTCATTCACTAAAAAAGAATCCACAAAAACGAACCTCAACAACCAACTCCATCTACCGCCGAGTAGCGCTAACACCTCCAATCCAACACAGATGGCGCTGTTCTCAATCAGACCCACATCAATACACCATGCATAGTTTATAAGCATGGAAGGGCATCATAACATGCTCCCTCGACGGTACATTTCACGAGATGTATCATCAAATAGGTGTTCCGAGCGAAATGGCGTCTAAAATATTCAGCGGCACGGTAACTGGTTTTGTTTGTGATAATGAACGATAGGCAGGTTAGGGGTTTGACTTTGTTATAGGAGTACCTACTGCTAATTTTTATAATTTATTTCCTCCTCGCGTCGTATTCCTCACTAGTGGACGCCCGCGGCTTCGCTCGCATTATTTCAGGATGAAAACTAGCCTATGACACTCTTACGACCTCGTACTATCTACATACCAAAAATCATGATGATTTGTTGAGCCGTTTTTGCGGGATGAGCGTTTAAAGAAACAGAGAAACGGACAAAAATTATGAAAACTGCTCAAACGTGTTTTATTATCGATTTTAAGTTATTAGTAGTACAAGCATTTTTTATATTAATTTCCTTTCATGTTTAAAAACTTATCAACGAATCACCATATTCCCTCTGCTTTTCAATTCTACAGCAATCAATTCACACCTCTCCAAGGTATTATAAAGACCATTATATATAATACCTATAACCATATATAAACTATAGACCAATACAATCCTTCAATGTAAGTGCCGTGTATTGAGCGACCAGTTTCTAAGACCGAAGATTTATGCATCTACCCTCAAATCCAGAGTAAATGTGTTTAATAGTTGTATGTTTTGGCGGTCTTGTTTGAGAGTCTCTATTATAGTAATTTTGTATGTCAATGGCGTTTTAACTTTAGTGTCGAGAGTTTGTTTTTTGTACAAGATAAGCTTTCGCCTGATATTAGACAGCGTTATGGCCTATGTTATTCGAGATCCGTTTCTTTTAAGAAACGGATCTCGATTTAATGAGAACAACTCGTACTTTGATAAATTAGTCTGTAGTTTAATGTATCAGTCAAATCACGAAAGCGTTTAGGTTTAAATATCACTTTTTCTTTGAATGCGATAATTCATTTAATGACTCTATATATGATAACTATAAAGACGAAAAAATAAGTTCTCAAAACACATAAACAAGACAAGTGTTTATTGAATAAACATGAAGAAACGCTATATTTTAATTATCAATATCACCATCAACCTTAATTTTCCCCAAAACCATCTTGCCAGCTTAAACAGTAAATTAATACAAGTGTCAGTTATTAAAAATTGATTTAACGGCAGGCCAATAACGGCGTAACGGGCGTTAACGAGCGCGCCGTTACTCGTAATGACCTCTTATGACCTTTTTCTGTCGCCTCTAAGTACTTAATGTAATTAATGAGGAATGATAAGTTTTGTGTTTTGGGTGATAGGTTTTTGGGAATTTGCCGAAGACCAACATTAGATGCTGGATTCGGGCTGAGATACAGAAAAAGCAAAGTAGATAGACGAAAAGTAGTAAGTATTTTTTTTCTATGGTAGTAGCCACACGTCAAATGTAAAAGTAAAATATTTTAATCAATATATTATTAGGATTTGTTAAATCACCCACTAATTATTAGATTTAGTATAACCACAGAATGTAGGTATAACTGAAGCGAACATAATTTTGTAGGTACTTACTTAATTTTATCTGAATTATTTCTCTGACCGGCAACTTACAATTTAACGTGTCATCCAATCACGGAAGCGACCAAAAGGCTTACCAATTTTTGGTCACCCATCCAAGCGTTGACCGCATCACCAGTTGCTTAACTATACGTGACAAGCGAAGTACAAATATGATAAATAGCCATTTTAAATTACATAACACACACTATATTAAAGTGGAAGAGTAATGGCGTTGTCCAAATTCTCATTAACTCGCTAAGTTGACGAGGGTTCAACTATCTTTCAGAAGGAGGGTAGATATTGATTGTTTGTTTGACTGGCTTTTTTATTTCGAGCCAGTTTTGAAATTTGAAACTTTTGGAATTATGTTTTTGTTGTAACATGGATGGGTTAGGATTCTTAGAATGGTTTTGATTAGGCGTTTTTCCCGATTTTTACAGATACAGATACAGATATTTATTGATAAATTATAGAAATTTACATGTCAAATTAAATATTCATACAATAGTATTATTAATCGTACTAATCAAATTGTGTAGGTATCAATGATACCATCAGCGGTAAACTTGTCATCTAGGTAGTGGCTTATCTTATAGTAAGCTTTATTTACCAAGAATGCTTTTAATTTACATTTGTATATTACTTAAGATTATAATCTAAAGAAATGTGAACCTGTTTTTAAAGCTAATATAATCATTTAACAATATGTTATTAAGTATAATAATTACACCGTATATCAAATACGGCATAAGGCATAAGTTTTCGTTCGAAATCGTAACCGAGAATATCAAAACATGACAATATAGGCGTCTTTAATTGGCGCCTTCGTTTTAGAAAAATATTTTCTACAGTCTAAATAGAATTACATTAACGATAATTTTTTTACATGACACTTAGAATTAATTTAAAATACACTGTCGTTTCCATACCTACTAAAGAAAAACGTTTACCATCGATTACTAAACAAAAACCTCTGACCGCAACCAAAGAGTATATTACAGTTACAAACCTCAGTTACAAAGTTCAGGAACAGAAATACAGATGGAGTTTTAATCCTCTTTTTGCGAACCATCGAAGACTTCCTATTCACTACATAGTATAAAGCAAAGTCGCTTCCCGCGTCTGTCTGTATGTACAGTACATATGTACCTATGCGTAATTCTTTAAAACTACTCAACGGATTTTGATGTATGTTTTGTTTAATAGATAGAGTAAATCAAGAAAAAAGTTCGTAAGTATGGTAACGCGTGCCAAGCCACAGGCAAAGGCTAGTATTACATAAAT
Source organism: Macaria liturata (assembly GCA_964023185.1). Classification (NCBI taxonomy): domain Eukaryota; kingdom Metazoa; phylum Arthropoda; class Insecta; order Lepidoptera; family Geometridae; genus Macaria; species Macaria liturata. The sequence goes on along the minus strand of OZ026810.1, from coordinate 10,207,396 downwards.
ACAACAACCTAATAAACAATGTTTATCTCTATTCAGCTTGTATTGAATATCGTTTGGAACAAAGTGGCACACATACTCGTCTTTCAATAATAAAATCTAAATAGTCTACATCTAATTTACTTACAAATAGCATTCCAAACGCCTAAATTGTGTCAATTTTAATCAGTTAAGGGCGTGCGTTCTTTTACAGTGTTCAAATTAGTTTTGGTAAGTATGGGTCAAGCTTGAAATATGTCTTTTATTTATTTTATTTAATACAAATCGTTGTATGGTTTTTGATATTTCTCTACAGTATTATAAGCTCTTTGCGAACCACTGAAAGATTTACGAGTAGGTATTATAAGTAGGTAGGTATACCTCTCGTAGCGGTGGTCAATCGAGCGATCGCGCTGCGGTCACATAACTTACGATTTTATAAGTTACAGTTGTACCAAAATGACTAGAAATGAAACTAATTTCTTTAAATATAATGTACGCTTACGTATGTTGTCACGTTAAATAAGACTGCATTGTGCTAGAAGAAGAAGAAAAGGGGACTATGCTCAGCAGTGGGCGATGATGATCAAAACTTAAGGCTTTATTAGATTACTGATCATAATATTGTCATCATATATTTTTTGGATAGGATATATGTGCCCGCAGCTTCGGGCGCGTTGCTTTGGGATACAGGCTTTGTCACTACTACTACTACTTTACTACCAAAATTCATGAAGATCTGTTGCCACCAGAAGTAAGAAGACTAATAGAAGTAAAATTACTTCTTCGTCTTCTGCATTGTAATCTTTTAATGTACTTTAGAAAGTCCGAGACATCGTATAACCTTATAAAATGGTTATAATATCATCTCCAATAACTGTCACATTTGCCTTTGTCTCCAATTGACGCGACACAAAGATAACAAGCGACAATTTAGTATGACAGGCGGATAGTTTGCAAAATCTTTTATAGTCAGCCTACGAATAATAGATACTGTGAGAATTGTAACTGCTTACAAACTGTCGCGTCGAAAATGCTTCCATATTTCATCTCTATCACACACTACTCGCATACAAAGCTTGCTCGCGATTGGTTTTGATGCCAAAAATAGCTGAGTACAGAAAATACTGTGAAATTGTAACTGCTTACAAACTGTCGCGTCGAAAATTCTTCCATGCTCTATCTCTCTACCACACTACACGCATACAAAGCTTGCTCGCGATTGGTTTGATGCCAAAAATAGCTGAGTACAGAAAATACTGTGAAATTGTAACTGCTTACAAACTGTCGTGTCGAAAATTCTTCCATACTTTATCTCTCTACCACACTACACGCATACAAAGCTTGCTCGAGATTGGTTTGTTGTCAAAAATAGCTGAGTACAGTAAACACAATTTTGTATTTGTTATGTTATTGTTATATGTGTTTTTTTATGATCGGTTAGGTACTATCATATTAATATTGGTGTAAGCCCCTCCCACCAACGGCACCAACTCGACTCTGACTGCGGGGTGGTTCATATTCTCGTGGAAATCTTTTTCGGCTCAGTTACGATCCTATAGCCTCTTTATTCGTTGGTATTCACAGTTTTATGACTAAGCGTTTTGTTGGTGCTAAAAATCTGCGATGACGAGAAATATTATACTCGTAGTAGTTAGGTAGAGCCTCGTTTGAGTGCCAGTCTAATACAGTAACATGCTCTATACTAGACCATAGTATCGCTTGTCATATGCCTCATTTTCAAAAAGAAGAACATAAATGAAAAAGGGAAGGGAATTAAAATATACAATCAGGACTAACAGCTTTCGAATTTTCATTTTGTTTGCAATTACCACATTTGAAATTGATGTATTCGTATTTGTTGCAAATATTTTAAAATTGTTATAATCTTTAGCAATGTAGGTACCTTCGCATACAAGATTACATAGTCATTTGAAAAAATTACCGACTTCATTGCCTTGATTGAACGTGTCTTAAATTCAAATTTTAAAATGACTGAACTGATAATGATGCAATATTCTCCGTTCCCAAGTTGAAACATACTTTACTTTCGTTGTCCCGAAATCTAGCATTCGCGTCTAAACAATACAAAATTTATCCAATTTTGATAATATTACAAATTTTCACATACACACAACATACATTCGGGTCAACGACATCCTTTCTTGTAGAAGTCGGCTAAAAATCAAAATCTTAGCAAACTTTAACCTCCCGCTCCACCTACCGCCGTCCACCCGTAAACTCGGCCGAGCAAACGACGCGACCAATCAGGCGGCGCATGAAAAATACTCTCTCACGTACCATTACACCGTGTGGCGAGTTATTCTAATAAATTGAGCGGCTGGCGGTGACAGCTCGCCCAACATGGCCGCCGTGCTGCTTTACCGACGGCAGTTGTGGTGTCTTAATAAACCATTGCTATTTTCTATAAAGTTGGCTAGTAAATTCATTAATTGAGAGTTTTCAAGTTTCATGTGAAATGGTTTAACGATTTTAATGTTATGGCAGAAAGACTGGACTCGCTATGTATTATTAGAAATAAGTAGATATTTCGTTAAATCAAATTGATTGCTCAGCCAAAATGGCCGCCGTGCTGCTTTACCGACGGCAGTCGGGCTTTAGTTGTGTCTTTAACAACTACTTTATAGTTTTCGTAAAGTAAATTCGTAATTGTGGTGCTGAAAATTCAAACCGCCCGAAACACTGATATATTTTAAAGACAGCCGTGACTACCTATGTATTTATTGATATTTTATCAGAATCAGATTAGTTGCTCAGCCAAAATGGCTGCCGTACTGCGTTACTGACTCTGTTAGTTAATTTAAAGATTGTGGTGTCTTGACAAATCTTGATAACCTAGTATTAAAAAAATACATGCAAGATATGCGCACGCTTGAGTACAACTTTACTCGCCTCATGTCAAACAAGTCTAAGATCGCGCTTGCCTAGATGAAACCAATTAACTCTCGATTAAAATTACAGGTTAAAATTATTGATAATTTCATTATGTAAGTATTATCCTTAGATAAATAATTAATAAAAGATGTCTTCTTGTTCCAGATCCCTCTTATGTGCGGAAGACCAACAGAAGAAAAGAAGAAATATTTGAAGAAAGGAACTTCAACTCGGAGTCGATTGCGACGGGACGACTGCCGCATTAAAATCAAAATCATTTATTATTGCAATTCAATGGGTACAAAACAGACAGATGGTAAAAAACATTAAAATAATAATAACATTCTCCTCAAGTTTACCTTGCGGTGTGCCACTAACCTATTATAAAAAATAAATTAATATAGGTATTTGTAGGATTTTGTGCAAATGCACAAAAGGCCCTTATGGTCAACATGGAAAAAAGAGACAACTAGGTATATTAGCTTACTTTACTCTTCTATGGTCAGTCATCAGGAAGTGATGTATGCAAATTTTGACTTCAATATGGAAAATGAAAGTAGGTTCAAAATTGTAAGGAACTAAATATTTAACTCCTAACGCCATTTAGCAACTCAAATAGTTACGCTACTCAGCACAAGATGGCGCTACTATCTTAGCATGTAATGTTTACAAAATAATCACAACTTTCAATGTTTGCCCGTTGGTTTTCTAGTCTAACTTTATCTCTTTTAGTTTAGATCTTTTGATCTTTTGTGTCTGAAATAGAAATATATTATAAATATTTATTCTAATATAAAATGTTATGTGTCTAAATTCATCTAAGCTATAGAAGATCTACTAAGAAGTCAGAAGAAAGAAGATATCTCATACATAGTTGACGCCCTTGTCATTTTTCTGGCCCTGTGTGCCTTATACGACTGGACGGAGAACTGATAAGGGCGGCCGCTGTGTATATACTACGGAAGAAGAAGAAAAATAGAAGACAGATATGAGGCTTAATATAAAATAGACGAATGAAAAAGTGTAACAGTCAGATATTGTGGTGAAATATTCAACTATTCTCGTCTAGGAGACAAAAAATAGTAACAGTTTTGTTAATCTAAAATAATAGATCAATGATTCAATAAATAGGTTGGTAGAAGTTACTTGTGACTAATGAGGTCGCCACTTGTCAGTTTTTTCAGTCTTTTTCTGATGGTTACAAAATTGTAAGTTCATTGTTTTGAAATGATAATACATTTTTAGACGTTTTTGCCAATCTTATAACCAATATATCTCTGTTTTCTAAGAGGTAATGCATGCCTCACCATGGTCTATAAATAAATGATATAGTACATAAATGACTGTTATTATAACAACACTAAAACGTTTCGGACTGTCCCGCGATTTATGGACTATTTTAAATAAGTAAGAGAATCTAAGAAGAAAGAAGAAGAAATTGCGACTATCTTTCAGTTAAAGTTAATTCTTACTTGGCTCAAAGATAGTTGTTTTAAATCTACAGTAAAGGACACACGTATCGGAAGAAAATACTAATCCTCTTTTAAGTATGTAAATTATCTAAGTATATTTTTAGTACCTACACCGCCATTTACATTTCTACGTAATGTCCATCCAAAAGGTTGTCTGGAAGAAATCCCCTGAGGCAATAAGGCCGCCCAACGTGCAGCACTTTAATATATTATGTATATTTCGTAATTTATTCTGTTTTGTAATTTCTATGTTTTATGGTGTATTAAAGCAATATGTTATTCTATTCTAAATTGGTCCAAACTTAATATTTTTTTGTCAGCTTTGGTTGTAAATATGTAGTTAGTAAGATAGATTATAAGTAATTTTTAATGTATAAATAGCAAAAACCATGGTTGCACGTTTCACGAATAAATGTGTTTACTATAAATGACGATTTTTCTTTTCTTCCCATGAAACCTTAAAATAATGTTAGCAATTAATTAGATTCTTTCAATTTCAACAAAAATCCCTACAACCTCTTATGAATCAGTTTATAGTTAGCCACTCCCACCAATATTCTAAGTGGTTGTATCACACCTAATACCTCTAAGTATATATGTATGTATACTATACATATAAAACGTAAACAACAGTTAGTGGGCTAGTCTGTTGCCATGGTTACGAAATCCATAACAAAAACTAAAGTAAGTTATTTACTTAGGAATTTAAAGGTAAATGAGAGTGGTCAACTCTGGTGTCGAGTTTTTAAACCGCCCTAAGGGCCTTTGACATGGATTTAGTACTTTAGTCAGTATAAAATAATAGTGTCCGTAACTCGTACTATGCGATTAACAAAGTTAAGCAACTGTCAATGCGGTGAGTCTTTGGATGGTTGACCAAAAATTGGCATTCCGTATGGGTGTGTGAGTCGGATGATTAGATAAATTATATGAAGATTTTACATGTAAAAAAATAACTGAGATTTTCATATTCTTTATTTATTTATTTTCTTTTTAAGCTTTTTGAGCTTTATAATTAGTGCATCCGACTCACGGACGCACTAGTTATAAGATCCGTGCTGTCATAGTAAAGATGACGTTAAGTCATGTTAGAGGCCCTAAGGGTGGTTTAACAAAGTCCTCATTATTTTCTTGAATGTAATTTTAGAGACATTTTACACTGTCGATTAGGATACAATTAAGTACATAGGTATATAAAACTGAATTAAAAATATTTTTTTTCAATAATTAGGTAAGTACTTTCTTAACACAAAAAAAAACAATGAGGCTAAGTAAATAAGAACCTCCTTCTCTTTTAAATCTGTTAAAAATAACTTCTGATTGAGAATCACTGTATCTACAAAAGTAAGTACATACATAGCATAGTAAGTAAGTATATGTATAGAAGCCATTTAAACACTTATAATATAGGTATACTATTTAAGGAGTGGCTTAGACGTTGCTATGGAGACTAAAACCCATACAAAACTTTACCACGCCTATATTTTTAAAGTTAAAGGTTCGTGAACCGTGGAAGAACCTGGGCGCCTACCAATTAATTCTGCGGGGGAGTCACGACCCTCAGTCATGAGGAAATACGACTCAAAGAGAGAGAGGTTTCGTGAAGTATGTAGGTACTAACACAGACTACAGAATTACAAGTAGCTATAAAAAAAGAAGCCTTCTTCTTCTTCTTATTGAATGAGAGTGGCCAACTCTGGTGTCGAGAGTTTTCAAACCGCCCTAAGGGCCTCTGACATGGCTTAACGACTGCCGTAAAAAGAGACCAATGCAACAAAGCAAACTGTGTCATCTGTTTATGTAGCGAATTTGATTAAAATCAGCTAAGCCTACAAGAGCGAGTGTGGCTCAGCGGTTCGAGTGTCTGCGTTTCATTCAGACGCACCCTGCGAATCCGGCCCTACACCAATGACTTGTATTATGTGTCTTCCGTGGAAGGACCTGGGCGCCCACCACGATGTATCTGCCCAAGAGAACTCACCTAACGAATTAATTCTGCGGAGAGTTACGACCATCAGTCATGAGGAAATACGACTCGAGAAAGGAAAAAAACAGATTTGTATCGAAATGAAGCGCCATCAAAACTAATATCGTTTAAGTACTTAGATAACTACTACTTCCACGGAAGACTTCCGGTTTCCTCACAATGTTTACCTTCACCGTTAAGCGAGGTGCAAATCCACACATAACTTGATTATACAAGTCATTGGTGTAGGCCCGGATTTGAACCAGGGTGCGTCTGGATGCAAAGCATACACCGGAACCGCTAAGCCACACTCGCTTTTACCTCTCTCTGTTACCTATGATTTATTTGTTAGAAATCGGTTTGAAATAAGTATGCATGTATAACAACAAAAGTTGTTTTGTGCTATTTTACAAAAAAAAAACGGAATACTATCGAAGCCCGAGCGCAAAAGGTAGGTAAGTCATTTTCAATTAAAATATAAAGAAAACATTATAAATGCAAAAAGCCGAATGCAAAAATATGCCAAATCTATTGATACTGTATTAATTATCGAAATGCACAAAAAAGGCTGTTTGTAAATAAAAAAAACCTAATGAAAAGCTTGATTTTTGAATGAACAAAATTTTCGCGTTGAAGCTGCATTTTTAATTCAAATGAATGTAAGTGTTTGACTATTCGCGAAAATATAACGACTTTTTTGTTGCTTTTTATTTTTTTCGTGAATAGGTAACATTTCGAACGCCCGCCGTTGAGTGGCTCTAAAATTAAAGGGAAGGGACATGACGAGAAAATATCGATAAAAAATTCGATATATTCTTTTGAATTCTTTAACGTTTTGTTTCTCTACTGAACAATTTAATTTAATATACAAACGGAGATAGAACTAATATAATGAGTGCATTATCTAAGTAAAAAACGGAACAAAACTACCTAGTTGGAGATAATTCTAATTGAAGCATACTGCCAGAAATCATATAGGTATTATTTGATAAAGCCCTTTTACAGCCATTATTATTTTGTAATTATGTTATACATAATAAATAGTAACATAACATTACATTTACATTTGTTTGTAATTATTGTTATTTTGTTTCTAATCTGATAATTTTAATACTAACTGTATCTACCTACTTCATTATTAAGTCAAAAAAGTCTTTCGTATTTTTAATGAGGCAACTTTAAAGTCATGATCCTTAATAGAGAAGGAGCTGGTTTCCGAGACACAGATAATTTTCTAGTTCGGAAGCCAGAGACTTGAAACATTTTGTGTCTTGTGTATATTTTTGTCAATAATGAACTGATTGATTGATTGATGATCAAAATTAATACTACTTAATCATCGACAATAAAATACAATAAAATATAGTCCCACATCCCTACTCTAACACGAAGTGAATGCCCAAAGTTTGAATGTTTGTATATTTTCGTACGTTCATACGTTCCTCTTTAATTTTTATACAAATAAATAAAAAATAGGGCGCGTATTTGAACTATTTTTGTACCTATTTGACTTGATGAATGGCGTTTTTTTGTAAACAGATTTTTATAAATAGTGTTATTTATATTTATTTACAAACAGCATTTTAGCACCCATTTTAAAAGTGTTTTTTATGCTTGATAGGCTTACGCTTGACTACAACAATCGTCTGAAATTGCCTGATGATAAAAAACAAGCAACGTTGCAATCTACGAAACGGCATTTGCTATGAAGAAACTAGCAGGTAAGGTTTGTTATACGTTGAGCGTTTTTTTTATAACTAAAACAGCTGACACTTGACCATAGTTTGCCCGATGGCAAGCAATAGCTATATGGATTGTGCTTACCAGATAGGAACCGGTTCACTTTGCAAAGATTGTTTAATTTTTTTTTGTAGTATTGGCTTACGTTTGACTACAGCCTGCCTGATGTTAAGCATTGCTGCAGCCTAGGGTGTAAGACGCTTACCTAGAAAGTACCTATTAACTCTAGATCTGAACCCTGGAATTTGTAATAAATGTTTTGTTTAATTGTAATTGTTAATTGCATTTCGTTGCATCATGTGTACGCTTCAGGCTGCACTTATATCGGACAATGATTTTCAATTAATCATCGGACATTGAATCGTGGTTTGGTAACCTTAATGTAGTTTCCCGTAATTTTATACAAACTGTTGTATAGTCAGACTCCTCTTTTTTGCCAGATTGGTTAACTGTAAGAGATAGCTTTCAGCGATAAGGTCGCCAATTAGGACACTTATTTTAAGTTTTGTTTGTTTCATTGTGTTTGTTGGTGTTTAAAATAAAGTGTTTTCTATCCATCTAGGTATCTATCTCTTTTAGTCGTATTCTTCCTTAATGACGGTCGTGACTTCCCCGCAGAATTAATTTGTTATGGGAGTTCTCTTAGGCAAATACATCGTGGTGGGCGCCTAGGTTCTTTCACGGAAGACACATGTCCTCGGGCCTCGGGTATAGTAGTCAGCCCCTAGGGTAGTTTAAAAACTCTGACTTCAGAGCTAGCCACTCTTATACGCATCTATCTATCTATCAACGCACAGCCCAAACCACTTGACGGATTGGGCTGAAATTTGGCATGCAGGTAGATGTTATGACGTAGGCATCCGCTAAGATTTGAAGAAGGATTTTTGGAAATGCCACTTTTAAAGGGGTCAAATATGGGATGCAAGTTTTACTCCTTAATGCGAGCGAAGCCGCGAGCACCCGCTAGTTAAACATATAAACCTTCCTCTTGAATCACTTTATCCGTAAAAAAACTGCGTTTAAATCCGTTTCGTAGTTTAAAGATTTAAACAAACATACAGACATACATATGGACACACGCGGGACGCGACATTGCTTTATACTATGTAGTGATGATGAAACATTATAATTATACAGTATACAATATAGTATATAATATATTATGTATTTAGGGTGGCTATAAAACAAGCGGACTCACTCAAACGACGATACGAGCACCTGAGACGGGCTGCTTGCACCACGCCCAACCCCTGGGTAGTGCTAATCAATGGTTATGATAATTTAGTCACATAAATATCAGTATGTTATATATTAGGTATGTTAAATAAACACATAACCTTTATTTACAATAATAAAACATAAAAACAAGGGAAGAAAAACTAAACATACTACTTACTTACATCTAACTACAAACTTAAAAAGGGGCACTTACAAAATCTTTAGGAAAGCCTAAAGATAATCCAAAGTGCTCCAGCCCACTACGTATATGGTACGTTTAATGTGCTGTAATTGTAATAAACGTATTCTGTAATATTTTCGTATTTTTTTCACTGTAGGTATAAGTTTTTTACAAAGATGTTCAGCACCTAAATATGTAAAACTGACGGATCCTTGCGGATTGCCAATGATGTGGAACAAAAAAATATTATCAAAATCGGTTCATCCATTTTGTAACTTTATCCGTCACTACGTATGTATCGTCGCAACGTATCCGTAAAGAAATAATAAACACACATTCACACACACACAACTTTTGTCGATACAATAAATAGTGTGAACTATGCGTAGGTACCTACAAAAAAAAAATAAGAAAATCTTCTGTATCGTTTTATTTTACTCGTGTTTTAAATTTTTAGGTTATACCTGACGTCAAGTTACCAGTTTACATAATATAAACAAAGATAAGGAATGTAAAATGTACCAAATCCTAAATACAATAAGCAACAAACGTAGTTCTATTCCAGCATCGGTTAGCGTCTAACTGATAGTTAATTAGACAGTGGAATGATATCTAGATTGTAGTCGGTTATTTAATTAGAATGTTGTGTAATGTGCATAGAATGTTATACATTGTTTTAACTTTGTTCTGTAAATCTTATTAGATAATGATTCCAATCTAGGGGTTGCGGGTTCGATTGCCACGTGACACAAGTATTAATGAATTTTTAAAATTTATAATTACTTGTGTTGAGTCTGGTCGTTTGTATATATAATAAATATGTATTTACAAAAGAAAAGTATATAAATAATATATCCGTTATCCACGACACAAGCGTTAGCTTAGTGTGGGGCTAGATGGCGCTGTGTGCAATATCCTGGAATATTTCTTTTATGTCCTGGAATGATATCATTTTTAATGGTAAAACTTGCCTGATGTCGAGCGAAGTTCGCATGATAGTAAGTGCTGATGTATTTGCCAAAATACTAGTACATCATAAATGTATTATAAATGCATATTGATGTACGGAAATTGGTATAAAGTGACATTAAACGTGAGTAAAAACCGTAATAGTTACATATTGACAAAAATGTCTCACGATAATTTTTATAAAAAAAAAATTATAGGTATACGCTTTTTTATTCATTCATTTATTGTTTAATCATTTTTGTCATTAGTCTTGATGCAAAAATTTGACGAAGTCAATTTCTGTTCCTCACATTATATTATTTTATTAAATAACTCTGCTTGTTGACGTAAGTAAACATTTTAATTTTTTTTTGTCAATTTATCAAACCGGAAAAAATATGCAAAAATAAAAATATATGCTAGTAGGTATAAAAATTAAAAGCCTCTTGTTGATCAGTACAACCGGCCCTCGCTAAGAAGTGTCGCGGCCGAGATGGAAAAACTTTCCGCCGCCATATTTATTTAGGTCATTAATTAGACATCACATTAACCGAGTTTAGGAGAAGCGGACCTACTTACATAAGATATACTAAATTACATATTACACTAATATTATAAAGGCAAGGTTTGTGAGTGCGTAATTTGTATGTTTAATAAGAAACAAACACTCAAACATACATCCACACTTATATACACTCTCAAACTTTCTTCTTAATAATATCACACTACGACCCTTATATACTACAATGGCGGAAGTTTGTGCGTGTGTGTGTTTGGTTTTTTTACTCTCAAACGGGTGAACAAATTTGAAGGAAATTTGGTACGGAAATAGACTAGATTCCGGAATAACACATAGGCTACGGGCAACGCCGCGTAGCACTACTAGACAATAACAGCGGATTTGTTACACATTTTTAATATTTTTAAAGACTATAAAGGAAATGCAATAATATCTTCTATAAATCATAATTCACTTGTAAGTACATAAAAAAACATCTTCAATTTATTTATTTATTTATTTATAAATACAGACCAACAAAAATCATTCTGATCCTTCATTCTTAAACTAAAATAATTGATACAAGTTCTCATTCAGAAACTTAAACTTACCCCTTCAAATAAATATAGCCTAGACATTGTATAGAAATATGTATGTGTGTATGTTTGTATATGTATCCTATTTGTCGCGAGAATTAATAAATATCTACATATAATTTTTTTGAGCAAGAAAAACATACTTTACTGAACTTTGGTAAGATTGAGAAATGCGTGGAGTAGATTTTTTACAAAATATTTAGCCTATACTTTAAAATGTATCACAGAAAATAATCAAATCTAAAATAAGTTAAGATATAGAAAAAAACTTATGACATACATACTTAATAAAAGACATTAAGTATACTATATTGGGATACCTTAACGAACAATCCGACTTCTTTCAAATATCGTTCTAATGTTTTGTAAAAAAATGTATTTAAGTTGTACATGAACAATGCATATCTATCAAAATGTGTAAAACATAAATTAGGCAGCCATACTTCAAACGAAACCTTTTTAACTGATATTCATGAAACTTAGGTACACCCTTATCAAAATTTGTATATACCTAAATAAATCTGTGCACAATACAATAAATAAATAAATACACTTTTGGCACACTTGTTTACTTAAATAGGTATCATATATATAGTAGAGTAGGTATGTACGGCGGGTGATATGGATTGATGACCATATTTTTATGTTGTTTAAAAAGCCTTTCAATAATTATATGTTCTATTTCCCTCGGACTATAATATGTCGATCTTCAAGTCGAGAGTAAACCGGTTTCTTCTTAGCAATCGCGGTAGATCTTAGATTACAAACTAGCTTAACATCAGGCGAGCTGAAGTCAAGCGGGAGCCTATCAATTGTAAAAAAAAACTTTACACTGTAATAAATTTTCTTAACAATCCTCTCCACCCCACCCCTGTGCCGCACAAAAATGCGCATCCGGCTCCTCTCTAGCCTAGGGCTGTACCAATTAGCGAGTTCCGCAGCACCAGCATTGTGTCCCAGCCCTAGCTGGAGCGTGTAAACACTAATGATCTCAAGTTTAGGACCCGAGTATATCTAGACTAAATCTTTTTGAAGCCTATACGTTCTTTCCATTTGGACAAAATTATGATGACCAGCCCCCTTAGAAAAAAGGCGTAATTTAGAGAAAAAAAAAATTTAAATAAAAAAGTGAGCGTACTGTTGCATACTTATGGAATAGAAAGACCAATGTATGAGAGTGACGTAACAATTCCCCCCGCGGAGCGCGTCGCGATGTCAATCCCATATATTGGTCTTTCTATTCCATAAGTAGTATGCGCCAGTACGCTCACTAAAATACGCCTCTTGTCTATGGGGGCCGTTTTGGGTCACACCCTGGTTCGAATCCAGTCCTTCACCAATTTGTTTCTGAATGTATAGATTTGCACTCGCTTAGCAGTGAAGTTAAAAAAAATCAAGTCCAAAAAACCCTGAGCTCATCTTTTTTGAGTGAGCGAAGCGACTTCTGATTAGCGAAGCACGTTCCATTTAATTCGGACTACTTTCACCATCATCAGTCTGTTTTTGCCCACTGCTGAGTAAAGGCCTCTCTCCTTGTCTTGTCTTCTTCTCTGCAGAACTACAAAAAAAAAATAGGATCTTAAAAATGCAAATAAAATATGTCTATAGAATAGAATAGAATAGAATAGAATAGAAAATCATTTATTAAGACAGTCTTCAAACATACACACACACATATATATACAATAAATAAATAAATAAGTCTGCCTCAACACAGCCCCAACTCAGCATAATGCTGATTACTGGAAGTAATCAGCATTATGCTGAGTTGGGGCTGGCTGTGACGTCACGTACGAGACAATGATTAAGTTTTAAATAAATGAAATGATACAGCAAAAATAAAAAATACAAAATAGATACAAGAAACATAAACCTTAAATATAGCAGATACTTATACACGAAATTTACACACTAACACTTATTAGAATGAACTTAGCTAATCTATGATTACAATTAGGTACATTACTACAATCGCGCCCACCACGATAAACATGCCCAAAAAAAGTTCTTCTTCAATGAACCAATTTACGAAGTAATCACAATTCTCAGCTCTTAAGAGCGAGCTCTAAATTTTTTTTGTGTGAGCGAAGCGAATCCTCGAATTTTCTTTTTGACCATCTTGACAAGGTTATGACTAAATCACAGTTTTTGATTGTTTAGATCTGCCCCTACACAATGACTTATTTTGCAAGTTTGTGTGGATTGGCACTCGCATAACAGTGAAGGAAAACACCGGGAGCAAACCGACATTTTGTAAGTGCCACAAAATCCGAGAAAATCTGAGCGCCCACCAATTACCACCACTTATGTATTTACTTATCCAAGATAGATTTCCAAATGCACTGTAATTTTGGGGGCTAGATGGCGCTGTGTGAAAACATTTATTTATTTTTTACTTAAATTTTCTATAAGTTGTCATGTATGTTTAATTTTGCCTCCTTTTTTGTCACATAATCACCTTAAAAATGACCATGACGAGTGGCGTACAGAAGAGATGCCTATGCTCAGCTGTGAGCGATAAAAGGCTGATGATGATGAACCATAAAAAAACAACTAGCTTATTTACTTACCATGAAAATAAACTTTTAGGTCATTAACCTGTACCTAGCAGGAACTAAGTCTAAGCTAGGTATATCTACTTATCTAGGTATACTTAGGTATATTACCTGCGTGCTGGCGCATGTTTGCGTGCAAAATGAGCTAAAGTAGAAGACCATATACACGTGTAGGTAGGTAGGGGTTAAATTAAAAATGTTGTTTAGTGTCTTTGTAGTCTAAAAAATTTCTGGTCTAAAAGTGTATCGAAAAAAGAGCAATTTTTAAGAGTATTTTTAAATAATTGTTACTATATACTTAGTACATGTTAGTATTATTAAGTAGTACTTTAGATAGCTTCTATGTTAGGTACTCAGGTAATGTTTTAATTTTAGTTAAACTTTACAAAGAAAAATGCACATAAACATGGTATTATTAAATAATAAAAGAAAAAATGTAAGCTCCTAAAGAAGTCTCACACCGCAGTAAAAGTAATGCTCTCAAGTAATGCTAGATGTGGGCGCCTGCGATACAAGTTTCATACTTAGTGCAGGGCTCACAAGAGCACAAATTAACCTTTAAAACCCTATTATTACGCACAGCTATGTATTATTCTAAGGTTTCATGTAATCGTTTATGTAAATAAATAATTTGAATTTGAATTGAAGTACCTAACTCGGGTGTCAAAACTTATGTCAAACCGCCCGAACAGCTTCTGACATAGTTAAACGTTTGTCATTCTATGACAAACAGCCAGAACATGCAATTTAACGTGTCATCCGACCCATGGAAGCGCCCAAAATGGAATGTCACTTTTTGGTCATTTTGGTTGGTTTTGGTTTGACTGACCGCGTCGATCGTTGCTTAACATTGATAAACGCATACTATATGTAGATACAATTTTTTTTACGTGGCATTGGTTTACGTTTGACTACAGTCGGCCTGATGTTAAGCATTGCTGCAGCCTAGGGTGACACACGCTTACTTAGAAGATATATGTAGGTATCTTCTAGGTAAGCGCTTTACATCCTCTAACTCTAGATTTGAAGACTCTAGGTACTCATGTAGTTTTTTTATTAGTTGAAATTACAAAACTATTTTTCTAACCACACAATGTTCCATTGTTACCTCCAACTCGCAAATCAAGTAATTTCGCATTGTGTCTAGTCTCAGTTGTTTGCGAAAAGATCAAGAATGTGCATTTTCAATAATGGCCGGATCATGCTGTATTTACTGGATATGTCGCGGGCGGTTGTAGTGGAAGGTAAGGTTGGGAAATGACTGATTCTGAAATTTACTAACGTATTTTGGTGTTATTGACCATTTTCAACTTAAAAGAACTGAATAATATTTTTAATAATATTTTCTTAAAAACAGATTTTTACATAACAAAATAAAATTTTTGTATACTTACGTAGAATAGATAATTTATTTTAAGTAAATTATCAGGGTAAGTTTGAATAAGATAATTTTACAGTGAACCAATGAGAAGACGCTTCTCAAGATAAAATAATATGTTTTGTTATGATATTAAGTAGATAGATAGAAAATTCGCCATTGTAATATTTGTGATTGAAATAAAGACTCAAATAAATTACTAAGTTAAATATTAAACAAGGCATAACATATACTAGAGTCACTAGTTTTTTTAGTATTTAATTTATATTAATCTATTCAAATAACATTTAAAATGAGTCATTACGTGCGTTTGGTAAATATTCAAAATTCTTTAAAATTCACTTAAAATTCGTCACATAACCTGCCAACAATCAATATAACCAGTCGTTTCCCATCGTGCCTAGTTCCCCACCCGCCCCGCTGCATGGATATTCAGCTGCAAATCCAGACTTATTGCGAGTCTAGTACTGGATCATTCGCGGCTGCACCATTGTTAGTACCTAGATATTTATAGAGGGGTTGAAACCACTGCGAAAATATAATAATAATAAATAAATATTTCAGGCCATATCACACAGCGCCATCTAGCCCCATACTAAGCTTACGCTTGTATCATGGGTACTAGATAACGGATATAATACAAATATACTTTTCTTTCGAAAATACATTATGTTCTTATTATACATAACGACCAGACCCAACACAAGTAATTACAAATTTTAATATTCATAATTACTTGTGTTATGCGGGAATCAAACCCGCACCCCTAGATTAGAAGGCAGAGCCAACCAACTTAGCTAACGGAGCAGTCGAATATATATAGTCGAATATAATGTTTAGCCTTGATATCAGGCTATTAGGTGGAGTTTAACTTTGTATTATTTTATGTTATTATTATTATTTGATGATTATTAATATTTTTTGAAAATGAATGTACTTAATTAATGTGTAATTGTTCAAATATACCACCACTTTCAGGTTGCAACGGAGCGACGTATCATTATATTATTTGATATGTTGATAACTTGATACAATAGGATCCTGAGCTATTACAAAGCAACGCGAGCGAAGACGCGGGCATCTACTATCTCATCATCTTTTTTTTTATGTGGGATAGGTTTACGTTTGACTACAGCCTGCCTGATGTTAAGCATTGCTGCAGCCTAGGGTGTAACAGCGCTAACCTAGAAATACCTATTAACTCTAGATTTGAAGACCCTTAGATTGTAGTTCACAGGAAACACGGCTTCTGGTAAAGTGTTCCAAAGCTTATCATATCAGCCAGTTTTCCCCCATCGCTGAGCATAGGTCTCAGGACATGTATACAAGGTCAACTTTCTATTTTCTATTTCAGTACATACATTGTAGGTCCCGGCTGTTTGTCTAGTACGGCAGTCGTTAAGCCATGTCAGAGGCCCTTAGGGCGGTTTAATTAACTCTCGACACCAGAGTTGGCCACTCTTATTGGAAAAGAAGAAGTACAAACATGCTTCACTATCGACTACAGTGTCGCTTGTGTAGTGTCGTTTCAGACGACTTTCAATGCCTGTTATTCTCTCTCTTGAGTCGTATTTCCTCATGACTGAGGGTCGTGACTCCCCCGCAGAATTAATTCGTTAGGGGAGTTCTCTTGGGCAGATACATCGTGGTGGGCGCGCAGGTCCTTCCACGGAATACACATGTCCTCGGATATTGTGGTCCTCAAACATGTCGGTTTCCTCACGATGCCTGTGATTAGTACCTACCTAAACTGTCAGGTGTATTTTTTTTTATTATCCAAAAAAAAAATTTACTTAGCAAATAGTGCGATCATCTTTATATAAATCGTCAGTAGTAATAATTTAGGATTAAAATATGCATTTGTAGACATACTCGGTTTCTTTCAACAAGTCGACTCGAGCCTCCTCTGAGCCTAGGTCTTACTAGAAATGACTTGAGACCTAGATTTTAATTAAACCTAGGATGAGACCTAGATTTTACACAAATAGAGTCAAACATGCCTGAAGTTAAACCCAAATTTATTGTACATAGGATTTGGATGTAGGAATATTACCATTAAAAAAGAAACTCGTATGTGAGTGGCCAAAAAAGTAGCATTCCGTTTAGGGCTCTACCGTGGGTCGGATGACACGTTAAATTGTAGGTCCCGGCTGTTTGTCATAGTACGGCAGTCGTTAAGCCATGTTAGCAGCCCTTAGGTTGATTTGAAAACTTTGACACCAGAGTTGGTTGGAACTGTCATATTTTAATATGACCTTACCTACTTTTTGTACGTCAAATAAAGAATGTCATAATACACATTAGAAGCGAGTGTGGCTTAGCGGTTCCAGTGTCTGCTTTTCATCCAGACATCCTGGTTTGAATCCGGCCCTACACCAATGACTTGTATTTTGTATTTTCAGGTTATGTGTGGATTTACACTCGCTTAGCGGTGAAGGAAAACATCGTAAGGATAAATGAGAATATCCGAGGACATGTGTCTTCCGTGGAAGGACCTGGGCGCCCACCACGATGTATCTGCACAAGAGAACTCCCCTAACGAATTAATTCTGCGGGGGAGTTATGACCCTCAGTCATGAGGAAATACGACTCAAGAGAGAGAGAATACACATAAAAAACAATATGTGATATTATCTTCTAAAATCTCTTACTTACCTGCTGTAAAGCAGCATTATTAAATAATCTGAAAAATAAAATAAAATGGAGAACATTAAAATCTAGCCCATCCAGTAAACCTAACTCCACAAAATACATTCACCCTTTTGCTACTTAGGTTTCAAGTTGAATAACTCAGTTCTTTTCAACATAATAAGACCCACCAAGTGGAAAATATCTTATTTACGTCATGTTTCATATTTTACTCAAACATTAGAAACAATAATAGTTTCCTTGGTACGGGGCTAGATGGCGCTGTATTTATTTTATTAATTTATTAAACCGAGATAAAGACAGGGGTGAAATGGGGTATTGTTATAAATTTGACGTATTTGTATGCTATCTGTCTTTATGTTTATGTTTGGCATCCTAGTTTCCTACGAATGAACCGATTTTGATAAAGCTACTTTTTAAATGAAATGTGATGTATGTCCATAGATAAGAGCATTTCTTATTACTGTTCTTAGCTACAATTTATATAGTAACGTCATGATTTAGCAATGAATATAAGGTATTTTTTTACAAAATATTTAGTTGGTAAGTACAATTTTTTTTACAGAGTTAAATTTATTCCAAATTACTGGTAGAAGTACTATACGCCTAACTTTTATTAACCATCATTATTACATTGTATAACATTTCTTTTTTTTGTTAAAACCACCTTTAACTCATGTAAGAAAATGCATCCAGAATATCTTAGATAACGCTACATCCGAATGAAACCACTTCTTCAGAAACTTAAACATTTTTAACACCAAATCTAACCACTATCTAAGATCACTAAATAGTCTATATTTCTATATTTGTGGCAAATATTCTTCCTCTCAATAGCAATGGCGCTGCATGTTTAATGGCGAAGTATTTCCCAAGAGATTATGGTGTTATTACGGTGCTATTTTGTAGCATAGCTCAAGCATTGTTTTCGGGCTTATTTTTAGCTTGTAGTACCTACTGATTGTATGATTTTAGATGAAAATTATTATGAGGGATTTGAGACCAATATTGGTTCTTATTACAAAACGTGGTTTAAATATTTGTCCAGAACTTTGGAAATATGCAGTCCGTTCTAGTTAAAAAAATAAAAATAAATAAATAAATATTCCGGGACATTGCACACAGTTATTCAAAATTTGTTTTCCTTTGTCTTAGTAATCAAATTATCAAAATGTTACCAATGATAATCAACGTTCTGATTTGAAGTTGACATTTTGATTGTTTGTTTGTGATGTTTGAACAACAAGAACCGACTTTTTATTTCCAAAGCCCTGGACTAACATTCATACCGCGTTTTGTAATAAGACGGAAAGTTTGGCTCTAGAATCGAAAACATTGTAAACATTTACAATATACGTTGATAAGATTAATTGTTTTATTACCTATTGTATAGATTTAAAGTCGAAAAGAAGGTATTTTTAAAATATTTGATTGTTTCATATGAAAAGGAAACTTAGTTACAAAAAAAAATTAAGCAAGCTTTACAGCAGTTTCTCGCTTTTCTAATTAATAATATATTTTTTGTTCCTGTGTATGATGAATAAGTATCTGCATTAGTGACATATTGCTTCCATGCATAATAATTAATGACACACAATCAAATTCAACCATGTGCTATTGAAGCATGTATTATATTCACGCCATCTATACGTTTTATTAGAAACTACTTCAGGCTTCTGTGGTTTTTATCTGGAATCAAATTGGTGGCATCGAATTAGGTCAAACCAAAGCTGCACAAACTCATGACAAAAATAATTAAGAAACACACCCTAAGCTACGTTAGTTTTGCTACTCATCACGAGATGGCAGCACTTCTGTAACACGTGATTATTTTTATACACATTTTGCAAATATATACATTTTCTATAAGTTAAAAAAATGTTATGTCATGTTATTATTATGTCATTATTCTGTGGTTATGTTATATCTCAAATTTTATGTTGATCATGGGAGTGTCTTATGAAATTAAATTCTGAATATAATATAAAGGAATTATTATAGGAACTACTTATACATATAGATAATTGAAATATAAAACACAGACATAATTAATTAGTGTTTATTTTTATTAAATAAATTACAAAAATAAATAATTTGTTTTAGAAATAATTGCTACAGTACATTGTACGATATTCATTATTTACTAATAAATGCAACTGTATTATTAATAAATTATAAAAAATGTAGCATCGACCGATTTCAATTTTCATAAATGATTGTTACTAAAAATAAATATGTATTGAAAATATAGTCGGTCAAGGCCTTAGCTAAAAAATGACATCAAAATACGGAATAAAAATTATAAAATGAAGATGTTGTTGTACCTTTGTTCTTCGTGGAATATTTTTTTTCTATTTCAAAATATAACTTACTTGCAAGACCACTTTTAATGTTGTTTTATGTAACAGTGAATATTTTGAGAGATATTAATTGTACAAAGTGCATTTTTTTGCATTAGTAGTTACTACTCTACAATTAATTTTGTATATTCCCTATCCACAAAACAAATATAAGTTATTATTTAGCGTAGAATACAGTTGTTCAGTACATTGTAGTCGAATCTGAAGCCTTGTTCATTAACGCCATCTGTCACCAAGTTGTCAGAGTGGAACATCACGAACAGAGGACCGGCAGGTGTCGCTGTGGACAAGAATAATGGAGATTTATTTATTTGCAAGTGGACTGCGGCTTCGCTCGCAATAAGAAGGAAAACTTGCATCCCCTATTTCACCCCTTTAAAAGTGGCATTTCCAAAAATCCTCTCTTAGCGGATGCCTACGTGTCATAACATTTACCTACATTCCAAATTTCAGCCCGATCCGTCCAGTGCTTTGGGCTGTGCGTTGATAGATCACTATATCAGTCAGTCAGTCAGTCACCTTTGAGTTTTATATATTTAGAAATTTGCAAGTGGAATCTTGCGGCTTCGCTCACATTATTTCAGAATAAAAAGTAACTCATATCTTTCACAGGACCTCATACTACCTACATACCAAAAATCATGATGATTCGATTAGCCGTTTTTGCATGTCGCGTTCAGTTTGATAAACAGACAAAACATCTAGAAACTGCTGAAACGTGTTCTGTAATCGGATGTTTCAAGAGCTGAACATAAATTATAACAAAAGGTGAAGCCCAAACTAATGATAGAACTTGGAACAAAGCTATTAACATATGTAGATAACAGTTACAAACATTAAGTTTATCTAACTACAGCTCCATCTAATAAGCAAAACTAAATAAATATGCTTGGTTAGTGTTAAATCTACAAAAGGCTTGCTCTAAAATTATTGCAACATGTCAATGTTGCTAGATTCAATTCTTCCCTCTTCAGCCATATTTTAAGGGTTGTTTCAAAAATTACTATATTTCTTTAAAGATAAAAAGATTATGCTGATCAAATCTAAACTAACATGCCTTAACTCTTCCTTTAGTTATTAGACTTATTAGTTTATGTAAGAACAAGAACCTATATTCTGTTCAAGCAGTTGTTGATGACAGTGTAGGTGAATCGGAACCCTTTCTCTGGGACCCCGTCTGTCACTAGGTTGTCTGAAGCGAACATCAGAAACAAGGGGCCGCTAGGTGTGGCTGGAAAGTAAAGTATTCTAATATAACTACACTTTTTATAGAGAAATGTGTATGGATTGACGTATGCCTTATGGAGAAGTTTGCAGACGTTGATTTGAAAAAGGACTTTGTGTATGGAGCTAGGACTGTTTCCTCTCCTCTGTCCAAAAAATGACTTATTCTTGCATGAGAGTATGAAATAAAATCTAATAAATGATGATTAGAATGAAATAAAATGAAATGAAAATCAATGTCACATAGTCACTACCTCGTGTAGGCTGTATTGTTATCAGTAAAGAATGAAGACGAAAGACGTTTTACCAATGAGTCAGTTCTGTGGTGGAGATGCTCTCAGTAAAGAGGAACATGACAAAAGGAGCCGGAAGGACAAAGAAGAGAAATGACGAAGAGGAGATGTTAAAGTAAAGAGGAAAACAACTCATAGAAGAGGAATGAGTGAAGAAAAGAAAGAACGCTGAAGAGAAAGACGAGGAAGCGAAAAAATGAAAATGAGAAAGAAAGAAATAGAAAACATCGAAGAAGAGAAAGAAAGTTGGAGATAGAAAAATAATGAATCAGAGAAACAATGAACACCAAACAAACTTAAAAGCTGTCTCTGCCTTCGGCACGAGGAGGTAGTCCTCTAACTGAGGGATGCCCTGAGTGATTGGGTTTACTTGACAGTCTGTATCCAGGTGCAGACACTACCAAGCTTGGCTTTGTTAAAGCAAGGAAAGAATGGAGAAGTAGAGATCTTCCTCAATAAAAATATAAGGAGTCATGACTCTCAGTAATGGAAAACACGACTCAAGAAGGAAGAAAGGATCCAGAAGTAAAAGGTTGAAGAGAAGAGAAATAACGAAGAAAAACAATGTATAACAAAGAAACTTACAAGCAACAATCTGGTTAGTTGCCGAAGCTCCACAGAACTTGGTCCCTCTCAGTCCATCAGCGGTCTCTGCCTCCGGTATGAGGAGGTAGTCTTCCGACTGAGGGATTCCCTGAGTGACTGGGTTCACTTGACAGTCTGTGTCTAGGTGGAGATTGTCGCTCGATCGGTAGGCTAGCTCGAAGCTTGCTGATGTTAGCCTGTGAACAAGTACACATGCATAAGAAACGATATGATGGTAAAGTAAACCATTTCCGTCTTATTACGAAACGTGGTTTAAATATTAGTCTAGAACTTGGAAATAAAAGTCGGTTCTTGTTGTTCAAACATCACATACGAACAATCAAAATGGCAACTTCAAATTGGGAAGTTGATTTATCATTGGTTACATTTTGACAGTTTGATTATTATGACAGTAGACAAACAAATTTCGAACAGCAAAAAACAGACTGCATATTTTCAAAGATCTGGACTAATAATTAAACCACGTTTTGTAATAAGGCCTTTTGTAACTTATAGAGTGTCGTGAATACATTTTTAATTGAATCGATATAGAAAACAGTGAGAGTGACTCGTTTCTTAGGGTCAATTATTTACTAACACATTTGGTTAAAGTAAGGTTGAGTACCAATCTAATGAGTATTTATTCAAGTTATTCTGAGCACTATGATTTTAGCAGTCTATACCTAGATACTAGAAAGAAATGATTGAGTAATATACTAAGAAAAATAAGAATGAAGGAAAACAAACACTACCTACCTATAATAGTTTACACGAAAAAGTAAATGTTCTTACGAAGTAACAAAGTTACATAAATTTAACAAACCAGAATGCGAAAAAGCAGAAATAAAACTTCACTCACTAAACACCACAGACGTCAAAGATCCTTCGGAAGCAGTGGATTACAGCCAGCTTGGGAAATTTATCAAAAAAAAGAAGCAAAAAAAGAAAAATAAGACCACTTACTTGGCTTAGGGATCCTCTGGGTAGAATTGAAGATAGTTAAAGAGACCTTAACGAAAACAAGAAGGAGAAAAGGACACAAAACTCATATGACTTAATACCGCAGACATTAAAGATCGTCGGAGTAGTATTAAAGACAGTTAAAGATACCTTAATGAAGCAAGAGAAGAAGAAGAAACAAAACTTTACTCACTTAACACCACAGACGTCAGAGGTCCTTCGGAAGCATGTGGCGTATCTAAGGTTGGCGATGTAGGGCCCGGCTCCGCGGTTGTAGTTAAACGACTCAAAGGCACCTGAACGGTCGGGGTAGTATTGCAGGCAGCCAGGGGGAGCTGGGGGAAGAAATACAGTTGATAAGGATAAACCATTAGGCTAGAATGAGAGTGCACCTATCTAATAGCTAAGATAGGTGCACGAGCGCTAGCGCTTTGCTTGTGTTTGCGCTAGCAAACACAAGCAAACCTATGTATCGTCAAATAGCTTTATCACTATCATTATTATTCCAGAAAATTATATTTTTTATTTATTTTTATTTCTTTATTTCTTCATTTGGGTTAAAACTAAACTTAGTTTTGCACACTTATGAAAGTCAAAATCTAGTAGGTACATAATAAATAATGCCAAAGGCATACTAAAAAAAAATGCATTCAAATTATAAAAAAAAAATCAATTAGAATTGTAAATAAAATAAAAAATATCTTAACTAAAATACCAAAATAAATTGAATAGGTACAATATAATATAATAACAATCAGTAACAATCACAATACAATTACAACCGTTCAACCGGCTTTTTTTATTCAATGCAGCCGTGTCAATATACAGATTATGCCATGTCTTTTTGTCTTTCAAAAAGTCTCCCGTTGAATAATATGCTTTTTCAATTAAAAGTATTTTTACTATTTTTTTAAAGTTTCTGTCATTCATTTCCGTTATACAATTTGGAAGAACGTTATACAATTTGATAGCATTAATTTTATATGATTTACCAGTCTTTGTTAGTCTGGTGTGGGGTAATGCGTACTTGTCTGTATTACGTGTGAATTTAATGTTGCGTTCTTTGTAGTTCGGTAATTGAGTTCTAGCATACAAAATACAGGCAAGTATATATTGACA
The DNA here is from genome assembly GCA_964023185.1 of Macaria liturata. Lineage (NCBI taxonomy): Eukaryota > Metazoa > Arthropoda > Insecta > Lepidoptera > Geometridae > Macaria > Macaria liturata. The sequence continues at coordinate 10,182,782 of OZ026810.1, read as the reverse complement.
AGGCATTGTCAAAATATTTGATGTTTTAAAGCGCTCCCTCAGAGATTCTCTGGTTCCCAGTCCATTAAATGCCCTCTTTTGCATTACAAAAACGTGTTTTATGTCTGCCGCATGGCAAAATTCCATAGGACATAACAGAATGAAAGTAGCTGAAATAAACTATTTTCGCGGTTTGTACATCCGAGCACTGTCGTATTTTTCTGACAGCATACGCTGCTGAACTTAATTTGTTACTCAATTTTTCGATATGTGGTCCCCATTGCAATTTTGAGTCCAAAGTAAGACCTAAAAATTTAGTTTCTTTAGCAAATGATAAGGCTGTATTATCGATTTGAATGGAGTTCATACGTCTATTATCGACGAGTGTAAAATTAAGACAGTTTGTCTTTTGGGTATTAAGAGTAAGATTATTTGTGCTAAACCACTTTGAAATATGACTCAAATATGATATAACCCAGGGGTCTTCAAATCCAGAGTAAATAGGTTTCTCCTAGGCAAACGTGCAACATTTTAGACTACAGTGGTGCTTATCAGGCAGGCTGTAGTCAAACGTACGCCTAATCCGTGTAAAAAAAAAATCACATCAAATGAGTTCTATGTTATCTCGTAATCTTTATTACAATAGAGAATTCAGCATTCCTGATAAAATTAAGCTTTGAATATATAAAGACTTTGGACTAATGTAGGTAGGGATGATTTAAAATTTATACCATCATCCATGCCATCACTAAATGAATAAATATTATTATTAATGATCATTTTATGACAATCAAATTTATAACTACATACCACACTGTGTTTTATTCTACCAAAAATTCTTCCAAACAAACTAACAAGATAATACCATGACATAGAATAATATATTGAATATGGCAATTAAGGTGTTACTTCATCATGACGTATTTTAATGTAATTACCAATAAGATATTCATCTCTGTCAGCGCTGCTTGTGAACGGAGTAGCGGGCAGGGAGTTGGTGATGGCATCCAAAAGACCGTCGCGGTATTTTCTGGAAATAAACAGTTTAACTTAAAAATCGCTTCAAACGAATGAATTTCACTGTTTCATAAAGTTCTGGTAAGCAAGTATGGTTCAATGGCAAAATCTCAATAGCAAATGCGTCCGTTTTGCAATCTCAAGTACGCCGGTTCGATCTCAGCCCTTCACCAATCACTTGTTTTTCAAGTGATATATGGATTTGCATTCGATTGGTGGTAAAGAAAAATATCGTGAAAATTCGTGAGGAAACTGAACTATATGGTATATATAGGTGGAATAACCTGGCCACGATGAATTAGTCCAAGATAAATATCTTAGGGCCTTATAACAAAACGTGGTTTAACTATTAGTCCAAAACTTTGAAAATATGCAGTCCGTTTTTGCTATTCTAAATTTATCTGTCTACTGTCATAATAACCAAACTGTCAAAATGTAACCAATGATAAATCAACGTCCCAATTTGAAGTTGACATTTGATTGTTTATATAATATGATGTTTGAACAACAAGAATCGACTTTTTATTTTCGAATTCCTGGACTAGTATATAAACCACGTTTTCTAATAAGGCGGTTAATGTATTAATTCTACAGAGAAATTTCGACCCGCATTAATGAGGAATAAAAATAAGTCTTAGGTACCCACGAAATAGAGAAAACAATAGAAGTGCCCTTATAACTACTTAGTACTGGTACTGGTGTCGCCCAACTCACACACAAGTAAAACAAAATATACATCTCTATTTGATAAATTAATTGTGGCACAGGCAGGAGATACAAGCACCACTTCCATTGTTTGTTGTTTCCTGTGGTCTTACCCAAGAGTATTGAAACATTCAAGCTGAGTGACTTTGATCTTCCAAGTGGCCTGCGGGAGGTGGGGCTGTGTGTTTCTGTCTGCGATCTTGAAGTTGATGCGGATGTGACGGCTGTTCACGGAGGCGTTGACGCGTATGTACACTGGAATAAAAATAAAAGGGAATTTTAACTCTAGTATTTTCGGAAATCTAGATGTGGACGGCGTAAGCTGATGATGATGATTTTCGAAAAAGTTTACCAAGGAATGAAATTGGATTAGATTAGCCGTTCTTTTTCTTCTTATTTTATGAGATTGGCCAACTCTGGTGTCGAGAGTTTATCAAGTCGCCCTAAGGGCCTCTGACATGGCTTAACGACTGCCGTACTAGACAAACAGACGTTTAAGCATTTTATAGAATATAAATGCATAGATTCTGAAGAGTGAGTATCGTTACGTCGACAATTTTCAAAACATCTTAAAGGTCTCTGTTGTCAGTTGATTCTGTGTAGGTATAATGTCTCCATCTGAAGAATTATCGCAACGGAAGTACTGAAGTTAATTAACGAATATTGCAGTCCATTAAAACACGAGGACGTCAATTAGTATTATTAAAAGTAGCCTATGTGTTAATTCAGGATTTAATGTATCTCCAAATCCGTCAAACGGTTTGAGCGTTAAGAATTACAAACTTACACACACAAGCACGAAAAAACATTAGCCTTTGTAATATTCATCACCATTATCATCATCTACCGCCTTCTCTATCCCACTGCTGAGCATAGGCCTCTCTTTGAATGTGCCAGCTGCGTCAATCTTGTGCAGACCTCATCCATAAAGAGCCCGCGACTCGTACAATGTCGTCGACCCATCTCGCTGCCTCACGACCCACTCCTCGCCTGCCTGCTCTTGGCCACGGTAAAGGTTTTACTCCATCTATTGTTGTTTCGTCGAGCCACGTGCCCCGTAGTAATACTAGTGAAATATAATTTGCTCAAAACTCACTATGTTGTCCATTATTATCTCCGCACAGCGCTGGCAGGTTGTCAGAGTTGGCTTGCAGGTTGGTGACCTGGAAGATGTCGTTCCTGCAGGTGTAGCCTGGACGCTGGGTGACGTTCTCTACTGGATCCACCTGGTGGGAGGAAGTGGGTTTGTTAGTGTGTTTTGTATATCTATGGTTTGAAAAAATGTCTAAGTGTATAGATACGAGTAGATATAAAGATAGATAAACTCTTTATTGTAGACACTTTAAAAATGAACAGTACAAAAAACAAATTATAGTATAGAGTACATAAGTAAACATGACGCTGGTGTTCCACCTGGTATGATAGTAGGAAATAATTTTGTGAATCGTGTTTGTGTTTCGTATGTCTGGCAGGGACGGTTAAAAATAAAGTGTCCTAGGTTAAATTTTAAATTTGCACTTTAGCTATTTCTATAAATAAGTAATGGGACATTTCACACAGCGCCACTAGTCCTATACCTATCTAATTTTATCATTAGTGAGAATTACAAACAAATACAACTTATTCACCAATATTAATCTATAGTAAAGTTTTTTTCTAAAGCAGTATGATAAAAGTAAGACGCTTTCCTTACCTTACAGAAAACACCATTGTAACCGTAATAAAACTTTGAATTTTGAAACTCAATGTTCGCACGCTGAGTTTTATAACTGTCACTAGTATCTAAGTAAGGATGCTAAGATGATAGTTCCAACTCACAGTGGTAGGTGGCGCTAAATTGAAAGTCTCGAAGTCGATCCTCATCTGGCAGACATTGTTGTTGTTAATCTCCACGTTGTAAGAACACTCCATGCCTGATGACTCCTTGCTGAGAGGTGGGTTGATGAAGACTGCTACTTTAGTGTTGGTGCGGACGTCGCAGGCGTTTACTGTAATTTGAGAAAAGCGACATCTGTTATTAATACTTTTTAACACTTTTAAGCAAAAACGGTCTCATTTACTTGACAAAAACGGGCAAGTTTAGGTACGTTCCTACTTCCGAGTAACTTGTCTGTTAATAATCTAGTGCGAAGTTTAAAAAGAGGGTAGATTTGTTTTGACATGTTTTATAATAAATAGATGTGCATTCTGTGATATATGAATTTGTTTTTTCTACCACCATCTTGTAAATCTCACCATGATGATGGATAAACGATTTGACGGTATAAATCTTCTTTTGTTAGAATTTTAGAAGAAGTTATTTTTTTACGTGGGATAGGTTTACACTACAGCCCGCCTGATGTTAAGCATTACTGCAGCCTAGGGTGTAACACGCTTACTTACCTAGAAGATACCTGTTAACTCTAGATTTGAAAACCCCTGGGGAGTTTAAGGTAGGAGGTCGGCAGTAGAGCGAGGTTAGTAAGTAGTTTGATTTTTTGATGTTTTGAAACTTTTGGAAGATATTTCTTTAGTTTTTGTTTTATACTTACAAGAGCAGCAAGTGGCAAAAACGCCACAGAATCCGATGGCCTTGCCTCCCTGCGTATTACACTGGTTCCTTGATAGACACACTCCGCCGGTAGATCTGTCGTTCCCGAGACATTGTTCTCCGTTGCCCACGGTGAAAATACCGCCGGCGTTCTGACGACCAGCTAGGAAGGGGAGGACTGTATTTATTATTATAGCAAGTGTTACTTAATATAGTATAAAAAGTATACGAAATCAATGTTAACTAGAAATTAACAACAGAATTGACATTCACATTGATGTATTGTAATATACTGACATTACTGACATCTAAATTGTAAATTCTAAAAAATTGAAATTTGCTCGCCCTATTTGTGGAAATATAGCGCACTCTTATGTATATAATACCATCTTTGTGAATACCTACGCATTTCTTGCAATAAATAAAAGAATTTAGATTTTTCGGAATATTGAATTCCAAAAACGTGTCATTGATAGAAATAGTAAATAATTTTGCAAGTAAATATGAACTAATAACAACTATATAAAGTTACATACCTTTGCTTAGCCATCTCTTTTCTTCATAGTATTCGAATTTAAAGAAATCAACCAATTTATTTAAGTAGGTACCTATATATTTACAAAAGGTACAGACACAAAATGCAGGCTAAAAGATTACAACCAAATATCACTGTGACGCATAAGACTAAACCTACAGTACAATTAAGTCTGTACTCAACACTCATGTTGGATTCTGAGAGTTTTACATTATTTTTTTATGAAAAATACCAAATTGCCAACTTACAGTCACCTAAACTCATTATTTTGATAAATTACAGATCACCTCACTCACCAATCATATAAGTTCACGCTTCTATTATTGGCGTTTCGTTTTCTACTTCGAAAAACGTTACAGTACTTAAAACAAAGACATGATAATAGTTTTACTTTCCAAGAACAAGAAGAGAAAAAAAAAAAACTACTTACATCTATTTATTTCATAAGTGGCGCCGATTTCTGCTGCGGCGAAAAGCAGAAACAATCTGCATAATAATTTCATCGCCATTTTGTTTTTCTTTTGTTAATCTGAAACAAACAAGTGAAATTTAAACCCCATGATTAAACTATATATTTGTATATAAATACATACACAAGATTAGTAGTAGTAACTATAAAGTATAAACTTTAAGTGGCTTTAGAACCAACCACTATTGTTCTACGAGTTTTAGGCCAGCTCAGCTTGCTAAGCCATGTCAGAGGCCCTTAGGGCGGCTTGATAAACTCTCGACACCAGAGTTGGCCACTCTCATTCGATAAGAAGAAGAATTGAACAATAAACGATATTCTGATTCTGATAATTAGTGTCAAAACTGGTGGCCTTATCGCTGGAAGCATCTCTTCTATTAATGCGTGTGGTCTATCTTAAGATATTTTAATTCTACCTATTTCACAATAAACCGCTATGATTACCACCATATCATTACAAACCCATAATACTGTACCACCAGCAAGAACGCCCATAAAGTATGATATTAATGTAATAACACACATTAACATGAGGAAGTTGTATCATTAATGTAATAGAGCTTTTTGCATAAGTTACAGCTTTTAGATGACAAGAGCTTTAAAAAGCCTGAATACGAAGAAAGCATTAGTATATACAATAAAGCAAAAGAAGGTAAATAATCTGTACATAAAAGATTTAAGAAAATCGTTTGGATATACTTTAAATCGTTAACAGAATACGGAATTATAGATATTATACGATATTATATTATTAGCAATTCTTGGAATTGAATGTTTGAATAGAAATCCTGCGGCTTTGCTCGCTTATTTCGGTATAAAAATAGCTTATGTCACTTCCGAGTCTTCATACTACCTACATGCCAAAAATCATGATTATCCGTTCAGCCGTTTTTGCGGGATGAGATAAATAAACAGACAAACAAACAAAAGTTCTATAAAGGTTGGATCGTGTTCTGTTATCGATTTAAAGTTTAAAAATAATATTTTTCTCGAATATCTTCAATGTAAATGTAGATATGTAGATTTTTGACCATAATATAAAACATACAATGTACAGATTTTTGACCATATATAAAACATACAATGTACAGATTTTTTTACCATATATAAAACATACAATGTACAGATTTTTTACCATATATAAAACATACAATGTACAGATTTTTGACTCTCTTTTGCTTTATGATGTATATGTATAGATATAAGCTTAATTAAATATGTAGAAGAAAATATATATAAATAGATAAAACTTTATTAAAACACCAACAAACAATTTAAAAAAAACACAATGAAATACCCAAAACTTAAAATTAGTGTCCTAATTGGCGACCATATCTCATGATCTCTTCCAGGTAACCAATCTGGCAGGGATCAGGGTGTAAAATATAAAATAGATGAATATAGATTACTGTTGTTGCAATAACAGTTTAAAAACTTTTCCTCTTTCGTAACAGATAGAAGCGATTAGTGAAGGCAGTTATATTTAAGTACAAGTATTGACAGTCCCGTTAACCAATAGCTACTTATTAATATACAGGGTGTCGTAAAAATAATGGATTTACTGTTATATTGGTACTGTAGTTACAGTTACTCATAACTTTCGAGAAAGTTTAAATAATGGTTCATTTAAAAAATCAAACCGATCCTTGAAAATATATCTTTTTCTATTTAACATTAGGCAGATACTGGGTAGTTTTTTAAAAAAATCGTTTTAATTGAGAGATATTCAATCTTACTTCTTATTAAAGAGTGTTTTTATTTCTATAATGCGTCCTTATTTGACAAAGTTATAATATGGTTAAAATTATACAGCACCGAATATACTTCGATAATATAACAGTGATGTGTTTGTGATTTGTATACTGTATCTTTATATTGTTTGTATGTGGCTAAGTGTTTTTTAAAAAAAAACTGCACCCATATCGGTCCATACGTATAATAAAAACTATTCAAACTAATTTTTATAGTACAATTGACTCGTTCTCCCAAAAGTTCAATAAACAACGCGAATTTTCTAAACATAAGATTAAAATAAAAAACATGGTTTGCTAGTTATACCGAACACCCTGTATAATTTAACCTACGGTTAAAGCCAAACAGTTCATTGAACTTACCGGTTACTAGATAATATTAATTAACCGACTTTTGTTTGACGGACTCGAGTTTGATTGATTGTTGCGGAAGAGACTTATCTTTATATTTGTCGATATTAGTTATAACACAGGTTATAATAACATCAACGGTATTTACTGTATAGTACCGCTAGTGTACAGGGAAAGACGGCTTTTGTATGAATAATAACTAATAATAAGATATGTAAACCCAGCTGTTCCATAGAAAAAGTTAATTGCCTGGGCCAAAATGTATGAAAAACCGTTTTTTTGGGAATATTCAAAAGTAACAAATACATATTGGTTGCTTTTGATTTTTTAACACATACTACCAAATCCCATCCCTATGGTATCTTCATACCAAATTTTATCGAATTCAGTTCAGACATATACCTAATCGTGATAAAGTTGGTATCTAACACACACAAACGTATGTAAGTAAAAAAGCCTAGAAGATCATAAATAAAACATATGTACAACACATAAAATGTTAGAAATTCCACATACACAACAAAAGTTCATACATAAACGAAATTACACGCAATTTCTTACACCTCAAAAGCTTGAAGCAAAAAGCTTTTCTAAGCTCGAAGTTACCAATAAAATACCGAAACATCTTTTCTGTCAAGAAGTTTGCAATAAAATTTTATAGATGGCGTACGTATGCATTGTTAGATAAACTCGTATTGAGATGCGTTGGAAGGAATTTCACAAACTGTAGTTTTGTTGAATAGCTCATTTCTGAATAGAATTTGTATGAATAATCTTGCGATCTTCAAAGCGAGAGTGAATCGGTTCTTACTGGGTAAGCACGCTCCATCATAGACCGTAATGATCGCTTACCATTATGTGAATTGTAGTCAAGTGCAAACCCATTCCGATTAAAAAAAATTTTAGTTGAGACTTGAGTAGATAAATAAAATTTTTGGACACAAAAAATCAAGAAAAACACATACAAACTAGTGCCATAAATAGAAGAATAGTATAGAATAGAATAATTTTTGGAAACCGGATAAAAAAAACTATAAAGCTCAAGTTGTAAAAACACTCATAAATGGGTTTTTCTGTTAGATGAGATTAATAGTATTTATTTATTTTGTTTTTAAAATTCTTGCAATTTGAAATAATTCACACAAAAATAAATTGCTCAAAAATATGCGTATTTTCAACGTATATCTCTATCACTATATAATATAAAGCAAAGTCGCTTCCTGCGTGTGCATGTATGCTTAAATATTTATAACTACACAACGGATTTTGATGCAGTTTTCTTAATATATAGTGTGATTCAAGAGGAAGGTTAATAAAGCGTGCGAAGCCGCGAGTAAACACTAGTATACTATAAACAAATATGTATAGAGTACGTTCGTTTCTTGTACGGCCCTGCGGCATTTCTACGGATGTTAATTATAGTAGCAATTATAGTAGGAAGGAATTTAAATAACCACAACTTTGTAGTACACGAGTATTATTATATAATAGGTAATATAAGTCCTACAAAAAAAAATCTGTCTTAAAAAATGTTATACTCACAAAAAACAATTGAAATACTATCACTACATATACTAATTATTATTTTATTTATGCGAAAGTGGTGTTACTGCCGTAAATATTTGTATTATAACTTAAAATAATAAAATATAAAAACAAGGGAAGAAAAACTAAACATACTACTTCTAACTACTACAAAAAAAGGGTTTTTTGTAGTAGTTAGAAGTATTATATAATACAAATATTTACGGCAGTAACACCACTTTCGCATAAATAAAATAATAATTAGTAGCACTTAGAAAGTCTTTAGAAAACCCTAAAGATAATCTAAGTGCTCCAGCCTACTACCAGAGGGCAGCGTGCCCAGCATCCTGGCCGCATTACCACGCTGGATGGCAAAAAATATAATACTTAAAATTATAATATTTTATTGCTAATATGCTACTATGCCATTAAATATTTAATGAGTACATTTATTTATTTATTTATTATTTATTTATTGCACACAAAACAATTATTATTTTACACACTGTTTTTGTGGTATGAATTCTTTTGTATTTTGTAATGTTTATGTTACGTAAAAATGTATTGTTTAAATTGCAGCATATTCACAAACTTCTCTCGAACAAACCACTTTGCATGTTTTGGGAAACTAAATTCCATAATAAATAAAATATAAATAAATATTTCAGGACTTATTACACAGCGCCATCTGGCCCCATACTAAGCTTACGCTTGTATCATGGGTACTAGATAACGGATATAATACATATATACTTTTCTTTTGTAAATACATACTTATTATACATAGAAACGACCAGACTCAGCACAAGTAATTATAAATTTTGGAGTTCATAAGTACTTGTGTCATGCGGGAATCGAACCCGCATCCTTAGATTAGAAATAAAACATAAATTCTGTACTGCCAGAACCAACCAATAGATATATACTTTTTAAACTTGGTATATAGGTTACATACAATATTATTATCCAAAAAATGGATAGACATATTTTTTACAAATGTATCTCAAAATTAAATTTCGAAAAAACATACTTAACTTTATTTCTCTTCACAGATTCTCGGGCTTTACGCCCGGTATTTTTAAGGCATCAGCCGTAGCCAACACTGACAGGCCGAAAAAATATAACTTTTATTATTAATTAATTTTGATAGGTTTTCTAGGTAGATAGGTTTCACTATTTAATTTATATTTTTTTCGAGTATTTCTTGCAATTTTAGTTTATTTTTCTAAAGACATGTTTTTCTATTTTCCATAAAATTATACACATAAAAGCCACAATAGCTAGCGTATATAAGTAAGTAGTATATAACAAGCAGTATGTACGTACGTGTGCCTCCCTGCGGTGCTCGGGCGGAAGTCCAGTAATTATGTAAGAGAGAGCTTATATAGCCGCAGCCTTGGCAATGACCGAGGATAGACCGAGAGACAACGGGTGAAAGCTCTAACTTTGCTTTTCTTTATTGCATGTGTTTTTTTTCTAGAGAGAGTTTTGTGTAATTGTTTTTTTTAATTGTTAACATTGTTTTATGTGATTGTCAGTATTAAATATACCTTAAAGCCTAAACTTTAAATTATTATTACATATCTTCTTTTTTTATGTAGAAAACTTTGTTCCAAATAAGTTCAGTAATTACGTAAGAGAGAGCTTATATAGCCACAGCCTTGGCAATGACCGAGAGAAAACTGATGAAAGCTCTTACTTGTATTTTATTATTTTTTATTTAATTGTTCTTGTAACAGAAATCTTTGTTTTGTGTAAGATTAAACGTGTTATAAATATACTAAAGTCTTAAAAACTCATAATAAAATTATATTATTACTTTAAATAGCATTTTTTGTTTTACTTATTAATAACCGAGGGTAGAACCACAAGATGGCTGACAATAGCTCGCATTTATATAAAAGTGGTTATTTTAATTTATCAGTAAATTTTACTATAGAATTTTGGAATAATTTAATTATTAGTAAGTTAATCAAGGCAAGATCAAAATATGTATTAAAAATAAATAAATGTAGCTCTAATTTTATGACTTTACTCCATTTAAAAATGAACAGTACAAACCTCAGTCATCAAAAAACCTTTGTTTATGTTCCCACTGTCTCCTGCACTATAATTCTCAGCGCGGTCAAGCCACCTGTCTTGCATCTCCGCAAGTTCCCTGCAAGCTTTCAATGCAGCCACTTACCATCATGCTAATAAATTGCTTCATCACACAATTAGGCTGCATGTGAGTTTGTAAAGCTTTGCACCTAGAGACATTGGTTTGTTAGTAACATAAGTATACATATATGTATGTTTCTTATATATTATAAACGAATCCCCGCGGTTTTACTCGCGTTAATACGGAATAAAAAGTTGCTTATGTGGTAACCCACGGTCTAATCTATATAGCACCAGATTGAAGTTTTTTTTTTTTACAAAAAATGTATTTATGTATTATATCCGTTATCTAGTACCCGTGATACAAGCTTAAGCTTAGTATGGGGCTAAATGGCGCTGTGTGATATGTCCTTATTTATTTATTTATTTTATGCAAATCGATTGAAACGTAAAGTATAACATATACACGCGCACATTTTTTTTGCCTTTATAATATAAGTTGAAGTAGGATTGAGTGGGACATTATTCATTTTATACTAGTGGGCGCCCGTGGCTTCGCTTGCATTATGTCAGGATAAAAAATAGCCTATAACACTCCTAAGACAAACAGTAAACACATACCAAAAATCATGATGATCCGTTCAGCCATTTTTGCGTGATGAGCGTTTAAACAAACATACAAACAGAGACACAGTCAAAAATTAAACACATAAATGGAGAAACAGACAACATTTCTAAAAATTGTTGGAACATGTTCTGTAGAAAAGTTTTCAGAAAAAAAGAGAGAGAGAGAGATAATATGGAAAACGTTTCTAAGTTGGACGCATGAATTTATGGCCGTAATGGCTGAATCGATTATATTTTTAACACGGAATAAGTTTGAGTTTGACTATAGCCCGCCTGATGTTCCTGCACCGAAGAAATCTAAATGTCATGTCTTGAAGAAACCTAAATTGGACCTTCAGAGTAAAAAATACTCTGGGTTTGAAGAGAAGAAGAAGAAATGACTCCAGTAAAAAGAAAAGTTGAAAATTATAACCCAGGTAATTTTCAAGTTTTCTTTTTACTGGTGTCATTTGGTGAGACCAAAAAATATAATTCAAAGACGAATGCAGTTATTTTAATAATTACAAGATTAGAATTAATTCCGCCATTCATAGAAAGTAGAATTACCTCATTTGGTAGGAAAGTAGTTAACTAATTATTAAAACATATTACCTAAAAGGGAATCAAACTTTGTTTAAGAACCGTTAGGTAAATAAATCAAAGAATGAATAATTTTAAATATTCTGTCCATTAGTCTTTGAGCAAATAAATTGTTTTGTTATATGTACATCAGCTAAACAAATAGGCATTCTGTATATAATTAATTATTCTTTCTTTGGAATTCCTTACGATATAATTATCTTTATTTGGGATTCATTTTATCTAGGAGGAAAGCAAAATCCATGAGAATCTATTTTTTCTGTATTATATTTTTATCGTGTTGTCATTTTGAATTCGTTTGAGCGATTGTGATAAAAATACAGCCTTAGAAGCTTCTCTCTCTCTCTCTCGCTCACATTTCCTCATGACTGAAGGTGGTGGCTCCCCCGCAGATATAATTCGTTAGGGGAGTTCTCTTGGGCAGGTATGTACATCATGGTAGAAGCTACTAGGGTGGTAAATAGAGACACATTTCTTGTTGATAATGATGAGTTTTTTGGAATTTTAGCTTGTTTACTGAATAAAAAATTAAATAGTGGAAAGCGATGGTAGTGCCTCGCAAACGCACGATACTCTCTTAATAAATTTCTTGTAAGATTGTTGGTTTTGCTTAGTATGTTGGCTGTCTGAAGTCAGTTCTGACTGAAAGATACTCGTACTCGTATTTCTTCTTCTTTTAATTTCAGGCAGTATGAAAACTTACGACACTAGAATCGGCTACTCTTTTACGAAGAAAAAGATCTACAACTTGCGTGCACTTAAGCTTAAGATGCACATAAAAAAATCAAATACGTAAAAATAAAAGTATATAATAATAAATTAATTAATATAGATAAGTAAATCTGAACAGAATATCATAATGGTGATTTTAATTTTAAATAATAGATATAAGTATTGTGAAATAATGTGATAGAAATAAAGGCTTTTTTATTTAATTTTTTTAGTAAATTTGTACAGAACCTTTATAACACAAATCTCCCAATCGTGCCCTATTTACTTTTTCTCCCGAAAGGCCTATGACCATTTCGAAATAAACCCGCTGTGCAAGTCAACGATTGGTCAAGAGCACACTTGAGAGAGCAAATAGTACGCTCTGAGGCACTTCTGAGTGTTTTTACTCTATGTCAATAATATGTTCGGTTCAGTTGTTTTGGTAGAGCTTCGAAAATTTGGGCGGCTTTGATTTTCTTCTCAAACTTCTCGAACTAGTGGATGTTCTCGGCGTTTTGAAATAAAGTGTAGGCATATAATCCAAAGTTAAATCTACTCTCATACCAAATTTCATATTTTTTTAAGCTAGATTGGATTACTACTCTACCATAATTTATGCTTGATGGTAAGCGTAGATAAGAAGATGGAGCGTGATCAAAATCTAAATAACACATAAATAGAAACCAATTCACTCTCGCTTTGAAGATCGCTATACGTATTGTTGTTCCCGAAGAACGGCTATCATATCTTGTGTTGGGTCTGGTCGTTTCTATGTATAATAATGTATGTATTTGCGAAAGAAAAGTATATATGTATTATATCCGTTATCTAGTACCCATGATACAAGCGTAAGCTTAGTATGGGGCTAGATGGCGCTGTGTGATATGTCCTGAAATATTTATTTATTTATTTGTATCGATAATACATTTTTATCCGAGGTGTTAATCCAGGATAAAACGTAGCCTGTCTTTAGCGAGAGTGAACCGGTTGTTATCGGGTAAGCACGCTCCATCTTAGGCCTTTGCTTGCTATCAGACAAACTATGGTCAATTGCAAAACCCGTTCTAGTTAAAAAAGGTCCTAATCTACTATTATACTATTTTTTTCCCATTTAGCGTAGAATCAGGCATACACACACTCATAAACTTTCGACTTTTTACTATTTAGTGTTATGGGATAAAAAGTCGATGACATTTCTAAGCATTTCGACCGTACTGTGCGGCGCGCTTTAGAGGAGGTCTATACTCAGCAGTGGGTGAACACAGGCTAATATGATGATGATGATAATGATGATATGATTGCTTACCTACGCTTAGCTAACTTTTTATATATAACCATCATCATAAGCCTAATGGGAGGTATAAGCCTCCTCCCTCTTACGCCAATACTCCCTGTCTTGCACTGTTCTTGCCCAGAAATAGTATAAAATAGTCTCTTCCATATAAAAAATAATGATAATTAATTTATTATCACCCAATTTATGATTTATATCTAATGCAAAATCATTAAATAGATACTTTAATTAATGAATCAGCTACCTAATTAACCTTTACAAAGAACTTGTGCCAAATAAATAAAGCTATCAGCACTATAACTGTATGTATACGGCTACTTTTAATTGCTATACATACATTCATGTGTATGTATATAGCTAGCCCTGAAGGCAAATATGCAGAACTAGGCTCCCAAATGAGATATGAACTTACGAGAGTGCTTGTACAACGTGGATTTGAATAAATGGTTAATATTGCGCTCCGTCCTAGATCGTAATAATCGCTTACCATCATGCTAATCATGGTCAAGTGCATTTATCAAATGAATTTAAGTGTTTTTTTTTTGTACGTGGAATCGGTTTTGCAAAAAACGCAAAATTTTATAGTAATAGTCTAAAAAGTTTTTTCAATTGGCAAGAAAATGAAAATATTTGTTGAAAGTTTGTAAGTGTTAGGAAGGTTTGTTTGTGCTTCATGATATAAAATTTGGTGTTTTTGGTTATTATTATTATTATCACACTCATCATACATTTAAAATAAAAGTGTACTATTTATTTGTATGAAACGTATGTATACATGTATATACTTCTTTAGATACTAAGTGTGTACAAGATAGATTAGTTGATGTGGACACAAACCAATTTTAAAAGTAATACTAATAAACATTACAACATCACTTGGATTGGCTAATTAAAAAACTAGCAAGTAAATATGAACTGATAACATTAACTGACAGATCTCTCAAATTTTATTACTGTTTCAAAATAATAAATATACACAACTAACAGCGCCCCGCGATGTTACCCGCTATAGTCTGGGATAAAAATAGCCTATATACTCGTATTTATTAATCTAATGTCTATACTCATCTCACAAATCCATATCTCCAATTGGTTCAGCTATTTTAGTGCAAAGAAGTAAAATACACACTTACATACACACTCACTAAACTATCGCCATTATACCTAATATTAGTGTGTTGTGATTTAACTAGATATTTCGAGACCACGTTGTAGAGAGGGCAACGCACTAGTTAGTGTACTTTGTGTTGAAATGTACAGGTTTTAGTAAAGTGTTGATCGAGCCATGTACGTACAGGTAGTAGGGAGGTGCGTGACTCAGCTAGATTTAACACAGGTAAGGTAGCGAATATCGCGCTTCAATATTTTTTTTCTATTTTTGTTTTTTTTTCTAAGAGCTGATATTATAATCTACATGTTAAAAGTAAGAATATATGAAAGCCATTCTACCCACAGTAGCGTCCAAATAGAATGCCAATGGTCACCCATCCAAGGATAGGCCGCGTCGATATTTGTTTAATATTTGTCGTATGTGATTAATTCCGCCAGTATGTTTGAGTAATGATCTTGTTATTTTAATAAGATGATATCTTTGTAATATATTAGAAACACTGCAATAACAGTTCGTGATAGCTTTCAAAAGCTTTATTTATTTGTTTTTGTAAACAAATTACTTTTATCTATTTTTTTTTATTTTATCTTACGTGTCAAGCTCAATTCTTATTTATATTACCTATTCCTTATGGTAATCATAATTTCATTTTTTACGTTATAGTCGTACCGCAAGCCGCGTAGATTCATCCAGATTTTTTTAGGTTCTTTTTAATTTTATTGATTGACCATTTTTTTATAAAAATAGTTGGCTATATTTTACATTAATACTCATACGTATTAAGTGCTGTAATTTTCTACTACCTTTTGACTTGCATTTTCTATTCGAGTCGCGCGCGTAACATTCTGGCCCTTAAGTTATTTCTTATTTAATTACGTAGATAATATCGAGAAATAAATTTGTTGCAGTTGAGCAAGCTAGGTGTCAAGTTAGTAGCTTTGTGTAATGCCTGAAGAAAGTACTTAACTTATTTTTAATTTGTTATGGAGGGCATCCATATTAACACAGATATGTGTACAACAGTAATTTGTAAAAAGCGAGTGTGGCTCAGTGGTTCCAGTGTCTGCCTTTCATCCAGACGCACCCAGGTTCGAATCCAGCCACACCGATGACTTGTATTTTCAAGTTATGTGAAGATTTGCACTCACTTAACGGTGAAGAACAACATCGTGAGAAAACCGACATGTTTGAGGACCACAACATCAGAGGACATATTGTGTCTTCCGTGGAAGGACCTGGGCGCCCACCGCGATGTATCTGCCTAAGAGAACTCCTCTAACGAATTAATTCTGTGATGGAGCCACGACCCTCAGTCATGAGGAAATACGACTCACAGAAAGAGAGTGTAATTTTATATTGTGTCTGATATAAATGTACAACTCATTCACACAATTCATGCATGTCTTTTTAGAGCGTCCTTTACTTACTCTGCCGCATAGCTAAGCTATTCCACATAAAAGTTCGGCATACTAAATGTATGGAAAAGCTAATTAATTTGGGGGCACGGGAGTGCCCCCGCCAAGTCGAGCGCGAAGCAAACACTGCCGTACCATCCTTTACTGGAACCATTTCGCCGCATTTTGACCCCTATTTGAGAACCTCTGGATGGGACTAGAACGTTGAAATTTTCGTCATCTGGTAAGCTGTATGCACACACTCGAAACCCAAAATTTCAAGTCGGTAGATCATTTAGTTCCGAAGCTAAGGGAAAGCAAAGTTTCGCATTTATGACACTCACTCACTCATGGTCATCAAAATAGAACTAGTACTTCCCATAAACTTAGAGAGCTGAAATTTGGTACAGAGTTAGGGTTTAATGGCCACGTAAAGGAAAATCTATAAGAACTAGGATAATTGAAGATCTGGAGTACCTGGTGACCCTGATTAGAAAACACTAGAGCCCAACCAAACTATTAGAAATATCGACATACCGCCTTTACAAAAAATAGCAATCTAATGGGGTTTGCTTTTAAAGAAAACACATATAGGAAGGCTTACATTTATTTATTTAATTTATTTCTAACTTTACACATGTGATAAATGCATTGCTCTTAAATGTTGTAAAAATGCAAAAATGTTTGTCTTTATTTACCAAATCTGTTTTAAAAACTTAATTTAACATATTTATTTTAAGCTATTTTACCTTTTATATAACTTAATAGATATTCATTGTATTGGTAGTTTAAAAAAACATTTATAAATTGATTCAAAACTAGTTATTTACAAATCTATATGTAATTTCTATTTCTGGATTTATGTTAAAAAACATCGCCTACCGCTAAATAAAAAATATACATAAATACTCATTGAAAATAATCACAAAGTACACAATTTAAATACTTAATCGTTGAAAAGCAGTCTTATTATAAAACTTATTTCAATATTTAAATAATTTTTTTTATTTCTATACATGTTAACCTAATTACAATTTTCTTAAATGACTGTTTTAGAAATATAAAAATTGAACATTTATAAATAAACCTTATGTAATTTTAGTTATTTTTTTAAAGACTGAATTGTTATAATGACAAGGAAAAGAGCAATAATTTAGAATACAACACAATATTACAAAAATATTTCTAACACTTTCAAACATAATTTTGAGAATATAAAACATATAAGTAAGTACTAAAATGTTTCTTAAATCTTTTTTCTTTAAAATATATTTCAATCCCTTTTCTTTTCACTTCTACCAATTTTAATAAACACTTTTAGTCAATTTTTAACGTCACCACTACTAGTAAATTTACTCGTTCTTCTTATTTTTCTTTAAAACTTTTACTTATTCACTTTCATTATCATATTTTCACTTTTAGATACACTTTCTGTTCAAATTCAGCATTGGCATCCAGCGTGGTAATGCGGCCAGTATGCTGGGCACGCTGCCCTCTGGCAGTGGGCTGGAGCACTTAAGACTATCTTTAGGCTTTTCTAAAGATTTTCTATGTGCCCCTTTTTATGTTGTAGTTAGAAGTAGTATGTCTGTTTTTATTTATTGTTCAGATTACACTAATTCTCAATAGTGAAAATATATGAGCGCCCACCACGATGTCTCCACCCAAGAGAACTCCCCCAATGATCCTGCAAGGGAGTCACGACCCTCAGAAAAGAGGAATATCACTAACACTGATATATAATACACTTTTTCTTTATTCGGTCCACCAAGATACAGGCTATCACCTAATGCGGGGTCCATTGAATAATGAATACATGTACCTAGTAATCTCTTCTATCTGCTTTTTTAAATGATCATCAGTTACAGTAAGACCCCCTTTTACAACATTCCTAAACGCATTTAGCGACTCAGTTACCAGGTAAAATGACTAAATATGTTTTAGACTTGTGCAAGTCTAAGACCTGTAAAACGGTGGTCCTCGGCTCACAGTGTAGGTGGAAAGTGGTATTCCTTTGCTTCCGTAGATTGGTTCCGCGTTTTCATAGTCAACGTCGTAGTAGATTCCGTTTTGGTTCTGTAACAATAAAAACATTGTGATTTATTTCAATTTATTCATAGTAAGTACATAATAGGTCTTTACCTATGAAATTGCCGTTTTTTCTTACATTTTAATCTGTTTGTAACTTTTACGTACAGCTATATTTTTTTCCAAATACAATTTTTATTGTATCTATTGTTGAATTATGTACCTTTTAGATAAAAAAAATGTATTACTAGTGCATATTACTTATAGGGAAGTCATTGAAAACACCTCTTTCAATGTGTCGTCTGTTTCACTACTTTAACTAGGTATATTTTTATCATATACTCTGTTTTTGAGAAATTGATCATATACGCAGTGCATAGCTTTTTTTCCATCTAACTTTAGTTATCAAGTGCATCTAAATCTGTTCAGACATTTCATTTACGCAGTGCATAGTTTTTATGTTAATATCATTTTTCTCAATTTCGTTATACAAATCGGCAATTTCATGGGTAAAGACCTAATATAAACAATATACAATCGCGTACTCTTTTAATGGGTGAAGTAATACCTAAAGTAAATAAAATCAAAATCAAAACATTTATTTACAGAACATAGGATACATAAAATTGGTAACAGGTATTACAGAGCGCTAAGTTCTTACCCATAGAGTGTGCCAATACGTACGGCGTTTTTATTATTTTAGGACTTAAAAAAATCTAAACTTAATCTTTATTGCTTTTTAAACCAGCTATGCCTAGTTCCTTAACTTTGATAATCATGTGAAATGTATATCTCGGTGAATTATGATACTGATTGTATTAAAAACATTTTAAGACATACTTTGATGTATTAAGGGTGTCCACAATTCAGGGCTACATGTTCTCCATTATGATAAAAATAATAATAAATTTAACCGCAGGGGCGACTTTATGGCGAGTCGTCGGTGAGTGGCGTCACCGCGGACCCCGATTCCCTGGGTGCTAAATGAGACCCCTTGCCTCCCGGCTTGCCTTAATTGGCCGTCCGAGAGTGGAAGACGCAAGAGCTAAGTACCTAAGCTCCAGGGTGGAAGAGTTAAAGGGCATAACGCCGCTAGTACCGCTCAGAGAACGCGCAGCACACCTCTCGACACCCTAAGCCACTTAAAGCAATGTTGCACTTCCGGCGCCATCTTAGGCTGCCTTTTGTGGAGGGCCCAATTAGTGAGAGGCAAGTCATCACCCGCTATAATTTTTATAAATGAGGCGTAACTGGCGGGTGCCGTTTCTCGTACAATAGACCAGTTTAATTAAGTCAATGAACAACTCAACACAATAGCCTGTAACATTAATACCATGTCTGCAATAGTTATTTTATATACCTAACATCCTCTATCTGTAATTTTGTACTTAATTTTAAGTATAATATTGTAAAAGGCCTCTCAGTGTTGGCTACGTCCCCACTGATGCCTTAAAAATACCGGGCGTAAGGCCCGAGAATCTGTGAAGAGAAATAAAGATAATAATAAATTTCGTTTATTGCTCGAAAAACATAATAAAACTATACATATATGCACTATAAACACCGCACTAGGCGAACCTGTGTCGCGGTGTGATTGCCTTCTCGTTCCAGACATTACTAGTAACAATAAAGAAAATAATATATACTAATAGTGATAGCAGTACATAATAAACTTTGTTATATAATGATACCAATTATTATTAGTATTATCACTTGGTATGTTTGTACTTTATGTTTTAATAGATCGACGGATCATCGTGATTTGGTATGTATGCATGTACATAGACAGCATAGTGTATATTTTTATCTCGGAAGTAAACAATTAAAACCTCATCTCAATAGCTTAAATAAGTCCAATGAAAACAAAACCTACTCCTTTCTTAGAAGTTGGTTACTAAACGCACTTACATGCATACTCCTAGCTCTCGACTTAGGTCGCGGTACAAGCAGGTCCGCCCTCTCTTGAACGTGACTCGATGCTTCTGAACTGGTCGACTCACAGGCCATGTGGTTTGTGTAACCTGGAGATAACAAAGAAAAAACTTTATCCCACTAATATTATAAAGACGAAAAAGTCTGTGTTTAGACATTTCGTCTTTCATTCCGTATTATTACAAAACGCAGATTAAATATTAGTCCAGGACTTTAAAAATTAAAAAGTCGGTTCTTGTTGTTCAAACACCACATACAAACAATCAAATGTCAACTTCAAATTGGGACGTTAATTTATCATTGGTGACTTTTTAACAGTTTGATTATTATGACAGTAGACAGACAAATTTCAAACAGCAAAAACGGACTGCATAATTTCAATGTTCTGGACTAATAGTTAAACCACGTTTTGTAATAAGACCCAAAAATTTTATTAAACATACTTACATCAAAGTTCACAGACTTTGCTATAACTGAAAATCTTTTGTATTTTAAGAAGTCGGGTAAGACAAATATATTTATAGTACGAAGAAATAACAAACATAGATGCTTACCGTATAAGTTATGATGCGAGGCAGCTGTGTTAGCCCTGGAGGCAACAGTATTCAGCGTGCCGTTGTGGTGCCCGTGCATACCCATCCTGTGAACATAAATTGTATGATTTATTTCGTCTTTATTCATATTCCTCATGACTGAGGGTCGTGACTGCCCCTCAGAATCAATTCGTTAGGGGAGTCCTCTTGGGCAGATACATCGCGGTGGACGTCTAGATCCTTTCACGGATGACACGGATGACATATCCTTGGATTCTGTGGTCCTCAAACATGTCGGTTTCCTCGCGATATTTTCCTTCGCCGCTAATCGAACACCAATCCACACATAACTTGAAATTACAAGTCATTGGTGTAAGGCCGGGATATGAACCGGGATCGTCAGATTGTAAGGTTATTGTTGTTATTATCATTTTTTTATAGGGAAAAAACCTTTTAAGAGGCTCCAATTAAAAAAAAAACAGCTGTTCCATTCAATAAATGTCTCGCCCCTGCAAAAACGTATGGAGAACCTAATTGTTTTCGCGAATTTCCACAAGTCATAGAACTAAAATCACCCTTGAAAGGTTATGCGTTACCTGAAACTGTAATTAATTTTATTTGTCGTTTCACCATTGTTTCCCTCAACATAAGTCAAGGACATTTTCTGGCTGAACATTTGCTTAGGCGTTTTATTATCGGTTTATTAGAAACGTCACATGCAAAATGTATACTTGTATATGAAAACTTGAATTTGATTGTAAATGTTGGGAATGAATGTTTTAGTGAAAAATGTAATGAACCATTTCATTAACTCTGTATATACATACCTAGGCATAGGTACAGGAGGTAGTGTGGGGTATCCACCGAACATTGCAGACGATGGCCGAGTCTGCATCGTTTGGGCTTCCGACTAAAATAGAATATATATTATTAACAAATCATACATAATTTCCAACAACGCAAATTATCCTGATCGACAGGATTCGAACTTGCACCATCCTGGTAAAAGTTACAGATAGCTCTTATCATTAATTGTTAAACTTACACCAAAAATTTGGTAACCATCATCATGGCTGTTTGTTTAGAAAAACCTTTTGAAGTCCGGTTTGATAGCTCTTTATTTGGTTGTATGTGTTGCGATTTCGTAACTATCATTATACATAAAATAATACATATTTCATGATATTTTGTGTATAGAGAATCTTTTCTATATACATATGTATAGACTGCTTTAAGTAGGTAATTGTTTGAGTTTATCAAAATATCTTAACACTCGTATAACATGGAATGTGGATGTATGTATAACTTACTGCATAGTGATTGGCCTGCACCATCGCTTCAGCTATTTGCGCCCACCGCAGTCTTTCTTCCATCGTCACCTGCGAAAAAAACAAGTTGCATTTGATACAATGATATTGCACTTAAAGATACCATTTAGCGATCTTCTTCTTCTTCTTATCGAATGAGAGTGGCCAACTCTGGTGTCGAGAGTGTATCAAGCCGCCCTAAAGGCCTCTGTCATGGCTTAACGAATGCCGTACTAGACAAACAGCCGGGACCTACAATTTAAAGTGTCATCTGATCCTCGGAAGCGCCCAGAATGGAATACCACTTTTCAGTCACCCATCCAAGAACTGGCCGTGTCGACTTTTGCTTAACATTGATAATCGCATGCGATTGCCTTCGCCAGCTGAGCTGCTGGCGCTTCCTTAGCGATTTAGCAATGCGATCGCCAATTAGGACACTAATTTTAAATCTTGTGTGTTCCTTTGTGCATTCTCTTTTGTACTCGTATGTTACACGAAATGCCTATATTTCCTCCATGTTTATCGAAACCAATTATGTAGGTATGTATAGATATTCTGTTTCTTCCGCGATAGAATCCAAGGTATCCTCACCTGATATGGCGGCTGCCCCACCGGCGGCGTCTTCACAGTGTTGGCGGCCATGTAGCTGAATACAGGTGACCCCATGCCTGCCGCCTTGGCCTCTCGGGACCACTTCCGACTGAGGAGAGACAGTATTCTATCAGTTCCAAACAATATAGAATGTAATAACCGGCTAGCACTTACGTCAATTATTATGTCGAAAATTAGCTCATAATTAATTTGTCTGGACGAGGCGGCCAACCGGGACGCGCGTGCTGACTCGTCCTCTTGATGGTGGAACCCGCAGTGTTCCGAAACATGTTGAATTAATTTTCGACATATTTATTGATGTAAGTGCTAGACAGTTATTACAACTAAATTAAATCATGCCTAACGGGTTTTATAATACAATATACAATATGTTTACTCCACGGCAAACTAGATATCGCTGTACGCGCTTAAAACACGCGAAACACTTCTGCTACTAAACTGTAATGTGATTCATTTATTGATCAATTTCAGTATCACTTTAGAGATTAATCACTATCAAATTTTTGAATGTCTTTTCATCGGGGGCAATGCGTTAGCAACATCCGATGGAACAGACCAATATTCAAATGTATTTAAGGGTGTCTCAGCGCCGAATTTAAACTTTAAACACGAATTTCTCGGGAGCCTGCGGGGCTAGCGGGAGGGGAGTGGTAGCATTCGGTCGGTGACGAGTGCGGATTTGTTAGTCGCCATGTCGCAGTGGCCTGGCGCGCACCGCGCGTACGCAGTAGAGGCGTACTTTCGGGCCATTTTTCTTCGAGAATGACGGTTACAGTGACGAGCGAGCGGTATATTGATATTATTAATAATTTTTTTGTACCGCAACTGCAAGAAGAAGATATTGACAAGTCAAGTGTGTGGTTTCAGCAAGATGGGGCCACAGCCCACACAGCTAGGGTCTCCATGGACACACTAAAAGCGTTGTTTCCGGGTAAAATCATAAGCCGCTTTGGAGACATATTGTGGCCACCTCGATCTCCTGACTTAAGCCCAGCTGACTTTTTTTTATGGGGTTATCTCAAAGGAAGAGTTTATGATACCCCTCTTTCGAGTTTGGAGCAGTTGAAGGCTAAAATAACGACAGAAGTGAGAGCCTTATCAGTTGACGTTCTACGACGTGTCTCTGCAAATTTGCTTGTCCGCTTTGAAGAGTGCATTTGACGGTGTAATATTCCGTACATAAAATCCGCAACAATACCTACATTATAATTTACAGCAATAAAAATATTTCAAATAAAATTAGTTTTTTTTAAATAAATATTTAAAGTTTAAAATCGGCGCTGAGACACCCTTTATTATAATATATATCTGATTTTAATAGTTCTGCGAAATCTGTCTGAAGGCTATCAATCAACTTATGTAATGTAACAGACCAGTCAGTCGAGAGTAAACCGGCTTTTTCTAGGCAGGCACGCTATTATCATAGCTCGATAAACGTTGCTTAACAACAGGCAAGTAAAGAAAGAGATAAAAAAACTGTAGTCCAGATTGAGCCTATGAAAATATATAAAATTCAAAGGTGACTGACACAGTTATCTACGTCAGCCAGTCACCTTACCCAAACCTCTGGACTGATCGGGCTGAAATTTGCCATCCGGGTAGATGTTATGAATTAAGCGTCTGCAAAGAAAAGATTTTTGGAAATGCCACTTTTAAAGGGATGAAATAGGGGATGCAAATTATACTTCTTAATGCGAGCGACGCCGTGAGCCTCCTCTAGTCATATATGTATAGAAAGAAAGAAGGAAGGACAGAAAGAAAGAGAGAAAGAAAGAAAGCAAGTTGTAGTCAAGCGTGACCCTATCAAGTGTGTAGTTACCTCCAAGACATGAGCGCAGCGAGCGTGAGTTAAAGAAAGGAAGTAAGAAGGAAGGAAAGAAAGCAAGTTGTAGTGAAGCGTGAGGCTATCAAGTATGTAGTTACCTCCAAGACATGAGCGCAGCGAGCGTGAGTTAAAGAAAGAAAGAAAGAAAAGAAGGAAGGAAGGCAAGAAAGAAAGACAGTTGTAGTGAAGCGTGAGGCTATCAAGTGTGATGTTACCTACAAGACATGAGAGCAGCGAGCGTGAGTTAAAGAAAGAAGGAAAGAAAAGAAGGAAGGAAGGCAAGAAAGAAAGACAGTTGTAGTGAAGCGTGACCCTATCAAGTATGTAGTTACCTCCAAGACATGAGCGCAGCGAGCGTGAGAGCTATGACGAGTGCGGCCGCTAGTGAGGCCCCCACTGCCACTCCCACCACCTCCCCGTCTACTTCGCAGCGGCTGCCGTAGTAGCCGGATGTGCAACTGGAAGGACAAATAAAAAATAAAATAAATAAATATTCCGGGACATTGCACACAGCGCCATCTAGCCCCACACTAAGCAAACGCTTGTGTCGTGGGTACTACCTAGTTAACGGATATAATACAAAAAATGTTAATAACATTCAACCGGCGCCAGTGTCTCCCAAGTGTGGGTTTAGGGTTGTATCTACATGTCATTGACCTTGACTATGACCGTGACCTTGACTATGACCGTGTTCTTGACTATGACCGTGACTTTGACTAAGACCTTGACTGAATACACTATATATTGACCTGCAAGCCGGCTGTCCATGTGCATATCGACACTGCCCTCTGTCGCTGCAATGTGTCTGAGAAAAGGACTGACATTGTCGACCGGGCGCCAGTGTCTCTCAAGTGTGGGTTTAAGGTTGTATCTACATGACATTGACCTTGACTGTGATCGTGACCTTGACTATGACTGTGACCTTGACTATGACCTTGCCTGAATACACTATGTACTGACCTGCAAGCCGGCTGTCCGTGTACATATCGACACTGCCCTCTGTCGCTGCAATGTGTCGGAACACAGAACTGACATTGTCAACCGGCGCCAGTATCTCCCAGGTGTGGGTTTTTTGGGTTGTATCTACATGACAATGACCTTGACTACGACCGTGACCTTGAATATGACATTGACCTTGATATAATATACTATGTA
Organism: Macaria liturata; assembly: GCA_964023185.1. Taxonomy (NCBI): domain Eukaryota; kingdom Metazoa; phylum Arthropoda; class Insecta; order Lepidoptera; family Geometridae; genus Macaria; species Macaria liturata. Next base: position 10,156,713 of record OZ026810.1, on the reverse strand, counting down.
CTGACCTGCAAGCCGGCTGTCCGTGTAAATATCGACACTGCCCTCTATCGCTGCTATTTGTCGGAGCACAGGACTGCCATTGTAGACCGGCGCGAGTGTCTCCCACGTGGGGGTCTAGGGTTATATCTACATGACATTGACATTGACTATGAACTTGACATTGACTATAACCGTGACCTTGGCTATGAACTTGCTTGAATACACTATGTACTGACCTGCAAGCCGGCTGTCCGTGTACATATCGACATTGCCCTCTATCGCTGCAATGTGTCGGAGCGCAGGACTGACATTGTCGACCGGCACGAGTGTCGCCCGCGTGGGGGTCGAGAGTTGTATCGGGGCAGGTACATCTGAAAAAGGTAAGATATAGGTAAGATATTGAACTGCTCCATTCACGCTTAGTGATTTCTCTGTTTCGTCTTTAATGCAAGAAATGAAATCACTAGATAATATAAAGCAAAGTCACTTCCCGCGTCTGTCTCTATGTATGGACGCTGTATGTAAGCTTAGATCTAATGGATTTTGAAGTTTTTTTTTTAAATAAATTGATGAAATAAATAATTCAAGAGGAAGATTTGTATGCATTATAAAGAAAATAAAGCCGCGGGCATAAGCTTGTTTTGGAATATTTTAATTTTAACAATTTTATCTATGCTCCATAATATTTTTCCTGGCCATAACTGTGTATTTTCTTTACTCGATTTATCGTGAGGAACGTGTTTGAGGACCACAATATCCGAGGACATGTGTCTTCCGTGGAAGGACCTGGGCGCCCACCACGATGTATCTGCCCAAGAGAACTCACCTAACAAATTAATTCTGCGGAGGAGTTATGACCCTCAGTCATAAGGAATACGACTCAAGAGAGAGAGAGAGAGAGAGAGAAAGAGAGCAGAAACTGATATGAAAAATATAACTACATGCTTAAGCACCATAGTTCACCATCCACGAACTTACTTGAAAGCTCCCCAAGTGTTAGTACAAGTCGCTAGCTGGTGACAGTCGTTGAGATCTGGCGACGCACATTCATCCACATCTGAAATTAAAGAAACTTTGTATCAAAATATGTCTAACATAATAAAACAACTATTTATTTAGGAATAGAAAGAAAGAAAGAAAACATTTATTGTGACAGATTTAACAGAAGAACACACAGGAGTAAAAACATAATAAACAAACATAAAATCTGCCACAACACAGCCGCCCCAACTCAGCATAATGCTGGTTGTGTGGAAGCAACCAGAGCGCTGGTCTTCCGTTGGGGCTGGCTGTGGCGTCACGCACGTACAAGAAGGCAGGCAAACAAACAAATGAGGAACAAAATTTTTAATTAGACATACTGGTAGTGGAAGGAATAAACTAAAATTAATAAAAGAATAGGCTCACGCTTGACCATAACTCGTTTGATGTTAAGCATCGTTGTAGGTCTACAATCTATTTGATTATAGTCTGCTTAATGTTAATCATCGTTTTAGTCTATCATAGGCTACAGCGATGATTATGTCTAAAAGAAATCTATTTACTCCGGGGAACAATTGTAAAATAACAAGGCAAGGAATTCAAAATGTTCGCTGCGTTAACTAAATAGAATAATATATATATATATATATATTATTCTATTTAGTTAACGCAGCGAACATTTTGAATTCCTCCTTATATATATATATATATATATATATGAGGTTTTACGGAAGCTTAGCAACCGACTGCCACTGTTGTGCCAATATTGTGACCGAACCGTTAAAACTGCGTACGTAAGATGGTAAAATAACAAAATAATAAAGCCATGTTTGTGATGATACTGAAATGTTTACTTACCATGAAGAGGTAATACGCTCCCAGCCACAGAGTCCACCCAGAGTGCGGAAGCGCCCACATTGTTAGACCGACGGCGGATGACACCGAGCAGGTGCTTCTGTATATCGGATACTACTTGCGGTCGGATCGTCTCACCTGTTTCTTGCATCTGAAATTAAAATAGACAGCATTATAATACTATAAAGTAAGTAGCAAATATTACAGTGACAAAATTCATCCACAATTCAGGACACAAGTTATATTTCTTTTTTAATATCCTTGTTTTAAAAAAAAAAAGTGTGTATATGTTTGCATTTGACCACAGCCCGCCTGATGTTAGTTTGTCAGCATTGGAGGTAGGTGCAACCTAGGGTTTCTGTAAATGAATAATGCTATTCCGTAATATTTACTTAACTAATCATTGTAACACATGCAAGGAATTTGAAAAGGCCTTACCTAACTTCTTTCCTTACACTTCGATGTCCTTTTTATGAAAGTGGATATTTTGTGAAACAATTTTGATCAAATTTTTACTGATTTCACTTTCTTCAAAGAAAACCATATCAATATCAGATCAGTACAAACAAAGTATAACAAAGTACAAATTTCTCTTTCTTATAGGGTAAATGTCCAAAATAACTAATTTTGCAAAATGAATAGTAATTGATGTAAATAAAATATATAAACTCACCAGTATGGTATAATTAACGAAGACTCCCTGATTATTCTCGTCCCCTCGATGTATGTTGTTGACGGAGCCACTCACAAAGTCGTCCGAGAAGGGAGTCATGGAGAATGCTGAGTCGATCTGTAACAAATTATGATAATTAGATAGGATTTCTTTTGGAATAAAATAGATAATGCTACTAGTAATGGCCCTGTGTATGTTTTTAAGCAAACCATTTTATTTAGTTTATATTTACAATAACACTGTAATTTTTTTGTATGTTCCACTGGAAGAAACTGCCTTCTGCAACACGGTTTTTTAACTACAGCAGAAGGCAGAGCGTTTGTTATATATGTGCATTGTTCATGTTATACAATAAAATTTTACTTTACTTTAAAAGTGAAGTAAAGTAAAATAACTAACTTTAATGCATTTATTGTCCGAGCTCTGAGATATGTAATTTATGTAGATATGTACTTTGTTTATAATTATGTTAAGATCCTGGTGGTTTGCCATGAATTGGTCTGAAGGTAGGATAAAGTCCAGAGTCATTTATTCGGTACTCAGATAGGGGAACTAGACTCCTCCTAAACCCTGAGCGCGCGAGTTTGAAGGACTGCCCGGCGGCGAAATTAGTAATCAAATTAAATCAAATCAAAATTCTTTACTGTACACCAATTACAAAAATCACAAGTATAATTATCGTAATTTCATGTCGTTGAAGACACAGGGGTCAATCACTCTCGACTTGAAAACCGACAAATTATAGTTCAAGAGGTGTAGAGATTTAATAAATATAAATATTATTACTGCATAAATATATTACTACTGCATAAATGCACAATAATTAATCGTAAACAGTAGGTAATTTTCAGCGTTTTACATGTACTCTCTTATATCAATAAACATGTATAAAAATGTACTTATTTATAGCTATGTATACAGTAGCAGAATAAAAAATCTATTTGTATACCTACTCATTCTGGAAGCGACATTGCAAAATAGTAACATTTATAAAAGCTCTAGGTAAAATAATCTTTATTTTAAAAATCAAATCTTTAGTGGTTATGAATAGATGAAGTTTTTAATATTTAAAATAAAAAAATATTCCGAGACATTGCACACAGCGCCATCTAGCCCCACACTAAGCAAACGCTTGTGTCGTGGGTACTAGATGACAGTCTAATATTATCAATAGCCAAAGAACTCAACAAAGCCCAGTTATATTTTTATTACTTCAGTAAAATGGCTGTTTTAATGCATGAAGAAAACAAAATTAATGAAGCTTTAGGTGGGAGATTTTTTCTCACAATAGTTTCTTGGAATATTGAATAAACTAAGAACGTATTACAAACTAAAATATGTCGTATATTAAAATTAAGAGTAGTGATGTGTTATTATTTATTTATTTTATTTAATAAGCATGTGAAAGGACAATACAGTAGGATCAGAACGAATTTAATAAAATTAGATGGAATGGAGCCTAAAAATGGTTTGTATGGAAATGACGTGTGGCCTGAATTTCAGAATATCTGTCTAATTAATTTGCAAAGTGTTACACAGTTTGGTAGTTCGCACGATGAAAGTCGAATCAAAATGCTTGTTGCGAGTCTTTGGAACCTCAACTGTATAACGGTGGTGCCTTCTAATTGTCTTAATCCCGGATTAAGGTGCAGTCGCCTGGCTGCTTTTTCCATACAAACTGTTGTATAGACTCAAAAACTAAAAAAGATAGAATGCTGGTTTATGTCTCAAATTGCTGATATCTACCTAAACAAAGATCTCGCTTCTAGAAAACCAAAGTGTTTAATTCTGTTTTCCTTCATCATCATCATCCACAACCCTTGGGATCCCACTGCTGGGTATAGGCCTCCCTTTGTATGTGCCATCTGCGTCAATCTTGTGCAGACCTCATCCAGGTTGGATCCTCGACTTTAACGATGTCGTCGACCCATTTCGCGACCGGATGACCCACTTCTCGTCTGCCAGTTCTAGGTCACCACTCTGTAACTGCTTTACTCCATCTGTTATCAGTTCTCCTAACCACGTGTCCCGCCCAGTTTTCCTTAATAGTAGGTACCTACACATATGGATGTGGTTCTGAAATCAAAGACTTCTATTATGTTCTAAAGGTTTGTAGTTCTACTCGTTCTTACCGCTCTGACAGCTTCATAGCTGAGTTGTTGATGTGGCTCGGTGTCCCTGTCAGCCAGCTTGCTGTCCCACGCCACCTTCCTGTCGTACAGGCGGTCCACTCGCACGTTCAGTTGCAGCGCCACCACGCGCCGGCAGGGGTCGCGGTGTGTGCGCCGCGCGTAGCCGGGACGGCATTGGCAGCTTGAGATACCTGGAATATGAAGAGGTTTTTTTTTATGAATCTGCCTATTACTATAGAAACAGAGATCGCTCTCCAATGCGGTGGGTTGATGACATTAGAAAAACCTTTACGAACAAGACAAGTAGCGTACAAGAAGAGAAGCCTATGCTCAGCAGTGGGCGATTACGGGCTGATGGTGATGATGCTATCACTCATCTGGGGACAGATCTCGCCTAACTCCTCCGAACGACAGTCACCCCGCAACTCCGAAATCGTAATTCCAGAAGAGATAATAAAAAAACATATTATACAACAGCACTAGAATTTCGTTAGGAGAGTTCTCTTGGGCAGATACATCATGGTGGCTGCCCTGGTCCTTTCAAGAGAACTCCTCTTATGAATTAATTTTGTGGGAGTAAATTTTGCGGGGACCCACGATCCTCAGATAATGAGAAAACACGAGTCAAGCTCTAACAAAATTGCCACGTAAAAGAAAGTTTATAAAAACAGCATCCAGTCTGGATATTTGTTTAAAAAATATTAGGTTCGTACCTGATTCAGTCCTACACTTCTCATTCTGAGTTTGGTCGCAGGTCGAGTCATCGCCTACAATGCATGTGTCGATTCTGCAACAAATAAAACATGATACATCGAATTGAAAAACATTTTTTCATAATTCTGATAGAACTGGCTAATTTGGATGGATTCTGGGGCTAGAGTGCGCTGTGTGCAATGTCCCGGAATATTAATATTTACTTATTATTTAAGTTATAATCAGTTTTTATTATTTGTTTAAGTATGTAACCACAGAAATAAAAAAGCTTTGAAACCAATACATACTCATTTCTTCTTACACATATGAACGCGTTCTGAAATAGTTTGGCTAACTGTATAAAAAGAAAAACAGTTCTCTCGCACTAGGTATCTCAAAATCCTGTATTCTCGGACCTTAGCACCTCCAACTTTATAGTCACATACCTAACAGTAGGCTGAGGTCTCCTATACCCTTGATGCGATCGCTGGGTCGGAATTTAATTGACTTTAAAAAAAAAAGGAGGCGGTTCGACCAGTTTTTTTTTTCTTCTTTTTTGCCTAGCTATATGACGATGTATTTTGATGACTTAAACTATCTTACGTACCTGACAGTAGGCTGAGGTCTCCGATACCCCTGATGAGGTCGCTGCGCGGGGTGGTGCGCGGGGCGCGGGGGGTGAGGGGGCTGCGGCACTTCGTCAGTTGGTATAGCCACCCCCTGACCGATGCCCTGGCCTATAGTGGGGGCGAGAGGCGGAGGGGCTAGTGGTGGTGCTGTAGAAGAAAACAAATTGGCTAGTAAGTTTTTCTGGCGCATTTGATCTTTAGTTGCCACAAATTTTATGAGCTTAGTGTCAGCCTATAAATCTTCAAATGTGAGAAAAATGTAAAAGGAACTGACTAACATAGAGTCAGGTAATGAAAGCAAAATAATCTAGATAGCGTTATAATGAACTTGGAGAGGAACATAATCAGATAGGTACTTAGACACTTCAAAATGTGTTACATCCCACTTTTTTGTTTTTTCTTTCAAGCAATCCATACTATATTTAACATTGTTTTGTATATTTGACTTAAACTATGTTTACGCTGTAGTTGAAGATTCTCATACTAAGTAGATAAATCTCACCAGAATGTTGTGGCTGAGTATGCACCCTCGTAGGTCTAACACTGCTGGCGGCGGTCGCAGGAGCATTATCAAACAGGTTCAGATACGTTCGCTTCCCGTCTATCGAGACGAAGCCTTGCTGACCGTTGGCAGACACAATGATGTCGTCTTCGGATGGAGCGCCCAGGTTTACGTTTTCTATGTGCACTAGAATGTAAAGATAATATGTTAAAAGTTAGAATTATTTGTTGGTATTTTTGTGAAGATAAACTTTGATTGTAACATAGATACTTACATACAAAGTGGCGCTCGCTTCGATCGCGCTTAAGTACCACCTCAGTTTAGTTAGCTATCTCGACTGTGTTGAAAACCAAGATTTGGCGCTCGCTTTACTTTTAAGTATTTCAACATAGTTAAAATGTCCCACCAGTGTAACAAAAAATTAGCTCTTGTAATCCTCACCTTGTCCCCCCTTCCCTGGGCCCTGTATCGCAGACACAGTGACATCGAATATCTCTCCATAGCCCGGCAGATGTGCCTCTGCCGGTGCGGTCAGCACTGACGCATCTGGACGGCGCCGGGAGCCTTTAGGCTTGAAGTCAGGGTCGTCCAGAACGATGCCTGGTCGGGGGCGGTACGGGTGGTAGGAGATGACTTGCGATTGAGCTGGAAAATCGGTTAAAAAGTATAAAAAAAAAAGTTTTGACTTATGTATCAGAACAAAACGGATACAATAATAACTGATTTTCAAACTACAATAGATTTGTTCTCGGTCAGAGGTCAAGAAAATTATTGTAAGGAATCCTCGTAAGTCATTGCGTTGTGAATTTTGGAAGCTATAGTTTAAAACAAATGAGACTTCAGAGCAATAACTTAATAAGATTTACATCAATGCAATTATGTTACGAACAAAGACGTGTTATCTTCTCCCTTGTTACTAACTTTATTGTTAAAGCTGTCATTGACTTTTGTAGCAGCATTATGTGTAATTTATGATGTTTACCGGCTTATAAAAGCATATGAGACCATGTTTAAAATAAATAAGAATAACTTACTTGGCAACGGCTGCGAATTAATTGAAGAAGATTCGATCTCAGCACTCGTCGATTCAACAATAGTCGGTGCATGCAAAATTAGACCTTCTGTTGGAGTAGGAGAGACTAATTCCGCTGTTGACGTAAGTTTGGCTTCTTCTATAGAAGACTGGATGACTTCTGTGACAGTTTCGTTTTTAACTGGTTTTTCTGTTTGCTTTTCTTCTGGAGTTCTGTTAGTCTGTGGCTCTTTGACTTCTGGAGGTTTCACTTCAGTTATTACATTAATTTCTGGTGCTTTTGTAGGCTGTGGCTCTTTATTCGTACTTGTTGGTACGATTTTGTCTTCTGGTGCTTTTGGTGTTGTTTTTTCCTCAGTAACTTTGTATTTATCTTTGCCTTTGTCTTTGTCATCTTTAGTCTTGTCTTTTTCTTTTTCAAGGACTGGCGTTTCCTTTTTCTTTTCCTTTTCAGGTTTCACTTGTTTTTCAGTCTTTGGTTTCTCAGTTGTTGAAGTGGTTGTTGGTTTTTTCGTTGTTGTGGTCGTTGTTGAAGTTGTAGATTCAGTTGTTGTTGCTTCAGTAGTAGTTGTAGTTGAGGTAGTTGTGGAACTAGTTGTAGTTTCTTCTACAGTAGGCTTAGTGTCTTTTTCTTCTTCTTGAGTGGTAACTTCAGGAGTGGGCAAAACTTCGTCTTCGTGATGAAGAGTATTTTCAGAATGGACAGTCTCGTTTTCGTTAACAGTGACTTCTTCAGGGCTTTCTTCCTCGAAAACGTCTGGAAAATCAGGCAAGATCGGAAGATTAGGCTTGTACATTGGCAAGCCAGGGTTTGGTCTTCGATTTGGAGGTCTAGGTCTGGGTCGCTGCCACGGCGGCATTGGTCTATGGATAGCTGGTCTCGGCGGCAACGGTGGAACAATCTGCTCAGGTAAATTCACATGTACTGGTGGCCTTTCGAAAGGATAAGGCGGAGGCGTTTTCGTCGGATGCAATCCGTGCGGAGGACTTAGCGGCTTCTCAAAATCTAGCAACGGAGGTACATCTGAAATCCTTGGAGGACCTCTATTGTTGATTCTTGAGGCCAACGGACGCCCTGGTCGTAGCAATTGCGTATTCGCTTGCACATTTACATTACCATTAAGTAATTTTACTAAGCCAGTGATTATGTTTTGTATTTCGCTGTTCTGTCTGCCCTCGTTTCTAAGGCTCGCTGTCGCGAAGATGGGTTGCACTGCAGTAGGATGAATCCTGGGCCCCGCCGTCAGTGCACGACCAAACGGGACCCTTCTCCCTTCCCCCGGAAACCTAAACTCTAACCTATCTCCGTAACCTTCTGAAGATAGCATCACTTCATCATTACTTCTATAATAGTCTATAGTTTTCGTTGGATGTATATCGTAGTATTTGCGTTTGTTGTGTAGTTCTAATTCATTGTCTATTTCGTTGTTGGAGGATGGTATTTCGTCTATGTTTATAGATCTTGATTCTCGGACTATAGGATCAGCAGATCTTGCTATGATGTGATGTTTTTCTGCTTCTGTTTCTTCGTTTTCTTTGATGATATCTTCTATTATGGGTTCTTCTTCGTTGGTAATGCTAGGTTCTATGTTAAATGCTAGGGAGTCTATGCTACTCGTTTGGAGAACTATGTCTGAAGGAAGCTCGTTCGAGACGGATTTTGGCGATAGTTGGGATATTGAGTACTCTTCGTAACCTGGAAAAAGAAAAAAAATGTTTTGTTAGACAATTGTAAAAAAAATTAAACTTCTATACTTTTTAATTAATTTGTTAAATCGTCCAAATTAAGTGGTAGTAGTGTTTTTGGAGCATGGAAAAAAGGGATAGATTTTGGACAATAACAAATAAAATTTAATTGATAACATGTTAATAAGACAAAACACTCTTTTACTAAGCCAGTGTTTAATCTTTGATACTCATATAAAAACTGAACAAGGAAGTCATTTATCTAACAGACATCGTGACATTCACTCGCGTCACCTCAAACGACTCTACGAGTTTAGAATTTCAAAACCCATCCTTACAGAGTTCGAATCGGTAGCAATTCCATTCATTTGTCATCGCTATTACCCAACAATGGCGTGACATAATAATATGATAAAGTATTGCATCCAACGTCACAATACAACAGACTTTCACTCTAGACTTTGACGAGGACCTATTTACGTTAGCGTACCCACTGTGTATATCTATATATATAAAACTCTGACTGATTGATTGACTGACTGACTGATATAGTGATCTATCAACGCACAGCCCAAACCACTGACGGATTGGGTTGAAGTTTGGAATTAAGGTAGATATTATGACGTAGGCATCCGCTAAGAAAGGATTTTTGGAAATGCCACTTTTAAAGGTGTGAAATATAGGGGATGCAAGTTTTACTTCTTAATGCGAGCGAAGCCGCGAGCACCCACTAGTAAAGTTATAAACGACTACGTACTTATAAACGTGAATCGACGAGTAAAAAATACAAGATAAATATTTAATTATAAGAACGTAAAAGGAAATAATGGGACTTGACTGGCCGTTTCGCTTAAATGGTAGTGGCTCTGCCTTCTAATCTAGGGTTGCGAGTTCGATTCCCGCATGACACAGGTACTTAATTATGAATTTTAAATTTGTAATTACTTGTGTTGAGTCTTGTCGTTTCTTTGTATTATTTATGATAAGTAAGTGTTTACAAAATAAAAGTATACAAGTATTATATTCGTTATCTAGTACCCACGACACAAGCGTTTGCTTAGTGTGGGGCTAGAGGGCGCTGTATAGACAATGTCCCGGAATATTTAATTTATATTTAGTCAAAACGATTCAGTGCCACAAATGGCGGCTTTTTCGCAAATAGCGATCTATTTCAGGCAACTAGATAAGAAGATAGTGATTGAACTGTGGTTTGTTACTTTCAGCCGTTTCGAAAAGTGCCTATGTTAAAGAAAGGAAAATAATCAATAATTAAATTTCAATCACATTTGAGCTAATATGTCTCTCTAATTAACACCAGAGGATTTCCGTGATTAAAACAGTGTGAATGTCAAGAAAAGGACAAATAAAATTGAATAGAACAAGGCATTCTACACTGTGGATGAGTATTAACAAGATAGCTATGAAAATTTACAAAATTAATAGGTATATAGGTAATATTGTTTTAATTTTTCTGACATACGAGTACATTTTACTGAATAATTTTTGGACATTATTTTTCTGACAAGTTATAACAATACATTTGCATGCCGTGAGGCTACAATATCGAGCCAATACTGTAATAATTTAAGACCAATTTCAACAACCCATTTTGTACTTATGAATAACAGAATTGAATTGAAAAAAAATACTGCAAGTACGTATTTTCTACTTTTTGGTCGGGTATATAGCCCCAAATGATTTCATCTAGTTACGTCTAAGCATCTCATCAGCCTTACGTTGCGGAACATCACTCATACAAGTAAATTCTTTCTCTAAACTTTCTTCCTACCAATCACTGCCATAACAGTCTTTATATCTTAGGCAATACGGTGCAGAATGGCGTAACAGTTACGGATAGTTTGTAAAGTCATCGTACCGTAACGTGGATACTGTTTGAAACTGTGCCTTAGTGTTTTTATAAAGATATGTAGAGTTGGTCTGCATGTGAGTGGTGGGGTATGGTGTTGAGAGTTTTTGAAACTTCCTCTGATATGGTTTAACGATGTAAGAATTTGTTAAGTGCAACTTACAACGCTGAATATAACCCAGGGGTTTCAAATCTAGAGTAAATATTTCTTCTAGGCAAGCGTGCTACATCTTACGCTACAGTGGTGCTTAACATCAGGCAGGCTGTAGTCTAATGCCAGCCAATTTCGTGATAAAAAAAATATAAGTCATCAAGTCGAGGGAGATTTACTTCCAGACAAGCGCGCTAGATCACAGACTATAACGTTGCTTAACATCAAACGAGTCATCAAGCGTAAGACTTACCAAGTTGAATAAACTATCGCTTAGTAATAAGATGTTAATAATACATTAGTTATAATAATAGTGATACGTGTTTTTTTACAACGCGAATAGCTTATCAAAAGGTCCAATTCAAAACCCACTATCAACTACTTTAAAACCCAAATACCAATCTTCTCCTCAATTCGTTACGCTTGACCATCAATTTGATCACCATTTTAATATCGTTACAATTCTGCTCTATCACGGAGCATTGACCTGCGTCCTTGACGGTTGATGGTCGATGTGCTTCAAATCATTATCTGTTACTACATTCTGATTGGTAGTTCACTAGTTAGGTAATATCACATTAAAGTTCAATACTTTTACATACAGATAAAAAAATCAGAGAAAAGAATACTTCATGCATCAGCATTGCCATCTAAATTATGAATGTATCCAATATAGGTATATGCTGGGCACGCTGCCGTCTGTTAGCAGGCTAGATCATCGTCTAAAAGCTTTTTTTTTCTTTTGTAGTAGTTAGAAGAGAAGATACGAGAAAATATATTTGGATTTTTTATTATTAGTACTTATTTTTGTTGAAAAGGGCTATGAGTTTGTTATTACTTTGGAACACAATGGCTGCCAGCTATAATTAACATCATAAATTAACAAATTTCAATGGTAGTGATACCTACACTCTAAGCCCTAACGAATTCATTCTGAGGGGGCGTCACGACCCTCAGTCATGAGGAAATACGACTCAAGAGAGAGAGTGATACCTACAATTTATTTGTTTTTGATATGATATGATTCGATTTTCGTTAATAGAATTTCCTCTTGTTTATCTTTGTGTAAAGAATCCTAAAAAAATAGTCAACTTGAAAACCTCCATCATCTTTTGTTTGTCAAATAAGAAGATCACTACCAAATTGAAACTTGACAATACGACTCAGAACAAACACTAACAATATAAGTAGCATATACATATAATAGATCAGGCTTCGGTCGTGGTCCACCTGCTTAGTAAAGTTCACCTAGGTGGACTACGGGCACTTTTTCTTGCCGGTGGTTCACCTTAGTTCACCTAGGTGGACTACGGGCACTTTTTCTTGCCGGTGGTTCACCTTAGTTAACCTAGGTGGACTACGGGCACTTTTTCTTGCCGGTGGTTCACCTAAATGATGAGTAATATGTAAATCAGAAATGTCTATTTCAGACCCCGTTTGTTTTGGAGCCGATAACAAAACGAGTTCAAAAAATGAAAGTGGCGCCGCTCAGTACAGTGAAAGTAGTAATAAATGTATTATTTCTAAAGGCTATTTAAAAATTGTACCGGAGGAAGTAAGATATTGGATGCTTCCGTGGGTAAGGCGGTACGTGGTATTATAGGTAGGTACGTGAATCACAACAGAATATAAATAATCTACATTACACAACAAACTAACCTTTTGGGCAAAGTACAAGCCAGCATTTGGTTACAACAGAATTAATTACTACTTTTATAACTTTTTTTTCACAGGAACTACTTATTTATTTAAAAGATTAGTCACACAGAGTCACACATTGATGGAGCAGTTTGCCTGAAGTGACAGCACTACATTCGTCATGTCGTCGATATCGTCAAAGGGGGAGCATGGTGGTACTGGAAATGATCGAACTAGGTTGTTGGATCTCATCATCAGATTATTAAGAGCCTGTATTGTCCCATTGTTGGGCAAAGGCCTCCGTTCCCTCTTTCCATTTATTTCTATCCAGTGCTATTGTATTTCAGTCTGATAGGTGTTTATCCAGGTCGTCCCTCCATCGCTTTCTGGGTCTGCCGCGAGGTCTTTTGTTTCTGGGGGCCCATTGTCCCATCAGATGCTTTGCGAAAGATTAATAGTATGAAGGGTGCGTCATTACTACTAAAGATCAAACAACTAATAGGTTTTGAAATCTGTAAGTAAAATTTAGTTTATCTATTTATATTTTTGACATAGCCTCTATACAGCTCTATACTTTATAATAATATACTGTAATTTTTAATTTATAATTTTCTACGACATTATTTGACGAAGCCTCTTTACAGCTGATAGTAAAACTTATTTAACTATAAATACATATTTAAATTAATTAATTGCCCTCTAAAATATGTTATTACCAAAAAAAATTAATTTGTCTTAAATAATCAATATACTTATGTAATGAATATAATAATTATAAAAATATTGACGATGTTAATCTTGAAATGTGCTTCCCCTCTAAGATATTTATTAGAGTTAGTGAATGTAACGTGACTTGATTTCGAATAAATTATTTCATTTCATTTCAAATCCAAAATTAGAGGTGTCACCATAGCTTGATAGACCGTGATTGATGCTTTTCTTCAGACACGCGTTTAGATCATATTATCATTCAATGTAACAAACAAAATACGTAGGTAGGTACGTATAGTAAAAATATCATCCTTACCGTTAACAACTTGTATTAAAATTGCAAATATCACGGCGCCAAGCCGCCTCGTCCGCCATTTTGCGACGGCCATCTTGTTTTGGCGGGAACCCGCGCGTCACATAGTGTCACTGCGCTGTCACTGTCACATTTGACGTTTCTGTAAAGAAGAAAAGTGGGAGTTTAGAAAAGGTTTGTTGTTGGTGGTGTTTTAAGATAAGCAAAATAAAATAAAAAAACATATTTTTTTAAAATGGCACCATGTAAAATATCAGAGGAGAGAGAGAGAGTGAAACATAAAAAACCTTTTACAAAACAGAGAAAACTATATCATAGCGTTGCATCTTAAAAGAGAAACAAATATATAAAACACTTCTGTACTATTTTATATTTGTTCCTCTTTCAAGCCGGACGGTGCGACAGATCTTCGTGTTTTTAGTATAAAGGTTGTAAAGGATCCTAAAGTTTTATTTCGTATGTGGAATAGGTGTACGTTTGACTACAGCCTGCCTGATGTTAAGCATTGCTGCAGTCTAGGGTGTAACACGCTTACCTAGAAGAAAGTACTGAAAGTGACATAGATTACTTTTTATCTCGACACAATGCAAGTGAAGCCGCAAGCAACAACTAAGATAAAATATGCAAATTTTACACAAAAATAAAATTTGTATTATTAGGCATGTGACGATGCCCAGCATAAACAATGAGAGATGCGTTGTCAACTTCTCGCGAGTCTCGTCCTATCAGAGCCCAGGATACCGTATCAACCAATCAGAGCACCTGTTACCAACTTCACCATTTGGTCACCAGAGAGGGTGGTGGATCACCTTCCGTCATAGCGTCGTTACTTCTCGAACTGAGCACACGTTCTTCGAATTAACGCTTTTTCAAGCATTCTCAATAAATTTTCAAAAAATATTAAATCTTAACGCTTGTTTATGGATAAAAAATGTCAGTAAAGTAAATCGAAAGGATTTCTAAGAAATCTAAAGCAGAGAAATCTTCTGTGTATTTCATGTAAATTCAGTGCAGATTTGTAGTTTTTTAAATGCAACGGTTTTTTTTTAAAAAACCCAATGGACTATTAAAAAGTGTGATTTAGTGCTATTCTGAAATATTTAATTCTAACGGTTTTTCGTAAAAACCTTATGGACTATTTCGTGCGTGAAAATTGCAATATTGAGTCATTTAAACCCAACGGGTTTTCAGAAAACGTAATGGACTGTTATGGTGTGTCAATTAGTGCTATCCTGAAATATTTAAATCAAACGGTTTTTCAGAAAACCTAATGGATTGTGATAATGAGTGATTTAGTGCTTTTCTGAAATATTTAATTTATTCCAACGGTTTTTTTCGGGAAACCTGATAGACTGTCATAGTGCGTGAATAAGTGCTTTTTGCCAATACCATACGGGTTTAAAATGTTTTCGCGGGGCCCGTTGGCTCATCGATAATCGGGTCGGCGAAGATCGTATAATGTCGTCTTCAGCAGATCAAGATTTCGGCAGCAAGCGCACAGCCTGCGTGCTACTTCGCACAGGCTCACTGATGCAGTGACAGCTCGTGCTAAACGGCAGCGGCGCGGTACTGAGCGGCCGTGGTCTTCATATATACGAGATAGTTGGACTCTTCTTCAACGTCGGAAGGATCAAGTATCTGGGTGAAATGGAAGTGATTTGGTGAGTCCATTCCAATTTGATTTATGTATATAGCTATATTATCAAGCCTTTCTTATTCAAAGCTTGATAGACCAGATCGGTTTCTTGAGAATTATTGTTCAATATCTCCAAGCATATCACGATAATCATTATAATAGCTGGCCGCATTTGGCAAGTAATAATTTTTGAAGTTACTTTCAAATTCATTTATTTTTAATAAACGGCTAGCATTTACGTCAGTAATAGCGTCGAAAAGTAGTTCGACATACGCTATAAACAGTTACTTTCAAATTATTCGTGAAATTTCGATTATCCTATACCGGTGTCGTTTCCTTGCGCCGTGGTCAAAAAGTCAAAATAGACAAAGTTATGCAAAAACCACATGGATTGCGTTGAACTCTTTTGCTTTAGGAAAAGTTATATTACGTAAATTCCACATTTTCCGGTAATTCGTAATTAAAACTGATTTAGATTGACTTTATTATTTTAATTAGGCTGAATTTATTGCCATAATTTAGAAAGGAAAGTGAATTAGTCATTTTAACTGTTTATAAATAGTTTAGGTACTTAATTAAATAAGAAAGATAATTGCGATCTGGTAATAAGATGCAATCATTAGGTACACTAATAATAGTCTAAAGTCAAAGGTTTGTGTGTATGTTCCTTAACATACATATGTTTGTTCCTTCTTGACATTCATAAAGCAGAACTGATTTGTAAGAGAACTCCCCCAATCAATTGATTCTGTGGAGGACTCACGCACGACCCTCAGTAATGAGGGTTACGACTAAGAAGGAGGAAGCAAATTGCTGAGTTAAGGGTATCAATGATTTGTCTCAAATACCTTGGCTTTTTTGATAAGTATACAAAAAAATTAAGTACTTATACAAATACTTAATACATTTTGTTTTTGCTAGTATTTCCAACTTTTTGATATCTGCTATTCACAATCCAGTGGACAAGTGGAAACCCATTTCCTTTAAACAAACTTTGCTGACAGGTCGGACTACCTCTATATGTAACAAGGTTTGGCTAATAGGTATTTGACTACCAAACAAAGTAATGTATGTCAGTGTGTGTCACTCGTCCTGAATAACAAGTGTGTAACAGTGACATGTGTGTTTGTGTGTTAGTATTTGGCACGAGTATCGGTATAGTTAGGCACAGGTGTCATACTAATAAATTAGAGAGGCTATTTGAAAAATTAAACCACTTCGCTTGTCCTCCATGTCAGTATACTCGTATAGTATAAAGCAAAGTTGCTTCCAGCGTCTGTCCCTATGTCTGTATGTATGCTCAGATCTTTAAAACTACACAACGGATTCTGTAAAGTATTTCTTAAATAGATAGTGATTCAAGAGGAAAGTTTACATCATTATATTACTCTATGGTTTACATGTATTACATGCCAGGGGCAAAAGCTAGTAATATAATGTTGACCCTTCCAGAAAATGCGTGAACCACCATATCTCTAAAACTACTGGACTGATTTTGATTAAACGTCTTGTATTGTTCTTTTAGGTAAACAATACAAAACACGTACTGGTAAATTCCAAGGAATTCGTTGAGAAATATAATGTATACCCACGCGTACAAACATACCTACATACACGAAATTTGATCCACGTGTTTGTGAGTTTAAAAGAACAACCATTTTTTTATACAATTCTAACAATATAATTCTTTCATATATTGATATCATCTGAATAATATAAGTGTTAAATGAAGATCTTCCTAACCCACATTAAGTACTAGCTCCGTATATATAAACAAATAAATCAGTATGTCTGTATCCGCGAGTAACGGTCGCGGGCGGGGCCGGGTGACACACTTAGTGATGGCATGCGACGTGCGACGGACAGACAACGGCACTGTCTCTACATATACTCGTATGTATGTGTTGCTTGTCTTGGTACAAAATTTAGTAACACTTTATGACGGTAGATTGTTGTATAAGATATATTTAATTGATGTGATTTAACATCCATTCGTATTTTTTTTAGATGGAGCAAAGCAATAAAGATAAAAGATAAAGATAAAGAATCTTTATTGATAATGTAAAGTTGTAACATAGGTATAAGTACTAATATCATAGAATATGCTACACAAATAACAATATCTCGTCAAATTGAATTTATAACATTTAGTTTTAATAAAATTGTAGAAGTTACAATGTCAAGTTTTATTAATAACATAATGAAAATTTTTGTTATTAAAAACATGTCAAACATAGGTAATAATAGGTATGTAATCATACAATATGTCAACTTAAATACTTAAATCTTGGTACTACAATAACTGTATGATACCTAGGGCTAGGTAAGCGAAGTGTAGAAAGACCTGTGCAACGGTAGCTGGATGATATTACAAAGTTAGAAGGAAACATCTGGGCAAGAACAGCGCAAGACAGGGAGGCGTAAGAGGGAGGAGGCCTATAACCTGCAGTGGGTCTCATTAGGCTTATGATGATAATGATGGTTTATTATACTATCAAGACTAAATATTTGTTTCCAGTTTAACATAGTTTGATTCTATCATTAAATTGGACTGTGTAATCGTATGCGAACGGCAATTTTTTGTGACATTACCAACATATTACTTTGAGCCGTACTTTAAAAATAAGCAATAGACACTGGGAGTTCATATTTTACAATTTACGATATTATATGTATCACCAAAGTAAATTATGCGATCACAGTAAAGTGTATGTACAAATACTAGTGGGTGCTTGCGGCTTCGGTCACAATTAGAAGTAAAACTTTCATCCCCTAATTCACCCCTTATAAAGTGGCATTTCCAAAAATCCTTTCTTAGCAGATGCCTACATCATAACATCTACCTGCACGCCAAATTTCAGCCCGATCCATCAAGTGGTTTATATTATATATTAGGCTGTTGATAGATTACTAAGTCAGTCAGTCACCTTTGAGTTTTATATACTCGTATTTAGATTAATTCTTGTAAATATAACATGACGTACATACTACGTTTACCTAGTGGCTCTGCCTTCTAATTGACTGGCCTGTTAGCTTAGTTGGTAGTGGCTCTGCCTTCTAATCTAGAGGTCGCGGGTTCGATTCCCGCATGACACAAGTATTTATGTACTTTAAAAAAATATATAATTACTTGTGTTGAGTCTGGTCGTTTGTATGTATAATAAGTATGTATTTACAAAAGAAAAGTATATAAGTATTATATCCGTTATCTAGTACCCACGACACAAGCGTTTGCTTAGTGTGGGGCTAGATGGCGCTGTGTGCAATGTCCTGGAATATTTATTTATTTATTTTATTTATTTATTTTGCACTCGTTAATTTTGTGTCTAAATGCGTAAAAAGAATCGTTGTGCAAGGGAAGTTTAATATTAAACGCTTCATAAAATAATATTATATTTTTACAGCACCGGTTTCAAACGAATTTTTTCCTATTCCTAAAGTCCATTGACCCCAACGGTGTTTTTTATGCTAAAACATGCAGATGTCAAGAATATTATCACGTTATTTAATGAGTTTGACACACATACATACATTCCTACCAGGTTGATGGTTCACAATATCGGAAATCTATTAAAAATACAGTTTTGTAACTTACAACAAATTTACTGATAAACCGGTTACTCATAATAAATAATTATTTTTTAAAATCTTTGCATGTCATGTAGGCGGAATGTGGAGCACTTTTTAAAGTCATTTTATATTTAACATCTTGTTAATACCCATGTTCGCAAAGGAAAAAATGAATTTATTAGATTCCCAGCTGATGTTAAGTTCCAACTGTATTCTAAGATGTAGCACGCTTGCCTAGAAGAAATATCCTATTTATATTATTTGGGTGGCTTGAACGACACGTTAATTAACTAGTAAGTACGAAAATCATTTTTTTTTAAATCCCTACCTATCATCATGCACGTCAAAACAATAACTCGCAAATCTCGTAAACACACTATTGCAAAAGTAAAAGAGCCAGTAGGTAAGACATGACACATATCTTACGTAGTATGTTGCGAAATCTCGTGACACCGTGGCCTGCGAATTGCAAGACATCCTACTGTGAATCACGGTGGTTTTACCTCGCATCCGGTGCAGATTTTGCAATGTTGTTATTTTATTTTAGTTTAAGGTCGAATGAGAAGATTTTAATTTAAGATTAATGGTTAAACGACTGACTGATTATATGATTAGGAATTTAAATTAGACATACATTAGGGTCAAAAATCTGTACATAGAAGACATTAGAAAAAATATGTTTAGTAGTTTGCGTTCGGAGTGGGAAAGACTGAATGTCGCAACACAGGAATAGACCTAGTGTGATATCCAGGGTTTGCCTTAGTGTACAGTAGGTAATACACAAAGCCCAAGTTTGTTCAATACCCTATGTTAAATGAGCCTTACTGTGAAGCCCTTGTGAATGTTGGAATAAAATGCTTTTTATGTTATGTTTAGTATACTTTAAATCTATAACAAAACACGTTTCAGCAGTTTTGCCAAACTTATTTTTTTGTATAATATCTTCTATGTTCAGATTTTTGACCCTCTTCAGCTTTATTATACCTTTGTATAGATTCAGATGTCAAAAGTGCATATGAATGTCAAAACTAATAATATGTACATATATGTACCGGTTTATGGTGGAAGTTCCTAAGACCCGCACGAAACGGTACGCTTCTACCTTTATTGTTCGTACCGCAAGGTTGTGGAACTCCCTGCCTGACTCCCTGTTCCCCACGCACTATAATCCAGCGATCTTCAAAGCGAGAGTGAATCGGTTCTTATCGGGTAAGCACGCTCCATCTTAGGCCATAGCCTTTGCTTGCTATCAGGTAAACTATGGTCAAGTGCAAACCCGTTCAAGTTAAAAAAAAATATATAATTTTAGTCACCTATCAAATGTATTATTGATGTATGTATATGATCGACGCAGCTGGCACATCCAAATAGAGACCTATGCCCAGCAGTGGAATAAAAACGATGTAAATTATGAACGTGATGATACGACAGTTTATATGAAATGCACAGGACTATGCGTTAAAGGTGGTTAGAAACTTTGAAAACTATTTGTACACACTAATACGATACGAAGAAGGTAAAAAAGTAAATGAAGTAAAAACTACAAAGTTACAACCGTGGTCAGTCCGTATACAAAAGGAAGTGATGCTTGCCCCAGTAACTAAACGACAGGTGGTTTTGCCCCTCTTTGTAGAAATTATGTAATTTAAGTGCTCTCTTTGTGGTTAGCTGTGGTTTTTCCAAGCTTTATATGGCCTATATTGGACACCAGTTTGTGTCTGCTTCTTCTTCTTATCGAATGAGAGTGGCCAACTCTGGTGTCGAGAGTTTTCAAACCGCCCTAAGGACCTCTGACATGGCTTGACGACTGCCGTACTAGACAAACAGCGCACCTACAATTTAACGTGTCATTCGACCCACGGAAGCGCCCAAAATGGAATGCCACTTTTACTGTACTAAGACAAACAGGGATAATAAGAGCGATTTAGCACTAGAGTTTGCAACTGTGATACTTACCTTGTGTGTTACACTAGGCTGCAGCAATGCTTAACATCAGGCAGGCTGTAGTCAAACGCAAACATTTTCTCACGTAAATAAAAAAAACTTTGATAAGCAGATAAGAAAAATAATAAATATTCCGTTTGTATTGTTATAATATAACCAATTACATTAATTAATAATACTTATATACTTTTCTTTTGTAATGTAGAACTTAGAAGTATGATTTGATGGTAAGTTCGTACGTAAAAGTATTTAATATTTTATTTAACACTGATTATTGTGAAACCTGAGTTTTCCAACCAGTTTTCACTTTCCATAATATCGTAGATGCGGGCTGTTGTAGTATCCTGCTGTTTATGATTTAAACGCTCGAGGTAAAAGCTTGGCTCGACGCGACGTTTTACTTCTTTATATGCTATTAAATATACTACATATTATAATTATTGAGATGGTCCATGGATTTAGTTTGTAGTACTTTGCATGATAGACGAATGATTTTCTAAGGATTTGTACATTGATTGATTATATATTAATAGAATTACAATTAAATTAAAAATTATAAAAAAAAGTTTTCATAAGCACTAATTTTGCATGTGACGTTTTCCAATAAACCGATCATAAAATTTCATAACGCCAAAGCAAATGTTCAGCCAGAAAATGTCCTTGGCTTATGTTGAGAGAAACAAAGGTGGAACGACAAAAAAAATTGCATATTAAACATAAACATAAACTGATTATACTAAACCTATATGCCAATTGAAACTAAGAAAGTTACTTAAATTAGGGTTTAGGTCGCTGTCTAGAGGTGGATTAGTATTTTGTCGAATTTTTTATTAACAAACACTACTATTACAAGCTCCGTAAAAAGAATCCGCTTATCAACAAATCCCACATCGTTATCATCACTTAATACCGTCATTTTATGCTTCACTGTTTGGCTAATTCTTTTTTCAAGTAAAACTTTTCATCAGTCCCCTTTTATCTCGTTCTTCTCAATCAAAAGCCCGTAACCTAGATACCTACATAAGAGTAACCACAATTACACCTAACATCATAATTGCTGTGCCTTCAAGACAATCGCTCTGTTTTACCCATGGATTGTAAACTATAAGTTATTCTGTGGTCTAGAGAAAGAGGTATTTCTGGTTATTATTTTTTTTGTTAACTTGCAGTCGTCCGTGTGCTATTTCTATACACGTAAACTGTTGCATAGTTAGACTCAAAACTAAGAAAGATAGACTGATGGGTTATGTCTCAAATTGTTAGTATCAAAATAAAGATGTCGCCTTTAGAAATCCAAAGGTCCAAAGGCATAGGTTTTGTAGTTTCTAAGTTTTATCCAAAAATATGTTTTCATATATGTACTTAAAAAGTTTTTACGTGATTTTTTTAAAACTACAACGTAGTAAGAAAATGCTAT
Source organism: Macaria liturata (assembly GCA_964023185.1). NCBI lineage: Eukaryota > Metazoa > Arthropoda > Insecta > Lepidoptera > Geometridae > Macaria > Macaria liturata. Next base: position 10,134,303 of record OZ026810.1, on the reverse strand, counting down.
TTTTTTTTATGTACTATGTCCCCTTGAAAGGTAGTAAGTGAATATACAAAATCGCTCCGTCTGACCCATGGGGTGTACCTACTAGATAGTCTGTGGTTGGAGGGAAAGAGGTATTTCTGGTTGTTAATGTGAACGCAGAAAGAATGTGGTCTTAAGGCGATGGATGACATAGAATCGAATATATGCTTATAATCAATTTTCTCAGGGTATTCACTCACAAAATGAAATAGTTTAAAGAGTAAATAGGTTTTTTCGATTTATGCAACATTATGTATATTTTAAGGGGTGTTCGAATATTTGATGTAATTTGTCTACGGATTTCTCAGAAACAAAGTGATATCGATATGGTTCTTTTTGTATTAGATTAGGAATGTTGAACTTAGATAACATTACAAATTTCAACAAAATGGTTTCAGTATACATTTTTTTTTTAGCGTGTAGGCAAGGGTGGCCTAATCTATTATTTTCTTTTTATCAAGACAAAATTCAAGCGCAGTCACATACTCAACATGTTTATTTAAAAAAAACTCTAAACTGGTGTATGTGTATCTCTCTTTGAGTCGTATTTCCTCATGGCTGAGGGTCGTGTACACAGAGTTAATTCGTTAGGGGAGTTCTCTTGGGCAGATACATCGTGGTGGGCGCCCAGGTCCTTCCATGGAAGACACATGTCCTCGGATATTGTGGTGCTCAAACATATCCGTTTCCTCACGATGTTTTCCTTCACCGTTAATAGAATGCAAATCTACATATAACTTGAAAATACAAGTCATTGGTGTAGGGTCGGATTCGAACCAGGATGTGTCTGGATGAAAAGCAGACACTGGAACCTCTGAGCCACACTCGCTATAACTCGTAAGTGTATAACCTCGCCTTAACAGGTGTCCGAGTGACCGAGAGACCGGTTCCATCTATGTCAGTAGAGGTGCCCTTACACCTTCCACAGATGAAGATAATATGGAGTATGATTGTGTATTGAAGTGGCCAGCTCTGGTGTTAAGAGTTCAAATTCAAATTCAAATTCAAATGTTTTTATTAACTAAAGAAATGAAATACATACATGCACATACAAGGTACATAATAATACAAAAATAACCTTATTTTAATTTTACATACTAAGTACATACATGTGCGTTCCTAGCGGACCCCGAACTAGGCAATGCCTGTATCTCGGAGGCCCAGGAAAGAATTACATATTTGAAGTAAACATTCGCGCTTTCTATAACAATACAATGATTTTAAATGATTACAGGCTTAATTACATTAAATAATATACAACACAAAAACCAATTCAAATTCATTTAAAGCTTAGAAACCTCTGGCATTTAGATAGATGTAATATAAAAAAATACAAATATGTTTGCTTTTAGTTAAGTCTTGTCTGAATCGTATGAGCGTAGCAAACTTTGGTGTCAATAGTGTTTAGAGTTTTCAAGCCGCCCTAATAGTCTCCGATGTGGTCTAACGACTGTTATAATAGAAAAAAAAACTAGAAAGACTAAAAAGGACCTATAGGGACAGGTTTTCATGTATGTTAGTAGAACCTATTACCTGCACGTGTTACACCCTAGGCTGCAGCAATGCTTAACTTCAGGCAGGCTGTAGTCAAATGCAGACCTGTCCCACGTAAAAAAACTACCACTGCTAAAGATATTGCTCGCATTATTTCAGGATAAAAATGACACTAAGCCAAAAAAATATATATTATTAATAAGTAATAAAGTGTTTACCTTATATTGAAATTACTGATAAATAAGACTTTTATTATTTAATATTATCAGAAGAATGTTTTTGCTTCTCTCCTGAAAAAACGACACTTGAATGAGGTGAAAATAAACAGGTCCAAAATTTGTTAAGCTTTATTATTTGTTTAGATAGATGTAAGTAAGTCTATACTGCCCTGCTTACAATAAACAACGCATGTGACATTTTTGGCGAAATTGAGTTATATACATATTCGGAATCTACGCAACGAGATCTTTCTAAATCAATTTTTACTTGTTTTATATGTTTGATGGAATAGAAAATAATGATAAGAATAAACAGCGCAAGAGCAATATTGTCTTATTCTTCCTAAGGATAAACAACGCATGATACATTACGTCCAAAAGTTTTGGCATAAATCCTAGACATAAGAAACGTAAGCGCAGATGTGATGGTATTCGTTAGGATTACTTGATTGCGCTCGTATCGCGTACTAAGCATTAGTATACCATTAGCCATATATTATGAAGCTTATGATTAGTTTTTACTACACACATATGGACTTACAATCCGTGTATTTCTCATTATAGACGAGAAAATGCCCCAAACAGCTTTTATCTTCCTAATGATCTTTCAGTTTCTGCTATGCATAGTCATACAAAGTCAGTTTAGTGGTTCAGTTGTGAAGGAAGTCATGAACATTTCATTCACTCAATCAGGCCATGAAGTATGTGTGCAACATTTGGACACAAATCATAAAGATCATCTAGGTCTAGTTTGTGAGACTTGTGCTCGTTATATAGCACACAAAAAAGGTACGATGAATGTCATTCAATATATGAAAGTTATACATATCAACAATATCCTAGTCATAAGCAACGCAACTGCCCATTTTCCTAGTCACAAGCAACGCAACTGCTGCACATGCGATGTAGATATCTAGTAGATTGAATGAACTTATTTGACTTTTCCTAGTCATTAATATTTTTTGAGCGAAATTGACATGAAAAACAATAAAAAATTCAGAAACAAGGTATTAGACATAAAATACATACATTATGGCTCTATATAAAGTTACAATAATGTGAATATTTTATTTACTTTAGACGCGGGAGCAAAAATAAGATAAAAAACTTTAGGCGCGTTTTTTTCGAAACTTACCGCCATGCACATGCGTTGTTTATCGTAAGCAGGGCAGTATAAGTCTATATTCTTATATGTGACAATGAAGACGATTAGGCATGACACGTGGATAGGTTGTAACGAATGATTTCATAGTTTGGAAATGGTAGTAGAATTTAGTATAGATGTAGAATCCCCAAAATAATACACTCGCTGATGTAATATGTCGCTTGTTCCCCACGACACAGGGGAACCTAGTGTGGGGAACATAGATCACATCATTTGTAATCGATCCTAACATAGTAATATAAATATTGTACTAACAAACAAATGTTGTAACTTAGTTATAAGGTTTTTGATGACCAATAAATAAATATTATTATTATAATAAAGCATTAAAAATACACTTAATATGGTGAACCTATTTTGTACAGCTTTTATTAGGAGATTTCATATATTTGTGTACTACTTATAATAACCAAATAACAATCTAACAAGCTATATTTTCCAATTTCCCCATGCTATAAGCTATAATGTGTATATCACGAATCACTTTACAATTATAATGCTAACTGTGTATACACATCGTCTCACATATAGGTGAAGACAGCGTACAATATCTAGTCACGTGGAACCACAGTTATAGTATTATAGGAACTGTATTAGATAATGAATGGGGGGTTATTGCATTATGCACTTGAGCGTAATTTTATACAGATTTAAATTCATTATCAGCCTGTTATCGCCCACTGCTGAGCATAGGCCTCTCTTCTAGTACGCCACTCGTCCCGGTCCTGCGCAGATTTGTCCCTCCGGTTTTTTTGTGTCGTCAACCCACCGCATTGGTGGGCTACCTCTGTTTCTGTTAAGTTTTTAGATTAATTATTATACCAGTACTGAATTACAACAAAGTATTTGGCATGTCATTTTCACAATTAATTTCAATACGTTCAGGATACTTTTTATTTAGGTACGAGTATATAAAGTTTCTTGCTTTAACTCAAAATTATCTGTTATTATTAAGGCCTAAATTACTGATGTGATGTATTTAAAAAAACTCTTTATATCTCAAATTGAAAGTATTGACTAAACACAGATTTTGCTCCTAGAAAACTAACTGCATAATCATTTTATTATATTTACTCGCGTAGGTAACACAAGTAATTATGCATTTTCAATTCGTGATTAGAGGAAACATCGTAAAGGATGTTTGTGCATCACAAAATGTGAGGATATGTCATCCGTGGATGAACCTGGGCGCCCACTGCGACGTATCTGCCTAAAAAAACTCCCCATTTTTGAAAATATTAGTAAATAATACAATATGATACTATACCGAAAATCTCTGAGCAACATCTAACCAAAATAAGCAAAATCCACAACCAAAATAAACCAAAAACGATGACAAATTTTCGTATAACGAATTCATTATATTTGGCAATTTTATCCATTTCATCGCAGTTCAATAAACCAATTTAAACATAACGGTGGAAAGTGTTAGAAACCAGTTGTATAACTTGTTCAATTTACCTACCTATATAACTATATTATCTAGCTACGAAATCATATTTGCATATTTGTTGAAAAAGTCGACTTTTCGGTGCGATATGGCTATAAGATTTTAGAATTCGTGTCATAGCAATATTGCTATGAGGCTTCTTCTTTGTATGAAAGTGGCCTACTCTGATGTCGAGTGTTTTCATACCGCCCTAAAGGCCTCTCACATAACGACTGCCGGATGCCGTAAACAGCAGGGATCTGCCATTTAACGTGTCATGCGACCTACAAAAGTGCATATGAAAATGAAATTGATATTTTAGGTCACCCATCTAAAGAGTGACCGCGTTGACAGGTGCTTAACATTGATAATTGATAAATTGCATAGGACTGGTATTTAATTTCATTTCGTTTAACCCGAATGATAAAGATTAAAAACATACCTACTTCTAGTCATATTTCCCTCTCTGGAAAATGAAAACCACATGCATAAGGAGTTTGCTACAAAAAAGTAAGAAATCTATTTGTCTACTATTAATTCATCTATTAAGAACATGTCCTTTTTTATGGTTTAATCATTATTTTAAGAAGATAAATATTCCTTTAATTATCAGATTATGTGATATTAAAAATGTGCACCCGTTAAAGTCTTTTATATAAGAGAATTAACAACTTGTATTTATAGCGCGTTGAAATCTTTTCCTTGTACCTACGTACATAAAGAAATGGTTGTTACATTTGAAAAGTACCTACATCTTCAATTCATACATATATTATATTAGGAAAAAAAATAAACGATGTAATCGATAAAGTTTTTATGTTTCTTAGTTTTTTGTGGAGTAGGTAAGTAAGTAGGTGCCTACCTAGTACCCACATATTATTTGACAGAGAAGTGGTTTGTATACAGATTATAGGCATCGGTTCAAGTAGAAACCCGGTTATTTAGTAAATATAATGTGTTACACTGTACCTTCTTTGTTACTTACCGTAAAAGCATTCTAACGCACGAAATTTAGCAAAAAACATGCATGAAAATCTTCCTTTATTTCAATAAGAAAGCGCACAAAACACAGGTACTTACATATTCCGAATAAGTAGGCAACTCAACAGCTGACTAATGTAGGATAATCTTGCAAAAACCCACTTGTATCTCAACAAAACTTTCACATTCGCAGCAGTGTCCCATGCGATCTAAACTTCCCATTAAAAAATAAATAAATAATAAACTTAAAATCGAACTGTCAACGTCACTGATCGCAGTAAATCCTCTTTTCGAAAATTCGATTCACGTCACGCTTTCTATTGTTATTTTTACGAATTCTTTTTTCAATGAGTTGCCGCCATTTCCCGGGCGCATGCGCGTAGCGAAGCGACCACACTAGACTGGCTTCAATAGAGCGAGCCCACCAGTGTTGCCAATGAAAATTTTTAGGCGGCCGTGTATATTAGGTAAAAAAGCCGTGTTTATATGGAAAAAGATCATCGGTGGGCCGTGTCATTGCTTAAAAAAATAACGATTAATTAATGATAATTAAACGTTTTTAACATTAAAAACCTTAAAAAAGTCTCTCATTCGTCACTACTTTCACAGTCCATTTTGTGATAAAAACTGTTAAATAACACACTCAATACTCAAAGAATAAATGAATACATAAATTAGGGCAATAGATTCCGTGTTTAAAATTATTATTCCGCGACTAAACTAAATTATGAGTTATGATAGCTAGCTCTAGGAGTAATAGTGTTCTGTGAGCTAGCTAACTAATCATTTGTATCACTCATCCACGAAAAGAAACAAGGGATGCACTATTTGATATATGATAATTGGGAAATCCCCGTCTATAGCTGCACGCCATAGACATTTCATTTTACTTATAGAGTAGAAAGAGTAACAAAGTCCATACAGACATAGACAACTTTGCAATGTTGGCATTCGGTATATTTCTTTGGTATATGTGGATTAGTAATCGAATACAGTAAGCTACTCCGATGTTTAAAAATCGACAATCCTAAAGTGCTGTTCCTCTCGATCTCCTGTCAAATAATATTTGGTTAAGTGAGAAGTATAAAAAAAAATGACATTGATAAACGAGTGGTTTTGACATCTTATTTGTAATTTCGCGCATCGGAGTTTATCAATTACCGTAGAATTTGCGAATAGCCGTAGAATCTGCTACGGCTTTAGGGTTGCAGCCGTAGGCCGTGCATTTTGTGATATTTTGGCCTGAAAGCCGTAGAACACGGTAATTGCCGTAGCATTGGCAACACTGGAGCCCACTTGATTTCATATGAAAGAGCGAGATGTATAGCGTTTATTGCGTAAGATAGAAAGAGACAGGTATAGGGTGTCATGTAGCGGTAATTTTTTCTCCTTTCGCGCGTCAACTTTCTAAAACGCCTTGAGGTGTTCGGCTCTCTTAGTTTTGGTGCTAAAAATGTTTAATTTTTATGAATATTTTACAGTCTATTTCTTATTAGTTACTATTCATAATAATATATCTTAGTAACTGTATCTATTTCTTCAAGTTACATTATAAACAAAAAAACGTTCTTTTCATCAAACTTTTCAAACACTTCTGAAAAGCTAGGAAAAATAATTGAATTTCTATTTTCTGAATCAGGAAATGTAGAAGATTGTCTGCAGCCTAATTACGTCATCAGTAAAAGTAAACGTTGCATAAATTCAGCCGTTGCTCTCAAGGCTCGTTGGTCTAGGGGTATGATTCTCGCTTCGGGTGCGAGAGGTCCCGGGTTCAAATCCCGGACGAGCCCGGTCTCGATTACCTTTTTGCCATTGATTGTATTTTAAATTCGTCGTATAATATTTTTCGCTAACGATTATACACTTGAAAAACTGTGTATGAAAATAATCTGTTTTTTTTGCGGTAGCATTTTCAATATAACTTTGTTTACAATAATAAAATATAAAAACAAAGGAAGAAAAACTAAATATACTAGGTACTTCTAACTACTACAAAAATGGGGCACTTAGAAAATCTTTAGAAAAGCCTAAAGCAGCCCACTACCAGAGGGCAGCGTGCCTAGCATACTGGCCGCATTACCACGCTGGATGGCAATGATTGCTGATACGTTGAGCCAGAAAAAAGCCAGCATTTTGGTCATGCGTCGCGTCAACCAAGCGATCCGAGAGGTTTTGGAAAATAAATATACATACCTAGTAAGTATCTGTTTTTATAAAAAATAATGTTATATAAAAAAAAATGTTAAAAATGCTATTGAAGATAATTACTCCATTTCCTCGCAAAACAAGGATTTTATGTAAACATTGAACAACCTGAACCACAGGATACAGGTTTCGGAACCGGACAGTGATAATATTTCACGATGATAACGATGATTGAATGAAAATTGGTTGAATGCGCCATCTACTATATTATGCTAAGCCATGCTATAATACTTAATTAGTTCGACAACTTGCCACTAGACAGCACTAATAACCATTTTCTATTTTAACGTCTCTAATAGTTTGAGTAGACACAGATAGATGGCGCTAAAATAAAACCATATACTATTACTCGGATATGTTAAAAAATTCTAAAGAAATACGTGTTTCTTCTAAAACGTTATATCTTTGCAATTTAGTCGTATTTCACAGCAGGTGTTTGAGTTCAATAGCCCTTCTACCTTCTACTAAGTTCTACTTACAAACAAAACAATACAATTACAAAAGTTGCGGAGCAGTTGACAAAACTTTGGGATTTGGGAAAAGTTTTCTACTCGTTTTTCTTAAATTACATTTATTCATTGAATAACTATGTCTGAATTTACTCCCTAAAGTTTTACCAAGTGTTTTGTGACAGTTGTGTGTTAGTTTAATACGTTTTTCACGTGTAAATTGACTAAAAAGCAACCAAGATGTCCGCGGCAAGTACTTCACATACACCACCTGCCGTTGTGTCTATAAACGATGTTAGTGCTTTATTCCAAAACGCGAAAAAATATGAAGAACTCAATGTTATCGGCACAGGTGATTATAGTTCATATACTTTGTAAATAACCTAGATTTAACATGTGCCGGCTTTATTGTTTTCGCGCAATTTTATGAAAACACCATTTCTAATTTCGAGAGCTTTTTGTAAGTTTGTGAATGTTTTGTGATTTTACAAGATCATAAGTTACATTCAGACTTTGCTGTAGTATTTTGTGGTGGTTATTCTTGCTTGTTCTACTTAAAAACTATACATATAATACAATTTGGTTGATATCTATAATTACTTAAATATTAAGATACAAAGGGACCTATTTTAAAGTTTTTTCTCTTAGGTACCTGTTATTTTCCAAAATGCTAGATTATGTTTGGCTGTTATTTATTTATTGCATTAATTATTAAATTAAATTTACAGATTAAAGTAAGTTTTCATAAAAGTGAATTAGAATTATTTGTACTTACACAAGTAATTTAATCTTTAAACAACATAAACAAATAAATGAATAACAATTCACACTGAAAAAAATTTAAAATACTACTACTTACCTATAACTTGTAACACATAAAAATCAACACCATGTCTTTTTTTACATAGGACAGGTTTGCTGTTGATTACTGCCTGCCTGATATTTTCCATGCCTATATTATCCTCAAAAAATCTAACAAAAACCTTCTCTATCCTTCCAGGTGCCTACGGAACAGTCTACAAAGCGAGGGACCTCCACAATGGAGGTCAGATAGTGGCCATGAAGAAGGTGAAGGTGGCCCTTACAGAGGATGGAGTGCCTCTCTCTACTCTCCGGGAGATAGCTCTGTTGCGGCAGCTGGAGGCCTATAGACATCCTAATATAGTGCGGTAAATATATTAAATGAACGTAAAAAGTTGTTTATATCAGTAAATCTTATTAAGGTACTTACATTTTGTGTTCACTATGTAACCAAATCTTACTAAGGTACTTAAATTCACTTATTGGATTTATAGAACATGTATTTCATGTATGTTAGTAGGCCTCTGGTTCCTGCTCTAGGTCTGCTTGCTGAGCCTGTATAGCAGGACCTTCGATTACTTCTCTTGGGATAGATATAGTTCCAGGATTTATCTCACAGCGAACACAAAACTATCTTGTATCTAGTTAGTCTTCTTCTTATCTAGTTGGTATGAAACTGGCTTAAAGTCACTTTCATACAAAGTCATATACTTACCTACTTTAGTTACTAATGATCGAAACCTCTCAACACTAAACTCAACCACTTTCATACATATCTACTTTAATTACTATGGTCTGAAAACAACATACTTACCCCTTTAGTTGAGTTACAACAGTTTGAAAACTGCTTACACTAGAGTAAGCTACTCCCATGAGTACCTCTATACTTTCCGGGAGCTCTGCTAAGGCAGCTGGAGGCCTACACGCATCCTTATATAGTGTGGTAAATATGTATTGAAATAAATAAATATTCCAGGACATTGCACTCATCGCCATCTAGCACTACACTATGCAAACACTTGTGTCGGGGGTACTAGTTAACGGATATAATACTTATATACTTTTCTTTTCTAAATACATACTTATTATACATAGAAACCACCAGAAATGTGTTGGCAATTGAGTTAGCCACTCCAAATCAGTACAGTGGTTTGAGTGTGAAAAAGTAATAATCATACTCACAACTTTCCACTTATATTAGTGGGATTTTTCATTTCTAGGTAATGATAAGCCTATGTTATAGAAATGTTAAGAAAATACATACTTAACTATGCCTTTTTATACTTTTTTGGGGCTGGCTTCCCAATGTATATTTTCTAACATGGTCTCATGGCATCCCGGCCGTTTCACTTTATATGCTCCAAGGTATGAAGAAATATATCTTTATTAAGTTATTGATCAGTGTTGAATCTTTTACTGTTATTTCCTTAGTTATACTTATTTTTAACTACCCATGTAGTATGTAGATTTGCTACTAAACATGTGATATTTTTTACTGCTGTCCTTGGATTCATACTAAAAATATGGTAAGTAATTTAACAGTATTTACAGAAATCACATGGAATTTGGAAAATAATTCGATAGAATAGAATATAGAATGTTTAATTCTTACCTCAAAGATAACTTAGGTAATTAAAAGAGTTCTGAATTTGATTTAAATTGATCTTATAGTAGAGTTACCAGTGACTACTGCACTAGGTACCCCTGTATCGCAGCAGCCACAGGTGCTGTTATAATTGTATGATTGATTTATAGCATTTCTCATTATATCAATACTTTTTAAGCATAAGTAAAACTATGATAATATATCTTACCAAATAAGTGTCAAAAATACACATAGAGACGCCACTTGTTAACTTGTAGTTCTTGATCAATTAATTTGTCTGATGATTATTCTGTTCATCGCTGTTGTCATCACGAAAATAGTAAGTAAGTGTGTAATACATTTTTGTTTAACTTAAAATTTTGACAATATACGTTACATAATATGTATAAGTGATTATTTCACTTGAGTAACAGATCCATACATTATTATTAATTAATATATTTATTGTATGAATATATGAAAAAAATATATAAGTATTCATTAATATTGATGAATATATTTATATATACATAATTGATTTACTACTATGTTTCACTATGCTTTCACTGTATAATTTTATTTGCTTTATAGATATATTTTTCCATACATTTCCAGGCTGCTAGACGTCTGCCACGGAGGTCAGTCAGTAGAGCGAGCTCAGCAGTTGGTGCTGTTCCTAGTATTTGAGCACGTGGAGCAAGACCTGGAGTCCTACATCAAGCGGGCGCCCCCGGGGACTCTGCCCTCCAACACCATCAGGGTATGGCCACAGCATCTCTCTCTGAGTCATATTTCCTCATGGCTGAGGGTCATGACTCCCCCGCAGAATTACATCGCTTGACCTGATCTTAACCTTGTTACCTTGTCAGTCATACCAGTTTGAAACTAGATGGCGCTGTGCCACAATTTCAGTACTAAAAATATTTCTTACCTCATTTCCAAAGCGTGTCCATGGCTAGACCTTCACTTGCTATATTTGTTACTTACACCAGTTTTAAACTAGATGGCGCTATCCACTATAAATCTTAAGGAGGGATTTTCCAGTAAAGATGATTTTAGTATTGTTTATTGCTAAGAGATGGAGCTAGCTTTAGCTTAAGCTCAATATAGTATGGCCTTTCTGTTTTGTAATATTGTTTTAGTTAAAATATCAAATAATTTTAGTTGTCATGACTTTTTTCAACATTATAAAAAATAAATTGTATTGTGCTTGACTTTATGGTGAAAAGCGCCATCTAGCGGGCGTTTTATGATATATACATCTCAATTCCAGAGCATGTCGTACGACATTCTCTCCGGTATAGACTTCCTCCATTCGCACCGCATCGTCCACCGCGACTTGAAACCCCACAACCTGCTCGTTACGTCGACTGGACGAGTCAAGTTGGCCGACTTTGGCCTGGCCAAGACTTACGATACTGAGATGAAGTTGACTAGCGTTGTGAGTTCATTTTTTCTATTTTTTGTCTATTGTTTCTTGATAAACTTGAAAACTCTCCAATCTACACGACGTCACCTGAACCTATTGAATAGATACCCTCTTAAATGTATATGTACATACCTTTTTGAAGTCAATAAAAACCTATTTAAGTCTCAGCTATCTATCGTAGTCCACAACGTCAACTGATTATTGAAATCACTCCAACCCATAATATAATGTCAGCTAAATTTATTGTCGAACTATTGACGTCAGTCCAACCTATTGACGTCAGCTCAGCCTATTCTTCTCTCCCATCATTCCAGGTGGTGACGCTATGGTACAGGCCGCCAGAAGTGCTGCTCGGTCTCTCATACAACACGGCGGTGGATGTGTGGTCATGTGGTTGTGTGCTAGCACAGTTGCACACACGACAACCTCTCTTGCCTGGGGCTAGTGACTCGCATCAACTGCATTCTATATTCCGGTAAGTGGATTTTTGTTATTGGTTGACTGTTGATAGCTAACTTACTTAGTTACTTAGGCTGATAGACCTTGAAACCTACCTGACTTCCACATTTGTCACAAAAACCTATACCTTCATAGTTAGAACCGCGAGACTATGGAACTCTCTACCTCAAGCCCGGTTCCCAGAAAATTTTAACCCAGGGATCTTCAAATCCAGAGTAAGTAGGTTTCTTCTATTCAAACGTGCTACATCTTAGACTATATAGTGGTGCTTAACATCAGGCAGGCTAGTCAAACGTACGCCTATTTCGTGTAAAAAAAAAACTATTAACGTCAAGTGAAACTATTAAAAACTATTCCACACTATTTCCCAGGTTGATAGGTCGGCCGCCCCGCTCGGAGTGGAGCGAAACGGTGTCAGTGTCCCTGGACAGCTTCCCGGACTACAAGCCGCGAGATTTTAGAGATATACTGCCTCAAGCGCATCCTTATGCTGTGGACTTGATTAAGGTAAGATACCTTTTATTAGTTTACTTTTGATTTACTAATGTCTAAAAAAGTGGGCAGAAACTTAGAGTTACGACCGGTGACTCCCGCTCTGGATCGTTTCTGGTGCAACGGCTAGCTATTGCCATTCAGCGCGGAAACGCAGCGAGCTTGATGGGCACATTTGCACCGGGAACGATTAAGGGCGGGTTATTTAGTTAATTTGACATTTCGTTTTGTTTTATTTAACCTTTAAATAGATAAAGATTCACGATATAAAAACAAATCTAAGATTGATTGTTATTATAGAATGGTAACTTTACGAAATATCGCTTCAAAATGCTCCCACGTTTCATTTCTCTCTGCCGCATGCTTCTGGGACGCAGTTAGCCTTTAACGCCAATAATGGCGACGATTGATTATGAATTGAAAATATTTTTTTGGCTCAGTAACGTTTCTATAGTTACAATTTCTCGTCGCATCGTATTCCTCATTATTGAGGGTCCCGACTTCCCCGCAGATTTAGCTCATTGGGGAAATTTTCTTGGGCAAATTCATCGTGGTGGGCGCCCAGATCCATAGACGGGTATCAATTATTATGCGCAGACTTATACCAAAATATTTAACTAAAACTTTGTGAAATGAAAACTTATATAGCGATTTGTGTGAGATTTAGTATGGATGGATATATGTAGATTTTAACGTCTACTTAACGCGGGTAACACTGGCAAGCACCACTAGTATAATTACAATTACAAGTGCGCTATCAGAGGCATAATTTAACTTACCATATATTTTATTTATTACTTACAACACATTTAAACTAATTTAGGGACTAAATATGTCTAAACATGTATTTTATTTAGTATACCTTATTTCTATCTCTCTTTCATATTAGTATTTTCTTGTAAGTACAAAAACATTCTGTAGAAAATTGTAAATTCATATGTAATTTGTAAACAAAAGGAACATGTTTAAGCACTTTTAATTAACACTTAGTTAATACCTACCTACATAAAATGTGGTTAAAAATTGTAAAGTTAAGTATATCTGTGTCATATTTTATTGAGTAGTAGAAAATAAAGGCTATTTTTATTTTATAATCTCTATCTCTACAAGGAAAATTCTTCTAACAGTTAACCAGTTAATTCTAACCTGTATCTATCTCCGTTCCAGAACATGCTAGTATTCGACCCAGCCAAGCGTCTGACGGCTCTCGACTGCCTCCAACACCCCTACTTCACTGACGAACCACTCACATAACTACTGCTTGGTACTACTATAAAGTAAGACTTGTTATCCCACCTGGGAGTTGTGTTTTAGGATCGGTTGTACCATAGACGAATTATTAGATTATCTTTAGACTTTTCTAAAGATTTTCTAAGCGCCCCTTTTTATGTTGTAGTTAGAAGTAGTATGTTTAGTTTTTCTTCCCTTGTTTTTATATATTATTATTGTAAATACACCCATAGACGAATTAAACTCAATTGCAGTACATTAGAGCGTACATCTCAAAAAGCTTGGATTTATGTATTATTCGTAGATGGCGCTGCTAAATAGCCCAGGAATATATATTTCGGACTAGAACACTGATAAAAATATTATTATTATTGTGCTATTTAAGCTCAATTGGTTATAATTATTTACTAGTAGGTGCTCGCGGCTTCGCTCGCATTAAGAAGTAAAACCTGCATCCCCTATTTCACCCCTTTACAAGTGGCATTCATTCCATTCACATCTTAGTTATCCCACCCGAAAGTTTTGTTTTAGGATAGGTTATAGTTATTTATTAGTGGGTGCTCGCGACTTCGCTCGCATTAAAAAGTAAGAAAGAAAACATTTATTGTGGCAGACTTAAAAGAGAAACAAACACGAGTATGAACATAATAAACAAACAGTAAAAGTTGCATCCCCTATTTCACTCCTTTAAAAGTGGCATTTCCAAAAATCCTTTCTTAGCGGATGCCTACGTTATAACATCTACCTGTATGCCAAATTTTAGCCCGATCCGTCCAGTGGTTTGGGCTGTGCGTTGATAGATGACTATGTCAGTCAGTCAGTCAGTCACCTTTGAGTTTTATATGTGTAGATACATTTAAAAACTAAATTTTAATTTAACACATGTGTTTGGAATCATAATTAAATCTTTTAGTATGATATTTAATTATAATTTATAAAATTCTCACCACACCTTATACGTACTGATCGAATTGGTAACTTCTTTTGCTGGGAATCGGTAAAAAAATATTTTATTTAGTTATTTAACAATGTAGCCGATCCTAAAATATAACTTAGAAAATAAAGTTGTTTAGAACTTGGTTGTAGATAGTTTAAGCTTTTGTAAAGTAAGTTGCAGAATATGAAAAAATTTGTTCACAATCTCTCTCTTTGAGTCGTATTCCTCATGACTGAGGGTTGTGACTCCCGCAGAATTAATTCGTTAGGGAAGTTCTCTTAGTTCTCTAGGTCCTTTTTTCTTAAACTAAACTTGGTAGCACTTGACCATAGTTTGCCTGATGGTAAGCAAAAGTTAATAAGTAAAGAGAGGTCTATGCTCAGCAGTGGGCGATAACAGGCTGATGATGATTATAATGACGCATTAGCTTTTGTCTAAGATGGATCGTGCATACCCGATAAGAACCGGTTCACTCTCGCTTTAAAGATCCTTCCATGGAAGGATCTTTAAAGACAAATCAATAACCATTCAAAGTAATATAAATATACATTTATATTAGTTTGAATGAGTCTCTCTGAATCTTTGGGATTGATTTTTGGAGTTACTTATTTTGTAGTAGTTTTGGTTTAGTACTTTTTCTTTGATTTTGTCAATAAATGCACCAAAAAAGCAAGTTAAAATAATTATAATTAGTGATTGTTATGAATTAAATAAATAAAAACTAATGATTATTATGTTTATGGCCTTTTTACCATAAACTTGTGTTAGAAATTTTTTTTTTCATTAAATTTATGCGAACTAACTATGTATTTTTTCATGATTTGATTAAAAGTTCACAGAATCGAAAGTTTAAAAATAAATAAAAGTTGATTTAAAATTTGGCTGCGAACAAAATTCTTTATATTTCTCTGCTGGACTTAAGTATTGGTAGCATTATAATTATATTAACCATAGTGTAAGTTTAATAAACCTAAGTAGTTTTTTTTACTACGTAAGTTAATTTATGAGTGGCGTAGAAGAGACGCCTATGCTCAGCAATGGGCGATAACGGGCTGATAATGATGATGATGAAGTTTATTAAACTTACATAATTAATTTACCTCTGGCAGTGGGCTGGAGCACTTAGATTATCTTTAGGCTTTTCTCAAGATTTTCTAAGTGCCCCTTTTTATTAATTATTTTGTATAAAGTACGTAGTTAGAAATAGTCCGTCTTATTACAAAACGCGGTTTAAATATTAGTCTAAAACTTTGAACTTTTGAAAATAAAAAGTCGGTTCTTGTTGTTCAAACATCAACGATCAAAATGTCAACTTCAAATTGGGACGTTGATTGTCATTGGTAACATTTTGACAGTTTCATTATTATGACAGTAAACAGACAAATTTCAAACAACGAAAACGGACTCAGTATTTTCGAAGTTTTGGACTAACAGTTAAACTACTTTTTGTAATAAGACCCAGTATGTTTAGTTTTTTAAATAGAAATGTGTGAAATTGATGAAATTCTAAACATGATATTGCAATGATCGATTTTCCAGTACTTACCAAGTTAATTTTACTAACAAATGTTGTTAAGAGATGGCGCTGAAAGTATTCACGGATTTATTTACTGCTGGCGACACCTAGTGTGCTTTTTTGTACTACTTTTTTTTAAAATTGGATTTATCTGAATATCGCTCATTTCAAGAAAGCGTTATACCTACTTACCATTAGGCACAACACTTGCTCGTTTTGTCATAATAAAATAAATAAAATAAAATAAAATAAAAAAGCCTTTATTCGCCTGGTATTTGGTATGTTTACACAATTTTAATATAATTAAAAATAATTGATTAACTAGGCACCCAAATACGGGTATAGGCCTCCTCCTCGTGTTGCCATCTCGCTCGGTGTTGTGCCGCTCGTGTCCAGGTAGCGCCTGCCACCTGCTCGATGTCGTCGCTCCACCTGGAGCGGGGCCGTCCTCTGCTGCGGGTCGTGTCTCGGGGGTGCCAGTGGAGGATGCGCTCACTCCACCGGCCGTCAGTCGCTCGGGCAATGTGACCTGCCCATTTCCATTTTAATTTGCAGAGCATCGATGCTGCATCTAGAACCTTTGTCTTTTTTCTGATATCTACGTTTTTAATCTTATCCATAAGTTTTAGACCCAGCATCGATCTCTCCGCAGCTCGCTGAAAAGTGGTGATTTTCTGTATGAGCTTTTTGTTTAACGCCCAGGTTTGACAACCGTATAAGAGCGACGGCAGGATCGTGTTGTCCATTAGTTTTTTCTTTAAATGTATTGGCAGTTTGCTCTTAAACACGTCCTTGTTTGCCCAATACTTTTTCCAGGCAATGGCGATTCTGCGATCGATTTCTTTGGTGGTAGAGTCAGTAAAAGTTATTTGCTGGCCAAGGTATATGTATTCGTTGACATATTCTATGTTTACGCCTCCAACTGAAATAGGTCTTTGAATCCCATTTGTCATCGTCTTAGTCTTGGAAAAGTTCATACAAAGACCTATTTTACGGCTTTCTTTGTCGAGAGAGTCGAGCATATTTTGTAGATCGCAGTGAGTTTCGGCTATGATCACAATATCGTCCGCGAAACGGAGGTGCGTCAGCCGCTCTCCGTTTATATTCAATCCGTAGCTCGACCATTCCAGATTTCGAAACATGGACTCTAGAATTGCCGTAAAAAGCTTTGGCGATACTGGATCGCCTTGTTTCACTCCGCGCTTTACGTTGAAAGATGGACCGATCTTTTCAGTTTTTATTTTAGCTTTTGTGTTACTGTAAATCACTTTTAGGATTGCGATATACTTTTCTTCTATACCCTGCTCTTCTAGACTCTCCCACAGGTATTTGTGGGATAAAGAATCAAAGGCTTTAGTGTAGTCTACGTATGCCAGGTAGAGTGTTTTGTTGTATTCGACGCAACGTTCGATGCACTGTGTGAGCGTGAATATGTGGTCAACTGTAGAGAACCCCTTCCGAAACCCAGCTTGTTCCCGAGGCTGCTGCTCGTCCAAGGCTTTGGTTAGTCGAAATAGAATGATTGAAGAAAATAGTTTGTATAGAGTCGGAAGTAAGCTAATTGGTCGATAGTTGTCCATCAAGTTCGGATTGCCTTTTTTGTAGAGTAGAGTTATTATAGAGTTGAGCCAGTCTGTAGGAATTTCTTCTTGTTCTATTATTTTATTGAAAAGTATTGTCAGCTGGGGTGTCAGTGGCTCTAGCATTGCTATTACAGTATCCGACGAGATACCATCTTCTCCCGGAGCTTTATTTTTCTTCAAGCTGCTTATTCCGCGTTCTACTTCACGTTTTAAAAGATCTGGGATATTTTTTGTCGTTTTTGGATGTGTTGATTGTGGTTCTGCTGACTCCATGCTCGAGTATAGAGTTGAATAAAACTGTGTCGCCGTTTTTAGAATATCATTTCTGCCTGTAATTGTTTGTCCCTCAGAGTTATCAATTCCTTGAATCCATTGTTTGGTAGAGTCAAATGCTTTTCTAGTTCGTTTTATTGAGCTACGTTTTTCAAGTTCATTTTCCATGCTCTGCATTTTCAAATTCGTTTTGTCATAAAACTAGTAAATACCAGTGACTTTGTGTTTTATCAGAACAAAAAGCTTTGGTGTACATTTCAAGACCCTATACTATTACTATGCCAAAAATCACGATGATCTGTCGCTCGGTTGTGGCATAGAAAGGGAACAAACAGATGTTTTACATTTTTACTGGTATATTGTAATAGTATGTTAGTTTTAAGTATTTCTTTAGTATAAATAAATAGTATTAAGCCAAATTTTAAGTACATATGTTCCTGTTTATGTACCAAATAAATATTTTTTACTGAAGAAGGCATTGTTTCAATATTGCAAAAGTAATTAAATATCTATGATTGTTTGTATCTTCTTCTTCTTATCGAATGAGAGGGGCTGACTCTGGTGTCGAGAGTTTATCAAGCCGCCCTAAGGGCCTCTTACATCGCTTTACGACTGCTGTACTAGAGAAACAGCCGGGACCTACAATTTTACGTGTCATCCGATCTTCGAAAGCGCCCAAAATGGAATGCCGCTCTTCGGTCGCGTCCATCGTGGGTCGTTAACATTGGTAATCGCATGCGATTGCCTCCGCTAGCTGAGCTACGGGCGCTTTAAGTTTCTATAAGAGTGGCGAGCTCGGTGTCGAGAGTTTTCAATTTGCTCTAGGAGCTTCTGGCATAACAATATTAGTGACGACCTTAAACTTACTGGGACCTACAATTTAAAATGTTATCCGACCCTAGAAAGCGCCCAAAAGTAAATGACTACCTACCATAAATAGATAGTACCTATGTAATATGGAATAAAAACAACATTTAATTAAATTCATAAGTTTATTTAATGAGAAACTTATTAGACTATCAGATTACAAAATATCAGTCTCTTAAATCTAGAAAATATTTCCTTTGTCGTAAACCTTATCAATATAGATACAGTCATGGATTTTGCTTTACTATTTTCGCATTAAATATTACAAAACCAGACTTATAAATGGCTATATATTTTACATGTAAAGCACATTAAGTATGTAGGTACGTTAAAAGTTATTTTTTTTTAATATCTAAATTGCTTTCATATTCAATTTATTTAAATCTATTCGATTGTTTATAAAAGTCAAATATCACAAAGATCTGCCAAAATATAAGCAAAAAAAGAAAATTTACATAATTGTGTAATTTGTATGTTATAACGCATAAGTAGGTATATGGTCAAAGCAAAAATTTTGCCAACCGACAGAATTTTAATTGTAGGTACATATATAATTGTGTATATTAACGCATTGGCTGCCCACCATGTAACGATACCTAGCTTTCGACGGCCCAAACATAACAAAATTTATATTTTTTTTATTTGCTGGATTTTTATTTGATGTTTTAGTGCAAATAAAACGTAAAATAAATGTTCAGTATATTTTTCCTTTGGAAACGATGTCAGTATTTATGGTTAAAAATAAATTGAAATGAAATCTTCAATGTAATTTCAAATTTGAATTATTCATCTTCTTTAGGTACAATTGTGACCTAGTATAGTGTCAATTGTCAATAAATATGTAACTATTTACAAAAGAAAAAGTATATAAGTAATATATCCGTTATCTAGTACCTACCCACGACACAAGCGTTTGCTTAGTGGGGGGCTAGATGGCGATGTGTGCAATCTCCCGGAATATTTATTTATTAATTATTTAATTACAATATGTTAGGTGCTAGTGTCTAGAAAATAATAAACTTTTATTAAATATCATTATTTATTACAAAGTATTTGAAAAATGCGAATAAATAAAATAAATAAATATTCCGGGACATCACACAGCGCCATCTAGCCCCACACTAAGCAAACGCTTGTGTCGTGGGTACTAGATAAACGGATATAACACTTATATACTTTTCTTTTGTAAATACATACTTATTATAAGTACATACAAACGACAAATGCTAGTGAAATTAGATTAAAAGTCGTTATTGCGTGACGGTGCAGCATACAATGCAGAGGAAAGTAGAAATTAATGGAAGAACCAAACTAGACGCATAAAAACTATGGCTGATAGATTTTGAAAATTTTATTTTTCTTTTCCTATACTTTGTATACTAAATACTTTGCTTTTTTTTAATTCGCGCAGCCATTTTGTGACGACTTTGAAATGTTTTTTAATAAAGTTATAACATTTGCATAAGTCCTACTACTTATTATAATTTTCAAGTCTTTTTTCGACTTCATATACCGTCATCACAAAGAATCAAATTTTGATGATAATATTATAAATTATTGATTTGATATTATTTTTAAAATTTTGTGCCCCAGTTGTTGTAAAAAAGTAACCAACTAAAATCAAATGAGAGTGGCCTACTCTGGTGTCAGAGTGGTTGTAGAAAAGTTGTATCTATATAGTTTAGGTTTTCTTTTAAAGCCACCATTAGACCTTCGTTTTGCTCAAATCAAAACAATTATAGACAAGTTCATTAAATGTATACATATAGGTATATGTATGTTTGTGTGTGTACATTCACAAATGATCCATACAAAATTTCCATTCAGGTTATAATTGACTTAACGAATGTTTATTGCCGTACCACTTAAAGGCACCTTGAGTTGATTTCATATCGCACAATTGAACGTGAAATTATTGTCTTGACAATTTTATAACTGATTGTCACGTGAGTGTGGCGTCATTTACCTACTTATATGTACGGGTTATTACAAAACGTGGTTTAACTGTAAGCCTAGATCTTTCAAAATATGCAGTCAAAATTTGTTTTCTTCCGTCATAATAATCAAATTGTCATAATGTTACCAATGATAAATGAAAGTTCTAATTTAAAGTTGACATTTTGATTGTTTGTATTTGATTTTAACAACAAGAATAGACTTTTCATTATTATAGTCCTGGACTAATATTTAAACCACGTTTTGTTTTCACAAACATATTTATTGCAAAACCACCGAACATACCTATATTTAATAACATAAAACTACATGATACACAGAAATTATATAATGAAATGTATATGAAGTTTTTATATGGATTATTATAAGAGTGTATCGTGCGTTTGAGTGGCGCCACCGTCGTCTTTTTCACTATTTATTTTTTAAATCTGATAATAATCGACATTGTATTTGTAGATTGTTATTAAATACGTCTTCATTTACTACCCTAGTCGTTTCTAAACCTGTATATTCATTACAATCATTCAAACATAAAAAAATACATAGATTTTAATGAAATTTGACATAGTGATGGATCAGACCCTGGATTGAAACTTTTTATCTCCTACTGTTTATGTAATAGACAGTTTAAACATAATACTTTTTTTATATCGGATCAACGTAGGTAACAGATAATAAATTCATTTGTTAAACATTGACCTCGCAGCCTACTTACTATCAACCTACTCCAGGATAAAAAAAAAACCTATTTATCAATGCAAGGTTTTATACTATGTCTAACTTCATACCAAATAATTAAAAAACTTATATATAGGTACATACAGTCATTTGAGCGTTAAATATTTACAAATATTTTTTTTTTTATTGGACTTTGTATTTTCGTGTCTTTTGTGATTTAATTTTGGCTTTTGTGATCATTTGTTAATCGTTTTAAATTTGTAATTACATAATTATCATTCGTGTAATTTGCATTAGTGTGGTTCTAATTATGAGTAATGAGTAAATAAATATAATACAATATGCTAACAATATTCGCTCTTTTAATGTTATTTTAGCATTTACTAAAGCGTTTTGTGAGAATTAATAAAATAATAAAGAGCAAGGCAGTGACTACAATCGATGATTTTAAAATAAACAGACTTAAAAACTATAATCTCAAGGTGATAAACACAAAACAGTGCCACGTAGGGTTTTGTAATCCGAAACTCATGGCGACATTGCTATAGCAAGTTTGGTTACCACAGACTTGCATCTAGGATTAGCTTTAGGAATTTAAGTATTTTTAAGTCATTTTATGTTAAACATAAACTTAATTGACGGTGAATCATTTTAAGAATTGCAATTCACAACAATCATTCACAGTCCAATCAAGCATTTAATATTATTTAAATACGTTGATTTATTAATAAATCTGAAACTTTTGCTGAATTACTTACGGAATTAGAAATTCAATTCAATTGGTTGTTGTTTGAGGCAATTTAGTTACAAAATTATTGAAAAATGTGAGCTATCATTTATACATAGGAACGATAATTCACATTTTTCAGCAAATATGCTATCTTTTACATATAAAATGGATACTTATCATTATTTCTATTGTAGTTAAGTATAATACGGCCTAAGATTTTTTTACAAGGTATGGGTTTGCACTTCACCATAATTCGCCTGATGGTAAACAATCATTACAGTCTAGGATGCAGCGTGCTTGTGCTTACCCAGTAAGAACCGATTCCGAAGATCGCAAGATTATATTATAATACGGTTGACAGCTAAATAGAGAAACAAACATTTTTAAAACCTGTTTAATTAATTAAACTATCTTATCTACCAATATTGATTAAGAAACAATATTGTTTTGGCAGATACTCTGTTCATGTAAGCATGTAATCATATTAATATCTTAATGGTCTTGATTGACATTAAAATACTTTGAGAATGAACCAGTTTCTTTTAGGCAAGCTAGATCGTAGATTAGTTAATTTGTTACTTATTTGCAACATTGCTTAACATCAGACGAGTTGTAGTAAAGCGTGAGCCTATGTTTACATAATAATAATCTACAATAAAAGTATAATATGGTCTGGTCACGAAGGTAAACTTAAGATTACCCGGTTAAACCTCAATCGTGCCAAAAAGTGGTTTAAACATAAGTCTATAGCTATAAAAACAAAAAGCTTTTGTAAAAAACAGTCAAATGTCAAATACAAATTTTATTAGAACTTTGAAGTTATTTAAGGTAACATATTGACAGTTTGATTTTTATTTTAGAAAGAAACATAGTAAACAACAAGAACCGACTTTTTATTTTCAAAGTTTTGGACTAAATGTTTAAACCATCTTATAGAATAAGACGGATTGAGTGGGTAATTTAGTTAATTCGATCCTATTTAGCCGGCTAATCTTAAATTTAAATGGAAACCTATCTGAAGCCGAAACATAATTCAGGGTTTCTAGGAACTAATAAATAACCTTTTATGGGTAGCTTTATTACCTCTATTGTAGGTAGTCCATAGCAAAACCAATCCCTTTTGTTCCTCAACTTTTGGAAATTATTTTCTTTTGGAAGCCGATTTTTACAATCTCTTTTTAATGAAACCTTAAAATTAATTAGGTACCACGGATTCTTTATATTGAGCTAATTCATAGTTAAAAATTCTTGTTTGCTAGCATGGAAGTTTTTTGGAGAAAAAAAATCGCTTCACCATAAATTTTATTTACTTATATACTTATCATTTCTTCTTTGATTTTGAATAGTCGTTTAAACAAACGATATTGCTTTTAATGTACTAAAACTCCAGTAACCTAGTATGTCATAAGAATCACGTAGCTACCTATAAACATGTCAATCATATTTCGTTCCACTCTTGCCGCGAAATAATTCACGTTCCACAAAACAAGATTCACTTTCATCACATTCCTTCATTCTTTCGCGTCTTCAGCTTCCTTTTTGAAGTTGAATATCTTTTCCAAATTCAGCGTGTTTTGATTATAAACCGTATGGTCTGGAGTGTCTCCCCAGCTAATGGTTGTTGTCGTATCTTTTTCTTCTTCTTCTGAATCTTTTGTCGCGTTCTGGACCTCTGTTAAACTAGCTTCAGGTATGGTGTTAAGTACAGGTTCAGAATTGACGCTCGGCGGGTTCAATTCCGGATTGGAAATGCCTTCCAAAGAAGCACATCTATTTAGAAAACTCATCATCCGTTCTTTGTAAATTTCTGAGCTCGTTTCCGTGTTCTTTGCTTTGTTGTTTTCGTTCTTCAAGTAAAACCCGTTGTCGTCCCTCGCTAGGAATATTCGTTTAATCTTATTGTTTGGATAGTGCTCGATTAGATCTGGTTTGGGTGGTACGAGTTTGTTTCGTGGTATTTTTCTCGTGTCATTTCCTTTGATTTTCGTCACGACGGAAATACAGTTTCCTCGGCGTTCATTGTCCTCTTTATAATTGCTTTTCATGCCTTTGTATGAGATTTTCACACTCAAAATCGACCAGAGCAGCTCTAAGAAAGCAGCGATCAATATATTGATGCTGAGAACTCGTTTTGTGAACGTATGTGATGTATCTTCATCATTGTTATCGTTTATCGATATGATCATGTGCGATTCGTTCTTTGTAATAACATCTGTGTGTTTGACAACAATAAAATCTTTAAACGGCACCTTGTCTTTATAAAAGTCTGTGATATCCGTCTCGGATGTTGATATGAACCATGCCGCGATCAGAACAAACGAAACAAAGGACACTATGGTCGATAACACAGACATAACAAACAGCCAAGTTATGTTTCTGTCTATATACCATCTAACAGACGCTAAAATACTCGCTAAACCAGTCGCTAGTCCAAAAATCGTGATCAAAGTCGGCGCTAGTACCAAAATAATTGAATTTCCATCTGCCCTTATCGTAGTTCCATTAGTGAATTCATTAGTGTCGTTAAATTCTGTCCCATTATTGATTGTTTCTTCTGTGCTTGGGTTTACTAACGCTAAACAGGCGAGTAGGAATGAGGTGGCTGCCAGAGCGATATGTACCCAGGCTAAACCAGACACAGTCGACGCTGAATACCTCCTTTCAGATGGATAAAGATTCCGCGTATCAGGTTTTGTTTTAACTTTTATCGTGTACACATCTTCCATCGTACCGAACTTATATGTTGTATGGCCTTGAGCCGTAAACTGTTCGCAAAAACCACTTTCACTCACATATAGTCACGAAAACGTCACTTTTGTTTGTTTAACTTGTATACCGGTCCGATTTTGAATATGTAACGGTGTTTTTTGATTATTTTGTGTGATAATTCGCAACAGATGCGCGCACGGCCGTTGCGCATGACATATCGATACGAACTGAAGTTAGCTGCGCTGCGCTGCGTGCGAGTGCGATGCGACACGGCACGGCGGTCGTTGCCAACCTTACTAACTTAACTTGCGGTTGAGAACTGTCACTTTGACTAAATACAACCTTATTAGTAGTAAAATAAGGTGACATATTGTACGATATATTAAATCGAATGTAAATAAGTAGTTCATAACTTTGTAGTAAGAAATATGGTCACGAATAGAAGGAATTCAAGCAATAAAGGCAGCTATACAATATAATCTTAGATAAGTTTTGTAATATTCGGCTAACGGCCGTAAGTTATGTTTTTATCTGTTTCTAAGTATGTTTTTATGTTAGTTGTGTTTTTAATGTGCGGAATGATATGATAGTGTTATTTATTTATGTATCTATCTAGTACAATTGTTCTCAATTGACTGTAGAGATACCTACTGAATAGGTACGTTTTCCTCCGTGAGATATGTAATAAAAGATTCATAGAATATTAGTAATTCTTTAAATAGATTCATTGTGTGATAATATCCTGAAAAATATGTATTGTTATTAATAATTATTGTTTATTTGTTTATTATTGAATATTTATTTAACTGTATATTTCTTTGTAAATTTTGTATTTATGTACTTACCTACCTACATGTAAATAAAGATATTTATTTATCTATCGTTCGCAACCAATTTTTGATGGAATTAGATTTATACTTAACCTGTGACTTAACCAAGATTAATCGTTAGGAGTACTTATCTTTTTAAATTTAATTAATTAAGTTTTTATATAAAATATATTTATTCAAACTTTATTATTGTACCTACCTACATAATAATATGTAGGTACAGATATGTACAGCAGACTATTACCAATTCTATAGGTATCTCCGCTAACTTTATAGTAATACGTCTTACAAATACAAGCATTAAATTTAATTTTTATTATCGTCGTGAAACTGTTTATAACAATACTTTAAATTTCATTGCAATTTCGCATGTAGTAAATTGTGTCAAACGTAAATTCTAATTATACAATTGAAATAATAATATGAAATTTATAATAAAACGATCTGGTATGTAGTATAAAAATATTTTTATTTAAATCATGATTGATGCGAAAGTAATTATATTCAGTACTACTTAGCTGTGCCCGCGACTTCGTCCGCATGGAATAGTTATTACCATAAAAACGGTTCTAGTGAGTTAATCTTAAAAGATAGACACATACTGTTGCAGATATTTTGTTAGATCATTTCAAGAGAAATAATTCTTTGATACATATTTTTTTTTAATTTTGAACCGTTTTCGCAGCACACGCAACGGAAGCCTTCAAAGATGAATATTTTTCACCGTTTTTTTTCACATTTTCCATTGTTTCTTCGCTCATGTTAGTTGCAGCGTGATGTTATATAACCTAAAGCCTTCCTCGATAAATAGTCTATTCAACGCAAAAAGAATTTTTCAATTCCCACCAGTAGTTCCTGAGATTAGCGCGTTCAAACAAACAAACAAACATACAAACAAACAAACTCTTCAGCTTTATAATATTAGTATAGATAAATGTTTTACTAAATATTTTATTCACTTTATATTATACACGCATTGATTCCCAAAATCAAGACAATCTGTGAAATTATTCTTATTAAGCTGTTTCTAAATTTTGACTTTAACACAAATATGCATACTTATAAAATTATGATAAGTATTTACTTATTATTAAAATATGACTATCATCAGCGGCGAAGATTATGCTAAGTTAAGAATAAGTATAATATGTAGGTTTTTATTGTTTTTTCATTAGTTGTTTTTTTTATACTAAAATCTGTAGACTATTTTATTGCTATAATTATAAGACAATTTACATATACTTACTTAAAAATAATTCTTTTATACATCTCAAGACGAACGCAAAAAATCGTATTAAGTTACTAAGCACGCGTAAAGTTATTATGTTACAAGGTGAGTTACCGTATCTAAGTAAGCAAGGTCGGGCGCTTCTCACGACGGTTAACTTAACTTACATAATTGCTTTGCTTGGTTTGTTATACGTTTGTATAATGTGTTTACTTTATGATGATGGAAGCGCTTGCTTAATATGGGGCTAGATGGCGCTGTGTGCAATGTACTGAAATATTTATTTATTTATTTTGTTTGTTGTAAGTATTTAGTTATACCTACTTTTAATAGTGAGAGAGGACATGTGTCTTCCGTGGAAGGACCTGGGCGCCCACCACGATGAATCTGCACAAGAGAACTCCCCTAACGAATTTATTGCGAGGGGGAGTCACGACCCTCAATCATGAGGAAATATGACTCAAGAGAGAAGAGAGAGATAATAGTGGTATTCTGAGTCACTGGTAAGTAATCGTGAAAAGCAATAAGTTTTATTGTATGGTTCTTGGAAATCCGCAAAAAATATCGTTTCTCCATACAATAGGGGTGATAAGTGTGGCTCGATGGTGTGACGTCTGATTTTCATCCAGATGCACCCTGGTTCGAATCAGGCCCTACACCAATGACTTGTTTTTCAAGTTATGTGTAGATTTACACTCGCTTAGCGTTGAAAGAAAACAGCGTGAGGAAACCGACATGTTTGAGGACTACTAAATCCGAGGACATATAATTGTGTCGTCCGTTGAAGATCTGTGCGCCAAGAGAACTCCCCTAGTCGGACCTAGAGGAGTCGCGACCCTCAGTCATGACTTGAGAAATTAAGACTCAAAGCGAGTTGACCGCAATCGAATCAGTGCTGTCAGATTTTTAAGCTTTTTTTTATGAGATAGGCTCACGCTTGACTACAACTTGCCTGATGTTAAGCAACGTTACAATCTAGCGCGCTTGTCTAGAGGAAACCGGCTTACTCTCGACTTGAAGACCGACAAATTATAGTACCTATTTAAGTTAGACGTACCTAATCGTGAAGTGCAAATCCGTTTTAGTTAAAAATAACCTACCGAGCCACACTATTTTTTATAGCCTATTTATATACAATAGTCAAATTAACTCAGGGCTTTAGTGGGTTTATCTAGATTTCTTTGTTTCTGCCATTTTTCTTGGGCCAAGGTGTGTGCAATGACCTCAAGAAGTGGGTTAAAGTTGACTTTAAAGTATTGTAAAATGCCAGTATTCGCATTTAAAGTGGCAATTTTCACTACATTTTGTAATTTTGCACGTAAAAAGTTTACCTACTTTACGCCCGCGGCTTTCCTCGCATTATTTCGGAATTAAAAGTAGCCTATGTTATTGCTATTTATTTTTATATATTTTATTTAAATGTTATTCCTAAGACCTTATACCAAATATCATAATGATTCGTTCAGCTGTTATTGCGTGATTCCGGTTTAAATAAACAGATAACAGTTTTATTAATTGAAACGCATTTTGCTATAAAATCTAAGTATTTATTTATTTATTCATCCTTGCAAACATACAGTTTTCCAAAAAACTAAAATTACATGTGCCCCGAGGTATTGCGGCGTAGCAAGAGACAATGGCTAGGTTATATGCAAGCCAGTGTCTTCACAAGTTTCTCGTAACGTATTTTTTTCGCATATACTTAAATAATGCGAGCGAAGCCGCGGGCGTCCACTAGTGTTCAAAAACTAGTATTGCTTTGGTTCTGAGTAATTTATCTACAATGATAAACAATGATTGTCCGAAAGACCGTTGGTCCATTTATAAACTGGTCCATATCAGATACATCGTGAGCCTAAATAGGTATTGTTTTTAGGGTTCCTTGTCTCTAAGTGTAAAAAGATCTGTAGAAGGATTCAAATTCAATTTTAATAAAGGAATTTTTTTTTACTTAAACAACAGAATACATAATCTTAAACAAATGTAGGAATTGAAAACCGTCACATTCCATTTTAATTTTTTTTTAGACTAGATAGGCTCACGCTTGACTACAACTTGCCTGTTAAGCAACGTTATAATCAACGATATAGCGCGCTTGCCTAGAAGAAACCGATTCACTCTCGACTTCACGGTAAAAAAAGAATTGTCCCGTCAATAAAAAAAATATTGTTAGCAATTCCAAGACAATATTTACTTAATTTAACAATATATTGTCACTCTGAAAATTTCCATTTCCTTCAAAGTACAAAAAAATATTGTTGATTTATTGTCTCAAATCAAGTAAATATTGTCAGGTAAACATTTTGAAACTTTTAGTACAATATAACGATTAATCTTGTATTAACAATGCTAGATTTGTTAACTGGGCACTATTATATTGTTAAATCGACGATTTACATTGTCCTATTAAGAATATAGTACACTTTGTAACATTAAGATAAAATAATTGTCAAACTAACAATGTCGTTGTTCTTTTAAAACATGTCAAATAATTCGATCAAGATTTCACAATTACTCATTTTAAAACATGTACTTTTTCATGAAAAGTCTGACAACTTCTCAGACGAAGATTAAACATTTTCAATGCAAGAATATGTTATATGGTAACTTGGATTAACAAGTAGTTTTGATAGAAGATCAAATATTTCTTAGATCAACAATATCAATTGTTCAGCCAAAACGTTTTTAAATTTTGTAATAAGTTCCACATACACTTGTTTCAAAACAAGAATATTATATAAATAACGCAGCATATTATTAAATGAAGATTAAACATTTTCATTGCGAGAATCTGATATGGTTAATAGGAATTACAAGCGGTTTTGATAGAAGATCGATTATTTCTTAGAATAACAATATCAATTTGTTCAGCCAAAATGTTTTTGATTTTGTAATAAGTTCCACATATACTTGTTTCAAAACAAGAATATTATATAAATAACGCAGCATATTATTAAATGAAGATTAAACATTTTCAATGTCAGAATCTGTTATATGGTTATTAGGAATTACAAGTGATTTTGATAGAAGATCGATTATTTCTTAGATCAACAATATCAATTGTTCAGCCAAAATGTTTTTGATTTTGTAATAAGTTCCACATACACTTGTTTCAAAATAAGAATGTTACTTATATAAATAACGCAGCATATTATTAAATGAAGATTAAACATTTTTAATGTCTAGAATCTGTTATATGGTTAGGTATTAGGAATTACAGGTGATTTTGATAGAAGTTCGATTATTTCTTAGATCAACAATATCAATTGTTCAGCCAAAACGTTTTTAAATTTTGTAATAAGTTCCACATACACTTGTTTCAAAACAAGAATATTATATATATAACGCAGCATATTATTAAATGAAGATTAAACATTTTCATTGCGAGAATCTGTTATATGGTTAATATGAATTACAAGCGGTTTTGGTAGAAGATCGATTATTTCTTATCAACAATATCAATTGTTCAGCCAAAATGTTTTTAAAATTTGTAATAAGTTCCACCCTATTTGTTTCAAAACAAGAATATTATCTATTTAGATAACGCAGCAAATTATTAGTTCAAAATTTAACATTTTAAATGCAAGAATCTGACAGAACAACTTGAGCCAAAGTCGATGTAGTGGGGGTAAGTACGCGCATGTACACTTCCGGACATATTTTATTGGTCATTATTGGCGTTTGTAAAATAATAGCTGCGCCCTGCGTTTTTGCAGCCAGACATGCGATTTGTTTGCGGATGCATGGCCCGCTATTATGTTAGTATGTTTGAGTTTTTGCGAGAAATAGGTTAGTAAATTTATATAGATATGTATACAATGATTTGACTGATTATGTTTTTACTTAATTTTGTAAGTATCTGACTGACATGTATAATAATTTTATATTGTCACATTAATTATTATGTAATTGTATTTTTTTTTAAACTCGATAATTTTATAATTAATGTAATTGGTGTAATGCCGTTATGATTAAATAAATAATAATAAATAAATAATAATAAATACCCGCGTTTATCCGGGGTAAAAAGTAGTCTATGTCCTATTCCAGAGTATACGCTATCTTCATACCAAATTTCATAAAATTCGGTCAAGCCGTTAGAGCATGAAGGAGTAGCCTTTAGAGCAAACATACATTCATACAGTTACATACTCGCAAACTTTCGGATTTATAATTTATTGCGATTCTGTAAAGTTGTAATTATTTTTATTTAAGTAAACGAGACAAGTTTTAGCCACTAGCTGCGCAACCAATAAAAACGAAAAACTTAAATATAAAGTTTACAAACTTTAACAACAAAACTTCTAAACTCGAAATAGCCTATTGACACTGCACGCAAGTGTAGTCGGATGCTAGCGGAACGTGCGCGCAGCGCGGGGAACAGCGGCCAACCGATCAGAACAGACCGATTATTTTACATCACAATATGTGCTCAAACAGGCACTTAAGAAAGTTAATAACTTCAATTCAAGCACTATTTTAACCTTTTTATATGTTCAGTATTGATTTAAAGATAATATACCCATATTAGACAGTTAATTTGTGATTCGATTTTGGGAAATTTGTGGTCCGAGGAATCGATTCTTCGATTAATCGATTTGAGATCGCCATCCTTAATTGATACCGGACAGCGAGCAGCGGGAGGTGGGCCAAGTTGCCCTTCCACATCCTGGACAGCAGGATGCAGAACTCGTGCAGTGTGACAAATTCTCTTACCTATCCCGTTCAGTGTAAACTGTGTGTGACATACACACAAAATTATGAAACATGTAATAACAGTGTGACCTGAAGTGCTTTTTTTTTTCAGGAAACAAAATAAGTTCAGAACACCTTCCTAAACTAACACAATCCGAATTGAAAGAACTTTGCCCAATATTAGGTGTTCGTCTGGAATTAAAAGAGCATATTGACACATTTCTAGAAAGTGTTGCAGACGCTCTAACAATAGCATCTAGCAGCACTGAACAATCCACATCGACATTAGTAGCTGCTGAAGTTCAAAATGGGAATGTTTCACTGGATAGTATCAACTATATTTTAAATTCAGACTTTGAAATCCTAGACTCAGGAAGAGTGATTGATTTTGACCTAAAGACTCTTCTCTTAACTTCACCTCTTGGCAAGTCAGTTCTAAATTATTATGGTACTTATGGGAAGTTAGACGCCACCCGAAGAAATAGACTCACTGATGTAATTGCACGTCATATGTACACACATGCTGTGAATCAGTAAGTGAACTGCAATTTATTTCAACTATTGTTGTATTAATTTACTTATTACTTATATCAATAATTTAAATTATATCATTTTCTTATTCAAATTTTAGAAAGCTGACCTATGATGAGTACAATTCTTTGGCTGGAAAAATAATTACTCTTTTTCCAACTGAAAATATTGGGACATATTTTGTGCGGCCTATACCTAAATCACAATCAAAAACTGGCAAGTCAGTATTTGCTAAAGGAAAGCTGTTAGATAAGATTCGGAATCTGCTCTACAAGTCTGGCGAAAAAAGAAGAACTTCCACATCAAGTGAGGCTGGATGCTCTAAAATATCTAAAACCAGTCACATTGATAAGTGTAAGTATACCTACCTAAATGTAGTCTGTTATTTTTATCCCGCTTAATCATCATCATCAATTGGCTTGGTCAATCCCCTAGGCAACAGCTGATTGATATGTATGCAAATAAGTTAAGTTAATTGATTTTATTTATTCATTATTAATTTGTTGAATTGATTATTAATTTATTTAATTAATTATTATTTTTATTGATTGTGGAATTGAAATGCATAAGATTATACCTTGCTCATGGAGTGTGCCCGGAATGCATGCAAGATTGTAATACCTAGATATAATTTATGTAATGATGTGTAACAATACCATTGCTAATAAATGAATTATGAATTATTATGTATGTGTATATAATTGTGTAAATTCCAGGTGTTAATGAAGACATTGTTTGGCTAAAGAATAATAATGAACCATGGGATGTTGTTATGCAGAAATGGATGAACACATATAACGAAAGAATACTTTGCGAGCAAGACAACCTGAGAGAGTTTCTAGCAAAATGGCCAGTACTAAATGACTTAAGGAGTGAAGTATTGGTAAGTTTCTGTTGATTATACCTGTCTACCACAGAATCATAAAAAATATGAATGTTGCCCTTCACTTTGTCCAACATGTATGCTAGTGCTGTAAAGATTAAATGAGTAAGTCAGTAAATAAATAAATAACCATGGACTAACCTGGACTGCAATAAATAGTAGCAATTTAAAAAAAGTAGACATAAAATATGTCCATTGTTTAACTAAACACGCTGTTCCCCATAACAAATTGAGTTAACATAAAGTGAGTTACATGTTATTCATTCCCTCTCACTTGCATAATCCACATTTTTAATTTAGTATTACTGAGTGAGATATAAATTGTACACATAACTTCATTGATTTAATACTAGCTGGTTTTGTTACAGATTAATCTCGATTTTGACCGCATGTGGGTACATGCGGTCAAAATCGAGAGATCGATTGAAAGAGGCACAGCATTCAATCCAGTATCAAAAATCATCTATTTTGGTGGTTTAGGCGGAAATTTTAATGAGTAAGTTCAGATGGTGTGTGCATAGTCATAATCATAATCATGTGTGTGTGTATAATAAGAATTATAATGGGTGGGGCGGTGTATGATCCTATTTTATTGCATGATTCATTTACTAGACAATAATACAGTTTTAAAGTAATAATTTGATTTTTTTAAAGGAATAAATATATTTTTTAAATAAAACAACAGGAGTTTTAATTGAAGTAAAATATATTGTAAGAATAACACAACCATGAGTTTCAAAACGAAATATATATATTATAGGTCTAATTGCACTATATTGTTCAAACAACATGTCGTGTATTCTTATACAGACAATAAACATTACTGTAACAAGTCAATCAAAAGTATTGAAAGGAAATATCTGTTTTGTTGGTTCAATTATATCATAGTTTTAAAACAAGCTAGGTGTATTCTCCTAAAGAGAATAAATATTCTTGAAACAAGTAAACCATGCGTATAATAACAAAAATCTGTTTAGTAGAACCGAGTACATCTTAGTGTTGAAACAATGATCAGGTATTCTCAAACTAGCCGTCGCAACAAAATATGTATATTGTTGAAGCAATAAAACGTCTACTGTTAAACGAATAATATGTTTACTTACAAACTAACTGAAGCATACATTTTAAACTAATACAATTCGTATTGTTATAACGACAATATCGATATCGTTAAAATAAGTGAACCACTGGTATCAAGTCGAAACAATATTTTGTTGGTGTAAAAAAGCTATGTTGTCGAATTAATCTACTGTATATTATCATAAAGACAATGTACATATTGTTGAAACAAGATAATATAATAGTTGAAACAAACATTTTTATTTGTTTATCCAAATAAACTAAAGTATTACATCAAATCAATAAGATTACGTGGTGCAAGAAAATTATTATTGTTATAATAACAAAACATTTTTTTTTGAACTAGCGATACGGTTTATTGGGTGAATACTATATTCTTATCAATATTATATTGCATATTTAAGTAAATATTGTCTTCCTCTTATGGAAGACACGATTTGCGTTGAGTTAAAGCAATTTGCTTTAATTTAACAATTCCTTTTTTACCGTGTTGAAGACCAATAAATTATAAGGGGAATAGAGATTCCGCTAAGGAGTTCCACAGTCTGGCTGTTTGCACGATGAAAGTATGTATTTCCAAAACGTTGTTATAAATATTAGTCTGGAACTTTTTTATTGTAGGTCTAGGTACATTTGTGGTATTTGAACAACAAGAACTGACATTTTATTTTCAAATTTCTAGACTAACATATAAACCACGTTTTGGAATAAGACGGAATGTGGCCTAAAGTCTATAAACATGTTCCTTGTTCAGGGCGGCGCTAACCAATCAACAATCTATCTAGGTACTTATAAATATAATTAAGTTGAATTGATAAGAGAACACGTTGAAACAATTTATAGATTATTTTGTCTCTTTATCTGTGTCTCTGTTTATCTGTTCATTTAAACGCTCATCACGCAAAAACGACAGAACGGATCGTTATGATTTTTGGTATATAGGTAGTATGAGGTCTTAGATATGTCATAGACTACTTTTTATCCTGAAATAATGCGAGCGAAGCCGCGGGCGTCCACTTGTCTATATATATAAAACTCAAAGGTGACTGATTGACTGACTGATAAGTGATATAGTGATCTATCAACGCACAGCCCAAACCACTG
Organism: Macaria liturata; assembly: GCA_964023185.1. Classification (NCBI taxonomy): domain Eukaryota; kingdom Metazoa; phylum Arthropoda; class Insecta; order Lepidoptera; family Geometridae; genus Macaria; species Macaria liturata. The sequence goes on along the minus strand of OZ026810.1, from coordinate 10,098,748 downwards.
GACGGATTGGGCTGAAATTTGGAATGAAGTTAGATGTTGTGACATAGGTGAAATAGGGAATGCAAGTTTTACTTTTTAATGCGAGCGAAGCCGCGAGCACCCACTAGTATATTATATAGCTATACTTATGAAAGCTTTAGATTGTTAAAAGTAACAGTTTTTGTTCTACTCCTTTTGGCGATTCGAAAAGTATAGTCCTTTTGGCGAATCCTGCCGGTCGTGATTATTTTCGCTCATTTTCCAATAAAAGTTTAATTTAAAGTATATAGTCTATAAATTAGCACTAGTTTAAATAATACGGGACCCCTATATTCGAGAGTGGTTATTACTTCAATCCGGTTGTATTTATTAATTCTCGAGGTCACGTGAACACGTTACGACCGTTGGCGGTTGATAACGATTAGTAACGTGTTTTATCTGGTGGCTTTTAACGACGTTTTTAATCAGTTTATAGTATTTTAGGTAGGTTTAAAATACTTATTCTATCTTATACGATTAGTATCGCATCTTCTTCTTATCGAATGAGAGTGGCCAAGTGGCTCTGGTGTCGAGAGTTTTCAAGCCGCCCTAAGGGCCTCTGACATGGCTTAACGACTGCTGTACTAGACTTACAGCCGGGACCTACAATTTAACGTGTCATCCGACCCACGGAAGCTACCAAAAGGAATGCCACTTTTCGGTCACCCATCCAAGAAATGACCGCGTCGACCTTTGCTTAACTTTGGTAATCGCATGCGATTGCCTCCGCTAGCTGAGCTACGGGCGCTTCTATAGTATCGCTGGTAGGTATAGATACGAGTACATAACTATAGGCTTTAGGTATTATATCTTCATTTTATTTACCTTTTTTGCTTACAAAAAGCGTACCAAACGGCAGGGTGCCATTCGTTTACAATAATACTAAAATAAGCCTATCAAGGCTTTTCGTTACAAATACTGAGGAAATAATAAATTGTTCGCAATTTTCCATACCATTGCTCGCAATAGTTACAAGAACGTGGTTTTGTGGGGAAACGTGACTTGAGATTTTGAACCAACTTAAAATAAGGAAGGTAAGTAGGAAGGACGAGAGTAATAAAAAAAAAATAGAAATTTACATATGTTAACTCTATGTGAATATATTGTATACTTAAAAGTAGTTTACATTACATGGCTTACGGGATAGGTACAACATAGATTGTAAATAAATGTTTTGAATTTGAATTTGAAATTTAGATATTAAACACTGGGGTGAACTACATTCCACACTGAGTCCGAGACTTGTGTCGTGAAATGTAGGCTCTTTCCGTTAGATTTAAAATAAAGACAGCACGTAGGTACTTATTAGCTATAGTTCTTAAGAACAAAAAATAAACAGAGGTAAGTATACCTGCACGGCAATTCTATAAACATATCTACTTACATGATGTCGCTCAGAAGATATCTTGCCGAAAGAAAACAACAGAACTTGAAGGCACAGAGTGCTGTGTGTAAGGTTATTTTTAAATGAATCTAGTTTTTCTATACTGTAATTGTTTTTTATAAATTATCTGCCATGCTGCGAATACCAGCACCTTTAGTCATCGCTCACAATAATAGCAGAAGATCTGCGCTGCTGCGACGGGGTTAGTCGGCCGTTGGAGCTCGAAAGAGTGTTTTCAATAGATTGTGAGCTAGGAATTTAAGTCAGATTGACGATTGTGTGTGATTTGAAGTAAAATAATGAAGCTGGTGTTTAATTTATCCCTGTAAAGTAAGGGTACTCTTACAAGTGTTAGTAAGATCTTAAAAGCCACGGAGGCCACTTTGGTTAAGAGGAGAGGTGTGGCGGTGGTGTATGGAGGAACACACCTAAAAACTACCAAGTTTGTTGTTTGAAGCCGATTAAGGAACAGACGCAGCGGAAGATCACTATCACAATCTCCAGAGTTTCATTTACAATGCATTTCCGCAAAGTAACGCCTGATTCAATATCTTAAAAGGAAGGTTTTCTATTTGAATGAATCTTTTATTATTTACTAGCTGTGCCCTGCGGTTTCGCCCGCATAAGTCCTGTTTTTCTAGTATATTCGGGATCCAAAGTATCCTTTGTCCGTCTCCTGATTCTAAGTTACTTCCTAACTTATTTTCAGCCAAATCGGTTTAGCCGTTCTTGAGTTAAAAATAGTGTAACTAACACGACTCTCTTTTATATATTATATAGAAGAAGATAGAACATTAATAGATTTTGATTTAGATTTCAGTTAGGTTTATATTTAGAAATTATGTACCTACAGTAATTCTATTTGGTAGGTATATCATGTTTAGTATGTTAGGTATATTATGTAGGGGTCCCATTTAAAAACAAGCGTTAGTTTTTTTTATTTTTATTTAACACGAAATAGGCTTACGTTTGACTAGTTAGAAGGTTACTTAGTTAGTTTAGTTCTTTATAATTGAATAGAACTTACTATAACGCCTGCAGGATAAACGAGAGCATCACGAAAGAAAAAGTAAAGCGTAGTAGATCGTTTAATTCGTATCTTTGCGTCTTTTTTGTGTTTTCTCTAAACTTTTTTTTATAAGTCAAAATATTGACAAATCTGTCTTAATTCTTCTGTCAGCTTTATTTTCGTTGTCATTATTTTAAGCGTCAATGTAGGAAGCTAGATTTTTTAAATTATTTATTTTTATGAGTGTACTTGGCAACTATTTCAAATTATTATTGTTTTAAAATGTAAGTAGATACATACTTAATTGGTGGCTAAAGACTGGTCGGAACGTCGGGCGTTCGGCTGCAAGATGGGTCGCCGACATAACATCTTAGGTTTTGCAGGTCTAAAATGGATGAGGCTGGATAAGGATCAACCTTATTATGAGAGAGGCCTATACCCAGCAGTGGGACGAAAACGGGTGCAGATGATGAAATTTTTTTCAACAAGGAATGTGTTTGCACGTGACCGTAATTCGCCTGATGGTAAGCAAACATGACGGTCTAAAACATAATAAAAAATACTTAATTACTGAACTTTAATGTATATTCCAGGCAAACCCCTAACTGCGACGAGTGGCGCGTGTGTTACCGCCCCGACGTCTGTTATTCAACCCTAAGGCTCATGAAGATGGCTGTTAGTTGTTGTATCTCTTTTACATTACTCCTTCATTTACAATAAGAACTAGTTATAGTTGTAGATAAGTATAATAAGTAGATAAGGTCCCCGATATTGTCCGGGGTTTCAAACAATAAATAGAATAAAAAAACAAAAAAAGCAAGTTGTTAAGCCATGTCAGACCCTTAGGCCCTTAGGGCGGCTAGACAAACTCTCGACACCAGAGTTGGCCACTTTCATTCCATAAGAAGAAGATAATAATACAGAAAAGTAGAAAAAGTCTAAACATACGAGTGATAACTACTACTAAAATCGTTAAAAAAGCCAGAGGGCAGCGTGCCCAGCATACTGGCCGCATTACCACGCTGGATGGGATTTTCAATTTTCTCTTTTACATACTTTTAACAACGCCTGTATAAGACAAGTGTGTGAGTGTGTGAGTGTACAGAGTATACAGGGTTGCTAGTAACGACCTTTTAAAGCAGGTCTAAATCAAACAACTTTTGGAAATTTACGTTTTTAAACCGTTATTACGATGATGTTTAATATTGCCAGTTAAAAACCTTGTATTTGTTTCAGCATATGCCTTTACCACTAAACTGATTCCCTCTACCATCATAATATCGAAATCTTCAATCCGATCTGTGTCTGTATCTTAAATGACATGGTTCAATATTTTCTTACTACAATCAAGTGTGTAATTCTAACTTACTGAATAATATGATCTTAAACTGTATCAATATCTTTTCAATGTTACCGTCTTGAGCTTTAATCTGGTCTAGTCTGCTATTTTCATAATTGATCCGTTCAAATTCTAAATCAACTTTATTACTTCCGAACTGATCCCTTAGTCAGCACAATTTATTTTTAAATTCTTCTCTGTCTACAAAACTGATCCTCTTTCGCCAAGAATTGATCACAGTGTGAACTGATCCCGTTCCCTTCCGAACGGATTTATTAACAGCTCGATAACTTGATTTATCACTTTCCAAATAAAAAATAAATCTTGATATCTGATATCATTTTTTCCAAATTCATCCCACTCTATTCCGTTCTGATCCCATTCCCTCCCAATGTCCCCGGTACAAGATGGCGGCGAGGCCATGGTGGCAATCATACAAGGGCTGAGGGACGCTGGACTGGCTGTTACATTGATGAACGCACCTAGAGGGTACTTCTGTAAGTATGGACTGTTAGCTTAGTTGGTAGTGGCTCTGCCTTTTAATCTAGGGGTTGCGGGTTCGATTCCCGTGTGACACAAGTATTATTGAATTTTAAAATTTATTTCAACTTGTGTTGGGTCTGGTCGTTTGTATGTATAATAAGTATGTACCTAGGTGTTTACAAAAGAAAATTATTATATCCGTTATCTAGTGTAGTACCCACGACACAGCTAGCTAGCTTAGCTTAGTGTGGGGCTAGATGGCGCTTTGTGCAATGTCCCGAAATATTTATTTATTTATGTCATTGATCTCCATCAGCACTTGTACTGATGGAGATCAATGTTTATGTACACTCACGCTTGACCATGCTGAAAATAAACTTGGGCTTAAGTGACTTTTGTAAGTATTAGTGTATATTACCAGCTCCATTCTTTCTGAATTGATCTTTCTATCTACAAAATTTGTCATTTCCATTCCAAATTAATCCCTTTTCATTCCAAACTGATCCTTTTCCTTCCTATCTGATCCCTATTCCTTCCAACCTTCCAATGTCCTCTCTAGAATAAGGCGGCGAGTATTAGGGCTAATCTTTTTATTCTCAGGAAACATAAATAAGTTTGTTTTGTTCAAAGAATCACCTTATCAAGTTAATTTATTTCCAGCCCAAAAACCCGCCCGCAGTAGAAGACCATCATTCTTCCGAGCAGACGTACAAACTAACACGGAGTGGCCGCGGCGCACACATTCAGCACAGATATGTGACTCGCACTACGCTACTAGCTATCAGGTAACCCTCCTAGAGTCCTCATTAATGAGGGCTGTCATTCCCCAGTACAATTACGGTAAATGGATTAACTAGGTGTATTCTCTTGGACATATATATCGTGGTGGGCAGTTAGGCACCCCCTTCCAAGGAAGACACAATATTATGTTTTCTGTCTTCAAACATGTTATTTGCTAAGGATTATTTCCTTTAGGCAGAATATTTTTCTTTAGTGTGTGTGGTAACTGTGGTATACTGTCTGTACAAATGTGACGAGGCTAGTTTTCAAAGCTAGGTAGAATCTTTTCAACTTTTTTCCGGTTAGAAATCCTGCCACTCCGAAAAAAATATGGAAATTATATCCGAGTATGGAAATAAAATTAAACATTATTAGGCATGGGACGATGCCCAGCATAAACAATGAGAGATGCGTTGTCAACTTCTCGTGAGTCTCGTCCTATCAGAGCCCAGGATACCGTATCAACCAATCAGAGCACCTGTTACCAACTTCACCATTTGGTCACCAGAGTCTCTGGTGACGAGACTCGCGAGAAGTTGACAACGCATCTCTCATTGTTTATGCTGGGCATCGTCCCATGCCTAATAATGTTTAATTTTATTTTTGTGTAAAATTTGTATATTTTCTATTATACTGTTCCAGTTAGCACACTGTCGTCTAAGCCCAACTTCACCGTCGCCTGAACTGCCAGAGTTCCCAATACAGAGAGGAGCACCGAGCCGTAGTAAGTAAATACCGGATCATAATTACCGATTTTCCATTACCAAATAGATTTTAGTAACTAATGTTGCTAAGAGATGGCGCTAGCTTTAGTTAAGTTTAGTTATTTATCATGTCATACACAAAATAGAGAGCTTTTATGTAAGATTTTCACGGAAAAAAACAACTACTTATTTTAGTTTTGTTATACAATAACTTAGGTAGGTACGAAGTAGTAAGTCGTAACTTTTCGTTTATCTGTTTTAATATTACCTACTTACTACAAAATTACAAAACCTGTTAAGTTGATTTTCAGGAGCCCAACTCTTCGAAGTATCTATAATTTCATTGAAATACATGAAGTGAATAAAATATAATTTTACTCGTAATTAATGTAATTATATAATCTATTATATTTCCCAGGTCGCGGCAACTTCAGAGTAGGTCAATCCGACACCGGATCTATAAGACCCAGACACACCAGGAGCCGAGGTAACTAACTATACTTACAGTAACTTTTATTGGAAACAATCACAGAGAGGTTCAGGCGTTCTGGCTGGTAATCAGAAATACGCAGGTTCGAATCCCGCCGGTCGTGATTATTTTCGCTCATTTTCCAATAAGTTTAAGTTAAAAAACAATAGTGCGGGCTTAGCACTTAACAAAATAACTTAACTTAACTATACGCATAACCGTATATAAGTATTATATCCGTTATCTAGTACCCACGACACAAGCGTTTGCTTAGTGTGGGGCTAGATGGCGCTGTGTGCAATGTCCCTTAATTTTTTTTTTTTAGCCTTTCAAGGGAGAGTTCATTACAAGTTTTGTACCATGACTTTCGGAAATTCGCGAAAAATAAATCCCTTTTCTATTAATTATGCGATGAACTTTACCAATAACCCTCTATTCTTCTTCAGGAAGACTCTCGAAAAGAAAAGTCGTAAGTATCTAAAAAAATCACAGCAAAATGTACCTTATTCTTAACCTCATAAGTACAGTCTACTCAGGCAGTGTCGTTTCTGCATGCGTTCCATGTCGCGATCTTGGTTTTTGTTATTTTATTATTTCAAAAAAACGTCACAAGTATTGATATAAAATGTACAGGAATATGAACATTATTTTCTGTAATTTAGATACATTCTCCTCTGGCACTAGCTCCGGCCCGCGTTCCATTCCGCCATGTTGGTTTTCATTCTTTTCATTCAAGAACAACCTAACTACTTGTACCAAATTCACAGCATTGTAAACCCTAACACTGTTAATTTCAGGTACATTTTCCTCTGGCAGTGTGGCTCCGTGTGACAGGTTCGCGGACTCGCTACGCAAGTACCCGCTATGCAACTCTGCTGAGCTGTTACAACGACTGCTTGCCACTACACAGGCTAAATATTGTGAGTTACCTGTTTATCTCTCTCTTGAGTCGTATTTCCTCATGCCCGAGGGTCGTGACTCCCCCGCAGAATTACCTACTTGATATATATTAAGTAATTGGTAGGCAAACAAATTTTAAAAAATGGTTAAGAATAAAATACTTCTCTGGTCTTGCCTCAATAAACATATTTTCTTTCTTTCCCGCTTATATTTTTAGTTAAGTACATGATAGACATTGGAAAACGTTTGATAATGGTAATTGAAATTAACATTAGAATGAGTTTTTAAATTGTAACATTGCATTGTGTACTGCATTAATAAATATGTTGGAACAACATCCCGCCTCCGATAAGGAACCTGCGTACTTTGTATACTTTCAAACTAAAATTGAAGAGATTTATTTTTGAACATCAAAAACGAGAAGCCTTATTCACAAACGACACTAGCGCATTTTAATTTAATTTAAGTCTTATTACTAATTTACCTACATAAGTTTTTTTTTTTTTTATATAAGTATATATGTTATTTTGTGTAATATGTATTAATTAGTGTAGCCCTAGCTCGTATATATATTGTATACATTTTATATATTTATTTCATTCCTTCCACTACCAGTATGTCTAATTTAAAATTTTGTTCCTCTTTGTATACCTACGTCTTTGTCTTTGTTTGTTTTCCTGCCTTCTTGTACGTGCGTGACGTCACAGCCAGCCCCAACGGAAGACCAGCGCTGGTTGCTTCCACACAACCAGCATTATGCTGAGTTGTGGCTGTGTTGTGGCAGATTTTTATGTTTGTTTATTATGTTTTTACTCCTGTGTGTTCTTCTGTTAAATCTGTCACAATAAATGTTTTCTTTCATTCTTTCTTTCTATTAAAAAAAAATGCAAGCACAATACAAGCAACATTTAGTCCTTTGCAATGTTTGGTATTAACACCACGCTAGGATATTCTGTGTCGTGAGGCCCAGGGGTCTTGTCTTTTCCATTTGACTTATTTTCTAGCCAATTTTCATTCAAACCCGGTCCGACGCACAAACGTGATGAAGGAAAAACCTTTAATAGCACAGAATAATTTTATTATAATGATACAGTTATGATTAATTTTATCTTAGGTACCTACCTATTCTAGTTTTTGTGTAATCTGAAAAATAAATGGTTTCTTTCTGTCTCCTATTCCTTCTTATTCCTTTTTTTCGTCCTTTACATGTTTCTTTCGTAGCGATCTTTACTAAAGTTGCCTGAATGAGATTGCTCTCGCGATAAAACCGCCCAATGTACCTAGGTTAAGTAATATTTCTGTAAATTATTGTAATTTTGTATTTTAGTTTTCTGGTGTACAATAAAGCTATATTGATTGATTGAATTCCTTATTCTGTCTTTCTAAATTTTATTCTTAAATTTATATAAATTTTTCTTTACAGTATCAAAGAACTCCTCCCGCAGCATGCGCTCCTTCCACTCCCCTCGAACCTCGCATAACAAGTGCAACAAGGGGACCAACAAAGCAAGCAACAAGGCCAACAAGGAGACCAACAAGTGTGGCTCGGCCAACAAGGATATACAGACCTATACGAGGATAGTGAATGAAGTGGTGGAGATGAAAGAGAAAGTTAGAAGAAAGAGGAGTAAGAAGAATGTTAGTGTGGAAACTGCGTAAGTATCCTAACATTTTTAATTGGGAATATGCACAACTTTTTTTTATTAAATCAATGAAAGCTTTTTAATAGACAATCAGATTAGTGAAATTATTTTTCAATTAGCTTTAACTATAACGCAGTTACGCACGTTTTTAGTTTACGATTAGACAGAGAGAACCGACATGCCATGTGACGTCACATGGCACTAACGCCATACAAAATACATAGAAAATTCTGTTTTGAAAGAAAGAGATGGAATGAAATCTTCAATTGGTCATAACTTCTTTATTTTTCAGTGGATATAAATGGGGTTTGCACAGCTCGTTAAGTATTTTGGAATATTTTTATAGTTTATTTACTTACTTACTTTAGCTGGCGCTGCGACCCAACTGGATCCTGGCCTCCGATACTAAATGGCGCCACTGTCCGCGATCTTGAGTCTACATGGCCGAGCCAGCGAAGTCTCTGTGTACTTATCTCGCCTATAATATTGGGCTCAGCCACTAACTCTTCAAACTCAACTTTTTTTCGCATCCTCAGACTACCATCAACATAGATAGTTTATTTACAAAAATCAAATTTCTGTTCCATTCATATAGGTAGGTACCCAATTGACTTCACAAATAAGAAAGTTTTCTATTGAACCCTTATTCAATTGGTATACCTAATCGGGATACGGTTAATTCTGAGTTCGATGCCTTTAGTGGTCTTACCAGACTTTTAAGCAGGTGTGCCAAATGTAATTGTATCTATTGTACATATGTAACTACCCTCAAAGTTAAATAATTTTATCGAAATTACCAATCCTAATGAAATCGTTAACTTCAGAAGTACATAGTACAAGCATAGCCATAACAGATAATAAAGTCGCTACTTATGAAACTAGAATATGTTTTCTTTTTACTTTATTATCGATAGCACTTTAGTCGGATTTTTATTTAGCACTTTTTTCTAGACAGTGTGTTACGATACTTAAAATATAAAAACAACTATCTGAGATTTCTTTATTCCTCTGTCAGTTTTAGCGCGGCCTACCTCGACCAGCACAGCAAGATCCCCGCCGCCCTCCCCCGCGGTCCCGCCGCGAGTCGCACGTACACTGGTGGCTCCGAGGTCAGGTACCTGAGTGACGTCAGCCGCGTCATACGAGACACGATCAGGCAGATGGTGGACACTAACACTGTTGTTAGTTGCTTGTACCTACTTCTCTTACATTCTGCTTCCTTCTTTTACATTCTTTTTACATTCTTCATCCTTCTTTTACTGGTTTGTTAGCTTAGTTGGTTGTGGCTCTGCCTTCTAATCTAGGGGTTGCGGGTTTGATTCCCACGTGACACAAGTATTTATGTTTTTTTTTGTCTCTTTCTTTTACATTCTGCGTCCTTTTTTACATTCTACTTCCTTCTTTACATTCTGCTTTCTTTTTTTCTTTATATCTCCTTCTTTACATTCTGCCTCTTTCTTTCGTTCTACCTCTTTCTTTACATTCTACCTCTTTTTTTTTACATTCTACCTCTTTCTGTATATTCTACCTCTTTCTTTACATTCTACCTCTTTTTTTACATTCTACCTCCTTCTTTACATTCTACCTCCTTCTTTACATTCTACCTCCTTCTTTACATTCTATCTCTATTTTACATTCTACCTCTTTCTTTACATTTTACCTCCTTCGTTACATTCTATCTTCTTCTTTACATTCTAACTCCTTCTTTTACATTCTACCTCCTTCTTTACATTCTACCTCCTTCTTTACATTCCTTCAGCCTCCTTCTTTACATTCTGCTTCCTTCTTTTACTTTTACTCTCATTCGATAAGAAGAAGAAGATGTGACACTAAACATTATTGGGCGAGCTCTGCTGTATTCCCTATTCTATGATCATCGTTGTTACATTTTATATAGTTCCTTGTTTCATTCTTCCTTGAGACAATGTCTATGATTACTCCCGCCCGAGGCATGCAACTCTGTAAATGGAACGATTTTTTATCTCATTTTATTTTATCATGATTTAATATAAAAATGAATCGTAAAATGTGTTGGTAAGCGCGTAACTCAACAACGACTGGACCAATTTGGCCAATTCTTTTTTTAAATATTCATTGAAGTTCAAAAATGGTTTTTACGGCGAAAAAATCGAAAAAAAAACCACCCTTTTCTTATTCATATACAAACGATTTCTAACAAACTAAAGAGTACCAAAAAGAGTCAACAGACAGGACGAAGTCTGTCGGGTCCGCTAGTGATTTAATAAAAAATAGGAAGTAGCTGTACTAAGTAAACTTTCAACATATTTATGTGTTTTCTCGTTTTCAGCCATGTTCGAACGCAGCATGTCGGTACAAAGAACACAAAAGACAACATCACCGCTCAGACGGTTCCACGGTAATAATATTGTAAAAAAAGCGTTTATCAGTCGCAAAAAGTTTTCAATATGTCTAATTTTTCTTATACCAAACTTCATCTAAACCTGTCAAACCGTTTTTGCGCGAAGAACGGATAAAAATATTTACACATAAAAATTTCACCTTTGTAGCTAATGTTGGTGTGTTTATTCCGATAAGTACGACTTTTCTTTACCGGCCTTAAATAACGAATACAGACAGATTAAACAAATACTTTATTAAATGGCATGCAAATGAATTCTTATTTTTCTTTTCAGAACCCTTTGGAAAATGAATCGGAAGAAAATGCCAATGGTAAATTACTTTTAGTTACTTTTTAAAAAAGCAGCTGTTTATGCCTAATTATCTCGACAACCGCTTGACCGATTTGACTTAAATTTATACAGACGCTTTTGGTAAAACTAATCTACATGCTGATGAAATTTCATAACGCCAGGTCTAACGAAACTCAAGTTATAGTCAGTCAAAGTAAGACCAACTTTTCTTGCAGATGACCAAATTAACGAGAACTATGATTATTTGAAAGCTGGAGCATGCTGGTCAAATTGTACTGAAAAGCTACAGCGCTATGATTATTTTAGATAGTTCTATATTCGACTAGCAGTAACTTATAGCGTAATATCTCAACAACCACTTGACCGATTTGTTTCTTTGTCTCAAATTTACACAGACGCTTTTTGTTGAATTAATCTATATGCTGATGAAATTTCATGACTCAAACTTGTACAAAAATTTTTTACAGACGACCAAATAAACGAGAACTATGATTACTTGAAAGCTGGTGCATGTCACAGGTCAAGTTGTACTGAACCGCGACAAAGTACTGATTCTTCGGGACAATGTTCGGAATTGTGTATAGAAGAAGTAAAGAAGTTTATACGGAAGACTATCAAACAGATGGTCGATTGTAATCCGGTAAAAATCAATATATAATTTGTAGGCTGTAGTCAAACGTAAACCTATATACCACGTAAAAAAAAAACATGTATAAAACTTAATTTTCAAAATTAAACAACACCTGTTTTAGTTTATATATAAGTATTTATATAGATATATTATTTACGTGTAATTAGATATATGACACTGCTCTATTATTTTAAGTTGTATGGTATACCCCAAGGCAGTGTGCTTGCACCCATACTATTCAACGTATACCTACAATAATGACCACCCCAGTCCACATCATCACTGGGTCGTCTGCCAGTCCCCAAGGGGGAGCTGGTAAGGCCTCAACGAGATTGCTCTCTATTGGGCCTGGGCTCCGGGGCACGCTGACCCCGGGGAAGACACGTCGAGTCGCTCTGTCCGGCAGAGTTCCAGCGACGGTCGGCGTTGCTCGACGTGGTGATGTTGGTGGCGAAGTGCCTGCCGTTGCGGCGCTTTTCTGTAGCGCCGGGACGGACAGGCGCGTGCACCGAAAGGTTTTTATATGCAGACGACCTACACTGGCCGTTCAAACATCTACTTTTGAAGACGCTGAAGAAAAACTCAACAGAGCCCTCAACGAACTAGGTTCCTACTATGACCAAAATGCATTGACCCATCAAAAACCCTTTGCTGTGCCCTCCACCTGCGCAATCGCTAAGCCATCAGACAGCTCAAAATTACATGGCGCTGCACCACCGTTCAACACTGCAATCAACCCAGGTGCGGTCTAAACACCTTGGAGTAACACTGGACCGCACCCTCTGCTTCAAAAACCACTGAAACCCGCAACAAGCTTTTTTTTTACCCTGTCCGACCGGCACGACGCCACGGAGAATGCAGTTAGAGTGGCGGAGTTCTGGTCAGCCAGAAATATCTAGACCTGACACTGGACACAAGCTTGATTCGGGAAGAAGAAGATTTTTAGTTGTTATTCTATAATGTATAGACTATAAATATAGTATTAGTAAACTAAGTATTAATGGTAATGTTCCAGACGTGCTCCAAAAAGTTATCAATATGCAAAGACAAGAGATTGCAGTTCCTAAATGATTCTGTGTCGGTAAGTTATACCTACTGCAAAACCTTTACCTTTTGTATGTATAATAAGTATGAATTTACAAAAGAAAAGTATATAAGTGTTATATCCGTTGTCTAGTACCCACGACACAAGCGTTTGCTTAGTGTGGGCTAGATGGCGATGTGTGAAATGTCGCAAATTTTTTATTTTATTTATTTAACTCTATACATACATATAAGATCTGTACATAGTAATAAAACAGTAACAGATCGGTTTTCTGTACATGGAAGATAATTGCCGCAGTCGTCCACTAGTCAATGCAATTAAGCTAAAAAGGGTCAAAAGTCTTATTATGTATAAAAAAAATGTTTTACAGTCCTTTTTCTTTTCTGTTTGTTTGATTAATCTTCATGATTTTTGGTATTTTGGTAGTATGAGGTCCTGAAAGTGGCACAGGTGACTTGTTATTTCGAAATAATACAAGCAACGTCACGGTCACATCCATTAGAAGAATGTAAAATTAGTATAATTAAATTTAGTTGTAATAATCGGCTAGCACTTACGTCAATAATTATGTCGAAGAATTAGCTCGACAAGTTTCGGATAACTGAGGTTTCCATCATCAGGAGGACGAGTCAGCACGCGCGTCCCGGTTGCCCGCCTCGTCCAGACGTAGTATAATTAGTACCTAAATATTTTACGTATATTACAGACTCCAACACAGATACAAGAAGAAGAAGAGGAAGAGGAACTAAGCGAGAATAATAATTCAGTCACTAAAGGTATGGTGTGATATAAAAACGTATATAAGTATTATATCCGTTATCTAGTACCCACGACACAAGCGTTTGCTTAGTGTGGGGCTAGATGGCGCTGTGTGAAATGTCTTTCAACATTTATATTCATTATTCTATAAGTTAAAATAGTTTGAACGACTTTTAATACATATTTTTTATAGCTTAAATTGTAGATGTAATTAAATAAATAACACGCCTAACAATATTATTATTTTTTACATGAAAAATAGGCTCACGCTTGATTACAACTTGATGATGTTAAGCATCGTTATAATCTACGATCTAGCGCGCTTGCCTAGAAGAAACCGGTTACCGGTATCAATTAAATAAGACTTTCCTTTTGTAGTGAAAATATTTACATAGATAACAAAAAAAAGGTTTTATGCAAGTTAGGCTTACGCTTAAGTACAACTCGCTTAGGTGCTTGCCTAGAAGAAACCTATTAACTTTGGATATAAAGTCCGTTTAACTTACCAGTATAAGCGATTTATTGTAGTTAACATAATTTTGTTATAAATATTTTGTTGCAGTGGATGCGCAAACCTCAGACGTTGATGTTTGCTCTGGACTAAAATCTGCTGTAAGTTCTAAAAATAATACTATTGTAGTGTGGTAAGAAATTAATACTTTTTATATACCTACAATTATAGTTAATATCACAAGTATTAGTTTGTATGTATAATAAGTATGTATTTACAAAAGAAAAGTATATGAGTATTATATCCGTTATCTTGTACCCACGACACAAGCGTTTGCTTAGTGTAGGGCTAGATGGCGCTGTGTGCAATGTCGCGAAATATTTATTTATAAATTTGTATCACTTACTCTGCGAGCCTGATTCTATCACAGTCATTTGTCTCGTTATATACCTATATATACATCGTGTCGGAAATGCAATAATATACGATTTATGTTTCACCTGTAAGTGATTAATGTTATGTTATCTTTGTGTGAAACAAAGTTCTTTAAACCTATTTTATTATAGAATAGACTTACGTTTGACTGCGTTTGTAGTCAAACGTAAGTCTATTCTATGATAAAATAGGTTTAAAGAACTTTATTTCACACATGTAGAATGTAGTCTAATTCCTAGCCTCAGACTGCGATGCAGCACGCTTGCCTAAAAGAAACCCATTTACTTTTTGTATACTTATTTAATTTCTATGTACAGGTGTGCCCCAACTATATGCATCGATATCGCCAACACAGGAAACTATATCATGACGAAGAAATTGGAGACGATGTGAGTCTCTTTTATAACTATAACCCGGTCAGAATATCTGTGCACCTCACTGGAATGCGGTGCCTCTCCTGCTTCCTTCCACAAACCCTTCATCAGTGTAATAATAAATTGATTTGAAAAGGTTAGTATTTTTTTTTACCTCCACATTTCTCGAACTAACTTTTTTTCACACCGTACCCAGACCGCCGATATGACGTCACGAGGTCAGGTGCACAGATATTGTGACCGGGTTATACCTACCTTAATTTGATTAATTTCTTTATGTAACTATTGACGCGGTCAGTCCTTGGATGGGTGACCATTAAGAGGTATACCATAACTTGTGCATCATAGTTCCAATAGTACCTACACGGACAAATTATTGTAAGATTAGGGTGTTTGTATATTCGTAAAATTGTACGGTTTTTTGGTGGTTAATGGTTTTTGTAAATATTTTCAGGATGAAAGAGAAGATACGAAAGCTCCTGATTTTTGCTTCCCGCCGCCGAAGGTAAGAATTTGAGCTTTTAATTTTATATCGAAAATATTATACTCACAATTTGAACATACGTGTATCATAATCATAATATCTTCCAATATCATTAGTATTAGCACTTGTTCAAAATGGCATTTTCCATAACAAAAAAAAAGCAATTTTTCATCATTTCAGACAAAGCCTTCGTTCTTCTCACTACGCAAACCTTGCGTTTGTGATGATGATAAGAAACGTGATTCATTGGATGATGTAATGCTCTACATGGACGATGATGATTACATGTCAGAAGCAATGGATGTGGATATAGAACAAGAGGTCATGGCTTGGATCACACAACTACCCGTTTACACAGATAACACAGAAGAAAACAAAGCAACAATACTTGAAATGGCACAAGATTTGATCGAAAAACTAACTGCCTTGAGATATAGACCTGATTATGATGAAAGAGCTTTGGAGGAAATAACAGCGTTCTTAGCTCAGCTACCATATGCAGTTGGAGAAGATAAAAGTAAAGACAAAACACCTGATCAAGAAGATGCAGACGAAGACCAAGCAGAATTAGACGAATTAAGAGAAATCCTATCGAGATGGCATGATTGCCTAAATTTAGAATTAGAAAAAAGAAAATCAGATCTCATAGAAGAATTTGTACATAATCTTATGCCGATGATAGAAAAAAATGATGCACCAAAGGATTTTAAATCTAAGATATTAAAATTAGTTCAGAACGCTGCGCCGAGTAAAGCCGTTAGTACACAAAAACATGAGCTTAATGATCATGTAGATGATCTCGTGAGTGAATTACACTATTTGGCTCTACGGAGACATGCACGAAAAAACAAACGAATTAGAAAAAAGTTTTTAGATCCAATTTATGAATGGCTTATGGAAAGCGACGTCCCAAAACCTGTAAAAGAAAAACATCGTCTTTCCGCGTCTCAAACTGATAGTAAACTTCGACACATGGTAACGCACGGGGCGAACGACGAGTCAATGCATGGAGAAATTAAAGGTTTCTTTAAATCCATGCCTAATGATGCATTAAATTTAACTAACAAGCAAAAAATTCGACTCTCAGATCTTTTCATCAAAAAAATTAAATATGGGTTGAGCCCCATGAGCAGTAATGAGAAATTAGTTGTAGCCAACGATCTTTTAAAGAATATATTACCTAAAATAAAGAAAATAAGAGGAAAAACGATACAAAGTAAACAGCCAGTTCTAGAGTGGCTTGAGAATAATCCCTACATTGAAGAAGAAGATAAAGAAAATAATAGAAATATAGCTATGCAGTTTGATAAAAAACTACAACAAATGCGGTCTGAAAATATTGGTGATGAAGAAATGGAAAATGAAATAAATGATTTCTTGGACACTCTTTCTACCAAAGGTATTCCAATAACACCTGATCAAAAATCTGCTCTCGCTAAGCAAATACGCGATGAAATGAAATCTTCACCCATAGCTCAAAAGCCTACATATAATAAAGCTCAACCTATGTCAAATTGGTTGAAAAATGCTTCAAATATATCAAAACAAATTAAGGAAAAAAACAAAAAAGTTGTTCAGGGCTACGATGATAAATTACAAGAGATGAAATCTCAAGATGTAGAAGATGATGTTATAGAAGAGGAAATAAAAGATTATTTAGATACTCTTTCAGCAAAAGGTGTTTCAGTGCCTCCGAAACAAAAAAATGATATTGCTAGATATATATTAAAAGAACTCAAATCTACAGCGAGTCAAACAAGCAAGTCATCGCCTTCTGACTGGTTGAAAAATGTTCCAAATATTCCGAAACCAGTTAAAGAAAAAAACAAGAATGTATTCGATAACTTTGGGAGAAAAATACAACAAATGCAAGCAGACAATGTTGATGAAGATGTAATAAAAGATGAAATAAATGCGTTCATGGATTCACTTCCCGCTAAAGGTATAAAAGTCACTTCGTCGGAAAAAGCAGCAATGACTAAAAATATGTTACAAGAACAAGTTACAGCAAGTGATAAACAGCCAACTTCTGAATGGTTTAATAACGCCCAGAATATTCCAGAAGCTGTTAAACAAAAAAATAAAGTTTTGGTAGAAAATTTCGATAAAAAACTACAAGAATTGAAATCCCAGAATATTCCAGATGATGTCATAGAAGATGAAATAAGTGAGTTTATGGATACGCTATCCAAAAAAGGCGTTCCCCTGTCACTTAAGCAAAAGCGTGAAATGACTGAAAAATTATTAAAAGAATCTAAATCTGCGCCCACAAAAAGCCAAACAAGAAAATTTTCTGCATCATCTTGGTTAGGAAATTCTCCAAATATACCAAAACAAGTCAAAGACAGAAACAAGAAAGAGTTTGATAATTTTGAGAAAAAAATACAACAATTGAAAGCAAACAATGTTGATGAAGATATTATACAAGATGAAATCAATGAATTTGTGAATTCTCTCCCAGCAAAAGGCATAAAAATTACACCTTCAGAAAAAGAAACGCTAGCTACAAAACTGTTAGGAGAAGAAGTCAGACCTGGAAAAATCGGTAGTAAGCCACCGACCACGGAATGGTTTGATAGTGTTAAAAATATACCAGAAGCCGTAAAACAGAAAAACAAAAGTTTAGTAGAAAATTTCGATAAAAAACTACAAGCAATGAAAGCCCAAAATATTCCAGATGATGTCATAGAAGACGAAATAAATGATTTTATGGATATGTTATCTATAAAAGGGGTCCCGTTTTCATCGAAACAGAAAAGCGACATCGCCAAAAATCTGATTAAGGAAACGAAATCTATGCCAACAAATAGCCAAACAAGGAAGCCCTCTGTTCTTGCTTGGTTAGAAAATGCTCCAAACATACCACAACAAGTCAAAGATAAAAATAAAAAGACGTTTGAAAACTTTGAGAAAAAGTTACAACAAATGCAAGCAGAAAATGTTAATGATGATGTTATACAAGATGAAATTAATGAATTTGTAAACTCCCTTCCATCTAAAGGCATCAAGATTACACCACAAGAAAAAGAAACACTAACTAAGAAAATGTTAGGAGAAGGAGTCAGACCGGGAAAAGTTGGTCCTGAACATCCAACAATGGAATGGTTTGAAAATGCTAAAAATATACCAGAAGAGGTTAAACAGAAAACCAAAAAATTGGTCCAGAATTTTGATAACAAAATACAAGAAATGAAATCCAGAAACATCCCCGATGATGTCATAGAAGATGAGATAAATGAGTTTATGGATACGCTTGCAAAAAAGGGTGTTCCTCTATCAACAACGCATAAAAGTGATATCACAAAAAAAAAGTTGCAAGATTCTAGCTCTTCAAATGCTAAAAATCAAACCAGAAAGGAATCTACATCGGAATGGTTAGAAAAGGCTACTAACGTACCAGAACAAGTAAAACAGAAGAATAAAAATCTTGTTAAAGATTTTGACACTAAGATTCAACAAATGAGAGCCAATAATATTGATGAAGAAACTATACAAGACGAGATCAATGAATTTGTAGATTCATTGCCAAGAAAAGGTATAAATCTTACACCTAAACAAAAAAATGAACTATCTCAAACCTTACAAACACCAGTATATGAAAGTAATAAAGTTCGCAAAGGCCCAACCATGGATTTTGGCACAAGTACACCAAAACAAGTAAGGGAACAGAAAACACAGCCATTATCAGATTGGTTAGAAAATTCTCCTAATGTTTCCAAGCAAACTAAAGATAAGAATCGAAATTTGATAAATAATTTTGATAAAAAGATTGAGCAAATGAAAGCAAACAATGTTTACGATGATGTGATACAAAATGAAATAAACAAATTTGTCAACTCCCTTCCAGAAAAGGGTATCAAACTGAGCCCTAAAGAAAAACAATCATTAAAAAAATCCCTCAAAGATAGTCAGGCTTCAGATTGGTCAGATAGTTCTCAAAATAGAGATGGCAGTAAACCGAGAACGAAAGCTCAATACGAAGATGAATTTGACGACCCAATAACAAGAGCACCTAATCTGTTTAAAAATGAACCTGAAACTAGTCAAGTTGGCTATTCATCTACCTCAGATCGGTGTGAAATAACAGGAACATTAAAAACTTTGAGACCGGCTTCCGAATGGTTAGAAACATCGGCAGACATTCCAAAAGAAGTGAAACTTAAGAATAAAGGTTTTGTTAAAAAATTTGATCAGGAACTAAACAAACTCAAATCAGACAACGCATCCGACCATGTTATAGAAAATCAGATAAGAAATTTTCTAGGAGATTTACCCGATAAAGGTATTTCAGTAACACCCAAGGAAAAAGATCGATTAAGAAAAAGTTTATTAGATGTCACTGACGAATCTCCCAGTACTGGTCGCCCCATTGCAAATTGGTTGGATTCATCCATGAAAATTCCAAGTCGGGTTAAGAGTAAGACTCATGATATGGTCGATAAATTCGATGACAAATTAAAACGCTTAAGAGCCGGAAATGCTACTGAAGGAGAAATTGAAGATGAAATTGGTGATTTTTTAGATGTTTTGAAACAACAAGGTATAGGAATGTCACCGCAAGAAAAAGCACAACTTGTTAAAAAGTTTCTAGCTGAATCCAAGATGATGCTTGGTACCCTTTCTAGTACTGAAATAGGTCCAACAAAAAGAAAGCGATGGAGCCAAAGCTCAGACTCTAAGCGACTAACACCACAAATGAAAAGAACCATTAATAATGAAGTGTCCAATATATTAGACAAGTATGATATCCCACCTGAATACAGGGACGAAGTCGAAAAAAGCATGGCAGATGCTTTAGCCGATGCCCTATTACATGGGACTAGTGATAAAGAACTAGAAAATACTTTAATGGATATTCTAAGAAACGCAGGGGTGTCAGAAGCAGAAGCTAAACGGATTGTTGCAGATATGATGAAGAAAAAGAAACAAATGGCCAAAGATTTTAAAATTCCTGCACTTTCTCCAGATATGAAAAAAGCTATCAATAATGAAGTTGGCAATATCTTAGACAAATATGATATCCCACCTGAATACAGGGATGAAGTCGAAAAAAGCATGGCAGATGCTTTAGCCGATGCCCTATTACATGGGACTAGTGATAAAGAACTAGAAAATACTTTAATGGATATTCTGAGAAATGCAGGGGTGTCAGAAGCAGAAGCAAAACGGATTGTTGCAGATATGATGAAGAAAAAGAAACAAATGGCCAATGATTTTAAAATTCCTACACTTTCTCCAGATATGAAAAAAGCTATCAATAATGAAGTTGGCAATATATTAGACAAATATGATATCCCACCTGAATACAGGGATGAAGTCGAAAAAAGCATGGCAGATGCTTTAGCTGATGCCCTATTACATGGGACTAGTGATAAAGAACTCGAAAATACTTTGATGGATATTTTAAGAAATGCAGGCGTGTCAGAAGAGGAAGCTAAACGGATTGTTGCAGATATGATGAAGAAAAAGAAACAAATGGCCAAAGATTTTAAAATTCTTGCACTTTCTCCAGATATGAAAAAAGCTATCAATAATGAAGTTGGCAATATCTTAGACAAATATGATATCCCACCTGAATATAGGGATGAAGTCGAAAAAAGCATGGCAGATGCTTTAGCTGATGCCCTATTACATGGGACTAGTGATAAAGAACTAGAAAATACTTTAATGGATATTCTGAGAAAGGCAGGGGTGTCAGAAGCAGAAGCAAAACGGATTGTTGCAGATATGATGAAGAAAAAGAAGCAAATGGCAAAAAACTTTAATATTCCAGATTCAAAAACTCTTGGTTTATCTGCAAGTCAAAGCGCTTTACTCCAAAACAATGTCGAAAAATCCGTGTCAAAATGGCTTGATGATACAAATACTCTATCGCGCGTCGATAAAAACAAGCTCAGAGACGATGTTCCTAAGTTAGCTGAAGATATAAATCAAAATATGCAGTCAAATGAAAATGCAAATTTATTTGATGCAGTCAAAGATGCATTGACTCCTTGGGTACGTTCAGTCAACAAAAGCGTTGGCGATGATAAACTTTCGAAAATGGCAAAAGAAATAGAATCAGCTTTAAATAAGCAAGGCATAACAGAATCTAGTTTCAAAGGTCCAGGACGAGAAGTGTCTCAAGATCAAATTAATCGTTTACTAAGAGCTCCTGAAAAATTTATTAAAAATGCTGTCGATAAATGGACGAAAACTCTAACCCTTCCTGCAGCGAATAAAAGTGCTATTGATGTAGCTAAACAGAACTTAGCTGGAACATTAAAAGATGCGTTTGTTTCAAATGATGGTAGAATACCTCCATCACAAGAAGATGAAATATTTCAAGGTGCAGTAGGACAGTTTTTAGATGAAGTACCTGGGCATTCTTATACTGCAGATGATGAGAAACCCTTAGCTGATTCCTTGAAAGGAGTCTTTAAAGATAGTGCTAAAAATTATGGGCACCCAAGAAAATCAGCTTCTAAGAAAGGTGCTGACGTCTTATTAGATGACATAGCAAAGTGGGCTGAAAGTATTCCAATCGAATCAAACACCCCTGAAGAGAAAGAAAACGCTGATAAAATGAAACAAGATATAAAAGGCAAATTAATACACAAAATAGGTGAATTGAATATGAACCCCGAAATATTTAACGACGATTTCCTTTACGAAGACATGCTTGAAGATGAAGTTGACCGAATGCTTTTAAATACAGGCAGCGACAATGTAAAGAAACAACTTTCCAAATTGAAAAAAAGTTTGATAGACATTGTAAGAAAAGCCAGGCAAAAGATACGCGACGAAAATGCTGGGCAAGTTTATAGACAACAGTTAAAAGATGCTGTTACTAGGACCTTGCCACCTTTTCAGTTCACATCTCCGGAAGAACGCGCATCCTTCGAGCTACTTAAAGAGGATATAGCTGATGATTTCATCAACATGCATTACGTCGGTGGTGACCCAAATGAAATAAACAGGCTAAAAAATAAAATTGACAGCGACATCTATGACTTTTGCATGAAGTATCTGAGGAGATGTCCAGCATCACCACTTGATACTAGACAGATAAACCAAACTCTTTATCCTGCTTTGGAAAGTATTCCGGAACCACAAAATGATTCATTTAGATACGAAATTGAACTTGTGAAAATTAAAGACGTAATAAATAATTGGATAAAAGATTTGCCGTTAGGATACCAGTCTGGCTTAAAAAAGCTGCAAGCTAGTAAAATGAAATCAATATTAGCCAAAAAACTTCTCGATATGGAAAACGATGAGGTTGAAGATGATGAAGAAATGAATAAGGAAATAGTAAGATTTTTGAATAAACTTCCGTTGAATATCAGCGCTGAAGAAGAATTGCTGGAATTTGCCAATGATTTAATACAACGGCTTAAAAATACTCAAGAATTGAGAAAGATGAATGCAGCTCATAGGCATTGCATAGATGCATGTTTCCTTCCTTGTACACCGTCATATACACCGCCACCGTGCACACTGAGTCAAGAAGATTTAGAACATTTAGAGAGAATAAAACAACGAAACAGACTTAGAAGAAAAATATCATTTAAAGACGCATGTCTGAGTCCTTGTTCAATAGACACTAGCACCCAAACTGAGTTAAGAAATCTCACAGACATATGTCCAGGTGTTAAGACAAGTCTTGGACGAAAAAGCTCTAGCGTTCAAACGCACTGTAGACGGATGCAAGCGGTTGGAAGTCAGGTCTGTCCAAACGTAACAGTTAACGCACATAATTGGGAGTCGCAAGAAACTGACATGCCAACAGAAACTATTACGTCGCCATGTGAACCCATGCCTCGTCCGTGTGCTCAACGCAGTCAATCGCCTAAACACCGTCCAGACTTCACATCGAGACACTCTCAAATCCAGCAATGCAACCGTCCCAGCTATTGTCAAACGTCACCTCCAAACGTGTCAAACTATCAAGGTCAATGCGAACTGCCTCAATATCAAGAACCTCCACCAATGCCAAGCCGAGCTCAACTACCTTCAAGACCTACCCAATACACAGAAGAACCTCCCAGAATTATCCAACAACGCGTACCACAGTCAGCACAAAATATCTCGCAACAAAGATCTCGTGACGACAGTTACTTGTCAGAACCATCTCAAGGAGCGGTCCAAAATAGACCAGCCACAGCACAAACACCAAGAAACGTCTGCAAACCAGTTCAAAAGTGTATGCGTGAAAGTGGGTTCACCATATGCGATCCCTGCCCAGAAGCGGCGATGCCACCACGGAGACCTTGTCAAGTAAATCAGGGCAACCAAAGGGGTGCTCAGCCTTGTATGACGTCTTCTCGACAAGGTCCAGGTATGCAATATTTATTTTTATTTAGGTTTGCAAATTGTGGACACCTCAAAATACGGAGGTATAAGTAGATACATAAAAGTAATATCACATTCAGATTCTGATTATTTAATTCAGCCAACAAAGTCATATTTGGCATGTCATTTATATAATTTAATTCGATACAGGATACTTTCTTGTACTACTTCTTATTTTATCTGATTAATTTATTAAAATTTCGTATTAACGTATCATATGTATTTCACAGGTCCATCCTACCAAACCCAAAGTTCCGATCTCTACTCCTCATCCCAAGACCAGCAACCCTGCTACAGCCAACAACCTTGCTTCATGTCGTCAACTCCCATCTCCTCCGAAGACTTTGATCCAAATCGCTTCCAAAACAGAGTCACCAGGGTCACCCATCTTGGTTCTTTCGATAACAATAGTAGACGTATACCAAACTTCCCAAAATTTAACCAAAACACCCTCGAATATGAATTCTGGGATACGGAATACAGATCGAATCCAAGCGGCAACGAAGATGGATGTAGAAAAAGATGCAGATGTAAACCGAAATGTGGAAAATATAAGGGTAAGAGGAAGCCTTGCTATTTGGCAAATGATGAAGCGATGAGTAGTTGCGCGAAGTGCTGTGGCGTGCATTGCCCGTTTCCTAGTTACATGTTCTTTAGATAGATGGCGCTGCTTTGAAATCCTATTGCATGATTCAGCTATTTTCAAAAGCCGGCTTTTCCTGGATAGACTCGCTTGCTTCAAGACTGCTATGACGTTTAACATCAGACTAGTTTTATTCGTGCGTAATTTAATATCCGTCCTAAAAATAATAATATGGCTTTTAAATTTATTGAATTGATTGTTTTTGATTTGTTGTGTCTGTGTATAATGTGATTGTTACTAAAATATCGAAAGTGTAAAAAATAGAAATTGTACTGTGAGTTGTGCATGTCTTTGTGAAATCGTTTTTCGTAAGTTAAATGTGTGTGATTAAAAAATACAAGAAATAAAATAAATTTAGACGCAAACATTTTCTTTTATTGAGTGTAGTTTGGCTGGTAGATTTTACATTAATAGTATAGGTATAGGTTAGGTACTATAACACTAAGTAGAAAGATAGATAGTTTGAGGTTGCATAATTAAAATGTGTACTTTAACTTTTTTCTGACTAGTTAAACTAGTATCGGTAGGATCTTTAGAAATAACCTGGCATAGGCATTCTGCACCAGAAGGAATCATGTCTATCGAAACCGTCGCAAAAATATTGCATAGGAACCATATAATATGCCCGCCTCTTCTTTTTGCTGGGTTTACAGATACAAATCGTATCTTCATCGGATTCCGACAAAGATTCTTCATCATCTGGTGAGCTGCTATCGTCTGTACTTGCAGGACATGATTTTGTAGACTTTCCTTTTTTGTCACTTTTATGTTGAATTTTGGCGCCAAATGCAGTTCCTGGAATATTCATTGCCGGACAACTGGCAGGGATTTGTGATGTCTTTTTATTTAGGTAATTGTCTCGTTGATTGAAATTTGTTTGAGCATGTTCCGATTGGTGGGAATTGGGATGTTGCATTCTCGGATTTTCCTTGCAAACACGCTTACAGTAATGTTCTAGTGATTCGCGGCTTTGATTTGGTAAGTATTTTTGTAGCGCTTTTTCGAAAGGATCTAGCTCTTTGCTACTCTGAGGAATTCTCCTATCGTTTTCGTTGTGTTTCAGTTTTGCAATAAAATTATCTATGGCTGATTGGTTTTTGGTTGGTTCTTTACCGAGTTTGTTAAGACATTTCTCTATTTCTTTTTTCATCTTATTTTCGATGCCTGTTGTGTGACCACTCAGTTCTAACTCGTTCAATCGTTTGGCGAGACTCTCTTTGGCATACGTGACTTTAATTTTGTCATCTTTCTTTCCCGGTATATGTAATTGGTCAAAGAATTCACCCACCTGATGCTTCATTCTTATTTCTTCCACTTCGTCTCTAACCATTTCGTTGTTATGAGGTGCCACTTTTGTAAGCTCAGCTATCAGATGATTTGTTTTCATTAAAGTTTCTTTCGGATCAGCATCTTTCTTTTTGTTATCTTTTTTACCATCTTTGGGAATAGCACAGGCGCTGTAAGTTACGACTTTTTCTTGCATATCGGCTTTCTGTTTTTGTTTCACTTCATCATCGTCGTTTGAGTATTTATACTGAATGAAATCATCAACTATATCAGTTTTTACTGTATCCAAATAAGCGATCTTTTCTTGGCAATTAATATATGCTGGCTTATCCAAAACTTTTTCCACAATTTCGTTCAAATCTTGCTTGAATTGAACCGTGGCCTTTTCCTCTGCCACAAGTGGTTTTAAATTTCTTAAAGCTTCTTTCAATTGATTAATCCTCGCTGCTTTACCAGGGCACTGACTACACTGAGATGAAACACTAGACAATATTTTATCTACTTCTTGACCAATAACTTCATAGTAAATAGCATCGTTGTCAAAGATTTCTGGGGTCCTATTTATTTCGCTTACTTTGATCATGATTTTGGTTGTCAGTTCATCTTTTATTGCCTGTGGATTTTCATGCTCCTCTATGCTTATAGGAAGTTGGTGGCACCAGGTTTGTATTATTTCATAAATTTCATCTGTTGCATTTTTTCTTGGAGGTCTGTGTTCTGGCTGGGAAATCATAGTCTGGTAATCACTACCACTTGATCGCAAATCTTTGTTCTTTGATTTCGATTTATCTTTCTTTCCTTTTTTAGAATTTTCTAGAATACATTTTCTTTCATTCGAAGTTGACTTTAATCTTTTTTGTAGATTAGTGGCAAATTCATCATATTTGTTTTCATAATCTGAGCGCAAAGGCAATTTGGGAAGCCATTTCAAAATTTCTTTTACAATTTTGCTATCTGCTTTAGATTCAGATGTTTCAATTTCATGTATTCGTGTTGCTAACGTAGCTAATATTTTGTCACAATCCAGTAACTCATTCAAGTTTGGAGTGTCTCTAAGAGGAAGCTCTTCGAACCACGAATCAATTTCACAACGAGTTTTTATCTTCTCCACTTCATCTTTAACGGATGCTTCATTAGGCACTGGAACTTTGTATAAATTCCCATAAAGCTCGCTATAAAGTTGATCTTTAGATAGAAGTCCTGCATTTCTGTTTCTAGCATGATCAAAATATTTATCAATCTCTTTTCTGAGCAACTGTTCATGTTTTGCTCTAACTGCGTCGTTACTGTGATCAAAGTTTTCTAAAATAAACATCGTTGCTACACGATCTTTGTATATTTCAAAGCCGGGATCATATATTTGCGTACAAGGAATAGGATTTGGTATCGAAGCGTCAATTGTTTTCTCGAGGTTTTGTTTGTAACCCTCACCCGCAGTTTGTTCTCTGATATTATTTTTCAATTCTATGATTGTATCAACTAAATCATCTTTTAACTTGTCTTTCTTTTTTTCTAATTCTTTGTTTTGTGGTAAAGTTTCGAAGATGGCATTTACATCGTCTTTTAAATGGTCTTTATAAATCGTGTCGTCATTATAAATTGCAGGATCCATATTGAGCTGACCGACTGACTGACACAATCTTCTTGATATATCGTTTTTGATAGTTTTGGTGGCGTCAACACTTTCAGATTTTACTGGTAACGATTTGGACCATTTGTCTATGGTATCAACTATTTTGCTCGAACTTGCAGCCTTGCCTTTTTTGCCTTTAAGTGCAGGGCTTTTACTTATCTTAGCCTTAGTAGATGATCCCTCTATGGACTTTTTGGATTTGGATTTAGAAATATTTGGACCCGCCTTAGAATTGCGTTTTACTTTTGACAATCGATTCATAAGCTGTTGAGTTGCCACTGGAAACACTATTTTGTGCTTTTTGTCTAGTGGAAGTTCTGAGATCCATTTAGCAATGTAACCTTTTAACTCAACATCAATAGCATCCTTTTGTTTAGGATTAGCAATCAGTTTTTTATCTAATTCTGCCGCCTTCTCTGCTAAATCACATATTTTGACTGAAACATTTGCTTTCTCGGTTTCGTTCATGGGCAATAATGGTAAATTTTTCATCCATTTTGTTATTTCTTCTATGTAGTCTAGTTCTATATTGAAGTATTTTGCAGTTTCATCGCTAGGCACTGGGACGTCTGCCAGCTTGTCATATACTTGAGCTTTGGATATTGCTGGTCCAGACATATTTTGAACCATCTTCTTTATTTCTCTTATGAGTCTAATAGCCCAAGCTTCCATTTTGACTTCATCCTGTGCCACATCTCCACCATTGATTCTAATAAACTCTTCTATAAAGTCCCCAATATTATCAGGATTTACTCCAGTAGTTCCAGTAGTATTTATGGATTCATTTGCTTTTATATTTTCTTCTACAGTTGGTCTATGAGATATAACTTTCCGATATAACTGATCGACCATAAACGGAGCGTTAGCATGATAATCTTCTGGCAAAGGGAGCAATTTTAAATGTTCAAGAATCGTAATAAACATGTACGAGTTGTAGTCCATAGCACATGGCTCTCTTTCTCTGTCGTCTTCTATTTCACGAATACTTATTGCCAGACTGTTTACAAAATCTGTGCGATCTTTGTTGCCTAAAGTATTGTAATGAGCATCTACTGGAAGATTTTTTAGCCAATCTGATATGTCTTTGATATACTGTAATTCTTTCAACATATTTTTTGGTGGAAATCTTTCATCGGGCTGTTTGTTTTCAAAGTTTTCATAAACGTCTTTCTTTATAAGAGGACTAAGTCTCAGTAAATAGCTATTTAGAAGTCTGTTAAATGCTCGTCTCGCCAAGGGGTCGTCAACATCGTAGTGATGTTCTATGAAGTTAGATATAAATATTGACATAGTATTTTCGTGCTCGGGAAATCTTTCTCCTCTAACCTCTTCTATATGTACTTTAGGTGCATTATCTTTCTGTGCCTTCAATCTTAATTGTTCCTGTCTATATTGGACTCTTTCTTGATCTTCCGTTATAAGTGTTTGATCTTGTGGTAAATTTATTACTCTATCTTTGAGATGCTCTGCAAGCTCATTAATGTGATTCCTCTTCTCTGGTCTAATTACTCTATTTAACCATTGTTCAATATCATGAGCAATTTCGCACTGTGATCTTTTCTTGCCTAAATTGTTATTTAACACTTGAGCCAGCTCATGAATTTTATCTTGTCTCACCGTTTTATCTGCGTCTGCAAATAAACATGATGGCTGTTCATTCATCCACATCGAAATATTATCTTCTAGAACATCTTTCCCTTTTTGGACATAATTATCTGTCCATTTAGCTCCGATTCCTTCTCTGGCTTGTGTACTTGCTAAAGCTTGACGACTACCGTGTTGGGGTTGAGTTAATACTGGTACTGGCATTTGTTCAACTTTTTCAATCAATGAGTTTATTTGCTCCATGACATCTTGAATCTCGAAAGCTCCGAGTCTCAGTATCCACCTACATACGATGTATTGTAACACATCTCTTCTTTCTTGTTTAGGACCAGCCAACTGTTCTACTTTGGCAGCTTCTGAAATATCACTCGCCAAGTCCTTAACCATTGTTTCTTTATATCCCTTTTCATCAGGAGCGTCAAATGTTTGTGGTAGCGTAGTCATCCAAGCTTTAATCAATTTGGAAAGGTCATCCATGTATTTTATTTCTTGTTTGCTGATTTTTGGAATATCTTTTTTCTTTTGTTTCTTTTTGGGTGTTGACGTTAGTAGGTAAACTACTGGGTCTATCATGTCTCCCACAGACGTGTTTGCTGATTTGATATCTCGAAATGTTTTATCAGTCTGTGAGCTTGTGCACTCATTTGCCTCATTAGTTATTTTACGTAGCTTTTTCATTATAATTTGAGTTAGTTTTGCGGCTTCATCATCTGATAAATTTGTAAAAGTAACCAATAAATCAGTAATTTCATCTTTAGCTTTTTCACAGCTTTCAATCTTGTACTCGTCGTGGGAAGAAGTACTTTGTTGGTCCGTTGTTACGTTGTTACACTCAATGCAGACATTTTCAACACATTTTTGTATGAAATCGGTCTTTTTAGGTGTTGGCGTAGTACGAGTATCTCCTTGCGGTAAACACTTTTTACAACATCTTATGGAAGATGTTATATCTGTGTTCTTATAATCAGTGGGATACTTTTCTTCAATCACAAGAAGTCCTTCAGACAGATCTTCTGCTAACTTTGAGATTAGCGTAGTATTAGTTGAAGCAGATGCGATAGTTGGTAAATCGTTAATGATATGCATTATAGCAGTTTTCAACAGCACTTTGTGTCCAGCTTTACTCATTTGTTTATTTAGCAAAGGTTTCAGTCGAAATATTACAAAATCTGCTATCTGAGCTATTTGACTTTCGACCTCTTGATAAATACTAGTTTTAGAATAAACTGCTCTTAACCAATCCATAACGCAGATTCTTATTTCTACGTCTTTCGGATCAACGCTATTGTAACTGTGATGACATGAAATCATGGATGCACGAATTTCAGAAATTGATTGGTGTCGACCTCTTGCCTGGCTAATGCTACTATTCCTTCTGTGTAAGCTTTTTATTCTTGAATGAAGTCGATCTACTAAAGAGCGTTTGTAACCTTTCTGTTCCCTTTTAGCTCCTGGATACCAGAGCGGTATTTTATTGAGACATTCGTCAATCTTATTTCTGACTTTATCGTCATAGTCTCTGCTGCCAACTTCTCTAGATAATTCATATAGATTGCTAATTAAATCGTTTATAACTTGTTTGTTGGTTTGTTTCGCTTCTTTACCCAAACCAGGATATAGTGGTACTTCACGAATCCATTCTTTAACTTCCCTGTATATTGGGTTTGTAATGCTACTAGTTCTTTTAGGTCTGGTTCTTACTGAGATTTCTGAAGCTTCCTTACTAGATCCTTCGATACCGTATGGTGGTATCAATTTATAAGACGTACTACTCTCAACTGGACGTTTGATGTAATGATTTTTAAATCCTTTTGTTACTTTGCTTTTAACACTTGTACTAGGTAAATTTGACGTTGCTTGAGGTTTGCTACAACTAGACTCTTGTTCTTGAGGCTTGCTGCAACCAGCTTCATTGACAGATTTTTCTGTAACATCAACTGATACTGCGCAGGAATTATCTGTACCTTTATCAAACTTTATTATAAACGGTACTTCATTACAGTTAGCTTGCACTTCTGTATCAAGCTTACACCGATTCTTCAGAGGTTCGCCATCAGTTGAAACCAAAGCAAATTTTGGAGCTTCTATGGTTCCTGTATATGACGTATTCAAGCACGGTTCATATTGAATATCTGTATCGACGCAACAGTTTCTAGTATTTCTTGTATCTATTATAACACCATCATTAGGTTCTGTGTAACAGTCTACGAATCTTGGCGGTCGAACATATGAGTTGCTACAATCATTTGGTCTAACTGGAGTTTCGCAGCAAGTATTGCTGTATTTACTGTAAGAGGCACCACCAAAGTTGCCGCAATTTGAAGTATCATATCCATCTGGTTCGCTTTTAGGTCCTATTCTTTCATATCGTCCACTGAAATCTTTAGCAGTATGGCTACTCATGTAAGATGTGTCTGGATATTTAGAGCTAGTGCTTGTTTCGTTACATCTCTTTACTTTAGCGTCTGTGAATTCATTCGTACAGCAGCTATTAATTGGAGTAGATATTCCATCATTAGGGCCTAACCTTAGATTTCTTCTCATAACATCAGGTTTGCTATCAGATTTTCCACAGTTTTCGTGGTAATTCCGTTTCACTGGTTTCGTTGATGAAGATTTAGACTCTGGTAAGGGGCAGTTGGCGCATTTAGAGCCGAAAAATGTGTCGAAGTCAGGCCCAGCTTTGATTGATACGCAGTTCTTTACTTTTGATCCGGAGAACTGAAAAATAAAATATAACAAATACAACAAAACCAAAATAGTAGAAAATATCGCAGTGCTACTTGAAGGTCTGCACTTGTTAAATTGTAAATTATTTTTCCTGATCATTGATTCACTGTTGTGATCACGTCAATAAAAAGTATTTTAACCGACTTCAAAAAGAGGAGGTTATCCAGTCTTCTGAAAGTTTGTTTTTAATACAACTATTAAGATATTTGTTAATATTTTTGGTATTACTATAAAATTGCATATCATATATCCATGTGGAAATAAACAAATGTAAACATGTATTATAACCGTGGCTGTTATACAAATATAATATACTTACAGAGCATCCTTTCACGCAAGGTCGTTTCCCGTGCACCTCGAGCTGGTGGGTCTCCATGCGCTCCCTGATCATAGGGCATTGGAACTGGTCGCACGACTGGAAAAGAAGGGAACAAACATATTATTATAAAAATAACTTAGTAACCTAAAATATCCTATTATGGAAATAATTAATGTAAGTTATTCTAGGAAAATTTTAGATATGTACCTAGTCAAAACGCTTCATGTTTCTAAGACATTTTGGTCAAAGTTAGAAAAGGTCCAACGGCGCAAATCGTCCAACAATCAAACAGTCTGACTGGAAGAGTGTCGAAGTGATAAGACGTTTAATTCCTTTTGTAAGAAAAACACTGCCGATGCAGCAGTTCCCTCATCATCACCACTATCAAGCGAACTTTAGTCAAACGTTAACTGTTTTAAAAAATACCTCTCTAGATGGAGTTATCTTTTAAACGTGTCGTCTAAATCTTTATCATTCATCTAAAGGAAAGGATTAGATAGAAGTATTGTAGGATCAATACAAGGGATCGTCGTGATTTTGGTAAGTATTGTGGTAGTAGGTACCTATCTATAAGTTTCTTAAACTCACATACTTAACTACTTTTGATCTCAAAAAACTCGAGTGAAACCGTGGGTATTTACTAGTTTTTTTCCATACAAACTTACATATCCCGACAAGATCCGATCCTTCAAGTTCCTCAAGCTACTAAAGTATCTCACGTCCACATCTCGGCAGTATCGCCCTCTCGTTCGCTCCTCACAGACGTGAGTAGCTCCGTCTCTTTCTATCTGAGAGTATTGGACTTCTGTTTGTATGCTTGTGTCATTTTTGTATGAAGTTGTTACTTTGTTTTGTGTTTGGAGGGATTTGCGGGTACCTGAAAAACAAGGTTTTTAATTGTATTTAGTTATTAATTAATTATTCGTTTAAAGAACAAAAAGCATTCGTTTTTACATAAAGATTGTTCGCGTGTAAACGGTAATGGGAACTCAGTTCCAAATATCGCTGAACAATTATCGCTGATTACCCTCACTCACACTGAAGGAAAACATGTCTGAAGACCACAAAATCCAACAACTTACATGTCTTAAGACTTGGGTCAAGAGAGAAGTTGTTGGTTAGGAAGAGAGAGGTAGATTACCTACTTAACATCAAGCTAGTTGTAGTCAAGCGTAAACCTAGTTAGCACAGGTTCGTATAAAGATTGGCAAACTCTACTTTCAATTGGCTATCGACAGTTTTCGAACCGCTCCAGAGGTCTCTTACATGGCTTAACATACCCAATAAAGTGATGGACATTCCTTCATTATCACCTTCCCTGAAATAAGAAAACAGTTGGTTTTCAAAACCCATGTTTCTTGGGGTTTTCAATAGTTTTCTATAAAAATATCTACATTATTTATTTTTGTTTGGTGTTTGGTTTGTGATTTGTCAGATTTTGTCAAAGTGATAGAAGAGTATCTGACAAATCGCAAGATTTTAATATTTCAATGTCAGAAGATTTAAAAAGAAGCATTATTCTTGCGTGGGTAAAATCGAAACTAAAAAGCTTGGAGCTAAAAAGTTTGACCCAATGCGAAGCTAAAATGCTGCTATCATTCAAAACTAGATTTAATTTTCTGAATATAAGGAATATCGCGATATCAACTTGACAAAGATTTTGATTATTCTGTTGACAATCATGAGACATTTTTAAAATTCCAAATCTTTACTAAGAAATTTAGTTTTAAAGGTTTTTTTACTGTATACTTACCGTAATAAAGTTTGGTCCGTATGTTATAAGAAATCTTTTGTGAAATGTAAGTTTCATCCATAGAAATATTAATGAAATATATAGGACTGAAAACCGATACCTTATATTATTGAAGTCGGTTAAAAATATTATAAGCACACTATTGCTATACCAAGTATTGGTACTACCTACCTTGTTGCAGGCCAGATCTCGACGACGACTACCAACGTGATTGTTACAAACCCAATGTGTTCTTCTATTTGCTGAAGTTTCTGAGAATGAAGGTACACACCTAGATTAGAGAGAGATTCACGGAGACGAACACTGTTTTATGATTTGCTGGGTTTTGAAATCTAAAACTGGGATTGTATAGGCAAACATACGGTTCGTTTCAAAACATAATGTATATACGAAAAAGATTTGAAAAATAGCATTCGTGTGTCATTAATTTATTTCGCATGTAAAACTTGTACTTTAAGTGTAAAATATTACTAAACTTCTTGGCAATTGGCGAAATAATCATGACTAGGTATCAAAATTCTACCGGTATCTTAGCCACAGTTAGACTCCTACTTACCACTTATTTCAAATATCTCAGACTGAGTGACTGATTTTATTCCTGTACAGTTTGAGCACCGCAATAAAGTCTTATTTTGCTTACAGATAGTGCCCTCTATTTACTGACTAGTGGAACACAGCGTCAGTATGGATGTAGACGGCATGTTAGCGATGGTGGCAGACTTACCAGAGACATCACTCGCCATGTCTCTGTTGGATGGAAACAGGAAGTATACCCTGGTGCCAGCAACACAGTGTAGCAGGCGAGGTAAGTAACACACACACACACACACACAACACACAGTGTAACAGGCGAGATAAGTAACACACACACATACACACACACACAACACACAGTGTGACAGGCGAGGTAAGTTACACACACATACACACACAGTGTAACAGGCGAGGTAAGTAATACACACACATACACAGTTTATCAAGCAAGGTAAGTCTTAGTAACACACACACACAGTGTAACAGGCGAGGTAAGTAACACACACACATAGTATAACAGGCGAGGTAAGTAACACACACACACGCATCTTTTTAATCTCTGACAGTCAGGCATTTGATCACCAGCAGGATTTTTCACAAATTCAGAAAGTTTGCAATCGAAATCAAAACTACAATTAATCAATAAAAGAAATAAACTTTTTTTTTGATCTGATCTGCACATGACCACAATTTGCGTGATGGTAAGCTATAATAATTTGGTTTAAGATATTTGATATTTGTTCTATGTTTGTATTGTATGCAGGTGGCTCAGCGAACACATACGTGCAAGCTGGCAGCTCTGCCCCGCTGCAGTCTGTAGCCACAGAGCCACATGTTGATAGTAAGGTAACTAACCGAATCGACATAATGTACTTGATTTATACATGTATTGGGTAATAGAGACGCATATGACTCAATCTATATAAAACTCAAAGGTGGCTGACTGACTGATTGATATAGTGATCTATCAACGCACAGCCCAAACCACTGGACGGATCGGGCTGAAATTTGGAATGAAGGAAGATGTTATGTAAGCTAAGTTATGTAAGTATGTTACGTAAGCATCCGCTAAGAAAGGATTTTTGGAAATGCCACATTCAAAAGGGTGAAATAGGGGATGCAAGTTTTACTTCTTAATGCGAGCGAAGCCGCGAGCATCCACTTGTAAAATATAAAATAAAATAAATATTTCAGGACACAGCGCCATCTAGCCCCATACTAAGCTTATGCTTGTATCATGGGTACTAGATAACGGATATAATACATATATACTTTTCTTTTGTAAATACATAGATATTTATTATACATAGAAACGACCAGATTCAACACAAGTAATAACAAATGTGATGTGATCTTGCATTGCACTGCAACGCGCCGAGTGTACATCAGTGCTGTTGTACTGCAACGTTAACCCACAACAATGTAATGTTATGTATTTCACCTTGTTTTGCTTGCTACACAAATTATTTTTGTACCTTAGTCGTGTTTTTTTTATGATTTTGCTTAATATTTAGATTTATTGTAATTTTTGTATTATATGTATTATTTTAATAGTTTCACTTTAGTTTAACTTACTGAACATTGGATTTGTTTATAATCATGTTGTGCACGCATGTGTTTGATGCACAGAATGGATCAATACCTTTAAAATGTTATGCTGTCACTCATGTATCTTCTGTGTATTGTGTTGTGTGCCTAATAAAAATAAATAAATAAATTTTAAAATTCATAATTAGTTTGTGTTATGCGGGAATGGAATAAGTATTTAATTTGACAGTAAATACATCTATCTATATCTATCTATGCATATAATAAAGCTGAGGAGGGTTGAAAGTCTGAACATTGAAGATATTTAAAAAAAAATCGTATGGAGATAATTCGAATTGATAGCAGAACACGTTCCAACAATTTCTAGAAATTTTGTCTGTTTATCTATTTATTTAAACGCTCATCACGCAAAAACGGCTGAACGGATTATCACGATTTTTGGTATGTAGGTAGTATGAAGTCTTAGAAGTGTCATAGGCTACTTTTTATCCAGAATAAATGCGAGCGAAGCCGCGGGCGTCCACTAGTATTTTAACAAGCCCAAAGTGGAACATATCTGTACCTATCATATATTTTTTTGGTTTCAGTTGTATAGCGGACTTCAGCACAACAGCGGTGCTCAAGCAGTGGACGGAAGATACGCTAGCGTCTATCAGGTATCTATACGTACTAATCTTACAAATATTAAACTGATAGAGTGAAATATCTTATTTCTTAAACTAGACTATCTAAAGATTATGCGGATTGTAGCCATGAAATTATTTTGAAGCCTAATTATACCCAGATTATTACTTCGTAACTTTACACGTCCCCCTGGTAGACGATCGTTTCGGACACATTCAGAGTACTTTAATCAGGAATTTGTGATTATGAAATAAGTTTTTTTGTATATTTTTTTCAAATAACCAACAAGTTTATTAATATAGATACGCTTTTATATATGTACTTGTTAATAGTATCATTTCTAACGCCGCTATTTCCAGATGTCACATTGCAGCGTGCACCCGACCTCTCCTCCGGTGCAACTCACAGAGTTCCCGCCGCAGAGAGCTGAGCCGTTGAAAGGTAAGTTGTTGTTTACTGATTTTTTTTCGATAAACAGTAATACATATATCTACGAATAACATAGTCATTCGCGAGTACTTTTTTCCTACATGCTCCTTTTTTGTGTGGTATAGGTGTGTGGTAAATTCATATAAATTTTGTAAACATAAGGAACATGTTTAAACACACTTTTTATTAACACTGTTTATTTATACCTACCTTCGTTTAAAGATGTATAAGTTATGTATTCCTGTATCAATTTTATTGAGTAAGAAGTAGAAATAAAGGCTATTTTATTTTATTTTATTTTATTTTATTTTACTTATTTTATTTTATTTTATTATGTATTCTGTGGTATAGGTTACAAGGCCTAGGTACAAGGTGGGATAGGACTACAGCCTGCTTGATGTTGTGCCTTGCTGCATCTTCTTTATTTCACCTGCTATACTGGTAATATAATGTAATGGTGGAGGTGACTGGAGTCACGTGGACCAGACTAGCCCAGGGCCGCAACGCCTGGGCCAGCAAGGACCTTTACCCGCTTATATCAAACAACTATAAAAAATTTCATAATATTAAACAGAATTTGAAACAATCTAAGTAAGAAGTGAATGCAATGTAATAATTTAAACAACAAGGGAAATAAAGGCTATTTTATTTTATTTTTTTATTTTATTTTATTATACTGGTAATAAGATAATCGTGACGTGTTTAATGCTTAATATTTTGTTCTTAACACTAGATTTTTTCCTACTATTATATCTACCAAATATATTATTAAGAGTTTATTGTTTGACTCTACTTTTTTATCACTCGTACAAATGCAGAACTCTATCTCGCTGACTGTACAATACGCTATATTTTAATATCCAGCACGAATTCTGGAAGGATTCAATTCAAGTGATAATGATAAATGTAAAAAAGAAGATATTTAACTATTAGCGTATAGCAAAGTCGCTTCCCAGGTCTATCTCTATGTATGTACATATGCTTGGATTTTTAAAACTACACAACGGATTGGTTCAAGAGAAAAGCGGGCAAAAGATAGTGAAGATATATTAATTATTATCCTCTTTATTACAGGGCAGGGTAACTTCGTAGTAGGCGGTTTAGGCAGTGGAGAGACCAGCTACACAGCTCCTACCAAGATAACACAAGCGTATAGAGGCGCTATGAACTGGCCAGATCGATGTGAGCACAATCTTTTATATGCTTAGTAAAAAAAAATTGTAAGTCGATAAACGAAGGGTAAAATGCGAGTCGGAGCCTGAAGTGATTTTTTGCCATTCGACTATGGGAATCAAATAAAAAGTGACAGATTCACTTTTATAAAATTCTAGTTTTACATATAGATAAATAATAATACATACTTACCTATGTAAATTTGTATTTTTCTATTGTTCCGCTTAAATATTTATTTCGTTACTAGTGTAGTGTTTCTTACGATCGGAACCTTTTACCTATAGAACATTTTTTATAAATTAAAACCATGACGTGACGTTTCGTCCCGGCTCTAAACAATTCCACACTAATTATGCTCGCAGTTTCGATTGAGTTTATCAGAGGTAATAAGTAACTGAATGTGGGATCAAAAATATGCTATACTCAAGACCATATACTAACAAGTAACACCACACTAAAAACCACGACGATCTGTCATTTCGCTGCGGCAAAAAAGATAAACAAATATGTATGTCACCGTAAGATTGTAAAGATCGTTAGATTACAATCTATCTAGCGAGATTGTAAACTACCGATAGATTGTGAACCGTATCATCTTCGAGTCCAACACTTGCACTACAACAGGACTTGGCTCCTCCTCGCTTCGCTCGTCGTCGCATGTGCGTGGTAGAAAGCAACCTAACGAACCTAATCTTACCTCCTGTCACAGACAAGTGACTTCGCAATACCTAAACATAGAGCGCGAGTTGCATTCCGTCCTACGCCGGTTCACAATTTGACGGCTTCACTTCGGTAGATTACAATATAGCGAAGAATAATGAGTCAAATTGCAATCATAATGATACGGTTCACAATCTATCGATAGTTTACAATCTCGCTAGATAGATTGTAATCTAACGATCTTTACAATCTAACGGTGATATGTATATCAGGAAACCGAAAAACATGTAAAAACGCACTTTTGTTATTATAATGGAACTTTTACTAAGGTTGTTGTAATAGCGACAATAAGAATATATATAATGCGGAGCTTTTGTTTAGTCCAATCAGTCAATAATTTTTAACCGACTTCTAGAAAAAGAGGTTTTTAATGCCAGAGAATGTTTTTTTTATGTAAAAAAATATATGTTTCCAGCGGTGTACAGTCCCCGGCAGGTCCACCACTACGAGCCCGATCCGTTCGCACATTCATTGAGAAAGTATCCCAGTCTATCGCCAGAGAGGTCGGCAGAGATCGTACAACGTCTCATTAACTACACTACTATGAAGAATTGTGAGCTATATGGACTTATATTTTACTACTAACTACACAACCAGGGCATTCTGTATAACATCTTCGAAACGAGATTGAATCGGTTCTTATTGGTTAAGCACGCTCCATCCCAAACCCGTCCTATAAACCACTATCACGTACCAAAAGCCGAAACACTATATACTATAATGTTATGTATTATAAAGCTGAAGAGTTTGTTTGTTTGTTTGTTTGAACGCGTTAATCTCAGGAACTACTGGTGCGAATTGAAAAATTATTTTTGTGTTGGATAGCCCAGTTATTGAGGAAGGCTTTAGGCTATATAACATCACGCTGCAACTAATAGGAGCGAAGAAACAATGGAAAATGTGGAAAAAACGGGGAAAATTAGTCATCTTTGAGGGCTTTCGTTGCGTGCGCTGCGAAAAAGGTTCAAGATAATGAAAGAATTAGTGCCCAAAATAACTATTCCACGCGGACGAAGTCGCAGGCACAGCTAGTTTGATATAAAGCTACTCGTAGTTATTACATAAATATTAGATACTTACGATTGACTGATGATCATCATCATTATTATTTATAACCATTATTTTCACTGTAGTAGATATAGGCTTATGATCGGATCATCTTATCGATCTTATCGTTTGGAAAAAACATTGTCATTACATTCCAGCATCATCAATAAAGTCTACCAAGGTGTCTCCGACGCGCTCCGACCTCACGACCGCGAGCCCTGAGAGAGCTAGAACCTGCGTCACTGCCTTGCGAGCGAGGATGTGCGAAGATAGTAGCGGGAGAAAGGTAGGTTTCTGTACTAATATTCTATTAGGTATATCAAGTCGAAGAGGGTAAAAAGTCTGAACATATACGATAATAGTTTTTTTTATTACGATAACAAAACACGTTTTAGCAGTTTTTAAAATATTTGTCTGTTTCTATGTTTATCTGTGTATCTGTTTATTTAAACGCCTATAACGCAAAAACGGCTGAACGGATCATCATGATTTTTGGTATGTAGGTAGTATGAGATCTTAGGCTACTTTTTATCCTGAAACAATGCGAGCAAAGCCGCAGGCGTCCACAAGTAGTTACTTATTTATAAGAATGTCTCACGAAAGTTTTATTAGTAATAAATTCAAACATTTGCCTGTATAATCTTATTTCATTTACATACTTCTAGCTAGTCCCGGATGACTCCCCGACGCGAGAAAGTTCCCGCCTCTCCCGGCTGGATGAGGCTGCGGAGATGAAAAAGTCTATATTCGGGAGGAACTATGATGTCAGATTTGTCAGGTATGCAATTTTATACAAACTGTTGTAGTACGACTCGAGAGTAGAGTAGGACTCGAAAACTAAGAAAATATAAGTGATAAATTTTTGTATTCTATTGCACTCTCTCTCTTGAGTCGTATTTCCTCATGACTGATGGTTGTGACTCCCCCGCAAAATGAATTCGTTAGGGGAGTTCTCTTGGGCAGATACATCGTCCTTCCACGGATGACACATGTCCTCAGATATTCTATTGCACAGCAGTCGTTAAATCATATCAGAAGGTCCATTGCTCGCGATGCGTTGGATAAAAAGTACTTAGCCGATGTCACTCGACACACGGATCTTATGAATCTTTCCCGAAAAATCATGGAATTTTTCCCTCAAATACAGGTAAACCAAACAAACAAAAAAGTATTAGTAGGTATGGGGCTAGATGGCGCTGTGTGATATGCCCTAAAATGTTTATTTATTTAAACACACTTTCGCTTGTATAATATAATGGTATTCTATGCTTTTTCCAGAGACATAACCCGAAGGGCTAAAGAAAACTTCAGACAAGTTACCACTTATGTAAGTT
The DNA here is from genome assembly GCA_964023185.1 of Macaria liturata. Taxonomy (NCBI): domain Eukaryota; kingdom Metazoa; phylum Arthropoda; class Insecta; order Lepidoptera; family Geometridae; genus Macaria; species Macaria liturata. The sequence goes on along the minus strand of OZ026810.1, from coordinate 10,057,455 downwards.
TTTGCTTTTGTAAATGTCCGGTCAAGTAGTGAAACATTAATATTCTTTCATTTATAAAAGGGAAATAGGTTTTCAAATTCAAATTCAAATTCCTCTTCCACCCGGACCTCGTTCACGAGTAGACGTGCCCTCACTTTATTGCCAAAATTTTTTAAAATAAACCAAATTGTACGCGAGTTAAATTCAGCACAAAAATAGGGAGCCATAACAAGCGAAGAGGTTGCTCGAGCACGCCGCGCACACAGCAACACCGAGCGCCCGGCCGTCGCAATGTACAAGTAAGCACGCACACATCTAGCCCATTGAGAGACTCGTTTGCCCCACCACACCGGCCCGCTACGAGCTCGTGTCCCCACCGCGCCGCATGCATCCCTACTCCTGACGTAGTACTCACTGCGATACCGAACAACTGCACGATTATACCTCCTCTCTCTCTTGCGCGCCTAGTAGCCGACGCCTGCCACACATAAGCTGCCCTGATTGCCTCGCCGTTGTCGCACCGATAACGTTACTCCACTCAGCAGCGCCTGGTGCCCAGTGCCAATACTATTTGCGCCTTATTATCTACTTGTTTGGAAACAAAATGCCGCTCAAACGCACGCCTCCGAGCTCTTCAATGCCATCCACGGCCTACTCTACGCCCCAGGGAATTATTGGACCATACCCCGACAACTTGGAAGAAACGGTGGAACCGGCGTTGAGTGCCGCGTCCTCCTTCATGGACCTAGAAAAAATCAAACCTAGACCTGTGCGCAAGCCGAGACTCGCAGTAGGTAAGATGCCGAAACGCAAGTATCCAGATTCTGTCGGGACAGGCATCTCTGATGATATCTCGAAGGCCGATTTAATTGAAATGTTTACGGCATTAGAATCTCGTCAAGACAAAAAATTCGACATGATTGCAGAGTCTGTAAATGGTGTCAAGACGAAAATAGATTACATAGCACATAAATTCGAAGAAGCAAACAAAAGAATTCAAGTCTTGGAAGAGGCAAGTAAGCAGGATAAGAAGGAAATAAAGGAGCTAAAAACTCAAGTGGAATTTTTGCAGCGCCAGCAGCGTTGTACTAGCCTTGAATTTAGGAATATTCCAAACCAGCCTAAAGAGTCAAAAGAAGACCTAGAAAAAATTGTGTTAGAAACTGCCAAGATCTTCAATCTGCCTCTTCAGTGCTACGAAATCAAAGATTTGCGCCGTATAAATGTTAAATCAGAAAGTAAAACAATAATTGTTGACTTCACGACCACATTAACCAAAGAAAAATTTTTGAAATCATACAAAACTTTTAACAAAGAACACGATAGACTTACTACTGCGCACATCAAAATTAGTGGTCCGAGCAAGCCGATATATATTTCTGAAAATTTGACCCATAATGAACGTAAATTATTCTATCTTGCAAGAGAATTTGCGAAACGAGAAGGTTATATTTACTGCTGGTCATCGTACGGCCGCGTATTCCTTCGGGAAAAAGAGGGTACCCCTCAAGTTCGTGTACACAGTGAAAGCGACTTGGATAAACTCCAAAATAAATGACTATACCCCAGTGACGACAAACGAATCTACCGCGGATTGTATACACAAAATAAACTAACCCTAATGTTACTTCTGCTAAATACCTACCTCACAATATATTTGTATCAACCTGCAACTAATCTATTCGTTACTAAGTTACCTATAAGAGTATGTTATCTTTCTAAAATACACTCATTACATTATGCCTTGTTTATATTACATAGCCTATGCAAATCACACAATATCATTAGGAACTATACTCGTAAATACTACTTTTGTGAGTCGTTCTACTCACTACAATTACAACTAACACTACAAAAGCTCACCTGTTTTATACACACAAACTGCAATCCACAAACAATTAAACACCAACACATACCACAAACACAACACACAAGTACCAGTATCATATGTAATTTTATAATCATGTTTTATAATACTAGCAAATCTCATAGATCTCCATCACTTATTTACTTCAATACTGACGTAAATATATTCACTTCAGTAGTTGCATCTGTCAATAAATACCTACTCATTCCCGTGCAAAGCGGAAACAAAACGTGCGCGTGCGGTGGCGCCGGTTACGTAACTGCGAGATATCCCTCATTAATTATGCAAATCCCTTTGCTACATATCTTTGTTTCACAAATTAAGAATATTCGAGCTTGCCGTGCGTATAACTACAAATACGTGCGCAGTAAATTATTTGCCTCCGAGCTGCCAACTACGAGTTGTATATTAGATAAGAATTGTCATTACACACATATTTTTAGAAACAAAAATTTAACACAGGTGTTCCTGTGTGATTGCTATAAATATTTCTATAGCAGTTAGGCATGAATAACTTAGATTTACTAGACTGTATTGACAATTCGGTCTTGATAGACAACTCGCTCGCACATTCGGCAGAGGAGTGCCGTGTATTGTTAGGATGTCACGCGAACCAAATTACGATCATTTCCCAAAACATTCGGAGTATTCGGGCAAATTTGGACAAATTTCTAGTTTTTCTTGCTAGGTTAAAATTTTCCCCTGACGTTATTGTACTGTCTGAAACCTGGATTGATGACCATTTTAACAAAATCGACTTACCTAATTATGATTGTTATGCGTCCACAATCTTGCGTAATCAAAATGATGGGCTAGTTGTTTTTATTAAAAAAGGTCTCGGATTTATTGTAGAAGAACCCCATTTTGATGACGCAAATTGTCTCGTATTAAAACTAAAAAATGAGCTTAGTATAATTGCACTATACCGTTCTCCATCTACGGACAATACCAAAAAGTTTCTGGCATCTCTTGAGAGTACTATACGCTCACAAACCACAGAGTCATGCATCATTACAGGCGATATCAATATTGATATAAAACCCACCAGAGTATGTAAAAAAACAGCCTCATATCTCGATCTAACCAGTCACTATGGATTTATCCCAGGACACGTTTTACCTACTCACGACCATAACTGTATAGATCATTCCCTTATACGGACAAAAAAGAAAATAAGAATAGTTGTCTGTGAGTCTGACACTACTGATCACCTCACAGTTATCTCTGGCATTGATAGCAAGGGCACCAAGCTAGCTACAAAACAAAAAGACACTCGTATCATTAACTATGAAGGACTTATAAATTTTTTAGAAAATAGTAACTGGGACAATCTTTATAACGAATCAGATGTAAATATTGCTACACAGTACCTTATTGATCAGATTGGACAAGCGTTGAAGCACAACACCTCTTACAAAGCACCACGTAGCTCAGAAGTCATTTTAAAGCCTTGGATGACCAAAGGATTACTAAGATGTGCCAGACGAAAAGATACCCTACATTCAGAAGCAAGAAAATGTCCTTATGATGACGACTTACAAACTAAATACAAAAACTATCGCAACTATTTTTACAACACTATACGTACCCTAAGAAATAAATATGAATCTGACTTAATTGCTACAAATAAAAATAACCCCAAAAAACTATGGGAGACAGTTAAAAATTTATGTAATATTAAAACAAGTAAAACAGAAACTTATGACCTATTATCAACTAAAACATCTGAAATTGACTCACTCAATCATGTTAATGATTTCTTTACCTCAATTGGTAAAGAACTAGCGTTAAATACATTAAATCGACTACAGAAAACCGAGAAAGAACTAGCTGATCAAATAAAACTAAAGAAATCACCTCCAAATTCCTTTTTTCTCATGCCTACTGATGCTTTTGAAGTTAGAAAAATAATTTCTAGCTTAAAAACCTCCTCTGCACCAGGCAGTGATATGGTTAATAATGGAGTGCTAAAACGAGCCAACTCTATTCTAGCCAGTCCCATTGCGCATGTGTGCAATTTGAGCATGCTCCATGGAATAGTGCCTGATTGTTTCAAGAGTGCTGACATATGCCCTATACACAAATCAGGCCCTACATCGGTTGTATCAAATTATCGCCCCATATCATTGTTGCCCTCTCTATCTAAAATATTAGAAAAAATAATTAACCATAGACTCCTGTCATATCTTGAAAAAAATTGCATTCTCTCCTCAAATCAGTTTGGCTTCAGAAATAACAAATCTACGGAAGATGCGGTCATTGCACTTACTAATAAAATTTCATCAAAATTGGATTCTTCGAAAAAAAAAATCCTGGGTGTTTTCCTTGATTTGGCCAAGGCATTCGACACCGTGTCTTGGCAAATTCTTCTCAAAAAACTAGAATTGCTTGGCGTGCGCGGCTCTGCTCTACACTGGTTCAACTCATACCTCACCAACAGGAAGCAAAGAGTTCGTCTTAATGATCAATATAGTGAGTATGACTTAGTTTCCTTTGGAGTGCCTCAGGGGAGTGTACTAGGACCGACACTTTTCTTGGTGTACATCAATGACCTCTGTGACCTTGAAATCAATCAGGCTGACATATATACTTTCGCCGATGATACCGCAATAATATTCCATGGAAAACACTGGGAAGAGGTTACTGAAGTTGCCCAACAAGGACTGGCCAAGGTATCAGATTGGTTAGGTAATAATCTTCTGACACTGAACACCGATAAAACCAAATTCATCACTTTTCAACCAACAGCCCGTACTCTACCTAAAAATCTACGTATAAAACTGCACTCATGTGGTTCTCATATTGACCAAAGCTGCCTATGTCCTGATCTTGAAAGAGTTACGAAAATTAAGTATCTGGGAATAATAATAGACCACACACTTACTTATGACTCTCACATAATGTCCCTTAGAAGTCGTCTTCGCAAAATGTTGCATGTTTTTAAGAAGTTAGGTGCCGTAGCTGACCCAAAAACTCTTAGATCTGTTTACTTGGCTCTTTGCCAATCAGTTCTCAGCTACTGCATCATATGTTGGGGATCTGCTGCTATGACACACCTCAAAAAGGTAGAAGTAGCCCAAAGAGCGGTTCTAAAAGTTGCGTACAGAAAGCCTTTCAGATATCCTACTTCCTCACTTTATCAAGACACGCAATACCTCACAGTCCGACAGCTATACATTTTGGCAGTGATACTACGATTTCACAGGACGGCACAATTTTCAGCACTCACTACCAAACCAACCTCACGACGAAATACATGGAAGATACCGAAAACCAACACATGTCTCGCTCAACGTGCTTACTTTTATAAAGGCCCTAAACTATACTCTCAATGTGATCTGGACTTAGACCTTCTCGAAACGTCTAGATTCATTTGCAAAAAGAAAATGACCAATTGGTTGATTACACTTGACTACCGCTGCACTGAAAAACTAATCGTTTTTGATTCTTAACTGCCCTACACCCGCTTGTACCTATGCAACTACTATAAACATATAATTTATATAAGCTACTATCTATCTATTATAATCAACTAATAGTAATATATATATATATATATATATATATATACGTACCTACCCAACCAACAAGCATAAATAATATTTATATAATATTACGTATATATATGATCTAGATATCGGTCCCTCCCTCACATCCACTTACACACACAGACACACACATTCAGCTTCACGCACTAAAACGCTTACGGTATGATACCATTACTAACAAAGTGTATCTTATAAATAAACACAACAAAAATAGTTGTATGACTCATTACTCAACGACTCAATTCATACAATTTGTTAAATATTTCATACATAATGTACATAAGTAGCCACTATTGGTTGATGCCTGGTAACCTCATTGCTTTCCTTTCACCTTGGATATAGCACGTGTGGATCAGCACGACCGTGTCCTGCGACACAGGTTCGACCTAGTGCAGAGCGCGGCGTGTTTGTTCCGCACGATTGCAAGTTCATTTCATCTGTTACCAGGCGTCAGCTAATCCTATATATTTTATTGACTAGTATGTAAGCTTGGATTGTATCCTTTCATTTATCTTAAGGAAGAGCCTGCACTTCACAACACAGGTTATCCTAGTGTGGAGTGCAGTGAACATGTAATAGTTCATAAGTTATATAAATAAATAATTTGAATTTGAATTTGAATAGCAGTAATGGTTAAGATGTATGATTCTAATTTAAGCACTTAAAATCTACGTATTACTTAACTATGTACATCTTGCAAATAAATATTTCTTTATCTTTATCTTTAATCTACTATTCAAGAACCCTGGTTTGCAGTAAATATATTCATTTGATTTAATAACATTGACTCCGTGTTAGACGTGTCGTTTTAGAAAATGAATTAAATTGTAACAATAATTTAATTAGTAAATCTACTAAGGTACCTGCGGGTAGTAAGGGCCGGTGTGTAACAAGAGCCACTTCCACAAAAGCGCACTTCCATTTGTCTTATTAGATTCCAAATACACACACACGTAAAGGACCAATAGGAAGGCTTAAAAACGCAAGCGCATCATCGCGCGATCCGCCATCTTGTAATTAGCCACGAAACTGTCCAAAGAGTCGGTCTACACGCCTGGATAGCAAAATTTTCTCCCAAAAACATTAAGATTTCTAATAAATACACATTATTTTTTGTTTATCTGGTTGTTTAAGTTATTATTGTACACATTGCTGTTGCCAAATCCATGTAAGTTTTTGTCGTTTTGTTGATTTTTATTAATTTTACTTATTGATTACTAAAATAGGTACCATTGTCTAATGAGGGCCATACAGAAGTCGGATAAAAAAGGCCGGCCCTTATTAAACATATTAAGTGTGTAATACTGATATATATTATTGCTTTCAATCTATACATATATTAACACTAGTCGTGTTTGTACATTGAATATTTTTATGAACAGTAATTATTTGCGACATCAAGACAAGACCAAACAATTTTCATTTGAATTTTTTGTCTGTCTGTCTGTATGTTACCGCTTCACTCCGAAACTACTGAACCGATTTTATTCAATATTATGCAGTAAGTACTGATGATTCGGATATCTCTGCTGACGCAGCTATAATTTTGAGTCAAATACCCAGACGTGGTTTTATCTTAAATGTGTACAGTTCTACCGATGATGAAAATGATGATCCATTGTTAAAACAACAAGAACGCACTCCCGAAAAGCACGTGGAGACCTCTTCATTTGCAAATTTTGATACAATTAGGCGCCGCACTGTCTCATGTACAACAAGTGACGATGATTCGGAAGATAATATACCATTAGCAAGATTGAAATCCAAAAAGATTTTCAAATCTCCATTTCAGCAGCTTATTCCAACACCTAACTTTGGTGTCGTTAAGCCAAACCAAGGTGTAAAGCTATCAACTATACCTAAAGCTCGAGTAGTAACAAAAGACTTATTTACAGAACGAGAAATGTTAAAAAAGAAGAAAGAAGAACGCTCTCAACAGCAAAAGAAAACATGTTTAGGAAAAAAAGAGAAGTTTTAAATAAAGCACAAAAGAGTAAAGCAAACGAGCGAGAAGGTAACAAGCAAGAAAGCATTCAAAGAAAGGAGTCGAAATGAGGCAAAACAAAGGAAACGACAGGAAAATTATCCAAAGGAAATAAAAAAGGAGCTGCCGAGGACAAATGGTACTGTCATGCATGTAATGAAGAAAGGTTTGACGATATGCGACAATGCCCAATATGTCAAAGATGGTTCCACGAAGAATGTTTGGGTCTTACAGAGGAAGATATTGATTTTGAAGGCCCAATGGTTAATATACTCATTTTGATTTAATTAATAATACATTATAATAATATTTAATTAGATCTCAAGATTTTCAAACAAAATGTTTCTAAATCAAAGGCTGTTTTTCTCTTAAACAAAATGTTTTTTGTATTTTTTTAAATTTTTTGTCTGATTGTTCATATTATGTTGTTACATTTTATTGATTAGGTTAGCATTAACATTTTGAGTTTATTTGGAGTGGACCTTAATATACTACTTTAATAATCGTATGTTTAATAAGGTCCACTTTGTTGTTTTTTAATTTCTTAATTTTTTTGAGTCAACGTTTTATATGGATAGAGTATCGGATATTTTGTTAAACTATGAAAAAAGTTTATTCATAAACGGACGCTAAGTGTTTGTTTAATTCCTTTTTTTGTTACTTAAGTTTAATAAGGTCCATTATTGATTTTCTTCTCAATTTTGTGAAAAAAAATAGATTTTTGTATGTCAAATAATTACATTGGCTACAGGGGACTTGAAAGTACTAGTTTTAAGCTGAGAATTAATTTATGTGCTTAGTTGACCGGCGGTCCTTAATAGACTACCTATGTTTAACAAGGGCCGAAGGAAGGATTTTTAAAATTTAAAAAATTGAATACAATTAACACAACAAATTTAGAAAAAAGGTTTTCTTTCGATTTTATCAAGAATAAACATTCTTTTGATTACATATTTTTTTATTTAACCCTTATATATACCGAATTATTTAACTTTTTATTAAGGTGGCCCTTATTTACCGCAAGTACCTTAGCAACACATACAATGAACGATTTTTTTATACACGACTAGCTGACCCGGCACTCTGTTCCGTCTTAGAGGCAATAAATAAGCAGATTTTGGATTTTATTCAATTCAATTAAAAAACGTGATAAAAAGTATCCTATATCCGTCGCCTGGTTCTAAGCTACCTCCCCACCAATTTTCAGCTAAATCCGTTCAGCCGTTCTTGAGTTATAAATGGTGAAACTAACACCACTTTATTTTATGTATACTACATTCACATATTATGTTTCAGCCTTACAATCATCCCGTGTGCCCACCGATCAAGGAAAGATACGACCATTTACCACCAAAGAGTATTATTCCAGAAATCGTAAGTATTACAGCCAGATAAAGATAAGCGAAAGGGGACCGGTTCTTATTGGGTAAGCTCCATCGTAGGCCATAGATTATAGTATTCTGTGGCCATAGTTATTGCTTACCATAAGGGAAACTATGGTCGATGCAAACCCGTGTCAGTTTGAAAACAGATAATTTTACTTCGTTCGTGTTTTTAAAATGTTTTTTTTTCATTACAGACCAAATCTCATATGGAAACTCAAGGTAAGAATTTTAAATTGGTACATATCAGCTTAAATATAAAGTATAAAGATTTTTTAAAGGATGGACAAAATTATTTGTGTCTTAACGTTTTGATAAAATATCATCTCAGTACAACATTTGTCCATTCATTGCTGGGTATTAGGCCTCCTTGCTTTGTGGCTACAGATTTCGATTTTGTGCCAAATTTAATTTTTATTTCCAGCTGAAATCCCAATGGTTTCAAAAGAGGTGACTACTTTACCAAGAGAAAAACCGTCAACAAGAAATGTGAGCCTTTCTTTAAAGTTATAAACTTGTACTTATAATGAAATGTATAAAAGTGATAAATCCAATCTAATCTAGGTATATTAAATCAAAGATCTTTGATAAGCCGTAACGACTGAGATGTAGGTGCTATACAGAAGTACTGGAACCTATGTACTTACTGTTAATCTTATCATACGGCACACAGAAGCTCCTAAATGTGTTTTTACGCTTTGTAGGCTTATGTTTGACTACAACCCACCTGATGTTAAGCTTCACTGTAGTCCAAGATGTAGAACTCTTGCCTAGAAGAAACCTATTTATTGTAATTATCTATCTAACTATAAGAAACCTACATATCTATGTATAATGTCGTTCTAGTTCTAGTTTATTTAATAATGCTAGACTTCAATGATGCTCATTTGTTCCAGATAGCAATCCCGCTATCTCCGTCAGTGTCTGACACCGACCCCGAGATGCCCGCAGAGAGTCCAAAACTCACAGACACCACGAAACCACAAACAGACAACTTCAAACAACCATCAGACACCAAAATCAAAACAACACTCTCACACAAGTCCATACAAACAGCAAATATAACTGACCTCACACTCCTAAAGCCAAGAAAGTCCGTACAAACATGCATAAGCTCTATAGATCTACACGAAACTAATAAGATAGTGAAAAACTGCCGAAAAACAAAATCTCAAGAAGAAATCAGATCGAACGATGGAATCGATGACGAACTTATCAAAATCATCAGAGAATTAAACAACAATTATGATAACGATACAAGTATCAGTATAAGGAACGGACTGTTGAAGAAATTGAAGAAAATGTACAAAACTGATCGAGGTGACAAGCTGAAATGCAAGCTCGGAAGATGCGTGAGAGATCAGTTGTATGCTCATGCAGATTATAAACAGTTTACAAGAGAATTGTCTAATGAATTGATATCTAAAATCAAAGCTAGTAATATGGTTCTCAAATGCTATGATCCAGACAATAAAAGTTCAGAAGACGACACACCCATGATTCCGTATAGTACAAACAGTGGTGACAAATCTGTAAATGGACTAATTAGAGAATGGCTAGATGAGATCCCAATTAAAACTGTTGATTATTTAGGAAGAACTGTAAAGAAAGAACAAGTTTTACAAGCCGTTGCTGCCAAAATAAAGTCTCTGATAATGAATAAGGTACATCAAGATAGATGTATTTCTCTAAAGCCAGAAATCCTTGATATACTTGACGACGTCCCAATAGAAGTCAATGCACGAAATAAGATGGCTTATTTGAATAGAATAGCACATGATCTGATTAAAAAGATAGGAGATATCTTCACTGTAAATTCAGCGGAGAGAATAAGATGGCAGAAAGCTATAGATCTGGATAATACACTCAGGAATAACTTGAAAAGAGATTCATTTGTTAAATATGATTTGCCGACTGATATTGAACTAAAACGGTTCGTCAATCAGGAATTAAGGGAATTCACGTCCAAATTCCGTATACAAATCTGCGCTAGCACTGAAAATGAAATTCAAATCGAGCTCGTTGATATATTAATTGATTCCTTTAATGATTTTCGACATGGAGAAGAAGAGAACATAAAAGAAGAAATCTTACTTATGTTGTCAGAATTCATCCAACTTTCTGAACATGAGGGTATTTACTTTGTTAATAATCTTATGTACAATTTCAAAGATTTCCTCAAAGAACTGCACACGGAAAGTGTCATACCTCAAACATTTGTTATTCTAAGAAGTACTGTAAAGAATTCAAGCAATCAAACGTTAGATTGCACAATTCATGATAACACAGTAGAAGATGCTGAGAATAATTTAGAAAGTTACACACAAGAGATTGTTCAACAAATAAATGCATGGATGGAAAGCATCAAAGATTTGTGTGGAATAGATAAAACCTATAAAAGTGTTGTAGCACACGACTTAGCAGAAGACATTATAGATAGACACAAATATTTAGAGCTCAATCCAAATCGAAGTACGGATGAAGACGAGCTAGAACATTTAAAATATCAGATATTTAAATGGGTTAATAAATTAGTCGGACAAGAGAACTTTGAAACTATAGGTCAAGCATCTAAATTAATGCGAATGATACAAAACATTGCGAGACCAATGTGTTCAAAACCCATACATAATACTGATACATGCACGCCAAGCAGTTGCAATAAAGAGGAAAGAGAGCTAGGTACGGATACGAAAGACAAAGAACAGAAGAAATCTACTAGCTCAGACAAAAATGATTCAGAAGCGCAAAGTACACGAGAAAATGATAAAAGAAATAATAGTTCAAATAGTATATTTCCTAATGAGCTACATCAAAAAGAAGTATACGCAGTAAATACATCAACTAGTACGCATACAATGTTGACTTGTCCAAGTCAAGTTAGGATGACATCTCCTCCACTAGAAGTACAAAAAAAGAGCACTTGCATCGGAACTGATACGGGTGGGAACACGCAAACTCGTCCACGAAGCACAAGCATGACCAAAATGGAATGTCCGCGAGCTAAACAAGAAGAAGAAAAGAGAAGAGCAAGTAGCCCAGGTGGATGTATCTATGGAAACCAGCCAGCACCACAAGCGCCTCAGCAGCAAGCCCCAATACCTCCTCCTCGACCAAAACCACTATGCTGTGATCCAGAAGTTCCAATCCCAGAAAACGTAAGGAGAGGTATACATGAAGACTACGAAAAATTCCTCAAAAGTTGGGTGGAACAGATACCAATAATAACTTCGAACCCTGAGGAGCAAGCACTGATGGGTCTTATGAGAAAAGGCATCTACAATGGTGTTTGGAAGGCATTGACAAAGTTACAAATGAATCCAACGACTCTGTCAAATCGTTATCATTACCAAGATGTTTTAGATGATGAACTAGAAGAACTACTAGATTTACTGCCTCCATCTAACGAGTTAACAAAAAAGAAACAGCCGATGAAGAATCAACTTATAGAGAAATCTATTCAAATGAACGAACAGCTTTTGCATATAGGTCCTGGAGCAACATACAAGCAACAGCTCGTAGATAATGTTGCATCTCATATGCCAAGGAAAGCAGTAGGTTTTACAGGATCTGATATCGACAAAATAAGCGAAGACATACACAAAATAAACCTCGCGGAAACGTTCATAATGTACACAATGTACAACAAATACAACGATATTGTGAAAGCAAATGTGTATAGAAAGAAGCTCCTGAAACAAATTCAAGAGTTTCTTGACGAGTATAAAAAAACACATGGTACAGATGCAATGAATATTGATTTTGCTAAATGCAAAGATGAAATCCTGAGCAATTTATACAAAGTTCCTTCGCCTTCTGACGAAACAATGCGAGCAGAAGCCGATGAAGTGATGGTTGGTCTGGAAATCGAGCAATGGTTTGAAGATCTACCTCTCTACCCAACAGATAGCAAATTTGAAACGCTTTGCAGGAAACGTTACAAAGACAGTCTCACACAAAAAGTACACGAACTAGAAATGAAGAAGAACCTAAACGAATGCGAAGATGAACTCTGGCACGAGATCACAAGATTCATGACCAAACTACCAATCAGAGAACGAGAAATCGAGAACACACATTTTATGGTCGAAGAATTAGTCAATAGACTAAAGAACAGGCCTAAAGATCTAGTAGCGGGGGGAAATAGAGTAGCCAATTTCGCAGATCCAAACGATTACGACGAGTTTAGTCGTCAAATGCCTCATTGCTCCAGCTTTGCATACGCCCCTGGTGCAAAGAAAGCCCAAATCGATGAGAGTTCTTACATGGCCAGAGATGGTGCAAGAGTTGACGATGCTGGTGGTCGATTCCAATACGTAGGCGCCAGAGACAGTCCTGCCGGAACGAACCAATGGTATTCATTACAAGAGGAAGGTGGTCATAGAGAAATGCCACAGGCTCCAAATAAACCAGCAAATTGCTGTCAATCACAACACGATGAGCCAATTGGATCAGCAATGGCGTCGCAGTTACCCAGAGATAGTTTTAGAAGGGACAGTGTGAGGGACAGTGGTCAGTTTGCAAGTCTACAGCAGACGCAGTTAGGTGCGCCGTGTTGTCCAGATCAGAGCTATCAGGATCCTAGGGCTGGGCCTCCTTCGCCTAGATCTTCTGGTCTTCCAAGGTAATGCCTCAAATATTTTATCTAATCAGTTAGCTGAGATAATCAGGCGTTACTTTGCGGAAATCCATTGTAAATGAAACTCTGTAGAAATATATAGTGTTTTTTTCCGCTGCGACTACTCCTTAACCGGCTTCAAACAACAAACTTGGAGGTTTTTTAACCATAGCAGAGTTTGCGAGTTCGATTCCCGCTCAACAGAATTACCCATATTCAATTTGCAATTACTTGCGTGTCTGGTTGTTTCTATGCATTCCTTGGGTTTTACCCGCGTTCTTAGCTTGATTGACAAACAAACACACACAAATGTTTGCATTTATAATACCTAGTATTACTTATTTAGAAACATCGAGTTAGAATTTAACTAATCTAGAACCTAGAACTATGAAGCTGTGTTGAGCGTATGCTTAGTATGTGTAGTATAATTATATGTTGAGCTGAGGTATGACTTTTTTTGACGCACGGGGTACATCAATGTAACTTACATAATATATCACCTTTTTTGTATTCTGACTGTTTTTCAACTTTTTTTGTGTTTTTTATTGTTGTGTCCTGTGTGTTAAAATAAATGCTTTCTTTATTTAAATATCCCAAAGTATTTCCAAGTATTCCCAAAGTATTCCCAAGTATCCCAAAGTATTCCCAAGTATTCCCAAAGTATTCCCAAGTATTCCCAAAGTATTCCCAAGTATTCCCAAAGTATTCCCAAGTATCCCAAAATATTCCCAAGTAGGTATCCCAAGTATTCACTTTATCTTACCCATTCTTTATAGATCTTCAGGTCCACCAAGATACGACTCCCAAAGACCGTCAGACCAGGCCTGCTGCCCTCCGAGAGTACAACAGCGGCCAGAGCCTCCTTGCTGTCAGAATAGTGGGAATAAAAGCCTGCCACAGTACCAGGAGTATATGCCTAGGATACCTGAAGCGGGATCGCCAAAACAGGCGTCGCAGTTTGAGGGTCCTAGAATGAGTAATGGTAACTTTTATTCAGTATTCATTCATTTATTCAAAACATTGAATTAAACTAGTCTTAAGTTAAGAACTGTAACCTTAAAACTAGGTATTACTACTACCTGCTCGTAATTTTAAATAATATTTACCTATTAGATATAAGGCCTCCGTTAAGTCTTGTCAGGGTGGTTTTCTGAGTTGGCCGCCCGAACTTACATACATAATGATATTATGTACCTAGCTATCCTATTTTTTATGTAAAAATTAGTGATATATGTATGTAGGTACCCTTTGGTGTTATCTGCGTTTCTTTAGGATTAAAGTATCAATATCACTCAGCTCACTAGAGCCCACTGCTGCGCGTAATCCTCCTCTATTTGGCCAGATATTTCCTATGATATTGGAAAGATTTTTATCATTATTTGGCTTTAACAAATTAACTTCCTTTCCAGGAAACGCACAACAACAAGACTACTCACAACCCGAATGCTGTCTAAAGCCCAACACCACGCCAACTCCCCAGCCAATGCCTGGCCGTTCCACCGACATATACGAACAATACCCTTCCACGAAAACCCACGAGCCAATACCAATATGTCCCAGCTCTTCGCAAGATAAAGGAAATGCAAACTATAGGAAACCGGCCGGGTCGACTCCTCAAGACGGGAGAGAATCGAGGCCCAAAAAGAGGGAGAGAGAAGGCAGATCGAAGAGGGAGAAGAAGAGGGAGATTACAGATTCGGATGATAGTGTCAAAGAGGAGGTGGGTTTGTTGATTTTATTTTTTTCTTGAACATCTAAATATACCTACCATAGAATTATTACATGGGTACATAGTAAGTTCGTATGTGGTGACAAGAGTTTTTGAACCACCCGAAGGGCTTCTGACTTAATTTAACAACCGAAGCACTGTGGCGTAAAGTATTTATAGTGTTATCTTGTGCACGGAAGCGCCTAGATGTAAATGAAAATCTGTTTTTTTACTGACCGCGACGTATACAATATGATTCAATTAATACTTTACTTACAACAATAATGAATAAAAAAAAAAACAAGGAAAAAGTAACTAAACATACGATTTCTAACTACAAAATATAAAAAGCACATAGAAAATCTTCATACTTTATTAAATTATGCCTTATCTATTCGCAGGTGAGATGTCGCTGCATGGAGAGGATCTGGCGAAGGAAGAAGAAGTTGTACCCGCCATGCGCGGAATGTGACATGGGTCTCCCGCCATGCTTCCCCATGAGATTCGCGCCATATCCTTACTTCTTTTAGATTTAATAAATTTGTTTATTTTGTTTGGCTGTCATTACTTTTTTATTGATACTTACTAGGTACCATAGGCGAAATCTTTGTTTAGATACTAACAATTGGAGATATAAACCATCAGTCTACCGTCCTTAGTGTTTGAGTTTTATTATACAACTTGGCCTAGCACAAGTTTGAGTCCGTAAAGTAAAAGTTAGTTGTAAGTATTACTTCCGACTTTCATGCATTGGTAGCTGGAGTTAGGTCTCGATGGTAAATAAACGAGAGTAACATTACCGGTTGATTAACTTCGTTCATTCTTTCATTCATTCTTTTCTACGAATATTTTTATCTGCGATTCCTATGATCCTGTCAAAACAACATGGCGCGAAATAAATAAAACTAAATTAATAAGATCAAAATACGTAACTTTTAGGAGTGTTTTTATTTTACAGTATCGATGCTTTTATTGTACAAAAGAAAAGAAGTTGATTGTGACTGTGCATATCGATTCTTGGGCCAGTTCGAAGAGATGACTGTTAGTTTGAGAGATTGGAAGAACGCCGAGATTAACTAATCTGCCCGATTATAGACGAGATAAAAGCAGAAAGGCTTCGCTGGCATGGCCATGTACAGAAGATGAGCAAAGCGCGTATATTCAGGGCGACCGTGGTGCAAGAGACCGGTGGCGCGCTATAAATATCGCTGGAAGGATCGGGTCGAAGAGTATCTCCACAGGATTCATGATCCCACTCCAGTGATAATAGGACCTTGCTCAAGACCGCGATGAGTGGCATCTTCTAGTACCTATTGAAGGGCAGAAACCGGCGTGGTCACAGCACCAGCCAAAGTAAAGTAAACATAAAGTTTTCATACATTAAATCAGGTACAAAGAAAGAAAGCGGACGAGTAGGAAATACAATCGAACCATGGAGAAGTCTTTGTAATATTTGTAAGTACATTGGGAAATAAATCCATTCTACATCTAGTTTCATCATAGAAATTTACACCCATAATTCAATTAATTAACATGAATAGTTTCAGTGTTTTTCTAATCTAGATAATCACAAGATTCCTGTCTTCTATACTTGCCTGGTATATCTAGCTGAGGGAATTAAACTAAGCCATGAATCTGGCATCTGATAAACTTATTGCAATAGCTTTGCTGGCTACACAGGTACCTACTTATTTTATGTGAACAAATAAAATGCAATTGTCCAATAATAGGTATTTTATTTTGCAGGGGCTGAATCTGCCAGGGAGAGAAGACATTAATATTGGTATTTTATGTCTAAGATTATTTAAGTAGGTATTTTATTTTATTACAAAACATATAGGAATAATAAATAATAATTTCTAATTTAAATTTCAATGACTTTTATTTACAAAGTTTATCCAGCCTTACCAGTAACATAACTAGTAAGTATAACTAATACATTATAATTAAACTATGTAGGTAGGTACCTCTTTATAGTAACCATAAAGTTGCAAAATAAATATGCTAAACAAATAACAATATCACACTAATTTTCTAGTTGTTGTGCAACAAACAGCAATGTATTGTGTTACATTAATGTTAGTTCGTTATTTGAAAAACACTTAGGAAGTATATACCTACATTTACAGATTAGACAATGAAACCTATATCTTAAGACCACTTCAAAGCCTTATTAGTCATACTAAAATTAGGTGGGAGTTTATCTAATACTTTGAAGTATACTGGAAGTTCGAAGAAGTGTATTTTACTTCTTTATTGTACACAGTCTAACTATATATTTATGTACCTACATTGTTACTGATATTGTTGGATACAATGGTGCAACTATATTAAATAAGAGTTATATAATTTACTGATATGAATCCAGAACTAATGCAAAGATTACTAAAATACAACATTTACTCCCACCTGTTCTGTTAAGTAGTTCTGCTGACAGGACTACTGGTAATTTCTCCGCATTAGTTCTGAGATTTAAAAAACTTTAGCAACCTTTGTATGTATATTGGCAATAAATAAAACAGAAATGAAACAAAAAGAGAAATATATTTTATCAACGTTCAACAACAAAATAAAACTTCTTGCCTAAAGTAGGAAAGGATACAACTTTACAAAACAATTACAAACTTAGGAGATAAACATTAAGGTGTGTATGGTTTTAAAATTTAGGTATTTATAATATTATGGTTTAATTCACAATGTATAAAAAATAATATCAACAACACCATAAAACAGCTTTTGTTTAGTAATTTCTTGTAAATAACTATCTTGAAATCTAAAATGCAAAGGATGTGCAGTATTTTTTGTGCATAACAACTCAATTTTAGCCTCTCTTCACTTATTCTGTTGGTAGTAGTCCGACCAAATCATTACACTGGCTGTGGAATGGCTTGTAGGTATTGTAGACAGCTTCCAGACTAGCTTCAACAAGGTTCCGGAATAGCATTAAGTGCTAATCTCTCTAGGCTAGCCTGAAACAATGTCCTGTAAATAAATAATTAAGTATGTACTTATTCGATTTTAAGTTTTCCACTAGACTAGCCAGGATAAACATTACATGCCAAGTATGCTTCTAACATTGCTTGTGGAGGTTTTTATATGGTTACTGTTGGCTCTCAAAAACAAGGCATCAGAGTGACATCCCCATACCTGGAATTCATGCTGGTAGTGCAATGGTTACTATCACAGCTCTTTGCAAAACCATCAATAAGTTATGCTATTCATTTGTGTAAGTTACTTTGGTAGGTAGGTATTTTTAATATTGAGTGTTACAATGTATATTTTGAGTATTGTAACATTAATTGTCTAAAGCAACAGCACTTAATGAGTACAATATATAGATTAATGAAGGCAGCTGCAATCTAACGAAGTTGCTAGTTCCAGACGGAACCTTTTGGACTGCCGACGTACAGTCGATAGCTTCCTACTTACGGCGGACCTTAGGCCCGCTCAACGCATCTGTTGCGTCAATATCTTTGAGAAATCACTGTAGATATTTATTGGGGAGGCATTAAAACTAACTTTGGGATGTGCATGGAGACTATTTTACTGTACAATACAGCTTGAACTAGCGTATTAACTAAATTTCCAAACTAACTTACCAACAAACTTTGAATACTTTACATTGAATCTGGTTCGGTGTCATTTTCTTCATTGGCCTCATTGCATCAACGAGAGATGTTTTATGTACCTATTTCCACTTGAATTTATGTCACAGTAACAAGGAAAAATCACAAAAAGTACAAAACCATCGCGAGCTAATTTCCAAACCGTGGTCGGTTCAATACAAATTTGACGTTCAAACTTTTGCGGACCAGTTATTTTCACGCAGTCGCGAATGAACATGTTCATAACAACGTTCATTTTGTTCATTCTAAACAGACAACAAATATACGGTTTAGTTCATTCTATCAAGAAATCAATGAAAATATTTGTCATCTGTACTACTATTTCCGTAGATGTCGAAAAACTCGAATACTTGCTTCAATACTTGTCTTTAATTTGATTGAACGCTAATGTTTTCTGTATTCTGGCAATATCCCTTTTCTATGAAAAAATATAAAATTTTCTGTGTGTGAGTAGAAATTCTGTCAATGTGTTTAGGTTTTTATCAATGTAGTAAACTGCGTGAAGCCATGGAATGAGTAATAGTTTGTTTGTTTTGGCTATTCTCACTCAGTACCAATCTGGCGAGAGCTATCGTACCTGCTTACTTATTTAAAAACAGGTGTCTAGATCTACTGGGTGCTTGTTTGCTTGTAGGAGTGTTTAAAATTTTCTTAATTTTTGTGTACGGATAGGATATCGTGTACATACCTACACGATTTCGTTTTGGATTTATTTTGGTTTGGTTACGCCATCTTTATTCTCAACTCGAACGCGTAGGTTAGGTATCATTTTCTAACTAGTCTGCGTTACAAAATCAATTTGGAACCTGATGCAGCGATATAATGAATGAAAATACCAATTTATCCATGGTAATGCTTATCACCAGGGAGCTTATCACGCGTTGTTAGGTTTCGTGTGGTTCAGTACATAACTGCTGTAGGTATTGAGTTGTACCTTTTTTTTTTTTTTTTTTTTTTTTTGCCCAGGAAAACCTATTACAGGTACCACCCTAAAACCCCGGGGAGGGCGGATGGTTATGTGGGAGTCTCCGCCCCACTCCATAAGGGCGGCATACCCACTAAAAACCTGGGGTGTTCCACCTCCGCATCGTTGGTCCAGGGCCACGAGAGCGCGATGCAAACATCCGCAGCCCTGGTGATGCTGGCCCGGCATCGGGCCCCGCCTCGGGGAGCTTCAGCTCAACCCTCAATGGACGACGTGTCAGAACACGGGACACGTCGTGCATCCTGTGGGGACTCATTTTAGGGCAACAGGTTCCCCGACCTGCCACCCAGAGCCCCCAGGAGTCAGGCAGTCGCAAGACAAAGCGGCCGCCCTCCTCCAATGCGCCCTCTGCGCACGGAGTTCGGTTCCCGTGTCGCCGCTACTCGGCCGGTACACCGAACTCCTCTCGCCTCTCGGCGACCACCTCGGGTGCTCTGAACGAGCACCCAGCTCCACCTGCACCGCGAGGTGCGGCGAGCTCCACGCCCCGGGCCCTACACCAGCCCTCTCCAAGGAGAGGTATAGGCGAGGGCCCCCACTCGATCGGACATTTGGACACAGGCTAGCAAGATCCACCGGACTGTGGAAGTTACTAACCTGTGGACGGGGTGCACCAGGCCTCCCCAACTAACCCCAAATCCCCATATGGAGAGATGAAATTAGTTGGGCTTACCCAACGTGAAGGTAGTCCGATCCACGCACCCCATTGAGTTGTACCTATATCATCTCATCAGAAATTACTTTCCTGTTAAAATAAAGAAATAGATTACCTCTTCAAATAACCTCAAAGAAGGCAAGGATGGTGGCTAAACGATAAAAGTATATATAGCACTGGTAAGTACTTACTTAGGTACAATTATTATATGCTATGTTCAAGCAGAATCTACTAGAATCTGCTAATAATGATGACCACTTCTAACCCTTTCTTTTAGACAGTTCTTGCCATTTGGGCCTAGCTCAAGTTTGAGTCCGTAAAGTAAAAGTTAGTTGTAAGTATTACTTCCGACTTTCATGCATTGGTAGCTGGAGTTAGGTCTCGATGGTAAATAAACGAGAGTAACATTACCGGTTGATTAACTTCGTTCATTCTTTCATTCATTCTTTTCTACGAATATTTTTATCTGCGATTCCTATGATCCTGTCAAAACAACATGGCGCGAAATAAAATAAATAAAACTAAATTAATAAGATCAAATTACGTAACTTTTAGGAGTGTTTTTACAGTATGGATGCTTTTATTGTACAAAAGGAAGAAAAGAAGTTGATTGTGACAGTGCATATCGATTCTTGGGCCAGTTCGAAGAGATGACTGTTAGTTTGAGAGATTGGTAGAACGCCGAGGTTAACTAATCTGCCCGATTATAGACGAGATAAAAGCAGAAAGGCTTCGCTGGCATGGCCATGTACAGAAGATGAGCAAAGCGCGTATATTCAGGGCGACCGTGGTGCAAGAGACCGGTGGCGCGCTATAAATATCGCTGGAAGGATCGGGTCGAAGAGTATCTCCACAGGATTCGTGATCCCAGTGATAATAAGACCTTGCTCAAGACCGCGATGAGTGGCATCTTCTAGTACCTATTGAAGGGCAGAAACCGGCGTGGTCACAGCACCAGCCAAAGTAAAGTAAACATAAAGTTTTCATACATTAAATCCGGAACAAAGAAAGAAAGCGGACGAGTAGGAAATACAATCGAACCATGGAGAAGTCTTTGTAATATTTGTAAGTACATTGGGAAATAAATCCATTCTACATCTAGTTTCATCATAGAAATTTAGACCCATAATTCAATTACTTAACATGAATAGTTTCAGTGTTTTAGAAATACTCAATAATGTTCTACAAATTCAATTTTACAGGTTAAAAGTTACTAGAAAAAGAATATTTTAAAACTGGCCTTATAAGACACAAATTACCTGAAATTAATACATACTTTCCATTAGATTGATTGAAACTGTGAGGTGGTGCTAGTTTAAAAGTTTTTTTTAAGTTGCTGTGTACAAACTTTTTCTAATCTAGATAATCACAAGATTCCTGTCTTCTATACTTCCCTGGTATATCTAGCTGAGGGACTTAAATTAAGCCATGAATCTGGCATCTGATAAACTTATTGCAATAGCTTTGCTGGCTACGCAGGTACCTACTTATTTTATGTGAACAAATAAAATGCAATTGTCCAATAATACGTATTTTATTTTGCAGGGGCTGAATCTGCCAGGGAGAGAAGACATTAATAATATATTGGTATTTTATGTCTAAGATTATTTAAGTATTTTATTTTATTACAAAACATATATAATTTTAATTTCAATGAGTTTTATTTACAAAGTTTATCCAACCTTACCAATAACATAACTAGTATAACTAATACATTATAATTAAACTTTGTAGGTAGGTACCTCTTTATAGTAACCATAAAGTTGCAAAATAAATATGCTAAACAAATATGTTTGACATGTTTTTAATATCAAAAATTTTCATTATGTTATTAATAAAACTTGACATTGTAACTTCTAAAATTTTATTAAAACTAAATGTTATAAATTCAATTTGACGAGATATTGTAATTTGTGTAGCATATTCTATGATATTAGTACTTATACCTATGTTACAACTTTACATTATCAATAAAGATTCTTTATCTTATCTTTTAATAACAATATCACACTAATTTTCTAGTTGTCTACACAGTCTAACTATATATTTATGTACATTGTTACTGATATTGTTGGATACAATGGTGCAACTATATTAAATAAGAGTTATATAATTTACTGATATGAATCCAGAACTAATGCAAAGATTACTAAAATACAACATTTACTCCCACCTGTTCTGTTAAGTAGTTCTGTTGACAGGACTACTGGTAATTTCTCCGCATTAGTTCTGTGATTTAAATAACTTTAGCAACCTTTGTATGTATATTGGCAATAAATAAAACAGAAATGAAACAAAAAGAGAAATAAATTTTATCAAAGTTCAACAACAAAATAAAACTTCTTGCCTAAAGTAGGATAGGATACAACTTTACAAAACAATTGCAAACTTAGGAGATTAACGTTGTGTATGGTTTTAAAATTTAGGTATTTATAATATATGGTTTAATTCACAATGTATAAAAAATAATATCAACAACACCATAAAACAGCTTTTCATTAGTAATTTCTAGTAAATAACTATCTTGAAATCTAAAATGCAAAGGATGTGCAGTATTTTTTGTGCATACCAACTCAAGTTTAGCCTAGTCTCTCTCTTCACTTATTCTGTTGGTAGTAGTCTGACCAAATCATTACACTGGCTTTGGAATGGCTTGTAGGTATTGTAGACAGCTTCCGGACTAGCTTCAACAAGGTTCTGGAATAGCATTAAGTGCTAATCTCTCTAGGCTAGCCTGTAACAATGTCCTGTAAATAAATAATTAAGTATGTACTTATTGGATTTTAAGTTTTACACTAGACTAGCCAGGATAAACATTACATGCCAAGTATGCTCCTAACATTGCTTGTGGAGGTTTTTATATGGTTACTGTTGGCTCTCAAAAACAAGGCATCAGAGTGACATCCCCATACCTGGAATTCATGCTGGTAGTGCAATGGTTACTATCACAGCTCTTTGCAAAACCATCAATAAGTTATGCTATTCATTTGTGTAAGTTACTTTGCTAGATATTTTTAATTTTGAGTGTTACAATGTATATTTTGAGTATTGTAACATTAATTGTCTAAAGCAACAGCACTTAATGAGTACAATATATTGATTAATGAAGGCAGCTGCAATCTAACGAAGCTGCTAGTTCCAGACGGAACCTTTTGGACTGCCGACGTACAGTCCATAGCTAGCGATCTGTTGCGTCAATATCTTTGAGAAATCACTGTAGATATTTATTGAGGAGGCATTAAAACTAACTTTGGGATGTGCATGGAGACTATTTTACTGTACAATACAGCTTGAACTAGCGTATTACCAACAAACTTTGAATACTTTACATTGAATCTGGTTCGGTGTCATTTTCTTCATTGGCCTCATTGCATCAACGAGAGATGTTTTATGTACCTATTTCCACTTGAATTTCTGTCACAGTAACAAGGAAAAATCACAAAAAGTACAAAAACATCGCGAGCTAATTTCCAAACCGTGGTCGGTTCAATACAAATTTGACGTTCAAACTTTTGACAATATAATAGTCATAGACAATTATAGACAATGTTTTTTAGTTAAAAATAGATTTAGAAAATAATGTTTATATAGCCTTAACTAATTTTATAGAAATTAAATTAAATATAACCCATGAAAATAGATCTCAAAAGTTGTCGATAGTTTTCTCACTGAAAAAATGGCGGTGAAAATATTTGTGACATTTTGTCGAAGGCTGGGTCTGGTATTTACGGATCACCTGTCAAATTAAAACTCCTACTCGCTAGCTATGTAAATCTCCATACATTAGTCCCGTAATTTCATCGAATCCTGCGGAGTAAGCGAGGTCGCGAGTAAAATAGTTTCGCTACTCGCCACCAGGTGCGCTGTACGATTTTGTATGAAATGCGGATCGACAAATTATCGGATCCTGCGATGGTAATATTCCTGCTAGGCCCACTGTATGTAGCCAACAATGTCATCAAGAATGAGATCATTTACAATGTTTTAGTATTTTCTTTTGCTAAAATTTAGGTTTGTTCTACATAAATAACTTTGAGTCTAATAGATAGCTTCTACCTTCATGTAGGTACATAGTTAGTCCACCAAAGCAGAGCAGAAAAACTAGGAAAAATAAACCAACTAGCATTGATGACAGGCAGAATTTTATTTGATAAACTCCTTAGGTAGGTACCTATCTTGTTTACTTCAAATGAAACATTACTTATTTAGTACAGAATAATGTCACTCTAAGGAAACTTGAAAATCCATGGAAGCCTGCTTCTAGTGTAACTGTGTCTCACTATCTATACCTACTGATGTTCCTGCATGACTTTGAACCTTCTCCAGCTCACCTCAACTTTCAAGAGAGTTTTTTTCTGAGAATTTTGAGAACAATAGTGGACTGATTATCTAATTTATTAATTTTTATTCAAGTATGTATATACTTATTATTTATCTAATAAAGTGTTCTCATAAACTAATATCTTAATCTTGATTGTTTTTTTTAACCTAATTATAATTTTCTAATAATCTTTTAAAGTAAATAAGTAACTATTTATATACCTACAGTTGTAAACTGTGCCCAGGGGTAGGTTTAAAACACAGAATGAATCTCCATAACTAGACTATTTTTCATAATCTGTAACTTTACAATTAAATAGGTAGGTAGATAACCAACAATTAGATTGCAATTAAATTGATATGGTAAATAAATGGAATGGATGATGTGATCTTGGCTTCTTCGAGAACTTTCCCTTTGCCTGGTCACATCACCTGGAAATAAATGCATAGTTAGATGCTGTATCAATTTTGGTTGAATTTGGTAAACCAAGGGATGTCTTTTATGTTATTTTTTATCGCAACATTTGAAGGTAACTATAGTACCTACTTACCTAAGCTTATATAATAGACATTTCCAAAGATGTTATTCAAATAACTGTAAATTAGACATACCTACTTAATTGTATGCCCAAGTAGGACTTTTTAACATTAAAGGTTAGACTTAAGTATTAACTCCTAATGTACCTACCAACTTATATTTTTTTATTTGCTATAAATACTGAATGCTAAGTATGGACAAGCTAGGTAAGTACATATTGTACTTAGGTACCTATCTATTAAGCCTAGTAATAGGTAATTAACTCTGAGCTTAAGCTATTAACTTATCATAGGGCTTTGTGATTTCTTAGTAGGTAGGTAGTGCCTACCTAAACCTATGAGGTCAAATCTCTGATGAAACAACATAAAATTACTGGACTGTCCAACAAAATCTTGGCCAATACCTGTAATCTTGAACTGAAAAAATAAATAGTTTGATCTCCTATAGTCTCATCCAATGTATATCGCAACTCATTCGCCGACTACTACTACTACTACCAGATATCTATTCTCTGATTTTTGCCCGAAAAATGCTCTGCGGCATTATTTCATTACATCGTTACAAGAAAATATTAATTATTTTAGCAAAATCGTTATAAGAAAATAAAGGACTACGTGACCTTGTACGTGGTGTGCGAAGCCCGTGGTTGATCCCGCCCCGTTGCTCGTCGGTGTGTCGTGGTGTCTCTGCCCTCTCACGACGTAGCGGCAGGCTCCTCTCATGACGTAGCAGCTTGCTCCTCTCACGACGTAGCAGCAGGCACCCTCTCTACTTCGACTGCACGAAGGTGTCTCCAACCAGCTTTCCTTTTCTTCGATCACGTTCTGGAACTCGCAGACAATTTCAAATATTAGAAATGTTAATAAATAAACTATGAACTATTTTATGTTTTACTAGTTTTTGCCCGTGGCTTAGCAGCAAAATTACGCACATAAACCTTCTTAGATAAGAAAACAAAAATCATCCAATTTCACCCATATCAGAAACAACCTCTAGATTTAACTGTTATCCGAAAAAGTCTCAGCCTTGAAGAAGTCAATAACCATAGCCTCCTAGGCCTAACAGTTGATTCAAATTTAAACTGGAAGGAACATGTTAAAAAAATCAAATCTAAACTATCCCAATTTGTTTACGCCCTGGCAAATTTAAAAATCAACACTAACACAGAAACTGCAATAACCGCTTACTACGCCTACGCCTATTCATGGTTAAAATATGGTATACTACTATGGGGAAACAGCACAGATGCAGAATCACTACTCATCATACAAAAAAAACTTATAAGAATAATAGTTAACATCAGACCCAGAGAAACTTGCAGACCTCACTTCATCCGCCTGAAA
This sequence comes from Macaria liturata, assembly GCA_964023185.1. Classification (NCBI taxonomy): domain Eukaryota; kingdom Metazoa; phylum Arthropoda; class Insecta; order Lepidoptera; family Geometridae; genus Macaria; species Macaria liturata. The sequence goes on along the minus strand of OZ026810.1, from coordinate 10,030,902 downwards.
ATACTCACACTTCCATCCATTTACATTTTAGAAGCCGCGCTATTCACCCGAAAACACAGAAATCTTTTTACTTACGATAGCAATCCCCGAAGACCAAACAAATTACTGCTACCCGTACCCAGGTTAGAATTATTCAGAAAAGGCCCAGAATATATGACCATTACGATACACAATAAACTCCCACATGATATCCGAAATGAACCCTCAGAAAGAACATTCAAAGCCAAATTAAAAAATCTCCTAATAAAAAAAAGTTATTACTCTATAGATGAATTCCTACAAGATGATTCCATTTAAAGATCCTAATAATGTAAGTAACTGATCTCATACATATTTATATTTATCATAAAACTATGTACATAATGTTTACAATTTTTAAAGGATATTATTAAGTATTTAGCCATGTAAGTAACTAAATTAGTATAAGTAAAATAGTGTTTAAGTTGATATTGTAAGAAAAGTGCAATGCCCTAAACTAAACAAGCAACAGGGTCACACAATTCATTTCTTTTAGAATAAGTTCTAAAATGTAATTTTGTTTTGTGTATAGCATATATAAATAAATAAATAAATAAATAGATCACTATACATTACGAAAACCTGCATCAAACCGTTGTGTAGTTTTAAAGATCTAAGCATATGTAGGTACATTTTTGACGACCTCACTGAGGTCCATGTAGTACCAATTAATAAAAATTATTGTCAATAGATCGACTTCATTGAATCTGCAGAAAGATTTGAATTATAAAGTTGTTTAGGAAGGAAGGCACATCTTGATCGGGTTCAAAACTGTGTTTATGTTAAACAAGTTTATAAAATGAAATAAAAAAAGTACTGATTATATGTATGTGTTTTATTAATCTACATACTAGCTGCGAACCGCGGTGTTACCCACATTAATACAGGGTCAAAGTTAACCTATGTGTCAGGGCCTAACCTAATTCCATACCAAATTACTTCCAAGTCGGTTAAGGCATTTGAACGTGAAAAATAAACGAACATAAGCACATTCAAGCTTTTATAAGATTAATGGTTTTATGTTATTATTACTTAATTAATATGCCTCTATTAATTAAGTATATATTACTTAATTAATATGCCTCTTTAATTTTACGTGAGAACTCTCGGAATAAAACAAAAAAATAATAAGTATTTGTTTAAGTGTCGAGTTCTGTAACAGTGCTTTTACTGTTACTGTTTTATGATTATCTTTGAATCGATTATAATTATTATTTTCTGTTTGGTAGAGCCAATCAATCCAAAAGATCTTTTGCCGTAACACGTGGCTCAAAAAAAGCGAGCAACGCCTGATTAAAAAATACTAAAAAGCGAGGAATAATTATTAAAAAAAAATAACGAATGAAGTATTTTTTTATAAAGAAATTATAAATGTTTTAGAATCTACATAAATAAAATTATCAACACTTTGTTTGTGGACTTCCTGTTAATAGTTTTAAAGAATCATAGCGTTGCAAGTCAATAAATTGAGCGTCTGATTTGAGCATGCGCCATCAAACCTCCACTTGTAGCTTATATTATATCAAGTTTTAAAGAAACTTTCTAACACACTCGATAGTTTACTATTCTATTTATTGCCATAATAGTTCTGTTTCACGTTCGTATTATATACATCAGATTGGATTTGAATTTACCTACAAGATTATTTCCGGTCTTGTACCGTAACCGGAAATCTTCTCCTAAATTCAAATCAAATTCAATTATGGTTTTTGGTGTTTAATATGATACCTACAAACATTAAAGATAAGAGAAACAAATTTAATTAAGCTTTTATATATTATTTACATATTTGTTATGTTTTAAATAACTTTAAAAGGTTATCTGACTAAATTCTGTAATGGCGCAAAGTGAGCGGCAAGTGGGCGGAGCGTATTCTGGCTCAGTGATTGGTCCGCCCCCACATTTTCTGCGACTGGATGTTGGTGGAAGGGATGCGATGGCTTCCTGCTTCACGGCGCGCGATACTCAGCTCAGTCGTTCGAGAGTCGCCTACGCGAATACATTTCGGCAGGTGTCTCTGCCCAATTTTCCTTCGACAGTTTGGAACTTCTGAAAGTTTTCGCGGCATCGATGCCGCTACTACATCCTGTGAGTATTTAATTAATTTTTTTTAAATTTGGAATGTCTAAATGTCGAGAATACCAATATTGCTTGGTAAGATATATAAATTCTTGAATTTTAACGGTTTTCACAACTTTTAAGATTAGTTAAAAGTTGATTGCAAATTTGATAACGTTTTTTTAATATTCATAGGATAATAGTCGCGGGGGCGGAGGCCCCAGCGACGTGCCTCAGCGGCCCTACCGGTCCATCGCAGAGATACTGGACTCCATGCGCCCGGAGTCTGTTGGAGCGCCTGTTGTCGCCAGAAATGTGAGTACCTACAATTTTACACGATTTTAGTTTTATTCAATTTGGTCGTTAGTTCGTTTCGATTTCAAGCCATTTTATTTCCTAATAATTTATTACGTAGTTTCCGCGAGCGTTAAGTGAGTTATTAAACATTTTACTTCGTAGCTTGGCTGTTTTTTCACGTGAAATAACTAAGCGTTCGTTACATTGTAAGTACGTAGTTCACCGATTGACCCGCCGCTCCCACGTTGGGCGCCAACACGCCGAATATCTATAGTTTTAAATAAGCTAAGTAAGAATTTATTACTTTATATCTATAAATATTTTACAAAGTCGTGTTTGGTTTTTCGAACACTATAACTCGAGAACGGCTGGACCGATTTTCTTGGTTTTTGGTTTGTTGTATTTGACTCCGTCCAGTGTGGTAGGGTAGGTAGTGGTAGTGTAGTGGTAGGGTAGTGGAGGGTAGGGTAGTGGTAGGATAGTGGTAGGGTAGTGGTAGGGTAGTGGTAGGATAGTGGTAGGGTAGTGGTAGGGTAGTGGTAGGGTAGTGGTAGGGTAGTGGTAGGGTAGTGGTAGGGTAGTGGTAGGGTAGTGGTAGGGTAGTGGTAGGGTAGTGGTAGGGTAGTGGTAGGGTAGTGGTAGGGTAGTGGTAGGGTAGTGGTAGGGTAGTGGTAGGGTAGTGGTAGGGTAGTGGTAGGGTAGTGGTAGGGTAGTGGTAGGGTAGTGGTAGGGTAGTGGTAGGGTAGGGTAGTGGTAGGGTAGTGGTAGGGTAGTGGTAGGGTAGTGGTAGGGTAGTGGTAGGGTAGTGGTAGGGTAGTGGTAGGGTAGTGGTAGGGTAGTGGTAGGGTAGTGGTAGGGTAGTGGTAGGGTAGTGGTAGGGTAGTGGTAGGGTAGTGGTAGGGTAGTGGTAGGGTAGTGGTAGGGTAGTGGTAGGGTAGTGGTAGGGTAGTGGTAGGGTAGTGGTAGGGTAGTGGTAGGGTAGTGGTAGGGTAGTGGTAGGGTAGTGGTAGGGTAGTGGTAGGGTAGTGGTAGGGTAGTGGTAGGGTAGTGGTAGGGTAGTGGTAGGGTAGTGGTAGGGTAGTGGTAGGGTAGTGGTAGGGTAGTGGTAGGGTAGTGGTAGGGTAGTGGTAGGGTAGTGGTAGGGTAGTGGTAGGGTAGTGGTAGGGTAGTGGTAGGGTAGTGGTAGGGTAGTGGTAGGGTAGTGGTAGGGTAGTGGTAGGGTAGTGGTAGGGTAGTGGTAGGGTAGTGGTAGGGTAGTGGTAGGGTAGTGGTAGGGTAGTGGTAGGGTAGTGGTAGGGTAGTGGTAGGGTAGTGGTAGGGTAGTGGTGTGGTAGGGTAGTGGTGTGGTAGGGTAGTGGTGTGGTAGGGTAGTGGTGTGGTAGGGTAGTGGTGTGGTAGGGTAGTGGTGTGGTAGGGTAGTGGTGTGGTAGGGTAGTGGTGTGGTAGGGTAGTGGTGTGGTAGGGTAGTGGTAGGGTAGTGGTAGAGTGGTAGGGTTGAGGTAGGGAGGAATCGAGCAGGGGTAGGGAACTACGCAAACGAAGTTGCGATGGGCAGCTAGTACTAAGATATACTATTTACAAAATAATGTATGTATGATGTATTTCTGTTGCCTCAATTATTTCATATATTTCGAACACATACAGTCGTAACAACAAATATAAATTACCATCATTATTACGTTTATGATTGTATAAATTCAGCTTGGTTCTGTTTTGTGTATTATGTGACAAACTAATGACGTTATAATATACTCACTGATCATTGATATTATTTTGAGATAATTTATCATCACATTCTGCAAGTCATTCTTTATCAGCTGTAGTGTTTATAGTCAATAGTAAATAATATAATAAATAAATACAGTGTAAACTCCATGTAACGTCACTCTATTTAACGACAAACTCCCTTAAGCGTCGAAATCAATTGGCTTTGGTTGGTTTAGCTAGTCTTTCATACAATGTTTCACTCTACATAGCATTCCACCCACTCTCAATAACGACAACAATTGAGTAATAAAAAGTACCTTTTAAGTTGCTAAAATTAGTAAAAACTGCGCAGCTGTGTACTATCTATTGTCGCTTTATTATCCTAGCCCGCAATAAACTCGACTGTCGGCATCATGCATACCGAACTTTCTAAGAAATTCGTTCTTTTGTTTACAAATTGGGATTGCTTGTACGTGTAGACTGTTGTTGACCATGACTCATAAGTAGGAGTCATGGATTATCTATACCTTATCATATTATTATTTGCTCACAAACTTTCAAACTGTAAACATGGCTAATAAAAGAAAATCACTGTGTAATGACAAAAAAGTTTTACTGATACACGCAATAGAAACATATACCTAACGCCATAAAATGCACAGTCCCTTCAGTGTCGCTATATAGAGTTTACACTGTAGATCGTCCTATTTTATGGTATTATTGTTTAGTACATGATCCACTTACCCATCTGTCGTTGAAGTATTGAAATTGACAGGTTGCAATTCTACTAATGGACTGGTAGTATTAGATACTCGTGACTGCTTTTTCGACCTAAATAAATAATAAATTAAGTATAGGGTAATCGTACATAGTAGTGATGTAACGAATATTCGCATATTTTTGCACATTCGTATTCGCATTCGCATTCGCAAATTTTTGCAAATGTTTTGCGAATATGAAAATCAGAAAAAAAAAACAAGTTGAAGATGATAGTAGGTTAATAAAATTAAAATTAATTCATTTCTTATGTTTTTTAATACAAGAAAAAGTAGATTATTCTCGTAATCAATCACATTATCAGTCTTCACTTCACTTTATCATTTGCCTTGGCATTACTTATTTACATATTTTACTTTACTTTGAGCAATGAAGCTTAACAATTAAATTTTCTTTGAAACTTATAAGACAAAATATATAATGCAATAAATGCAATATAAGTAAACAAACAAAAACTAATTCTTCTTAGAGTTTTTTATACGTTTTTACTATCACATAACACTTTAATGTTATTATAATCAATCATCTACTTAAACAAAACTAAAAATGATAATCAGATAAAGCATTTTTTTCCTGCAATAATCTATAATATGAATTCTCGTAACAAACTACAAACGGAATGCACTTCGTTCAAACTGCCATCAAGCCATAGACGATTGGCGCTGAATTTGAAAACAAAGTCGAGTCCCGAGTTGACGCTATCCTCATTTCGTTTTTGTTAATGAGATTCTGATCGTGACCTTGATTTGTTGTGTGTAGTTTTCCCTCGGTAGGGGCTCATACCGAGGTTTATTGCATGTTTGTAACATATTCCATTTTGAACTTTTAATCCGTGAGCATTGGCCAGCTCGTGGATTGGATGTTTGAGAAGGACGGATTGGATGTTTGAGAAGGACGAGTAGTCTTGTTTGATTAACAAGTCTTGTTTGATTAACAAAAACTAACAAATTAACAGTACTTGGTTTCGGTTACATACAGTGGGTTTTTTGAATAATTTTTGCCTTTGTCCTCAGAAAACGGTAATGATGGTGAAGGCACTGAATGTTTAGATCCAAGACCAGGGGCTTACGCGCATTCTTCGTGTGCTGTTGCGCGCCCGCCTGGTGCGCTACTGCGCGCACTCCAGGTGCGCTGCTGCGCGCACTCTTCGTGTGCTGCTGCGCGCACTCCTGGTGCGCTGCTGCGCGCGCTCCTCGTATGCTGCTGCGCGCGCTCCTCGTATGCTGCTGCGCGCGCTCCTCGTATGCTGTTGCGCGCACTCCTGGTGCGCTGCTGCGCACACTCCTCGTGTGCTGCTGCACGCACTCCTCGTGCGCTATTGCGCGCACTCCTGGTGTTATTAAAAGGGTCATATATCAGGTAGGTGCGGGAGGATTTTATAAATCTATCTCCCAAATCTACGGCGGTTCCTAACGTTGGTGTATGATGAATTCCAGGGTCATCGAAAGCCACGTCTCCACCCACACCCCGGGATTCGAGCCCGCAGACTTCGGGTACGAGACCAGACGCCGCAGGGTGTTCCATGTTTCCTGCTCGGTGCTGACGACATCAGCTCGTGAACTTCCCCCAGCGCGTCGGGTTGGAGATCCGAGCGGTTCAGTGAGCCTGCTACGGACAAAGACATATTTCCAAAGTAAGATCTGTCCATTTTTATTTTGAGTCCCGAGTTGACGCTACCCTCATTTCGTTTTTGTTAATGAGATTCTGATCGTGACCTAGATTTGTTGTGTGTAGTTTTCCCTCGGTAGGGGCCCATACAGAGGTTTATTGCATGTTTGTAACATATTCCATTTTGAACTTTTAATCCGTGAGCATTGGCCAGCTCGTGGATTGGATGTTTGAGGACGAGTTGTCTTGTTTGATTAACAAAAACTAACAAATTAACGGTACTTGGTTACGGTTACATACAGCGGGTTTTTTGAATAATTTTTGCCTTTGTCCTCAGAAAACGGTAATGATGGTGAAGGCACTGAATGTTTAGATCCAAAACCAGGGGCTTGCGCGCACTCCTGGTGTGCTGCTGCGCGCACTCCTGGTGCGCTGCTGCGCGCACTCCTGGTGCGCTGCTGCGCGCACTCCTGGTGCGCTGCTGCGCGCACTCCTGGTGCGCTGCTGCGCACACTCCTCGTGTGCTGCTGCACGCACTCCTCGTGCGCTATTGCGCGCACTCTTGGTGTTATTAAAAGGGTTATATACCAGGTAGGTGCGGGAGGATTTTATAAATCTATCTCCCAAATCTACGGCGGTTCCTAACGTTGGTGTATGATGAATTCCAGGGTCATCGAAAGCCGCGTCTCCGCCCACACCCCGGGATTCGAGCCCGCAGACTTCGGGTACGAGACCAGACGCCGCAGGGTGTTCCATGTTTCCTGCTCGGTGCTGACGACATCAGCTCGTGAACTTCCCCCAGCGCGTCGGGTTGGAGATCCGAGCGGTTCAGTGAGCCTGCTACGGACAAAGACATATTTCCAAAGTAAGATCTGTCCATTTTTATTTCGAGTCCCGAGTTGACGCTACCCTCATTTCGTTTTTGTTAATGAGATTCTGATCAAGACCTAGATTTGTTGTGTGTAGTTTTTCCTCGGTAGGGGCCCATACCGAGGTTTATTGCATGTTTGTAACATATTCCATTTTGAACTTTTAATCCGTGAGCATTGGCCAGCTCGTGGATTGGATGTTTGAGAAGGATGAGTAGTCTTGTTTGATTAACAAAAACTTACAAATTAACGGTACTTGGTTACGGTTACATACAGTGGGTTTTTTGAATAATTTTTGCCTTTGTCCTCAGAAAACGGTAATGATGGTGAAGGCACTGAATGTTTAGATCCAAAACCAGGGGCTTGCGCGCACTCCTCGTGCACTGTTGCGCGCATTCCTGGTGCGCTGCTGCGCGCACTCCTGGTGTGCTGCTGCGCGCACTCCTGGTGCGCTGCTGCGCACACTCCTGGTGCGCTGCTGCGCGCACTCCTCGTGCACTGTTGCGCGCACTCCTGGTGCGCTGCTGCGCGCACTCCTGGTGTGCTGCTGCGCGTACTCCTGGTGTGCTGCTGCGCGCACTCCTGGTGCGCTGCTGCGCGCACTCCTGGTGCGCTGCTGCGCGCACTCCTCGTGCGCTATTGCGCGCACTCTTGGTGTTATTAAAAGGGTTATATACCAGGTAGGTGCGGGAGGATTTTATAAATCTATCTCCCAAATCTACGGCGGTTCCTAACGTTGGTGTATGATGAATTCCAGGGTCATCGAAAGCCGCGTCTCCGCCCACACCCCGGGATTCGAGCCCGCAGACTTCGGGTTCCAGACCAGACGCCGCAGGGTGTTCCATGTTTCCTGCTCGGTGCTGACGACATCAGCTCGTGAACTTCCCCCAGCGCGTCGGGTTGGAGATCCGAGCGGTTGAGTGAGCCTGCTACGGACAAAGACATATTTCCAAAGTAAGATCAGTCCATTTTTATTTCGAGTCCCGAGTTGACGCTACCCTCATTTCGTTTTTGTTAGTGAGATTCTGATCGTGACCTAGATTTGTTGTGTGTAGTTTTCCCTCGGTAGGGGCCCATACCGAGGTTTATTGCATGTTTGTAACATATTCCATTTTGAACTTTTAATCCGTGAGCATTGGCCAGCTCGTGGATTGGATGTTTGAGAAGGACGAGTAGTCTTGTTTGATTAACAAAAACTTACAAATTAACGGTACTTGGTTACGGTTACATACAGTGGGTTTTTTGAATAATTTTTGCCTTTGTCCTCAGAAAACGGTAATGATGGTGAAGGCACTGAATGTTTAGATCCAAAACCAGGGGCTTGCGCGCACTCCTCGTGCACTGTTGCGCGCACTCCTGTTGCGCTGCTGCGCGCACTCCTGGTGCGCTGCTGCGCGCACTCCTGGTGCGCTGCTGCGCGCACTCCTGGTGCGCTGCTGCGCGCACTCCTCGTGTGCTGCTGCACGCTTTCCTCGTGCGCTATTGCGCGCACTCTTGGTGTTATTAAAAGGGTTATATACCAGGTAGGTGCGGGAGGATTTTATAAATCTATCTCCCAAATCTACGGCGGTTCCTAACGTTGGTGTATGATGAATTCCAGGGTCATCGAAAGCCGCGTCTCCGCCCACACCCCGGGATTCGAGCCCGCAGACTTCGGGTACGAGACCAGACGCCGCAGGGTGTTCCATGTTTCCTGGTCGGTGCTGACGACATCAGCTCGTGAACTTCCCCCAGCGCGTCGGGTTGGAGATCCGAGCGGTTCAGTGAGCCTGCTACGGACAAAGACATATTTCCAAAGTAAGATCTGTCCATTTTTATTTCGAGTCCCGAGTTGACGCTATCCTCATTTCGTTTTTGTTAATGAGATTCTGATCGTGACCTTGATTTGTTGTGTGTAGTTTTCCCTCGGTAGGGGCTCGTACCGAGGTTTATTGCATGTTTGTAACATATTCCATTTTGAACTTTTAATCCGTGAGCATTGGCCAGCTCGTGGATTGGATGTTTGAGAAGGACGAGTAGTCTTGTTTGATTAACAAGTCTTGTTTGATTAACAAAAACTAACAAATTAACAGTACTTGGTTTCGGTTACATACAGTGGGTTTTTTGAATAATTTTTGCCTTTGTCCTCAGAAAACGGTAATGATGGTGAAGGCACTGAATGTTTAGATCCAAGACCAGGGGCTTACGCGCATTCTTCGTGTGCTGTTGCGCGCCCGCCTGGTGCGCTGCTGCGCGCACTCTTCGTGTGCTGCTGCGCGCACTCCTGGTGCGCTGCTGCGCGCGCTCCTCGTATGCTGCTGCGCGCGCTCCTCGTATGCTGCTGCGCGCGCTCCTCGTATGCTGTTGCGCGCACTCCTGGTGCGCTGCTGCGCACACTCCTCGTGTGCTGCTGCACGCACTTCTCGTGCGCTATTGCGCGCACTCCTGGTGCGCTGCTGCGCGCACTCCTGGTGTGCTGCTGCGCGCACTCCTGGTGCGCTGCTGCGCGCACTCCTCGTGTGCTGCTGCACGCACTCCTCGTGCGCTATTGCGCGCACTCTTGGTGTTATTAAAAGGGTTATATACCAGGTAGGTGCGGGAGGATTTTATAAATCTATCTCCCAAATCTACGGCGGTTCCTAACGTTGGTGTATGATTAATTCCAGGGTCATCGAAAGCCACGTCTCCGCCCACACCCCGGGATTCGAGCCCGCAGACTTCGGGTACGAGACCAGACGCCGCAGGGTGTTCCATGTTTCCTGCTCGGTGCTGACGACATCAGCTCGTGAACTTCCCCCAGCGCGTCGGGTTGGAGATCCGAGCGGTTCAGTGAGCCTGCTACGGACAAAGACATATTTCCAAAGTAAGATCTGTCCATTTTTATTTCGAGTCCCGAGTTGACGCTACCCTCATTTCGTTTTTGTTAATGAGATTCTGATCGTGACCTAGATTTGTTGTGTGTAGTTTTCCCTCGGTAGGGGCCCATACCGAGGTTTATTGCATGTTTGTAACATATTCCGTTTTGAACTTTTAATCCGTGAGCATTGGCCAGCTCGTGGATTGGATGTTTGAGAAAGACGAGTAGTCTTGTTTGATTAATAAAAACTAACTAATTAACGGTAGGTACTTGGTTACGGTTACATACAGTGGGTTTTTTGAATAATTTTTGCCTTTGTCCTCAGAAAACGGTAATGATGGTGAAGGCACTGAATGTTTAGATCCAAGACCAGGGGCTTACGCGCATTCTTCGTGTGCTGTTGCGCGCCCGCCTGGTGCGCTACTGCGCGCACTCCAGGTGCGCTGCTGCGCGCACTCTTCGTGTGCTGCTGCGCGCACTCCTGGTGCACTGCTGCGCGCGCTACTCGTATGCTGCTGCGCGCGCTCCTCGTATGCGGTTGCGCGCACTCCTGGTGCGCTGCTGCGCGCACTCCTGGTGCGCCGCTGCGCGCACTCCTGGTGCGCCACTGCGCGCACTCCTGGTGCGCTGCTACGCGCACTCCTCGTGCACTGTTGCGCGCACTCCTGGTGCGCTGCTGCGCACACTCCTCGTGTGCTGCTGCACGCACTCCTCGTGCGCTATTGCGCGCACTCCTGGTGTTATTAAAAGGGTCATATATCAGGTAGGTGCGGGAGGATTTTATAAATCTATCTCCCAAATCTACGGCGGTTCCTAACGTTGGTGTATGATGAATTCCAGGGTCATCGAAAGCCACGTCTCCGCCCACACCCCGGGATTCGAGCCCGCAGACTTCGGGTACGAGACCAGACGCCGCAGGGTGTTCCATGTTTCCTGGTCGGTGCTGACGACATCGGCTCGTGAACTTCCCCCAGCGCGTCGGGTTGGAGATCCGAGCGGTTCAGTGAGCCTGCTACGGACAAAGACATATTTCCAAAGTAAGATCTGTCCATTTTTATTTCGAGTCCCGAGTTGACGCTATCCTCATTTCGTTTTTGTTAATGAGATTCTGATCGTGACCTTGATTTGTTGTGTGTAGTTTTCCCTCGGTAGGGGCTCATACCGAGGTTTATTGCATGTTTGTAACATATTCCATTTTGAACTTTTAATCCGTGAGCATTGGCCAGCTCGTGGATTGGATGTTTGAGAAGGACGAGTAGTCTTGTTTGATTAACAAGTCTTGTTTGATTAACAAAAACTAACAAATTAACAGTACTTGGTTTCGGTTACATACAGTGGGTTTTTTGAATAATTTTTGCCTTTGTCCTCAGAAAACGGTAATGATGGTGAAGGCACTGAATGTTTAGATCCAAGACCAGGGGCTTACGCGCATTCTTCGTGTGCTGTTGCGCGCCCGCCTGGTGCGCTACTGCGCGCACTCCAGGTGCGCTGCTGCGCGCACTCTTCGTGTGCTGCTGCGCGCACTCCTGGTGCGCTGCTGCGCGCGCTCCTCGTATGCTGCTGCGCGCGCTCCTCGTATGCTGCTGCGCGCGCTCCTCGTATGCTGTTGCGCGCACTCCTGGTGCGCTGCTGCGCGCACTCCTGGTGCGCTGCTGCGCACACTCCTCGTGTGCTGCTGCACGCACTTCTCGTGCGCTATTGCGCGCACTCCTGGTGTTATTAAAAGGGTTATATATCAGGTAGGTGCGGGAGGATTTTATAAATCTATCTCCCAAATCTACGGCGGTTCCTAACGTTGGTATATGATGAATTCCAGGGTCATCGAAAGCCGCGTCTCCGCCCACACCCCGGGATTCGAGCCCGCAGACTTCGGGTACGAGACCAGACGCCGCAGGGTGTTCCATGTTTCCTGCTCGGTGCTGACGACATCAGCTCGTGAACTTCCCCCAGCGCGTCGGGTTGGGAGATCCGAGCGGTTCAGTGAGCCTGCTACGGACAAAGACATATTTCCAAAGTAAGATCTGTCCATTTTTATTTCGAGTCCCGAGTTGACGCTACCCTCATTTCGTTTTTGTTAATGAGATTCTGATCGAGACCTAGATTTCTTGTGTGTAGTTTTCCCTCGGAAGGGGCCCATACCGAGGTTAATTGCATGTTTGTAACATATTCCATTTTGAACTTTTAATCCGTGAGCATTGGCCAGCTCGTGGATTGGATGTTTGAGAAGGACGAGTAGTCTTGTTTGATTAACAAAAACTAACAAATTAACGGTACTTGGTTACGGTTACATACAGTGGGTTTTTTTGAATAATTTTTGCCTTTGTCCTCAGAAAACGGTAATGATGGTGAAGGCACTGAATGTTTAGATCCAAAACCAGGGGCTTGCGCGCACTCCTTGTGCACTGTTGCGCGCACTCCTGGTGTGCTGCTGCGCGCACTCCTGGTGCGCTGCTGCGCGCACTCCTGGTGCGCTGCTGCGCGCACTCCTGGTGCGCTGCTGCGCGCACTCCTGGTGCGCTGCTGCGCGCACTCCTGGTGCGCTGCTGCGCGCACTCCTGGTGCGCTGCTGCGCGCACTCCTGGTGCGCTGCTGCGCGCACTCCTGGTGCGCTGCTGCGCACACTCCTCGTGTGCTGCTGCACGCACTCCTCGTGCGCTATTGCGCGCACTCTTGGTGCTATTAAAAGGATCATATATCAGGTAGGTGCGGGAGCATTTTATAAATCTATCTCCCAAATCTACGGCGGTTCCTAACGTTGGTATATGATGAATTCCAGGGTCATCGAAAGCTACGTCTCCGCCCACACCCCGGGATTCGAGCCCGCAGACTTCGGGTACGAGACCAGACGCCGCAGGGTGTTCCATGTTTCCTGGTCGGTGCTGACGACATCAGCTCGTGAACTTCCCCCAGCGCGTCGGGTTGGAGATCCGAGCGGTTCAGTGAGCCTGCTACGGACAAAGACATATTTCCAAAGTAAGATCTGTCCATTTTTATTTCGAGTCCCGAGTTGACGCTACCCTCATTTCGTTTTTGTTAATGAGATTCTGATCGTGACCTAGATTTGTTGTGTGTAGTTTTCCCTCGGTAGGGGCCCATACCGAGGTTTATTGCATGTTTGTAACATATTCCATTTTGAACTTTTAATCCGTGAGCATTGGCCAGCTCGTGGATTGGATGTTTGAGGACGAGTTGTCTTGTTTGATTAACAAGTCTTCTTTGATTAACAAAAACTAACAAATTAACAGTACTTGGTTTCGGTTACATACAGTGGGTTTTTTGAATAATTTTTGCCTTTGTCCTCAGAAAACGGTAATGATGGTGAAGGCACTGAATGTTTAGATCCAAGACCAGGGGCTTACGCGCATTCTTCGTGTGCTGTTGCGCGCCCGCCTGGTGCGCTACTGCGCGCACTCCAGGTGCGCTGCTGCGCGCACTCTTCGTGTGCTGCTGCGCGCACTCCTGGTGCGCTGCTGGGCGCGCTTCTCGTATGCTGCTGCGCGCGCTCCTCGTATGCTGTTGCGGGCACTCCTGGTGCGCTGCTGCGCGCACTCCTGGTGCGCTGCTGCGCACACTCCTGGTGTGCTGCTGAGCGCACTCCTGGTGCGCTGTTGCGCGCACTCCTGGTGCGCTGCTGCGCGCACTCCTGGTGCGCTGCTGCGCACACTCCTCGTGCGCTGCTGCACGCACTCCTCGTGCGCTATTGCGCGCACTCTTGGTGTTATTAAAAGGGTTATATACCAAGTAGGTGCGGGAGGATTTTATAAATCTATCTCCCAAATCTACGGCGGTTCCTAACGTTGGTGTATGATGAATTCAAGGGTCATCGAAAGCCGCGTCTCCGCCCACACCCCGGGATTCGAGCCCGCAGACTTCGGGTACGAGACCAGACGCCGCAGGGTGTTCCATGTTTCCTGCTCGGTGCTGACGACATCAGCTCGTGAACTTCCCCCAGCGCGTCGGGTTGGAGATCCGAGCGGTTCAGTGAGCCTGCTACGGACAAAGACATATTTCCAAAGTAAGATCAGTCCATTTTTATTTCGAGTCCCGAGTTGACGCTACCCTCATTTCGTTTTTGTTAATGAGATTCTGATCGTGACCTAGATTTGTTGTGTGTAGTTTTCCCTCGGTAGGGGCCCATACCGAGGTTTATTGCATGTTTGTAACATATTCCATTTTGAACTTTTAATCCGTGAGCATTGGCCAGCTCGTGGATTGGATGTTTGAGAAGGACGAGTAGTCTTGTTTGATTAACAAAAACTAACAAATTAACGATACTTGGTTACGGTTACATACAGTGGGTTTTTTGAATAATTTTTGCCTTTGTCCTCAGAAAACGGTAATGATGGTGAAGGCACTGAATGTTTAGATCCAAAACCAGGGGCTTACGCGCACTCTTCGTGTGCTGTTGCGCGCCCGCCTGGTGCGCCACTGCGCGCACTCCTGGTGCGCTGCTACGCGCACTCCTCGTGCACTGTTGCGCGCACTCCCCGTGCGCTGTTGCGCGAACTCCTGGTGCGCTGCTGCGCGCACTCCTGGTGCGCTGCTGCGCGCACTCCTGGTGCGCTGCTGCGCGCACTCCTGGTGTGCTGCTGCGCACACTCCTCGTGTGCTGCTGCGCGCACTCCTCGTGCGCTATTGCGCGCACTCCTGGTGTTATTAAAAGGGTCATATATCAGGTAGGTGCGGGAGGATTTTATAAATCTATCTCCCAAATCTACGGCGGTTCCTAACGTTGGTATATGATGAATTCCAGGGTCATCGAAAGCCGCGTCTCCGCCCACACCCCGGGATTCGAGCCCGCAGACTTCGGGTACGAGACCAGACGCCGCAAGGTGTTCCATGTTTCCTGGTCGGTGCTGACGACATCAGCTCGTGAACTTCCCCCAGCGCGTCGGGTTGGAGATCCAAGCGGTTCAGTGAGCCTGCTACGGACAAAAACATATTTCCAAAGTAAGATCTGTCCATTTTTATTTCGAGTCCCGAATTGACGCTACCCTCATTTCGTTTTTGTTAATGAGATTCTGATCGTGACCTAGATTTGTTGTGTGTAGTTTTCCCTCGGTAGGGGCCCATACCGAGGTTTATTGCATGTTTGTAACATATTCCGTTTTGAACTTTTAATCCGTGAGCATTGGCCAGCTCGTGGATTGGATGTTTGAGAAGGACGAGTTGTCTTGTTTGATTAACAAAAACTAACAAATTAACGGTACTTGGACTTGGACGGATTCTTTTAATTCAATTACTTAGATATCTTATGTCTGTAAACCTAACAAGGTAAAAACTAGCGTGCTAAATGTAAAATATTATTTAAGATCTGTACTATACCTAGTTTTCGGACAATAAATACATTCATTCATTCATTCATTCATTCATTCATTCATTCATTGGTTACGGTTACATACAGTGGGTTTTTTGAATAATTTTTGCCTTTGTCCTCAGAAAACGGTAATGATGGTGAAGGCACTGAATGTTTAGATCCAAAACCAGGGGCTTGCGCGCACTCCTCGTGCACTGTTGCGCGCACTCCTGGTGCGCTGCTGCGCGCACTCCTGGTGCGCTGCTGCGCGCACTCCTGGTGCGCTGCTGCGCGCACTCCTCGTGTGCTGCTGCACGCACTCCTCGTGCGCTATTGCGCGCACTCTTGGTGTTATTAAAAGGGTTATATACCAGGTAGGTGCGGGAGGATTTTATAAATCTATCTCCCAAATCTACGGCGGTTCCTAACGTTGGTGTATGATGAATTCCAGGGTCATCGAAAGCCACGTCTCCGCCCACACCCCGGGATTCGAGCCCGCAGACTTCGGGTACGAGACCAGACGCCGCAGGGTGTTCCATGTTTCCTGGTCGGTGCTGACGACATCAGCTCGTGAACTTCCCCCAGCGCGTCGGGTTGGAGATCCGAGCGGTTCAGTGAGCCTGCTACGGACAAAGACATATTTCCAAAGTAAGATCTGTCCATTTTTATTTCGAGTCCCGAGTTGACGCTATCCTCATTTCGTTTTTGTTAATGAGATTCTGATCGTGACCTTGATTTGTTGTGTGTAGTTTTCCCTCGGTAGGGGCTCATACCGAGGTTTATTGCATGTTTGTAACATATTCCATTTTGAACTTTTAATCCGTGAGCATTGGCCAGCTCGTGGATTGGATGTTTGAGAAGGACGAGTAGTCTTGTTTGATTAACAAGTCTTGTTTGATTAACAAAAACTAACAAATTAACAGTACTTGGTTTCGGTTACATACAGTGGGTTTTTTGAATAATTTTTGCCCTTGTCCTCAGAAAACGGTAATGATGGTGAAGGCACTGAATGTTTAGATCCAAGACCAGGGGCTTACGCGCATTCTTCGTGTGCTGTTGCGCGCCCGCCTGGTGCGCTACTGCGCGCACTCCAGGTGCGCTGCTGCGCGCACTCTTCGTGTGCTGCTGCGCGCACTCCTGGTGCGCTGCTGCGCGCGCTCCTCGTATGCTGCTGCGCGCGCTCCTCGTATGCTGTTGCGCGCACTCCTGGTGCGCTGCTGCGCGCACTCCTGGTGCGCTGCTGCGCACACTCCTCGTGTGCTGCTGCACGCACTTCTCGTGCGCTATTGCGCGCACTCCTGGTGTTATTAAAAGGGTTATATATCAGGTAGGTGCGGGAGGATTTTATAAATCTATCTCCCAAATCTACGGCGGTTCCTAACGTTGGTATATGATGAATTCCAGGGTCATCGAAAGCCGCGTCTCCGCCCACACCCCGGGATTCGAGCCCGCAGACTTCGGGTACGAGACCAGACGCCGCAGGGTGTTCCATGTTTCCTGCTCGGTGCTGACGACATCAGCTCGTGAACTTCCCCCAGCGCGTCGGGTTGGAGATCCAAGCGGTTCAGTGAGCCTGCTACGGACAAAAACATATTTCCAAAGTAAGATCTGTCCATTTTTATTTCGAGTCCCGAATTGACGCTACCCTCATTTCGTTTTTGTTAATGAGATTCTGATCGTGACCTAGATTTGTTGTGTGTAGTTTTCCCTCGGTAGGGGCCCATACCGAGGTTTATTGCATGTTTGTAACATATTCCGTTTTGAACTTTTAATCCGTGAGCATTGGCCAGCTCGTGGATTGGATGTTTGAGAAGGACGAGTTGTCTTGTTTGATTAACAAAAACTAACAAATTAACGGTACTTGGACTTGGACGGATTCTTTTAATTCAATTACTTAGATATCTTATGTCTGTAAACCTAACAAGGTAAAAACTAGCGTGCTAAATGTAAAATATTATTTAAGATCTGTACTATACCTAGTTTTCGGACAATAAATACATTCATTCATTCATTCATTCATTCATTCATTCATTCATTCATTGGTTACGGTTACATACAGTGGGTTTTTTGAATAATTTTTGCCTTTGTCCTCAGAAAACGGTAATGATGGTGAAGGCACTGAATGTTTAGATCCAAAACCAGGGGCTTGCGCGCACTCCTCGTGCACTGTTGCGCGCACTCCTGGTGCGCTGCTGCGCGCACTCCTGGTGCGCTGCTGCGCACACTCCTCGTGTGCTGCTGCACGCACTCCTCGTGCGCTATTGCGCGCACTCTTGGTGTTATTAAAAGGGTTATATACCAAGTAGGTGCGGGAGGATTTTATAAATCTATCTTCCAAATCTACGGCGGTTCCTAACGTTGGTGTATGATGAATTCCAGGGTCATCGAAAGCCGCGTCTCCGCCCACACCCCGGGATTCGAGCCCGCAGACTTCGGGTACGAGACCAGACGCCGCAGGGTGTTCCATGTTTCCTGCTCGGTGCTGACGTCATCAGCTCGTGAACTTCCCCCAGCGCGTCGGGTTGGAGATCCGAGCGGTTCAGTGAGCCTGCTACGGACAAAGACATATTTCCAAAGTAAGATCAGTCCATTTTTATTTCGAGTCCCGAGTTGACGCTACCCTCATTTCGTTTTTGTTAATGAGATTCTGATCGTGACCTAGATTTGTTGTGTGTAGTTTTCTCTCGGTAGGGGCCCATACCGAGGTTTATTGCATGATTGTAACATATTCCATTTTGAACTTTTAATCCGTGAGCATTGGCCAGCTCGTGGATTGGATGTTTGAGGACGAGTTGTCTTGTTTGATTAACAAAAACTAACGAATTAACGGTACTTGGTTACGGTTACATACAGTGGGTTTTTTGAATAATTTTTGCCTTTGTCCTCAGAAAACGGTAATGATGGTGAAGGCACTGAATGTTTAGATCCAAAACCAGGGGCTTACGCGCACTCTTCGTGTGCTGTTGCGCGCCCGCCTGGTGCGCTACTGCGCGCACTCCAGGTGCGCTGCTGCGCGCACTCTTCGTGTGCTGCTGCGCGCACTCCTGGTGCGCTGCTGCGCGCGCTACTCGTATGCTGCTGCGCGCGCTCCTCGTATGCGGTTGCGCGCACTCCTGGTGCGCTGCTGCGCGCACTCCTGGTGCGCCGCTGCGCGCACTCCTGGTGCGCCACTGCGCGCACTCCTGGTGCGCTGCTACGCGCACTCCTCGTGCACTGTTGCGCGCACTCCTGGTGCGCTGCTGCGCACACTCCTCGTGTGCTGCTGCACGCACTCCTCGTGCGCTATTGCGCGCACTCCTGGTGTTATTAAAAGGGTCATATATCAGGTAGGTGCGGGAGGATTTTATAAATCTATCTCCCAAATCTACGGCGGTTCCTAACGTTGGTGTATGATGAATTCCAGGGTCATCGAAAGCCACGTCTCCGCCCACACCCCGGGATTCGAGCCCGCAGACTTCGGGTACGAGACCAGACGCCGCAGGGTGTTCCATGTTTCCTGGTCGGTGCTGACGACATCAGCTCGTGAACTTCCCCCAGCGTGTCGGGTTGGAGATCCGAGCGGTTCAGTGAGCCTGCTACGGACAAAGACATATTTCCAAAGTAAGATCTGTCCATTTTTATTTCGAGTCCCGAGTTGACGCTATCCTCATTTCGTTTTTGTTAATGAGATTCTGATCGTGACCTTGATTTGTTGTGTGTAGTTTTCCCTCGGTAGGGGCTCATACCGAGGTTTATTGCATGTTTGTAACATATTCCATTTTGAACTTTTAATCCGTGAGCATTGGCCAGCTCGTGGATTGGATGTTTGAGAAGGACGAGTAGTCTTGTTTGATTAACAAGTCTTATTTGATTAACAAAAACTAACAAATTAACAGTACTTGGTTTCGGTTACATACAGTGGGTTTTTTGAATAATTTTTGCCTTTGTCCTCAGAAAACGGTAATGATGGTGAAGGCACTGAATGTTTAGATCCAAAACCAGGGGCTTACGCGCATTCTTCGTGTGCTGTTGCGCGCCCGCCTGGTGCGCTACTGCGCGCACTCCAGGTGCGCTGCTGCGCGCACTCTTCGTGTGCTGCTGCGCGCACTCCTGGTGCGCTGCTGCGCGCGCTACTCGTATGCTGCTGCGCGCGCTCCTCGTATGCGGTTGCGCGCACTCCTGGTGCGCTGCTGCGCGCACTCCTGGTGCGCCGCTGCGCGCACTCCTGGTGCGCCACTGCGCGCACTCCTGGTGCGCTGCTACGCGCACTCCTCGTGCACTGTTGCGCGCACTCCTGGTGCGCTGCTGCGCACACTCCTCGTGTGCTGCTGCACGCACTCCTCGTGCGCTATTGCGCGCACTCCTGGTGTTATTAAAAGGGTCATATATCAGGTAGGTGCGGGAGGATTTTATAAATCTATCTCCCAAATCTACGGCGGTTCCTAACGTTGGTGTATGATGAATTCCAGGGTCATCGAAAGCCACGTCTCCGCCCACACCCCGGGATTCGAGCCCGCAGACTTCGGGTACGAGACCAGACGCCGCAGGGTGTTCCATGTTTCCTGGTCGGTGCTGACGACATCAGCTCGTGAACTTCCCCCAGCGCGTCGGGTTGGAGATCCGAGCGGTTCAGTGAGCCTGCTACGGACAAAGACATATTTCCAAAGTAAGATCTGTCCATTTTTATTTCGAGTCCCGAGTTGACGCTACCCTCATTTCGTTTTTGTTAATGAGATTCTGATCGTGACCTTGATTTGTTGTGTGTAGTTTTCCCTCGGTAGGGGCTCATACCGAGGTTTATTGCATGTTTGTAACATATTCCATTTTGAACTTTTAATCCGTGAGCATTGGCCAGCTCGTGGATTGGATGTTTGAGAAGGACGAGTAGTCTTGTTTGATTAACAAGTCTTGTTTGATTAACAAAAACTAACAAATTAACAGTACTTGGTTTCGGTTACATACAGTGGGTTTTTTGAATAATTTTTGCCTTTGTCTTCAGAAAACGGTAATGATGGTGAAGGCACTGAATGTTTAGATCCAAGACCAGGGGCTTACGCGCATTCTTCGTGTGCTGTTGCGCGCCCGCCTGGTGCGCTACTGCGCGCACTCCAGGTGCGCTGCTGCGCGCACTCTTCGTGTGCTGCTGCGCGCACTCCTGGTGCGCTGCTGCGCGCGCTCCTCGTATGCTGCTGCGCGCGCTCCTCGTATGCTGTTGCGCGCACTCCTGGTGCGCTGCTGCGCGCACTCCTGGTGCGCTGCTGCGCACACTCCTCGTGTGCTGCTGCACGCACTTCTCGTGCGCTATTGCGCGCACTCCTGGTGTTATTAAAAGGGTTATATATCAGGTAGGTGCGGGAGGATTTTATAAATCTATCTCCCAAATCTACGGCGGTTCCTAACGTTGGTATATGATGAATTCCAGGGTCATCGAAAGCCGCGTCTCCGCCCACACCCCGGGATTCGAGCCCGCAGACTTCGGGTACGAGACCAGACGCCGCAGGGTGTTCCATGTTTCCTGCTCGGTGCTGACGACATCAGCTCGTGAACTTCCCCCAGCGCGTCGGGTTGGAGATCCAAGCGGTTCAGTGAGCCTGCTACGGACAAAAACATATTTCCAAAGTAAGATCTGTCCATTTTTATTTCGAGTCCCGAATTGACGCTACCCTCATTTCGTTTTTGTTAATGAGATTCTGATCGTGACCTAGATTTGTTGTGTGTAGTTTTCCCTCGGTAGGGGCCCATACCGAGGTTTATTGCATGTTTGTAACATATTCCGTTTTGAACTTTTAATCCGTGAGCATTGGCCAGCTCGTGGATTGGATGTTTGAGAAGGACGAGTTGTCTTGTTTGATTAACAAAAACTAACAAATTAACGGTACTTGGACTTGGACGGATTCTTTTAATTCAATTACTTAGATATCTTATGTCTGTAAACCTAACAAGGTAAAAACTAGCGTGCTAAATGTAAAATATTATTTAAGATCTGTACTATACCTAGTTTTCGGACAATAAATACATTCATTCATTCATTCATTCATTCATTCATTCATTCATTCATTGGTTACGGTTACATACAGTGGGTTTTTTGAATAATTTTTGCCTTTGTCCTCAGAAAACGGTAATGATGGTGAAGGCACTGAATGTTTAGATCCAAAACCAGGGGCTTGCGCGCACTCCTCGTGCACTGTTGCGCGCACTCCTGGTGCGCTGCTGCGCGCACTCCTGGTGCGCTGCTGCGCACACTCCTCGTGTGCTGCTGCACGCACTCCTCGTGCGCTATTGCGCGCACTCTTGGTGTTATTAAAAGGGTTATATACCAAGTAGGTGCGGGAGGATTTTATAAATCTATCTTCCAAATCTACGGCGGTTCCTAACGTTGGTGTATGATGAATTCCAGGGTCATCGAAAGCCGCGTCTCCGCCCACACCCCGGGATTCGAGCCCGCAGACTTCGGGTACGAGACCAGACGCCGCAGGGTGTTCCATGTTTCCTGCTCGGTGCTGACGTCATCAGCTCGTGAACTTCCCCCAGCGCGTCGGGTTGGAGATCCGAGCGGTTCAGTGAGCCTGCTACGGACAAAGACATATTTCCAAAGTAAGATCAGTCCATTTTTATTTCGAGTCCCGAGTTGACGCTACCCTCATTTCGTTTTTGTTAATGAGATTCTGATCGTGACCTAGATTTGTTGTGTGTAGTTTTCCCTCGGTAGGGGCCCATACCGAGGTTTATTGCATGTTTGTAACATATTCCGTTTTGAACTTTTAATCCGTGAGCATTGGCCAGCTCGTGGATTGGATGTTTGAGAAGGACGAGTTGTCTTGTTTGATTAACAAAAACTAACAAATTAACGGTACTTGGACTTGGACGGATTCTTTTAATTCAATTACTTAGATATCTTATGTCTGTAAACCTAACAAGGTAAAAACTAGCGTGCTAAATGTAAAATATTATTTAAGATCTGTACTATACCTAGTTTTCGGACAATAAATACATTCATTCATTCATTCATTCATTCATTCATTAATTCATTCATTGGTTACGGTTACATACAGTGGGTTTTTTGAATAATTTTTGCCTTTGTCCTCAGAAAACGGTAATGATGGTGAAGGCACTGAATGTTTAGATCCAAAACCAGGGGCTTGCGCGCACTCCTCGTGCACTGTTGCGCGCACTCCTGGTGCGCTGCTGCGCGCACTCCTGGTGCGCTGCTGCGCACACTCCTCGTGTGCTGCTGCACGCACTCCTCGTGCGCTATTGCGCGCACTCTTGGTGTTATTAAAAGGGTTATATACCAAGTAGGTGCGGGAGGATTTTATAAATCTATCTTCCAAATCTACGGCGGTTCCTAACGTTGGTGTATGATGAATTCCAGGGTCATCGAAAGCCGCGTCTCCGCCCACACCCCGGGATTCGAGCCCGCAGACTTCGGGTACGAGACCAGACGCCGCAGGGTGTTCCATGTTTCCTGCTCGGTGCTGACGTCATCAGCTCGTGAACTTCCCCCAGCGCGTCGGGTTGGAGATCCGAGCGGTTCAGTGAGCCTGCTACGGACAAAGACATATTTCCAAAGTAAGATCAGTCCATTTTTATTTCGAGTCCCGAGTTGACGCTACCCTCATTTCGTTTTTGTTAATGAGATTCTGATCGTGACCTAGATTTGTTGTGTGTAGTTTTCCCTCGGTAGGGGCCCATACCGAGGTTTATTGCATGATTGTAACATATTCCATTTTGAACTTTTAATCCGTGAGCATTGGCCAGCTCGTGGATTGGATGTTTGAGGACGAGTTGTCTTGTTTGATTAACAAAAACTAACGAATTAACGGTACTTGGTTACGGTTACATACAGTGGGTTTTTTGAATAATTTTTGCCTTTGTCCTCAGAAAACGGTAATGATGGTGAAGGCACTGAATGTTTAGATCCAAAACCAGGGGCTTACGCGCATTCTTCGTGTGCTGTTGCGCGCCCGCCTGGTGCGCTACTGCGCGCACTCCAGGTGCGCTGCTGCGCGCACTCTTCGTGTGCTGCTGCGCGCACTCCTGGTGCGCTGCTGCGCGCGCTACTCGTATGCTGCTGCGCGCGCTCCTCGTATGCGGTTGCGCGCACTCCTGGTGCGCTGCTGCGCGCACTCCTGGTGCGCCGCTGCGCGCACTCCTGGTGCGCCACTGCGCGCACTCCTGGTGCGCTGCTACGCGCACTCCTCGTGCACTGTTGCGCGCACTCCTGGTGCGCTGCTGCGCACACTCCTCGTGTGCTGCTGCACGCACTCCTCGTGCGCTATTGCGCGCACTCCTGGTGTTATTAAAAGGGTCATATATCAGGTAGGTGCGGGAGGATTTTATAAATCTATCTCCCAAATCTACGGCGGTTCCTAACGTTGGTGTATGATGAATTCCAGGGTCATCGAAAGCCACGTCTCCGCCCACACCCCGGGATTCGAGCCCGCAGACTTCGGGTACGAGACCAGACGCCGCAGGGTGTTCCATGTTTCCTGGTCGGTGCTGACGACATCAGCTCGTGAACTTCCCCCAGCGCGTCGGGTTGGAGATCCGAGCGGTTCAGTGAGCCTGCTACGGACAAAGACATATTTCCAAAGTAAGATCTGTCCATTTTAATTTCGAGTCCCGAGTTGACGCTATCCTCATTTCGTTTTTGTTAATGAGATTCTGATCGTGACCTTGATTTGTTGTGTGTAGTTTTCCCTCGGTAGGGGCTCATACCGAGGTTTATTGCATGTTTGTAACATATTCCATTTTGAACTTTTAATCCGTGAGCATTGGCCAGCTCGTGGATTGGATGTTTGAGAAGGACGAGTAGTCTTGTTTGATTAACAAGTCTTGTTTGATTAACAAAAACTAACAAATTAACAGTACTTGGTTTCGGTTACATACAGTGGGTTTTTTGAATAATTTTTGCCTTTGTCCTCAGAAAACGGTAATGATGGTGAAGGCACTGAATGTTTAGATCCAAGACCAGGGGCTTACGCGCATTCTTCGTGTGCTGTTGCGCGCCCGCCTGGTGCGCTACTGCGCGCACTCCAGGTGCGCTGCTGCGCGCTCTCTTCGTGTGCTGCTGCGCGCACTCCTTGTGCGCTGCTGCGCGCGCTCCTCGTATGCTGCTGCGCGCGCTCCTCGTATGCTGCTGCGCGCGCTCCTCGTATGCTGTTGCGCGCACTCCTGGTGCGCTGCTGCGCGCACACCTGGTGCGCTGCTGCGCGCACTCCTGGTGCGCTGCTGCGCACACTCCTCGTGTGCTACTGCACGCACTTCTCGTGCGCTATTGCGCGCACTCCTGGGGTTATATATCAGGTAGGTGCGGGAGGATTTTATAAATCTATCTCCCAAATCTACGGCGGTTCCTAACGTTGGTATATGATGAATTCCAGGGTCATCGAAAGCCGCGTCTCCGCCCACACCCCGGGATTCGAGCCCGCAGACTTCGGGTACGAGACCAGACGCCGCAGGGTGTTCCATGTTTCCTGCTCGGTGCTGACGACATCAGCTCGTGAACTTCCCCCAGCGCGTCGGGTTGGAGATCCGAGCGGTTCAGTGAGCCTGCTACGGACAAAGACATATTTCCAAAGTAAGATCTGTCCATTTTTATTTCGAGTCCCGAGTTGACGCTACCCTCATTTCGTTTTTGTTAATGAGATTCTGATCGTGACCTAGATTTGTTGTGTGTAGTTTTCCCTCGGTAGGGGCCCATACCGAGGTTTATTGCATGTTTGTAACATATTCCATTTTGAACTTTTAATCCGTGAGCATTGGCCAGCTCGTGGATTGGATGTTTGAGGACGAGTTGTCTTGTTTGATTAACAAAAACTAACAAATTAACGGTACTTGGTTACGGTTACATACAGTGGGTTTTTTGAATAATTTTTGCCTTTGTCCTCAGAAAACGGTAATGATGGTGAAGGCACTGAATGTTTAGATCCAAAACCAGGGGCTTGCGCGCACTCCTCGTGCACTGTTGCGCGCACTCCTGGTGCGCTGCTGCGCGCACTCCTGGTGCGCTGCTGCGCGCACTCCTGGTGCGCTGCTGCGCGCACTCCTGGTGTGCTGCTGCGCGCACTCCTGGTGCGCTGCTGCACGCACTCCTCGTGCGCTATTGCGCGCACTCTTGGTGTTATTAAAAGGGTTATATACCAGGTAGGTGCGGGAGGATTTTATAAATCTATCTCCCAAATCTACGGCGGTTCCTAACGTTGGTGTATGATGAATTCCAGGGTCATCGAAAGCCGCGTCTCCGCCCACACCCCGGGATTCGAGCCCGCAGACTTCGGGTACGAGACCAGACGCCGCAGGGTGTTCCATGTTTCCTGCTCGGTGCTGACGACATTAGCTCGTGAACTTCCCCCAGCGCGTCGGGTTGGAGATCCGAGCGGTTCAGTGAGCCTGCTACGGACAAAGACATATTTCCAAAGTAAGATCTGTCCATTTTTATTTCGAGTCCCGAATTGACGCTACCCTCATTTCGTTTTTGTTAATGAGATTCTGATCGTGACCTAGATTTGTTGTGTGTAGTTTTCCCTCGGTAGGGGCCCATACCGAGGTTTATTGCATGTTTGTAACATATTCCATTTTGAACTTTTAATCCGTGAGCATTGGCCAGCTCGTGGATTGGATGTTTGAGAAGGACGAGTAGTCTTGTTTGATTAACAAAAACTAACAAATTAACGGTACTTGGTTACGGTTACATACAGTGGGATTTTAGAATAATTTTTGCCTTTGTCCTCAGAAAACGGTAATGATGGTGAAGGCACTGAATGTTTAGATCCAAGACCAGGGGTTTACGCGCACTCTTCGTGTGCTGTTGCGCGCCCGCCTGGTCCGCTGCTGCACGCACTCTTCGTGTGCTGCTGCGCGCACTCCTGGTGCGCTGCTGCGCGCGCTCCTCGTATGCTACTGCGCGCGCTCCTCGTATACTGTTGCGCGCACTCCTGGTGCGCTGCTGCGCGCACTCCTCGTGCACTGTTGCACGCACTACCCGTGCGCTGTTGCGCGCACTCCTGGTGCGCTGCTGCGCGCACTCCTGGTGCGCTGCTGCGCGCACTCCTGGTGTGCTGCTGCGCGCACTCCTGGTGCGCTGCTGCGCACACTCCTCGTGTGCTGCTGCACGCACTCCTCGTGCGCTATTGCGCGCACTCCTGGTGTTATTAAAAGGGTCATATATCAGGTAGGTGCGGGAGGATTTTATAAATCTATCTCCCAAATCTACGGCGGTTCCTAACGTTGGTGTATGATGAATTCCAGGGTCATCGAAAGCCACGTCTCCGCCCACACCCCGGGATTCGAGCCCGCAGACTTCGGGTACGAGACCAGACGCCGCAGGGTGTTCCATGTTTCCTGGTCGGTGCTGACGACATCAGCTCGTGAACTTCCCCCAGCGCGTCGGGTTGGAGATCCGAGCGGTTCAGTGAGCCTGCTACGGACAAAGACATATCTCCAAAGAAAGATCTGTCCATTTTTATTTCGAGTCCCGAGTTGACGCTACCCTCATTTCGTTTTTGTTAATGAGATTCTGATCGTGACCTAGATTTGTTGTGTGTAGTTTTCCCTCGGTAGGGGCCCATACCGAGGTTTATTGCATGTTTGTAACATATTCCATTTTGAACTTTTAATCCGTGAGCATTGGCCAGCTCGTGGATTGGATGTTTGAGAAGGACGAGTAGTCTTGTTTGATTAACAAAAACTAACAAATTAACGGTACTTGGTTACGGTTACATACAGTGGGTTTTTTGAATAATTTTTGCCTTTGTCCTCAGAAAACGGTAATGATGGTGAAGGCACTGAATGTTTAGATCCAAGACCAGGGGCTTACGCGCACTCTTCGTGTGCTGTTGCGCGCCCGCCTGGTCCGCTGCTGCACGCACTCTTCGTGTGCTGCTGCGCGCACTCCTGGTGCGCTGCTGCGCGCGCTCCTCGTATGCTGCTGCGCGCGCTCCTCGTATACTGTTGCGCGCACTCCTGGTGCGCTGCTGCGCGCACTCCTCGTGCACTGTTATGCGCACTCCCCGTGCGCTGTTGCGCGCACTCCTGGTGCGCTGCTGCGCGCACTCCTGGTGCGCTGCTGCGCGCATTCCTGGTGTGCTGCTGCGCGCACTCCTGGTGCGCTGCTGCGCACACTCCACGTGTGCTGCTGCACGCACTCCTCGTGCGCTATTGCGCGCACTCCTGGTGTTATTAAAAGGGTCATATATCAGGTAGGTGCGGGATGATTTTATAAATCTATCTCCCAAATCTACGGCGGTTCCTAACGTTGGTGTATGATGAATTCCAGGGTCATCGAAAGCCACGTCTCCGCCCACACCCCGGGATTCGAGCCCGCAGACTTCGGGTACGAGACCAGACGCCGCAGGGTGTTCCATGTTTCCTGGTCGGTGCTGACGACATCAGCTCGTGAACTTCCCCCAGCGCGTCGGGTTGGAGATCTGAGCGGTTCAGTGAGCCTGCTACGGACAAAGACATATCTCCAAAGAAAGATCTGTCCATTTTTATTTCGAGTCCCGAGTTGACGCTACCCTCATTTCGTTTTTGTTAATGAGATTCTGATCGTGACCTAGATTTGTTGTGTGTAGTTTTTCCTCGGTAGGGGCCCATACCGAGGTTTATTGCATGTTTGTAACATATTCCATTTTGAACTTTTAATCCGTGAGCATTGGCCAGCTCGTGGATTGGATGTTTGAGAAGGACGAGTAGTCTTGTTTGATTAACAAAAACTAACAAATTAACGGTACTTGGTTACGGTTACATACAGTGGGTTTTTTGAATAATTTTTGCCTTTGTCCTCAGAAAACGGTAATGATGGTGAAGGCACTGAATGTTTAGATCCAAGACCAGGGGCTTACGCGCACTCTTCGTGTGCTGTTGCGCGCCCGCCTGGTCCGCTGCTGCACGCACTCTTCGTGTGCTGCTGCGCGCACTCCTGGTGCGCTGCTGCGCGCGCTCCTCGTATGCTGCTGCGCGCGCTCCTAGTATACTGTTGCGCGGACTCCTGGTGCGCTGCTGCGCGCACTCCTGGTGCGCCACTGCGCGCACTCCTGGTGCGCCACTGCGCGCACTCCTGGTGCGCCGCTACGCGCACTCCTCGTGCACTGTTGCGCGCACTCCTGGTGCGCTGCTGCGCGCACTCCTGGTGCGCTGCTGCGCGCACTCCTGGTGCGCTGGTGCGCTGCTGCGCGCACTCCTGGTGCGCTGCTGCGCGAACTCCTGGTGCGCTGCTGCGCGCACTCCTGGTGCGCTGCTGCGCGCACTCCTGGTGCGCTGCTGCGCGCACTCCTGGTGCGCTGCTGCGCACACTCCTCGTCTGCTGCTGCACGCACTCCTGGTGTTATTAAAAGGGTTATATATCAGGTAGGTGCGGGAGGATTTTATAAATCTATCTCCCAAATCTACGGCGGTTCCTAACGTTGGTGTATGATGAATTCCAGGGTCATCGAAAGCCGCGTCTCCGCCCACACCCCGGGATTCAAGCCCGCAGACTTCGGGTACGAGACCAGACGCCGCAGGGTGTTCCATGTTTCCTGCTCGGTGCTGACGACATCAGCTCGTGAACTTCCCCCAGCGCGTCGGGTTGGAGATCCGAGCGGTTCAGTGAGCCTGCTACGGACAAAGACATATTTCCAAAGTAAGATCTGTCCATTTTTATTTCGAGTCCCGAGTTGACGCTATCCTCATTTCGTTTTTGTTAATGAGATTCTGATCGTGACCTTGATTTGTTGTGTGTAGTTTTCCCTCGGTAGGGGCCCATACCGAGGTTTATTGCATGTTTGTAACATATTCCATTTTGAACTTTTAATCCGTGAGCATTGGCCAGCTCGTGGATTGGATGTTTGAGAAGGACGAGTAGTCTTGTTTGATTAACAAAAACTAAAAATTAACGATACTTGGTTACGGTTACATACAGTGGGTTTTTTTAATAATTTTTGCCTTTGTCCTCAGAAAACGGTAATGATGGTGAAGGCACTGAATGTTTAGATCCAAGACCAGGGGCTTACGCGCACTCTTCGTGTGCTGTTGCGCGCCCGCCTGGTGCGCTACTGCGCGCACTCCAGGTGCGCTGTTGCGCGCGCTCGCCGTGTGCTGTTGCACGCACTCCTGGTGCGCTACTGCGCGCATTCCTGGTGCGCTGCTGCGCGCACTTCTCGTGCACTTGCGCGCACTCTTCGTGTGCTGCTGCGCGCACTCCTGGTGCGCTGCTGTCCCATCATATGGGGAGTCACAGGGGATCAAGCACTCTGCCCCTGGTGCGAAATCTTTTCGCTTCACGAAAAGTCACCGGGTGATTACACGGCCCCTGCCCCGGTGTAGTTTTCCCTCGGTAGGGGCCCATACCGAGATTTATTGCATGTTTGTAACATATTCCATTTTGAACTTTTAATCCGTGAGCATTGGCCAGCTCGTGGATTGGATGTTTGAGAAGGACGAGTAGTCTTGTTTGATTAACAAAAACTAACAAATTAACGGTACTTGGTTACGGTTACATACAGTGGGTTTTTTGAATAATTTTTGCCTTTGTCCTCAGAAAACGGTAATGATGGTGAAGGCACTGAATGTTTAGATCAAAGACCAGGGGCTTACGCGCACTCTTCGTGTGCTGTTGCGCGCCCGCCTGGTGCGCTACTGCGCGCACTCCAGGTGCGCAGGTGCGCTACTGCGCGCACTCCAGGTGCGCAGGTGCGCAGCTGCGCGCACTGCTGGTGCGCTGCTGCGCACGCTCCTCGTATGCTGCTGCGCGCGCTCCTCGAATGCTGTTGCGCGCATTCCTGGTGCGCTGCTGCGCGCACTTCTGGTGCGCCGCTGCGCGCACTCCTGGTGCGCCACTGCGCGCACTCCTGGTGCGCTGCTACGCGCACTCCTCGTGCACTGTTGCGCGCACTCCCCGTGCGCTGTTGCGCGCACTCCTGGTGCGCTGCTGCGCGCACTCCTGGTGCGCTGCTGCGCGCACTCTTGGTGTGCTGCTGCGCGCACTCCTGGTGCGCTGCTGCGCGCACTCCTGGTGCGCTGCTGCGCACACTCCTCGTGTGCTGCTGCACGCACTCCTCGTGCGCTATTGCGCGCACTCCTGGTGTTATTAAAAGGGTTATATATCAGGTAGGTGCTGGAGGATTTTATAAATCTATCTCCCAAATCTACGGCGGTTCCTAACGTTGGTGTATGATGAATTCCAGGGTTATCGAAAGCCGCGTCTCCGCCCACACCCCGGGATTCGAGCCCGCAGACTTCGGGTACGAGACCAGACGCCGCAGGGTGTTCCATGTTTCCTGCTCGGTGCTGACGACATCAGCTCGTGAACTTCCCCCAGCGCGTCGGGTTGGAGATCCGAGCGGTTCAGTGAGCCTGCTACGGACAAAGACATAGTTCCAAAGTAAGATCTGTCCATTTTTATTTCGAGTCCCGAGTTGACGCTACCCTCATTTCGTTTTTGTTAATGAGATTCTGATCGTGACCTAGATTTGTTGTGTGTAGTTTTCCCTCGGTAGGGGCCCATACCGAGGTTTATTGCATGTTTGTAACAATTCCATTTTGAACTTTTAATCCGTGAGCATTGGCCAGCTCGTGGATTGGATGTTTGAGAAGGACGAGTAGTCTTGTTTGATTAACAAAAACTAACAAATTAACGGTACTTGGTTACGGTTACATACAGTGGGTTTTTTGAATAATTTTTGCCTTTGTCCTCAGAAAACGGTAATGATGGTGAAGGCACTGAATGTTTAGATCCAAGACCAGGGGCTTACGCGCACTCTTCGTGTGCTGTTGCGCGCCCGCCTGGTGCGCTACTGCGCGCACTCCAGGTGCGCTGCTGCGCGCGCTCCTCGTGAGCTGTTACGCACACTCCAGGTGCGCTGCTGCGCGCGCTCCTCGTGTGCTGTTGCGCGCCCGCCTGGTGCGCTGCTGCGCGCACTCCTCGTGTGCTGTTGCGCGCCCGCCTGGTGCGCTACTGCGCGCACTCCAGGTGCGAGTAGTCTTGTTTGATTAACAAAAACTAACAAATTAACGGTACTTGGTTACGGTTACATACAGTGGGTTTTTTGAATAATTTTTGCCTTTGTCCTCAGAAAACGGTAATGATGGTGAAGGCACTGAATGTTAAGATCCAAGACCAGGGGCTTATGCGCGCTCCTCGTGTGCTGTTGCGCACACTCCAGGTGCGCTGCTACGCGCGCTCCTCATGTGAAGAATACGTTTATTACAGTTAATATTGAATTTACTATCCGAGAATGTGCAAAGAAAGAGTCACATCTTGGTGGCCAAGGATTTCAGCATTGCAACTGTACTGGGGAATGCGTTTTTAATAGATGCAAATGTAAAAAGTCAAGCCTCATGTGTAACTCAAAATGTCATAAAAGCCTTACTTGTAAGAATAAATAATAATCATTTTATTGTATTTTCATGCCAGTTGTTTTTAAATTAATATTGTAGTTGTTAAGGAGTGATACCAAATACATCTCGTATTGATTTGTAAACCATTTTAATTTTACTAAGCAATGTTAAATTACTCTTATTGATCTCTGTGTTTTATTAGTTTTGTCTTATGTATGGCTATTGAACAAGGAATTTATTTTTTAACATACAATTTTAATCCAATAATCAATGTTAATTTTTATAAACAATGTTAATTAACGTGAATATATTATTTTAAAATTAATAAAATATAATATTACAATAACTATTTAAAATGAGACTAAATTGTTACTACATATTTATGCTTCAGGAAAATTTAAATAAAAAAATATAATTTTCATCTTTAACTTACTTTTTTATTACATTATCCAAGTTTTCCAAGTTATTTTATAAAATAGCTAGTTAATGTGATTAATTCTGTCTCAATTATCACTTTGTCTAAATTGATATGATATTATTTATAATAGCTGGATAGTATATATAATATCTGGATTTATTACTTTCGCTGTAACATATACATAAATACTAAGGGGCTGACCTCCTAACGAATAGGTAGGAAATAGGAAATCCCTTTTGTTTGTGACCACGTGACAGTTATATGGTAGGTACTGCTTAGGGGGATAACTAGACCTTGAATTCACCATTACTATTCGTTAGGCGGTCCCGTTAGTAATTACTGGACCGGCGCGCCGATTCAGGAATGACAACGGAGAGACTTAGAGGTACATACCATTTATAGTATGTGTACAATTTTGACAATATTACATAAAAACACAAACAAATAGAATTGATAGTGTCGGTTATCGAAATGGCAATTATCTAAAAAATATTTTCACGAGCTTTGTGCCTTCCTCCTTTATCCGGCCTTAGGACTGGCATCATTAATGCTAAGATTCACGAAAAGTTTTTTTAAGTTAATATTATATATAATTAATACTAGATGATTTTTATACCTAGTCAGGTCATAAGTATTGTCACACAGTAAAAACTTTTTTTTTAGAATGCTGGCCACAAAAAAGTTTATTGAATTCGAATTTCGAATTGTTCATGAAAATAAAAATGTATACTTTTTAGAATTTTACTCATTTTTAAATATGGAGTGGACGCTTAAAGAAGACCGTGTTGCAGTTATTGCATTGCATCGTTGCGGTTACGCGCCAATTCAAATTTTTGACATACTGAAAAATTTGAATATAACCAAAAGATTCTTTTATCGTACCATCAAACGATACAATGAAGACTCTAGTGTAGATGACAGGTCAAGAAGTGGTCGCCCTCGGTCTGTTACGACTCCAGCAGTGATAAAAGCTGTGAAGGCGCGAATTCAAAGAAATCCCAAACGTAAGCAGAAACTGTTGGCCCTTCAGATGGGGTTAAGCAGAACCACGGTGAAAAGGGTGTTAAATGAAGACTTAGGGCTTCGGGCATATCGAAGAAAAACAGGACATCGTTTGAATGCTCGTCTAATGGACCTGAGACTGAAGAGATGCCGCGCTTTGTTAAAGCGGTACGCGGGAAAAAAATACCGGGAAATTCTTTTTTCGGATGAAAAAATTTTTACCGTAGAAGAGAGCTACAACAAACAAAATGATAAGGTGTACGCACACAGTAGTGAAGAAGCGAGCAAACGTATTCCGCGTGTCTAACGAGGTCATTTTCCATCCTCGCTCATGGTATGGTTGGGAGTTTCTTATTGGGGCTTAACAGAGGTACATTTTTGTGTGAAAGGTGTAAAAACGAATGCAGTTGTGTATCAAAATACAGTCCTGACGAACCTTGTGGAACCTGTTTCTCATATCATGTTCAATAACAAGCACTGGGTATTCCAACAAGATTCGGCGCCAGCTCATAGAGCGAAGAGCACACAAGACTGGCTGGTTGCGCGTGAAATCGACTTCATCCGGCACGAAGACTGGCCCTCCTCCAGTCCAGATTTGAATCCGTTAGATTACAAGATATGGCAACACTTGGAGGAAAAGGCGTGCTCAAAGCCTCATCCCAATTTGGAGTCACTCAAGACATCCTTGATTAAGGTAGCCGCCGATATTGACATGGACCTCGTTCGTGCAGCGATAGACGACTGGCCGCGCAGATTGAAGGCCTGTATTCAAAATCACGGAGGTCATTTTGAATAAACTTTATTGTCATTAGAATCTATGTTTTGTTACGTTCATTTTGGTATATAAATGGTTACATAAAGAATAAAGTTGTTTCAATTATTTTATATTAAACATGTGACAGAATTTATGACCTGACTAGGTACATAGATTATCTATCATCTAGAATTAATTTTGACATTTTTATAATGAATAAAAGTAATAAAGGTTTAAAATATTAGTAAAAAAAACTTTCGTGTATTAACATAAATTGAGGCGGAGTTACACAAACATTCATCCTTTCAGCTATGTATACAACCACACATTCGTCTGTTAGAAAATCATCATGCCATGCCGTCACACTCATGAATCTAACTGAAAATTACATAATGCAATACATACTTAGAAAGGATGAGTAGCAGTAAAGCAATAACTCGAAAAGCAGACACGAGCAACCCAACTTAAATGTTTCACCGTTTCTGACCGATACCCGAAGAAAATGCTGAACGAGTTGACCAATTAGTTTCTCACACTGTCATGCAATTTCAATCTTTTATTGGCCTCAGTATTGTATTTCACAAAAGTAGAAATGTTGTCTTTAATTGGCTGAGCTGACTGTTTGTGTTTGTTAATCAGAATTTTAGAGTCAACTATTTGAATGCGGGGTACAAGATGGTCTACACTGTGTACACCTCTATTGATTGCATATTGATCAAAAGTGTTTTGATCAACAGGATGTTCAAAATGATCATCTGATAAATCTGTTACTACAAATGATTTTAATCTTGAATAGTAAGCAATATTTATATAAGCTGGGCAACCTATCTTTGCACTTCTTTGTAATGGGCGAGCTCCAGTGGATACACTTTGGTGAGAACCGGCATGTGCACAAGAAAAACGGACAGACTGATAACCTAACTCAAGTGGTAAATTGGTTTTGTTAAGTCTGTTGTATGCAGATATGGTTGGAGACACAGAACAACGATCGGGCCACATCGCCCCCGCGCGCGCCCCCCCATAGAAGCGAAATGACTAATAATACGTGGTTCTCGTTTGGACCAGTAAACATGCCAACCTAACCTACGACAGCGCTTGTCAGTCTGTTGTCAAACATAGTCCGAGCGAGAGAGACTTTTCGGTCGTTTTACTCGGTTTTACAGCATGATAAACTATTAAATATATCCTGGTGTCAAGTTAAAAATTGTAAGAACAAGTTCCAGTGTTACCGGCGTGAAATACCATCGGTAAGTAGTAAAATTTCGTAATTTTAATAAATAAAACTTTTGACATTTTGAATGGCATTAACACATTCGTTGTCTTGACGACGCTACTTCTCGATAGCAAAGTGATGTGTAAATGGAACCTAGCAAATTATCGATAATCGATATAATGTATATGATGTTTCTGGATTTGTATGGAAATGTTTCTGGATTACGGTTTTTATTTAACACATACCTACTTAATTTACAGATTTCCAAAAAATCCAGTGTTAAAAAATAAATGGATATTGGCGACCGGCAGATACAACTGGTTTCCTCATAAAAATGCCAGAATATGCTCCAGTCATTTTGAAGATGATTTGATAATTAAATAAAATAGATAAAAATAAATTTGCTATAGAGATAGTTTCAGTCCCCGGTAAGGACAAAGGATAGTTTTTATCCCACGGGATAAAAAAGTTTTTACAACGGATAACACCGCGGGCCATAGCTAGTTAACTATAATTTGTACTTAAATAATATAGTTATACTAAAGACATATATTTCCATCTTCGAAGTAAATGTGTAAATAATCGATAAAAAAATATCGACATTGCACAGCCGATGAAGTTGAAGCGTACTGTGTACATGAACATCTCGTGCGTCGTAGTGTGCGTGCCGAAAGTGTGTTAGTTTTAGTAAATGGTGACACCTGTTTTGTATCGAATAAAGAAAGAATTCGCCTCTAGTCACAGGGCGACAAGCATGGACTTCAAAGCTCTGTGGTTGGAGAGGAACTAATGACAAATATTGTGCTATTATTAGATCTTAAATAATTTTCAAATGATTCAGCTAAGTCATTCCAGGAGCTAAACTTCATACCTTTCTCAAGCAGTGCTGTGCTGGGATCTATAAAAATACACACATGCTATAAACTTCACATGCATTTAAGTATATTATTATTAAAAATTATTAGAACCCATAACACAAAAAGCTGGTTAATTTTACCACAGATGATTATGTTTAGTAGATTAGTGCATTATTAACAAGTCAAATACACTCTCACTTATGCACCAGCTCCATATTCCCAGACACTCCACACATAAGGAATTAATAAACTCGTATAGGTAGATTTTATCAAAACGTTTACTTCACATGTATGCCATTTTCATATACATGGTACCAAATTTCATAAATAATGTATAAATGTAGAAGTTAGCTGTAGTTGGACAGATAAATAGATGGTCAGAGTGAAACTATAATGGTCAATTATTGTTAACATACCACACGCTGTTTTAGGAGTTACGCCAACCTGTAATAAAATAACACGTGAATAATTATTGGCATGAAAGCAGCTGAAACTATTAATAAATATCTTAACACAGTTACTCTAACTGTTCTATTACTTCTGATTTCATTAAATATCTTATTTAAATTACTGGAATATGAGTGTACACACACCAACGCATAAGCAAATCACCCTATGGGGAACCAGGTAGGTATGTTTATTAATTACACATACCTACCTGGTTCCTCTCAACAATGTATGATAAATAGTGTAGTAACATATTATTTATTGAGATTTAATCACATAATGTAGATATCTAAAAATATAACTATTGGTTTATACAGGAATAAGGTTGTGTGGGGGTCACTTCAAGCAGATGTGGATTGAGTTTTCACTATCATTCCAGAATCCAGCCATCTCGAAAGATTTTAATATTTACCTATACTTTCTAATTACTGAACATGAAATGCGAAAAATGCTTAGGTACTGTTTGGCAAGGTAAAATGTTTGTTAGATGGTATAGATAGTTAGGTTTATGGGATCCTGAGGTACCTACAAAATAGCGTTTAGGATGATGAATAATATGATTAGGTTAGAACTAATTTACCTTATGAAGTTATGAGCAGCAGAGGCCATAGTGTCGTATAGTTGATGAACCAGTGAAACAAGTAGATTTTTTTTGAAAAACTTCTGAAATGTAGTAGCAATATAAAAAGATACTTATTTATTTTCAACCAAATTTGGAAACAAATTCTACGCCAGTTGGGGTTCAGTCTTTATATTAGTGAATAATCCAACGATGAAATAAGAAATGCGTTGCCATAATTTCTTTTTCACAATTTCATGTCTTCAAAAAGAATGAACGTAGTACGGTTTTTTGAATGTTTATATGGTATACATATACGTATTACCATGAACAAAAATTCAAAAAATAATTATTGCTATATAAAAAAATTCATATATTTGGTGTTGTCAGGTATAAAAATAATATTTTTTAAATATGGTATCCCCACTTCCGGGTTGTACGAATAGCCCTTGCCAAACTTTTGACAATATAATAGTCATAGACAATTATAGACAATGTTTTTTAGTTAAAAATAGATTTAGAAAATAATGTTTATATAGCCTTAACTAATTTTATAGAAATTAAATTATATATAACACATGAAAATCGATCTCAAAAGTTGTCGATAGTTTTCTCACTGAAAAAATGGCGGTGAAAATATTTGTGACATTTTGTCGAAGGCTGGGTCTGGTATTTACGGATCACCTGTCAAATTAAAACTCCTACTCGCTATGTAAATCTCCATACATTAGTCCCGTAATTTCATCGAATCCTGCGGAGTAAGCGAGGTCGCGAGTAAAATAGTTTCGCTACTCGCCACCAGGTGCGCTGTACGATTTTGTATGAAACACAGAGCTTTGAAGTCCATGCTTGTCGCCCTGTGACTAGAGGCGAATTCTTTCTTTATTCGATACAAAACAGGTGTCACCATTTACTAAAACTAACACACTTTCGGCACGCACACTACGACGCACGAGATGTTCATGTACACAGTACGCTTCAACTTCATCGGCTGTGCAATGTCGATATTTTTTATCGATTATTTACACATTTACTTCGAAGATGGAAATATATGTCTTTAGTATAACTATATTATTTAAGTACAAATTATAGTTAACTAGCTATGGCCCGCGGTGTTATCCGTTTTAAAAACTTTTTTATCCAGTGGGATAAAAACTATCCTATGTCCTTACCGGGGACTGAAACTATCTCTATAGCAAATTTATTTTTATCTATTTTATATAATTATCAAATCATCTTCAAAATGACTGGAGCATATTCTGGCATTTTTATGAGGAAACCAGTTGTATCTACCGGTCGCCAATATCCATTTATTTTTTAACACTGGATTTTTTAAATCTGTAAATTAAGTAGGTATGTGTTAAATAAAAACCGTAATCCAGAAACATTTCCATACAAATCATATACATTATATCGATTATCGATAATTTGCTAGGATCCATTTACTCATCACTTTGCTATCGAGAAGTAGCGTCGTCAAGACAACGAATGTGTTAATGCCATTCAAAATGTCAAAAGTTTTATTTATTAAAATTTCGAAATTTTACTACTTACCGATGGTATTTCACGCCGGTAACACTGGAACTTGTTCTTACAATTTTTAACTTGACACCAGGATATATTTAATAGTTTATCATGCTGTAAAACCGAGTAAAACGACCGAAAAGTCTCTCTCGCTCGGACTATGTTTGACAACAGACTGACAAGCGCTGTCGTAGGTTAGGTTGGCATGTTTACTGGTCCAAACGAGAACCACGTATTATTAGTCATTTCGCTTCTATGGGGGGGCGCGCGCGGGGGCGATGTGGCCCGATCGTTGTTCTGTGGTATGAAATAAATTTTCAAAACTTCTCGGAGCGCTTGGCTGACGCGACGCATGACCAAAATGCTGGCCTTTTCTGCCTCAACGTATCAGCATTGCCATCCAGCGTGGTAATGCGGCCAGTATGCTGGGCACGCTGCCCTCTGGTAGTGGGCTGGAGCACTTAGATTATCTTTAGGCTTTTCTAAAGATTTTCTAAGTGCCCCTTTTTTGTAGTAGTTAGAAGTAGTAGGTATGTTTAGTTTTTCTTCCCCTTGTTTTCATATTTTATTATTGTAAATAAAGTCTTTAATTTTTATATGAGGTTTAATCAAAATATAATGTAGCATAGAATACCAATACCATAAGTATTCAATTATTTATTTTGTGTACTAGGGTGGATTGTACTGGGATTCCTATTTGAACTAGACCAAAATTGTAACAAGAGTATTTTATTGAATTGTAGTGTACCTATTATGAATAAATAAATAAATCCCGATGAAAATCCTGATAAAATCTACTTTCACTCATTTTCGTGCAAAAATATTATTTATTGTCTGTGGCAAAGTTTAAAAAGATAAAGCGACGCCATGACAGGTCACGTGATGTAAATTTTTGTCCGACATGCGCGTAATCGCTGAATTTTTCAAGTGATTTTGAAACGGTGAGATTTATATTCTTGTGAAAATAACTATCAGAATCCATAAAAGTGTATTTAATTATAAATTTCGGGCAGTGAATATCGTACGAAATGCGAAAAGTGAGAGTTTGTGAATAATTTGTGCAAGGAAGTCGGAGTTGCTAAAGGTCGTTTTCTTTACATGGTAATGTCTCCTGCCGTTTATATTTACGTCGAAATACTCATCTTGTTCTTTGTTTTATTTGCGATCGAGCGTCTCCGCACTGCACGGGCGGTATAACATGACCTAATTGAGTATAAGTAATACATCTTGAACCGTATATTGAATGACAGATCTTTTGCAAGAAGCAACAACAGCTTTCGTGCAAATCTCGAAGTCTTTATTATTTTTTGCTCGTACATCTACCTACGGTAGGTAAAGTCGTCTGTTTGTCCAACAAAAGCGTGTCCAGCGTACAAAAGCTTCGTAAAGCGCGTAGGTTAAAATGCTAAGTTGAAAATTTGCAAATGTAATGAAGGTTGACCAAAATAGGCGCACACAGCCTCAATTTTATAATGTTCGCTTCAATTGAACTAACTGGCGATGACATCATGTCGATGTGCGTATGTGAAGGAAAAGTTAACTTATAAATAAATACAAGTCTTATTTTCTACTATAGGTATCCAAGGTGCCTACTATTAGTTTTAGATGAATCATGTTTATGCATTCATTAAAACAGAGTAGGATCTGTTTGGATGTCCTTACTCATTGTCTAAAGAGTTATCAAGTTAATTTTATGCATATTACCTTCATGGT
Organism: Macaria liturata; assembly: GCA_964023185.1. Classification (NCBI taxonomy): domain Eukaryota; kingdom Metazoa; phylum Arthropoda; class Insecta; order Lepidoptera; family Geometridae; genus Macaria; species Macaria liturata. The sequence continues at coordinate 9,990,650 of OZ026810.1, read as the reverse complement.
TACTTACCTACACTATTTATTTAGGCCTCTTTGGTTAGAGAAAGTAGGTAGGTACCACACCTTTATATATTTACTTGGTCAATTAGGTCTGTAATAAAACTATATTAGGGCTCTATAAAACTAAACAATAGTGAATATGTTAGTCATACTATAATCTATTTATAAAATGGTGACAATAAAATATTGTATGTACCAACTGGTTTTAGTTTTACGTTATAATGCTATTGATAAAGGTTATAAATAAATAAACAAGAAATCTAGTTTGTGTTATACAAACAGATAAATTATAATCACCATTTTTTTTAATTCCATGTACCTAATGACATAGGCATGCTTAATGGTTAAAATAATATCAAATGTTTAAAAATATATTCACTACCATTTGAGAAATAGTAGCCTAAGTTTTGAATTTCTAAACCCAGTGTCATTGCACTGCTACTCATGGCTGAGAGATATAAATAGATAAATATAAAACATAATTAAAACATTACACAAGAAATACAGACATTGAAATAACTGTTTTTTGGGTATCTCTATTGCTAAAAGCATCAGACACAATTTGTAATTTCACATACACTTATGCTTGGCCCCTAGCTGTTAACTTTTATAGAAAGATTAGTGTTTTACTGCTGTATTAAATGTTTGTTTTGTGTTCTTCTAATACTTACCACCACACCTCACTTTTCTAAACAAACCTAAAAAACACATAAACTTTGAGTTAGAGCTATAAATAGAGAAGCCTTCCTGCTTAAATTTAAACCCTCATTACTGAAGGTCCATTATAAGGAAGCTGGATGCACAAAGGGGAAGAGGAAGGCTGAGAAAGACATATCAATCAAAAGAAAGCAATCATCATGTCGTATAAGGAGGTCAAGGAATTGGCCGAAAATCAAGGAGAATGGTGCATACTCCACAGACAAGAGCATCACTCTTAAATTTTCAAAGAATGCAGGTCTTAAGTAGGTACATATGTCCCCAGCAGAATTCATTCAAATCTATAGCTTATTCTTCCCAACTTTGTCTTTAAAAAACAAGAAATGATTGGTTACATTATAATCATTGCCTCTTACATACCAGAAACACCAATACCTCAGAACACATGTATTTTTTTTGTAAAATTGTATGTGTGTGAGGATGAATAAATACCTAAATAAATAAATAAACATTTATAACTTATCAATCATGCTCCTGAATGACCTACCTGCCTGACTCTCTGTTCCCCACACACTAATCCAGTGAACTTCAAAGTGAGAGTGAATTGGTTCTTATCGGGTAAGCATGCTCCATCTTAGGCCATAGCCTTTGCCTACTATGAGGCAAACTATGGCCAAGTGCAAACCCATTCTAATTATAAAAAAAAACCTTTCAATAAAATGTTCCAACTACCAAAAATAAGGAAACATGTATAGTTTTTAATGAAATTATTAATTAAACAACAAACCCACCATCATAGTTAACATGTTTGATATCAGCTTAGTAACATAATGCTTGTTCCACATATTTATTCACACACTTTCCTTAATGCTCAGCCAGAAGTCACCGTGGGATTTTGTATTATTGTTTTCAACATTAATTATGTCTAAACATCTCTATAGTTTACTTTCGGCAACTAAGTACTTTAATATGAGGCTATTTTCTCTCAGAAATTTGTCATTCTGACCTCCTGATAAATAGACTGTGATTTAACCTAGAATTTAACTTTTATAAGTTATAAGTTATGTACAAATATTGTTATAGGTACACATAGCAAGTAAAACCGCACCGTAATTTTGTTAAACTTATAGCAAAGCGAAGTGGGCGCCTGCGATACAAGTGTAAACTTAGTGCAGGGCTCACAAGAACACTAACAAACCTTCCTAGGTAAAAAACCGTAACTCTATCTAAGTTTGTAAATATTAGTTTTTAAGGTTTTATGTAATACTTTCAGTTAATTAATAATTTTGTATTGTATTGTATTTATCATTTAAAGTAACTATTATTGGGTGTAGTCCTTGTACGGGTGACCACGAAAATAGAAAAAAAAATGCCCATAGTGACAAGTGTTATTAGACTCCACATAAGACTTCTGTAATGTTGAGGTTATTCATTTGCAAGAAATCTCTTCAATAAGATTTAGTCATAATTATGACATAGCAAGCAGAATAATATTGGCATGTTATATTATGTTTTAAACTCATTCATATACTTATCTAGATTTGGCCTCTGACCCAATGCAGTTCTACTACAAACAGCACAGTATCAGATTGTCATTTAAATGACACTAAATAGCAATATACAAGGTCACAAAAACATCACAGATGGTGAAGTATGGGTTAAAATAAGGCCTTTGCTGTCATGACTATACCTACCATAGAAGAGTGAATAACCATATCTTTTTCCATTACATGTCTTACCTAATATTTGCCGCCAAAGAATAAAGAGTGAATTAGACAAATATTTCATGATATACAAAGAAAGAATTTTGATGTGTGGTCAGTCTGTAAATTTGTAAATGGCTTCTATTCTGTAGAATGAAAAAGTTGAGACTGAGGAACTCCTTGCCCAAATCTCTATTCCCCTTTAACTATAATTTGTCTGTCTTCAAGTTGGTGTCTTCTAGGTAAATGTGCTAGATTGTAGATTACAATGTTGCTTAATATCAGGCAAGTTGTAGTCTAGCCTGAGCCTATCTCATGTAAAAAAAGTAGCATTTTTTCTTATGCTAAATAAGCTCAAGCTTAACTACAACATGTGTAATGTTAAGCAACATTATAATCTAGGTTAATTAGTAAGATGATACTAAGTTTTTTTACACTAATTTTTAACTACATTTTAGACTTGATATCATTTTCTTAACAGCAGTCCTAATCTGTCATAGTTTTAAATTGTGCTTGATTCCTTAAATCAAAGGATATTTAGTAATAAAAAAATATTATACAATACACAATTACATGGACATTATAGTACATAAGTTATTAATACAATATCTAAATGACACAGAATTGTCAATTTTAGAAAGTTTTTGCCATGCTATTACTTATGTTGGTTTCTGGCGGACCCCAAACTAAGCAATGCCTGTATCTATTCTGGAGGCTTATAACAATTTTGCCATTTGCATTTTAAATACTTTCTCCTTTACATTTACCAATAGTGCTTTCTTATGTGAAGATGTGACAATGCATTCAATATACAGATACATAACTATCAATAAATATACAAACACACACACAAGCTATCGATCATGACATCATGCAGCCTCTGGAGGGTTATCAGGCCATATTGGCGTCAATGTCAACTGTATAGTGCTTGGCAGTGTTAAGGGCACATTGTGTCCTTTTATGATAACTGTATTTTTATCATAGGAACACTAAACAGTGATCTGCTTATTGCCAACAATTTTTAATATTCATTTCTATTGATGCTAATTTTGTCACTATTAGCAGCACCCTGGTGTTACTCGCGTAAATCTGACATACAAGGTAGGGTAATCTTAGTATATACCTACCAAATTTCATTCAAATCAGTTCTTACCTTTGAATGTGAAGAAGTAACAAACATGCATAACTTTTTTCATATTAGTGGGATGGGATAGATTATTATTACTTACTTAAGTATAATTAATAAAATTCTATTGCTTAAAAGTAACATTATTGATAAATATTATTTAGAACTATATTATTATTTAATATTATTATTCAAGTGCAAACCCAAATCTTGTAAAAAAAAAACTAAGTAACATACATATAATAGCAGCACTGCCCCATGGTATTACCAATGTTTGACTTTTATTATCTGACTTACAAAGTAGCTACTCAGTATCATTACTACTTATTTCAGTCTAGCCATCAGATGTGCTATAAATATTGCCATGCTGTGTAAATACAGTATAGTATAACGGTATGTAAGGTCAGTATCTTTAATGCATGTAGGAAGAAGGGAAGTGAGTTTTTATCAACATTACAATTCATTGATAGTTATGATGGTTAATGTGCTATATAGGAAGTTCTCTTAAGTTTAGTGGGAACAGCAGTGATATGGATTTGATGTGTTTGTATTAGTTCAGTAGGTATGTAAAATTGTCAAATGTCACTATCATTATCATCCACAGCCGGCTTTGTCCCAATGTTGGGTATAGGCCTCTCTCATAGTATGCCATTGACTTCGATCTTTAGCCAGCCTCATCCAGGTTTGACCCGCGACAGATGTTATGTTGTCGACCCATCTTGCAAATGTATGACCAAACTTTGTACATCTGCCGAGAGTTTATTGACCCCCTAAAGAAAAGGAGGGATATTTTAAGATTGATATGCCTATCTGTGAGTAACTAAATCTATGTAAAAGTAACAGATTTTTCAACTCAAATTTTATTTAAGTAAGTATTCAATTTCAGTACCTCATAAGAACATGCAGGTTGAATAAATAACTTCCCTTTTTGTAGACGATTAAAATCAGCGCCGATAATACCCAAAGAGTTACGCCTATTTCCTACTCTCTGAACTTTAAAATCTCGATGGAGCCAATAACATCCGTTATAGACCGTCCAAAATAAGTGCAAGTGGATTGTCAGACTATAAATATATTGCATTGGATTCGACAGACGAGCGTCAAAAGCTGCGTTAAAACACAGGATACAGAGTACAAGTTAAAGTATAATAAATGTACTTTACGTAATTTATGTAAAAGCGCCCGTAGCTCAGCTAGCGGAGGCAATCGCATGGTCAGTCTTTGGATGGGTGACCGAAAAGTAGCATTCCATTTTGGGCGTTTCCGTGGGTCGGATGACACGTTAAATTGTAGATCCCGGCTGTTTGTCTAGTACGGCAGTCGTTAAGCCATGTCAGAAGCCCTTAGGGTGGCTTGATGAACTCTTGACACCAGAGTTGGCCACTCTCATTCAATAAGAAGAAGAAGTGATATTTAAAACAGTAATGCAAAAAATACGAAGTAGTGCTTGGCGGCTGAATATGTAACTTATAACATCATCATCATCCACAACTGGTTTCGACGCACTTCTGAGTACAACAAACCAAATAAGAATGGAGGAAAAAGGACTAAATCCCCTGCCTATAGGATCTACTACAGAAAACAATCTCAAAAGAGTGTATTCACAAATTTCACCTCAGCTCCAAAAACGCTAGTTTATTAAAGCCAACTAATCTATTTTGTGATGTAACATACTCAATCTTATTAGCTGTAACGCTTTTAGGTGAGAGGGTGGATATAAATGCGTTATCCATGGAGGTTTGGCTACCTAAGTCTATCTAGAGGGTATTAGGTAGTCAATAAATAAAAGGTTAGACTATTGTTACTAATAATTTATGTATATTTAACTAGGTATTCAAAAGGTGGTAGTCTCACTTTACAATTTTGATTAGGTTTCTTATTTACTTTTAATTTACAGGTAGTTTAAACAATGATTAGTTCTATAGATATGGGCGCCAGCCTTAGCTCAAGGCGATAGAGAATGAGTACTCTTTAAATTACACCATTGTCCTCAGGGTCGAGGGGAAATGCCTACACCAGGGTTTCTAGTTGCAACCAGTATGCGTTTTAGTCAGTCAACAACACAATAAAAGTATAAAGGCACCAGGCATTATATATGCCTGGTGTTACCGGCTTAGTGATGGGGACGGAGTCAGGGCGGAGACACCCGCCATAGAGGGCTGGAAGAAGCTGCAAGCTCTCCCAACACGGTTGGTGACCTCCGGCACCCCGCGCCCAAAGCACGATGTAGAAATGTGAAGTAGGTGTGTGTTGTGAAGTAAGTAGGATTTTGTGCGGCCTAGGCTAGCAGCCTTAGACCGTGTAGATGAGTTGTAGAAGGGAGTATTCTTGCGAGAAACTTAAAAAACCCTGTTAACAAACAGTTACAATTATTTTATGTTCCGCTTTAGAGGGTAGATGGTATCTGCACGCACCGCACTTATGTGGTAAAACTTACCCAGAATCTGGGGTTTTTCCTCTCACAGATCAGCGGCTGCGTGCTAGGATGAGGTCCGCAGGCCTCATCGACCAGCACTACCTCCAGCAGACAGCAAATATAGCAAACAGCCTACGACAAGAAACGTGGAAGATTAATCCCGGTGAACAGGTTCTTTCACTGAGCTCTTTTTCACGAACACTCACCAACAACGAGGGAGTTCTTATTTACGGAGCGTGGCGAGTTGACCGAACTGCTTCTGCCGGGGTCCGAGGGTCGAGACCCCTAGACCCCGCTTACATTTTTCTTGCCGTGCGCGTTTCTATCTGTCGAGTCACCTTTCACGTCTCTCTGACAGGTTAGAAAATAATGTCAATTCGACACTTGACATTGACAGTCGCAACCCAAATCTTTGTTTTGCGACTGCGCAACGTATCGATATTTAGCCATTTTAGACTAAATGAACGAAATGAAATGAGGGGTTACACAAGGCCCCCCTCAGAAAAGAATTCACGCAGTGAATTCACGGCTGCCCTCAGCCGTAAACTACTGAAACAGCTACCGCAAGATAACAAAGTTTGCGGAAGTTGAAGACCAAAAATTAAAATATCCATTAAAAAGATTTGTTGGATCTTTTTTAGTAGTGTAAACAACCATTATAGGTTAATAAAACTAAAAACAACAAATTTCCAGAAGTCTGGACTACCAACCTATCCTATGTACAATTAAATAACCAGAAACTTATAAACCAAAAGTGGTCTTATACCCAAACCAAAACTAAATCTATCTTAAAAATACTTATTTCTGCAACAGCTTCACAAATTTTATAGTTTATTTAGTTTTTAATTTCCAATATAAATATTTTTCTAATAATTTATTCATTTAATTATGTAACACTTGTGGGAAGGAATAAAAATAAATGTATATAACTGATTCTACTATGTTTTTAATCCCTGCAAAACCCCTATAGGTAATCATATAATTACATAAGAGTAATATAATATTAACACTAGTTAGAAAATGTTAATCAAATTATTATGCAGTTTGCTGAATGTAGTCAAGCTTACTGGGAACAATATTGATATATTATCTACTTGTGAGTATGATATAGATAAACTAATAGATAAATCCCCAAGTATAATTTACACAGCTAATGTGCATAAGCTTGTTAATATGTCTGCTATGGCTTTTTATTTGACCAGGGTACAACGCCGCCCTGTAGACTTATGAGTTTCCTATTTGTAACGCGGTAGGACGCGAAAAGCACCCTTCATCTGAGTTACAGATGCCAAGTGAAGGCGTGTCTAGTTAGAGACACTATAGTGTAGTGAACATATACAGTTCTTTAGAGCTACGTAGGTAGGTACGTAGAAGAGTTGTACGCGTTTAGAGCTTATTTTTTTTTAGAGTCCGCGAAAACTGCTCTGTTATGTGTAACGGCACTGTTAGGTTAGTATCCGCTTTACATGTAGAAAAGTTTAGTATTTGTACGCGTTTAAAGCTTGCTTATAGAGTCCGCGAAAACTGCTCTGTAATTTCTTAGCGGCCTTGGCCTATTTAAGTTGTAAACTACATAAAGTAAGCATATATTTGTGACGTTTATTCAAGGAATATATTTACATAGATTACAATATAATATATTAGATTAGAGACTGATCAAAGAAGAGGAGGTAAAAGTGTACTTACCGGCCAAGTACATGAGAGTATGAAGAAGTAGTTTTATAAATAAATAGGCTGAAGCAATTTGGGAGGATATGGGGATATGCTCAGCACAAAAAGTGAAAGACAAAAGATTAAAGTTGAAGAATTAGACAGAAATTTGAAAAGAAAGCAACCTTGGCTTCGGGTATAGTTCCCGCAGAGTGGCCTTCGGTTATTGACATGCAGTATACTTACATAAATATTTTTAGTTATTATCATTTATTCCCCCTATCAGGTATTGTACCTACATTTGCTACATTAAGTTTTTTGTTTACCATTTTTAATAATTTAGGTTAATTTGCGATAATTTAGATTTCTTAATTTAGTGGTGAAGAGCTGTTGTCAGAAAACTATGCTAACTAATAATAACTTACTTATCTATCTTAAAATCTATTTGATCCCCCCCCTCGTTGTTGTGTTTATTAATATACCTACTGCTTATGTCTACTTATTTGCAGTTTTATTTATTTTCCCTAACTCCTGTCCAAGTTAGGTATAGTTAGTAAAATAGTGTTGATTTAAGTTGTGTTCCTATTCTTTAAGGTAATAGGGAATTTTATTGTAATAGGAACGCAAAAATCATAGGCTGCTATCTAAATAGCAAGTAAATAATTACAGAAGAAGTTGATTCTCCATACCAATAAACTTCCAAGCCAAATTTTCAATAAGATAAATTGTTAACCACAAGTGAGCATATACAGCTCTTTATGAAGTGGTATACCTGTATAGATTATTACAGGTATCCAGAAAAGTATCCTGACATACAGAAACAAGTATAAGGCGTGTCAAGCTTAGGACACTATAGAGTGAGTATGTCAGTACTCTCAGAAGACTTTCCTATAAGAAGGTGTTGTTAACAATCTCCCATTTGTATAGTCCAATATTTATAAGTTTGAGTTATTATTAATTTGTGACCTTTATGTCCTTTACATGCCATGCTCCTATGTCACGACCCTGCTCATCTATCAAGTCATATACCATTGATGCTCTTTTTGCTGCCACAATGCACTTTATGTATTTTGGTGCTAATTTGGCCGAAAAGAATTTGTCCTTGCTACTAAGAGGAAATGTTCTTTTCCAAACCGTTTGCCCTACTTTTAACTCTAAAGGTCTTCTGCGAAGATTATAGTAGTGAGCGTTTTTACGATGTGCTGCTATGAGCTCCTCTCGTACTCTTTGGAATACATCCGATAACACACCTAGGTCGCGTGCATGATCATCTCTCGATGGAAACGTAAGTTCTGTCAGATCCAGCGGAGTTTTATCGTATAGTTCACCGGTTACTACCGCTTCACGTCCATGGATTAAGAAAAACGGTGAATATCCAGTGGCTTCACTCACTGATGTGTTTATCGCGAACTCAATCTGCGGTAGGTGCATATCCCAATCTCGATGGTTTTCTTGTATGAGGGCTGCTATTGCTGTCACTATCGTTCTGTTCTGTCTTTCTACAGTGTTGACTTGAGGACAGTAACGTGGCGTTAGATGAGCCTGTGGTATGCTGTATTTATGAAATAGAGCCTGTATCTCATTTCCAGTAAACTGCGTTCCATTGTCAGATATTACTGTTTGTGGGATACCATGCTTCATGAATACATCGTTTTCTAGATGTTTTACGATATTTGCTGCCGTAGCTCGGCGCAATGGAAATATCATAACGTATTTCGTAAAACAGCACATGACGACAAGTAAATGAGTATAGCGATTTCTAGATACAGGAAAAGGTCCTGTTAGGTCTATACTTAGGGTTTGGAATGGACGACAACATTTTTTAGGCGACCCCATTAGACCTGGGGTTAATTGTGGTGGTATTTTATGAGCTAAGCACGTATCGCAATTCCTTATGAATTTTGCTACGTCTTTATAAAGTCCAGGCCAATAATATGTCAGAGCTATTTTCCTATGAGTTTTTAATATCCCTAGATGGGCAGAAGTTGGTAGACAATGATGACTTTGGATAATTGTTTCCCTCTGATGTTGTGGTACTACTTCTTTCCATTGAAAGTCTTTGATTAATTTGTTTGCCAACTTTGTATAACGGAACAGTCTGCCGTTTCTCAGTATGAAATTCCGACAGGATAACGGCTTCTTCTGTATTTTCTCCACTATTCCATCATACCACACATCGCCAGTTGGACCTGGTACCTGTTCTGTTGTGATTGTCGCAACTTGTGGCACGAATCTGGACAATGCGTCTGGTACTACGTTGTCCTTTCCTGCGCGATGTTCTATCACGAAATTATATGGGGATAGCCTACAACCCCATCTTGCCAATCGACCTGTCGGGTTAGATAAATTTAGGAACCATTTTAAGCTGGAGTGATCCGTTATGATCTTAAATGGTTTGCTACCCTCTAAGTACGGCCTAAAGTGTTCTACGGAGAACACCACTGCCAGAGCTTCCCTCTCCGTTGCAGAATAGTTAGCTTCAGGTTTTGTCAGGGATCTGCTTGCATAGGCTATTGGGTGTTCCTTGCCGTCTATCTCCTGGGATAGCATTCCTGCGATTCCATATGCGGATGCATCACAGTGCAGAGTGAATGGCTTCGCGAAGTCCGGGCATGCCAGGATCGGTGAGGTTATTAATGCCTGTTTGAGGGTATTGAAAGATTGCTCAGCCTCTTCCGTCCATTTGAAGGGTGGAGCTTTCTTACTCGTGCTCGTGAGTTTATTAAGAGGAGCGGCGATTATACTAAAGTCTTTTATGAACCTTCTGTAGTAAGACGCTGTACCCAGAAACATTTTGACTTGTTTCTTAGTGGTTGGGGTAGGAAACTCTAGTATAGATTGTACTTTTGCAGGATCCGTATGTAAGCCCTTTTCATCTACTATGTACCCCAAGTATTTCAGTTGTTGTCTAAAGAATTGACATTTAGATGCTTTGATCGTCAAGCCAGCCTGCTTGAGTCTGTCCAGAACTTTTTGTAGTAGGTCTAAGTGTCCTTGAAACGTGTTATGGCAGATCACAATGTCATCTAAGTACACGAACACGTGATTGTCAAAGCCGTCTGAGCCAAACAGCAAATCCATTAATCGTTGTTGGGTAGCTGGTGCTCCCGTTAGCCCAAAACACATCCTTTTGAAATGGAAGAGACCTCGACCTGGTACTGTAAATGCTGTCTTTTCCCGTGAAGATGGTTCCAGTTCGATTTGCCAGAACGCCGAGCTTAAATCTATTGACGATAAATATTTTGCGTTTTTTAAGCTGTCCAATATTTGACTTATGTACGGCAACGGGTACGCGTCATGTTTCGATACTTGATTTAGTTTTCTACTATCCAAACAGAAACGCCATTCTCCCGAGGGTTTTGGTGTCATCAACGTTGGGTTGTTCCACCCACTATGGCTTGGCTCCACCACATCCAATTCCAGCATTTTATCTAGTTCTCTATTTAGTTCTTTCAATTTCTCAGGAGACATGGGATAGTAGCGTTGCTTAATGGGTTTTGCTTCCCCCGTGTTGATAGTATGTTGTATAAGGTTAGTCTTCCCTAGCCCTACCTTTTCGTACGCTATCTCATCATATGCCTTTATCATACTATCTACTAGTTTAATTTGTTCCTCTGTTAATGTGTCCCTCGTTTGTAGACAGTTTATTGTGGCTACCTGCTTTACTTTTACCTGAGCGTGCCATGGTAATGTATGTAAAGTGGATGGTTTTATGTTAAAAGCCTTCCAGAAATCCCATCCAAACAAGACCGGGTCTTTTACCTCAGGTACCACTCTAAATGTGACAACCTTAGTTTGATTTTGAAGTGTCACTAGCAAAATTATATGCCCAATTATTGTTGAGTATGCGCCGTTTGCCGACTGCATAGCATTATCACATGTGTCTGTGTTTAAGGTGGCTCCTAATTGCAAAAAGTATTCATGTGAATTATTACCCAAAACTGAAATCATGGAGCCGGAGTCCATCAACCCGTCAACTGGTTGATCGTATATATGTACTGTTAATCTAGGTCTGTCATCAAAATCGCTATCCTGGATCGAAGCTACTTTGTAGGTGTTAAAGAAGAGTTTAATTGTATTTAACCAGGCAGCCCACTCATCACTCCGATCCTTACATATTAGTTTTTTGAAGTTGATGGTTTTACTTGACATGTTGGACAAGGCTCCCTAGAGCCTTTCCTTGCGCAGACGGGGCATTTAAGAACAGTGTACCCCTTCAATCCGCATCGGAAACACACGAGTTCTTTCGGGGCCTTACAGTTCCGTAAAGAGTGCCCTTTGACGCGGCAACGGACACAGAACCAAGACGACGAACTTGGTGGCGATGTTGTGACAGCAGCTACTTGTGGTACTGAGCCTTTGTATACTAAGTCTGAGGCCAAGGTTTGTGATGAATTTCTAGGTGGTTCCTTAAAGTATTTAACACTTAATTGGTGCCTTTCAAGTTCTTTACACCTGCTCCGCAACTCCTGCAGTGAATTTATGGGGACCAGTACCAGTTTCTCTGCGAAAGTTGGACGGATGTTTCTCCTAATGATTCTCAATTTTTCTTCTTCCGGCAAGGGGGTCCTAAGCCTAGAGAAGAAGTTCAACATCACTGAATAGTAAGTTGAGAAGGACTCATCGGCCCCCTGAGTGCGTGACTTTAGTTCCTCCAGGATGCGATGGTCGAAATCATGAGGCAAAAATTCCTCCAACAACTCCTGTTTAAGCTCTTCCCATGAACCGATAGTTGACCGAACCCCTCTGTACCATAATAACGCCGTGTCTGTGAACAATTCTGCCGCCGAACGATAAACCTTTTGGTAAGACAAGGAGCGGGATGCCACTAATTCATCCAGCCGCTCCAAGAAAGTGAGGATACAATTGTTTCCATTGTATTTTAGATTTAAACTGTTTATGTTGGTTGGGGGCACATATTTTACTTTATGAACACAATAAGATGTTTTCTGTGCAGAGTCAGAGTCTGTCTGGTCTCCTGCTGTTACTTTATATTTGATTGGTGTCACCCTGTGACAAGGTTTAGACTGTTCTGAATCAGAGGACTCTCCATCTGATTCCGAACCTGACCCAGTATGGGCATAGTTTAACATCTCCTCCACAGCTTTTGATAAAGACTGCTGTAGAGATTCTAGTTGCTTTGTATCAAGCTTTTCACCTTTCAACAACCTATCAATGCGCAGAAGAAGATGATTGCCTGATGAACATAACCGATCTAACTGAGACTTGCCTATAGCTCCCTTAGAAACTTTCTCCCAATCCGACAATAACAAACTTGACTTTGTTTGTACGGAGGCAAAGTCATTATCATGATCCCACTGTTCAGGCAGGGTCATAACCTGAGGCTGATCTTTAATCAACCTAGCCACCTGCTTCCTTAGAGCTTGGACAGTGGTAGCCGGGGTAGTGTCTCTAATCAAAACTTCATATTCTAACTCATCTTTTTTCAACATAAAAGTATTGATTTCGCGAGCCATTGTTTAGATTGTTTAAGTTTTACTCGCAAATCAAAAGAATAATTGTTATAGATGTTCTGTATTATTGTAATCCAAGTGAAATTATTAAATGTATTGTTATCAGTATATTGTATGTACCAGTGTTGTAAATTATTTATTTAAAAGTGGGTAATTATGTATAATTTGTAATTCCAATAATAAGTATTGAGTGTAATAATTGTGTTTTGATTCTAAGTTAATAACTAGATTGTATAGTTTGTTAGGTCTCAATATGAAGTTTACTAGTGTACTAGGTAGATTCTAAAACTTACACACTAATACTGTGCAGTTAAATATGTAAATTTGTCTTTATTAATTGAATTATTAAAATCATAGTCATTTATGTTTTGAGTTTAGATAAGTAGATTTTGTAAAATTATTAATTATGATATCCTGGTTGCAACTTTACAATTTTATCACTTTTTGGTTATTACATACACATATTATTCAATAATTACACATTCAAGAACACATAAGTACTTACAGCTAAAGGAAATAATAAAACAACACAAATTTCTTTATAATTGCATACTTATTGTAAGTTAGTATTTAAAGTTTAAGCCTAAGGTTGCAACTAGACCCTTATACCAGTTGGAGTGCCACTGTAACGCTTTTAGGTGAGAGGGTGGATATAAATGCGTTATCCATGGAGGTTTGGCTACCTAAGTCTATCTAGAGGGTATTAGGTAGTCAATAAATAAAAGGTTAGACTATTGTTACTAATAATTTATGTATATTTAACTAGGTATTCAAAAGGTGGTAGTCTCACTTTACAATTTTGATTAGGTTTCTTATTTACTTTTAATTTACAGGTAGTTTAAACAATGATTAGTTCTATAGATATGGGCGCCAGCCTTAGCTCAAGGCGATAGAGAATGAGTACTCTTTAAATTACACCATTGTCCTCAGGGTCGAGGGGAAATGCCTACACCAGGGTTTCTAGTTGCAACCAGTATGCGTTTTAGTCAGTCAACAACACAATAAAAGTATAAAGGCACCAGGCATTATATATGCCTGGTGTTACCGGCTTAGTGATGGGGACGGAGTCAGGGCGGAGACACCCGCCATAGAGGGCTGGAAGAAGCTGCAAGCTCTCCCAACACGGTTGGTGACCTCCGGCACCCCGCGCCCAAAGCACGATGTAGAAATGTGAAGTAGGTGTGTGTTGTGAAGTAAGTAGGATTTTGTGCGGCCTAGGCTAGCAGCCTTAGACCGTGTAGATGAGTTGTAGAAGGGAGTATTCTTGCGAGAAACTTAAAAAACCCTGTTAACAAACAGTTACAATTATTTTATGTTCCGCTTTAGAGGGTAGATGGTATCTGCACGCACCGCACTTATGTGGTAAAACTTACCCAGAATCTGGGGTTTTTCCTCTCACAGATCAGCGGCTGCGTGCTAGGATGAGGTCCGCAGGCCTCATCGACCAGCACTACCTCCAGCAGACAGCAAATATAGCAAACAGCCTACGACAAGAAACGTGGAAGATTAATCCCGGTGAACAGGTTCTTTCACTGAGCTCTTTTTCACGAACACTCACCAACAACGAGGGAGTTCTTATTTACGGAGCGTGGCGAGTTGACCGAACTGCTTCTGCCGGGGTCCGAGGGTCGAGACCCCTAGACCCCGCTTACATTTTTCTTGCCGTGCGCGTTTCTATCTGTCGAGTCACCTTTCACGTCTCTCTGACAGGTTAGAAAATAATGTCAATTCGACACTTGACATTGACAGTCGCAACCCAAATCTTTGTTTTGCGACTGCGCAACGTATCGATATTTAGCCATTTTAGACTAAATGAACGAAATGAAATGAGGGGTTACATAGCTAAACTAAATACGATACTCGTTTGGGTATTTATTGATCCACTTTTACTATGATTGATGGCCACATACAAGCCTCTGGGATTTACGTATTATTTAGTGAAAATTTTGTTTTTGTGATTAACTACTTAACTATGTACTAACAAAAACTAATTTTTTTTATCAGAAATGAATTATTTAGTTCTTATTGTCTGTAGGTAGGTACTTAAGGTACTTACCTACTTACTGATAGAGACAACTTAATAAGTAATTTCAATAGGTTGCTTCTTGCAAGTTTTAAACTAAATAAAACTCTTAAATTATTTAGTTACTTACATAAATTACTGTGGATTGCTTAAAAATCAACTTACTTAGTTAATAACTATAAACTCTTCACTTTTCCCATCAACCTATCGAGACAATATTCACTGCCCAAATATCAAAACAAACAGAACACCAAATCTAAAATCAAAATGTCATCCTCCCTTTCCAGTACCAACAGCGATATAAAAAAAATACCCACAACTATGTGACAAGTGACAAACCAGTGACAAGAGTGCAGTGAGAGAGTGCAGTGTTTCATAGTGATAGTGACTTATAGTGTTTTTTTTAATCTGAGATGATATACTCTCGGTCCGGGCGATTTGTGTGTGAGCTAACACACAGCTGAGAGTTACTGAGAAGTTACGGTGAGTTTTATCATCATAATTTAATGTATCTTTACTATACTGGCTTATGTCTAATTCGGCAGTCATTAAGCTATGTCAGAGGCCTTAGGGTGGCTTGATAAACTCTCGACACCAGAGTTGGCCACTCTCATTCGATAAAAAGAAGACTATACTGTACAGGCTTGGACCCCATCCATTGAAAACATGTATAAAGTAAGCCTTTGTATTTAATCAATTTCCTTTTTTTTGACTGCATGATGCGCTGAAGAGGAGTTCTATACTCAGCAGCTTGTTTTTAGACAAGGAGCCACAGGCCACAGTGATACCAGAGTTAGTCCTGAATAAAAATGTCCTGTTTGTTAATTTAAGCTAAGCCAGCCCAGTTTTGATTTGAATCGAATTGAGCATGAAAGTCACAAACACATTGACAACACACAAAGTTTGGACTATATAATTTTACACCCTGTATGTTTTTCTTCTTTTTCTTTTTATCAAATAAAAGTGTCGAGAGTTTATCAAGCCGCCTGAAGGGCCTCTGACATGGCTTAACGACTGCCGTACTAGACAAACAGCCGGGACCTACAATTTAACTAGTCATCCGACCCACGGAAGCGCCCAAAATGGAATGCCACTTTTCGGTCACCCATCCAAGGACTGGCCGCGTCGACCTTTGCTTAACATTGGTAATTGCATGCGATTGCCTCCGCCAGCTGAGCTACGGACGCTTCATACCCCTGTATGTCAAATCAACGTAAAATATATGTACCTAGAAGACAGCTGTCTAACGAAATATTATGTGTGGACGGTGTACTTAAAGTATTTAATATGAATATAACTACACATGTCTCAGTTACTTATGTTGTCTCCTCTCGTCCAGATGGCCCACTGCCCCCAACCGGCGTCGCTGGAGGCGGCGCTGCCTCTCCTGGTGCGGCCCGACCTGCGTCTGCGCCAGCAGCTGGGTGAACAGCTGGTGGCTCTCGTCAACAAAGAGCCGGAGATCACAAACGACGTGGCTGCCCAGCTACTAGATGCACTGATAGCCTGGCTCAATGGAGGGAACTTTAAGGTGAGTCGCGAACGCGATGGAATTACGAGTCATGAAAGAATGACGCGTCCAGACTGATTTCTAGAAATTTTGTCTGTTTATCTATGTCTCTGTTTATCTGTTTATTTGAACTCTCATCACGCAAAAAACGGCTTAACGGATCATCATGATTTTTTGTATGTTGGTAGTATGAGGTCTTAGGAGTGTAATAGGCTACTTTTTGACTTGAAATAATGCGAGCGAAGCCGCGGGCGTCCACTAGTAATGAAATAAACTTAGTACAAGGATATCCACCGACTAGAGATGAAACAATCAGCTATGTATCATACACACTCTGATTAAGATTGTGTACCAGTATCACACGCATCATTGCATAGCGCGGTGTGTTGTGCTTTATATGTGATACACTGGCTTTGCAGCGCGGACTCACTTGTTCTTGTAGATAGATACACCATCTACAAGAATAAATATTAAATTACTATTCCGTGGGCCGGATGACACGTTCAATTGTATTGTAGGTCCCGGCTGTTAGCATGTACGGCAGTCGTTAAGCTATGTTAGAGGCCAATAGGGTGCCTTAAATAATTCTCGACACCAGAGTTGGCCACTCTCATTCCATAAAAAGAAGAAGATAATTGAAAAAATGTTTTTTTTTGTATATAACTGGAGACGTACATTAAGTAAAAATTTGATTGTTTAGCACTGAGCCTGTTATATTTAATAATGTCAGAATAGCGTAAAAAGGTATAGGCCTGTCTTTGTATGTCAGACATGTTAGAAATCCATGCACTTAATTCGTACTAAAACTTAACTATGAATACTGTATGTAAGTCCGTCACGGTTCTGTTACCACTGTCTTGACTCAGTTGTTACTAGAACAGCATACTGTGGTGGTGTTTGTGTAAATAACATATTGTGCCTGCTTACTTAGTTACTTGTGTAAACTTGCTTGTGAATATTAGTATAAGTATAGGAAGTTTTCAAAACTGTATATAATAGTGCTGGCAGGTTAGTGTTTGAATATTACTCTGCATACTCTCTGCGAACTACAATCCAGGGGTCTTCAAATCTAGAGTTACTAGGTATCTTCTAGGTAAGGGTGTTACATCCTAGGCTGCAGCAATGCTTAACGTCAGGCAGGCTGTAGTCAAACCTATGCCAGGTTAAAAAAAAATATTTTATAACTATTGGACGCCCGCGGCTACGCTCGCATTATTTCAGGATAAAAAGTAGTATGACACTCCTAAGACTCATACCACCTACATACCAAAAATCATGATCATCCGTTTTTGCGTTATGAAATAAACAGACACAGATAAACATAAAAAAAAATAGCTGGAACGTGTTTTATTATCAATTTAAAGTACCTATACCCAAACATATTTTTTTTTAATTAGTAGGTATCTTCTATGTTCAGATTGTTTACCCTCTTCACCTTTATTATATGTATGGAGGACTAAATCTCAATACGATGACTAATTCGTACCTACTTATTGTGGTTTCCAGGTAGCGCAGAATGGTCTAGAGGCGCTGTCGGCGCTCGCTGAGCGGCTGGGCCCGGAGTTCTCCCATTTCGTGCCCACCGTACTGCCGCATATTATTGACAGGTAAGGTTTTAACCGACTTCAAAAAAATGAGGTTAGGTATAGAAAGATTTTTGTGGGTATGTTACGCGATTACTCTGCTATTTATGAACCGATTTTAATCATTCTTTTTTTTATTCGATGGGGATTGTTTCAAGGGTGGTGGATACATATATTTTAATTTTAATTTGGTCCTGAACTTTAAAAAAATAAAAAACACCAATAATCTAACAAAATTATAAAGTTTATGCAAACCAATTTTACCTCATCACGCAAAACGGCTGAACGGATCATCATAATTTTTAGTATGTAGGTAGTTTGACGTCTTAGAAGAGTCAAATGCTACTTTTTATCTCAAAATAATGCGAGCGATGCCGCGGACGTCCACTAGAACCTCATAATACGCTAGATCATAAATAACTTTTTTCATAGCCGTGTTCTCAATAAATAAATCTACGAATATAATTCCCATGAAACAATCAACAAACAAAGGCGCAGTAATGGGTTATTGTGCTGTCCCCGGTTCAGTGGTCATTGCCGAGACATTGGCAGCGGAGCATTGTTTTACTTATATATGTATCTTAGTAGCGTTATATACGTACTACTATCTATTTATAATAAATCTGAAGAGGGACGAAATTATGAACGTAGAAGATATTAGAAAAAATATGTTTACAGAGTATACGTACTATAAATTCATTACAGAACACATGTTTAAGCAGTTCAATCAAAAACATTTATATAAATTAATGAATTAAATAATAATAATAATAATATTCCGGGACATTGCACACAGCGCTATCTAGCCCCACAATAAGCAAACGCTTGTGTCGTGGGTACTAGATCAAATAAATCATATCATTTCGTGTTGATATAAGTATGTTTTTTTTTCACAGATTAGCAGACACAAAGGAAGCGGTCCGCCACACGGCGCGCACGTGCCTCGCCTCGCTAGGCTCGTCCCGCGCGGCGCCTCCGCGCGCGCTGCTCGCCCGACTCATGCCAGCGCTCGCTCATAAAGCGCCGCACGCTAGGGAGGAGGCTTTGCGATCTATACAGGCCCTTTTGGAAGCGTAAGTTATAAAAATAAGCTATAATATAGCGAATAGCGATTAGTCAAGACATTTTATTTACACGGAATAGGCCAACGTGATTTACAAAATATGACTACAGCCTGCCGGATATTAAGCACCACTGTAGTCAAAGATGTTGCACGCTTGCCTAGGAGAAACCTATTTACGCTGGATTTGAAGACCCCTGGGTTATAATTTTCTGGAAAAGGGCTCCAGGTAGAGAGTTCCATAGTCTCGCTGTCCTATGACTCACTAGCTGTCAGTCAGTCAATGTGATATACGAGACACACACCAGTGGTCAGTAACTTAGATACCACACTAGTGGTCAGTAACTTAGATACTAGTCTACAGTCCAGTCTAGTACATATGCAGATGTTCCTTTTAATAATTTTATCATTAATCTGAATCAACAAGTCTAACACTATCATTCTCTCCAGGCACGGTGCGCAAGAGTTGCAGCTACGCGCTGCAGTCCCAAACTTGGCCGCTCTGGTGGGCGACCCGAGCGGCGCTGTGAGAGATGCTGCCATGCAACTACTGGTCGATGTGTATAGACACGTTGGTAAGTGTTTATTTTTTATTAGTAGGCCATATTTGACCCATAGTTGGTCAGTTTTGGTCTTCAATTGGTCATATTTGACCCTTGATCGGTCAGGTTTGAACCTTCATCTTTCAGAGTTGACCCTCAATCGGCCATATATGACCCTGGATCGGTCAGTTTTGATGACCCAAGTGTGACATAAGTATAAAGTAAATGAGTGCCAAATCTGGCCGCTTTAGCGGTCGATCCCACCGGCGTTCCCAGAAACTAAACGTGATTTCATTAATCAATCGTTTTGTATGTAAATTAGGCTTGAAAGTTAGAAAACAGTCTTAAAGATTTCTTCATATTTGTTGAGCTTTTTTTTAAGTTACATAAATCCACAAGATTTTGCCTTATTTTTTTTTAAATTACCTTTTGTAATTAAATTTTACTAACCATATCGTGTTTGTATATTTCAGGCGAACGACTGAGATCTGATTTGAAGAAGAAAGAGTTGCTTCCCGCGCAGAAACTTGTTCTGTTGGAGCAGAAATTTGACGAGGCGCGCGAGGCTGGGCTCTTGTTGCCTACTGGTGAGTTTTTATAAGAAATTTAAGTGGTTTTCCAGTAATTAAAGAAGTTGATTGTTTGTCTTAATTTAATTCGGACTTTTTTTTATAGTTACATACATACATATTTTTTTAAATATCTTCAATGTTTAGAATTTTGGCTCTCTTTAGCTTTATTTTATGTGAGTATAGATTATTTTAATAACGAAAGTGAGTTTAACATTTTTTTAAAGTTTCACGACTCTAGGAGAGCGACGAATTATCGAGATTTTTGGTTTAGTAATAAAATCCTGACATTGGTTACGTTTTTCTCCCAAAAGAGAAGGATCCACGGACACCTATTAGTTGTTGTATGTGTGTCCTTGTATGTTTGTTCTTCAATTCAATTCAATATATATTTATTGTACACCAAAATAAATTAACAATATCAAAATGACTTACTATAAATAAATGTACAAGTGGGCGGCCTTATCACCTTAAGTGATCCAGGCAACCTTAGTAAGAAAGCCTTAGTATTCTTCGTGTGTGTTGCTGTTTTAATATATTTTTTTTATATTTTCCAGCGAACGCAGGCGTAGACGAGGCTGACTTCATATGTCGCACCACCAAGCGTACGATGACTATACCCACCCCGGCCCGGCACCGGGACGGAGACTCCAGCGGGGCTTCCACACCCGGTTAGTATAACCCTCGTTAATGAGGGTTGGGACTCCTCCTCCTCCGAGGAGTTGGTTTGTTGAACACCCAGGATGATTCACGGATGACTTGTCCTTGGACTTTTTTCTTTACCCGAATTCCTCCTGACTGAGGGTCGTGACTCCCCAGAGAAATTGATGGTCCTCAAACATGTCGGTTTCTTCACGATGTTTTCTTTCACCGCTAAGCGAGTGCAAATCCACACATAACTTGAGAATACAAGTCATTGGTGTAGGGCCGGATCGAACCAGGGTGCGTTTGGATGAAAAGCAGACACTGGAACCGCTGAGCCACACTCGCTTGTTTAATCAACTAAACTAAAGAACATAAAATAACTTTATACCTACTCATAATCATTCACTGTCTTGAATCTTTACATTAGATTTAGTTTATAAGTCTTTATAAATTTCTTGTAAACAATACTAACTGAATCATGTTTTCTTCTTCCCTCCATGTACCATCGGATGCGGGTGACATCGTAACATCACACACGAAACTAAACTAAATTCATTTCTAAACATCAATTAATTAATTGGCAACACTAATTTGGCTTTCAAACACTCATATTGGTTGGATTTCTAAATTAATTAAATTCTAAATTCATTTAAAAACATTCTTATTAAATTAAATTAAAATCTTAAAATTTGATATAATCCATGTTTGTCCGTCTCTTGATTTGACTGGGTAACATTAATTTATCGCAAATCGCTTCAAAATATCAATAAATGTTGCATTATTTTCACCAATCATTACTTCGTATTTTTTCCTACATTTTGACAAAAAAAATAACTTTGTACTACAATTTCTCATACATTCGCCAAAATTCTACAATTCATTAAAATAAAAAAATATATATCTATACTACAATTTCTCATACATAAATTCACCAAAAATCATTAAAATAAAAAAATATCTCTTTACTACAATTTCTCATACATAAATTTGCCAAAACTCTACAATTCGTTAAAATATAATACCAAAAACTCAGCGTGTGAAGCTCCTAAGAGGCCTGTGGGCGGTCTCTATAGCCTACCAAAGCCAGCAAGGATGCCACCTCCGGGGAAACTAACCAGTGCTACCAGCGGTAAGTATCATCATTAACAGACTTATTTAATAACTAGGGGGTGCTCGCGGCTTCGCTCGCATTAAAAAGTGTAACTTACATCCCCTATTTCACCCCTTTAAAAGTGGCATTTCCAAAAATCCTTTCGTAGCGGATGCCTACGTCATAACATCTACCTTCATTCAAAATTTCAGCCCAACCGTCCAGTAGTTTGGGGTGTGCGTTGATAGATCACTATATCAGTCAGTCAGTCACCTTTGAGTTTTAATAATAATTTACGTTATTGACACATAAAATACTTTTCCTAATATACATCATTTTAACTTCGTGAAAATAGGATCGATACATGTATTTCAACGTTTATTTATTTCATCATAAGGGTTAAGAGGAAGACCATTCACATATCAGCATATCATAAATTAACTTTCACCGATAGAGCATTAACTGACAGTAAGTTGGTTTAGAGCTTTCATCTAGATAAAAACCTCTGCATAGCATCAATTTATCTAAAAATTTCATCTTCTTCTTATCGACTGAGAGTGGCCAACCCTGGTGTCGAAAGTTTATCAAGCCGCCCTAAGGGCCTCTGATATGGCTTAACGACTGCCGTACTAGACAAACTGCCGGGATCTACAATTTAACGTGTCATCGGACCCATGGAAGCGCCCAAAATGGAATGCCACTTTTCGGTCACCCATTCGCGTACTGACCGCGTCGACCGTTGCTTAACATTGGTAATCGTATGCGATTACCTTCATTAACTCTGGATATCCTCTATTTTACAACGACGATCAGTAAATTATCCCATCATACTAACTGATTGTATAGTAATTTATATAGTATAGTAATTTTCTGGACGATTGCACTAATAAAACAACGAAAAAAAATAAGAATAAGAATAAAATCAATTTATTGGGACACGAAACAACAAGAAATACACAACACAATAAAATATATACAGGTACACGTTTCGTGCCACAAGCCGGCCCCAACTCAGCATGTGCTGGATGCAAGCATCCAGCGCTGGTCTTCCGTTGGGACCGGCAGGTGACATCACGCACGTTAATAAAAATATAATACTTACCCATAACAACACTAAACATTATAAATAATAACATACCCAAAAAACATGCAAACAAAACAAAAAATGTTTAAAAAATATTAATATTTCATTCTCTCGACACCAGAGTTGGCCACTCTCATTCGATAAGAAGAAGAAGGAGATCGAGCTGTGATTGGTTAAAATTGAAATACAGCAACGACTGCGCTAACCAGTTTAGATCTAATGCGAGCTGACAGTTTAAAAAAAAATATATCATGTTGCTAGTGTATTTATCGTTGATGGTGATAAGTAGCAAGTCAATATAAATTTATCAAATATAATGTTGCAGTTGAACTG
Source organism: Macaria liturata (assembly GCA_964023185.1). Lineage (NCBI taxonomy): Eukaryota > Metazoa > Arthropoda > Insecta > Lepidoptera > Geometridae > Macaria > Macaria liturata. Next base: position 9,967,188 of record OZ026810.1, on the reverse strand, counting down.
TCAAGATCTTGTTTGCTATATAACGTGTTTGTAAAACTATTTATTATTATGTTTTATCCTACAGTATCATCGGGCATGCTCTCTCTGGGCGCGAGCACAGAAGCGGGCGCGGTCTCGCAAGAGGCGTTCGAGGCGGCCTTCGCGGCGACCGCGCCCGCCGCCATCTACGGAGCCCGGGGGCTCGACGACATGTGTCGACACGCCGCCGCGCTGCTGGGGGACCGGGCCGCCGACTGGGAGAAGCGGCTGGACGCGGTAAGGCTGGCTAGTGGCTGGGAAGTGTGGAAAGTGAAAGTGTAAAACATTAAAACAGTAAAACATAAAATTGTTAATCTAATATTTAGTAATAGACGAGTACAAATAATAAAATGAATAGCAATTTTATATTAAACTATACGTACGCAGACAAAAACAATATGATACGTGCGAAACCCAATGAGTGAATAATCTAAATAATAATAATAAAAATGGCATGAAGGATTATTTTCGGCCTTTTTTATGACAGTAAGTAGGTTACTTACTGTCATAAAAAAGGCCGAAAATAATAATAAATTATAATATGACTAAAGTCATGTAAAATAGTATGTTTTATGTGACGAAAGCAATTTCTAAACGAGTAAAGTCTTTATCTAAGACTGTATTCTTAACATACTTTATTATTAGGCATGTGACGATGCCCAGCATAAACAATGAGAGATGCGTTGTCAACTTCTCGCGAGTCTCGTCCTATCAGAGCCCAGGATACTGTATCAACCAATGAGAGCACCTGTTACCTACTTCACCATTTGGTCACCAGAGAGGGTGGTGTGGTGGATCACCTTCCGTCATAGCGTCGTTACTTCTCGAACTGAGCACACGTTCTTCGAATTAACGCTTTTTCAAGCATTCTCAATTCATTTTCAAAAAATATTAAATCTTAACGCTTGTTTATGGATAAAAATTTCAGTAAAGTAAATCGAAAGGATTTCTAAAAAATCTAAAGCAGAAAAATCTTCTGTGTATTTCGTGTAAATTCAGTGCAGATTTGTAGTTTTTTAAATGCAACGGTTTTTTTCAAAAACCCAATGGACTATTAAAGTGTGTGATTTAGTGCTATTCTGAAATATTTAAATTAACGGTTTTTCGTAAAAACCTTATGGACTATTTCGTGCGTGAAAAGTGCAATATTGAGTCATTTAAACCCAACGGTTTTTCAGAAAACCTATTGGACTGTTATAGTGTGTGAATTAGTGCTATTTTGAAATATTTAATTCTAACGGTTTTTCGTAAAAACCTTATGGACTATTTCGTGCGTATTAAGTGCAATTATGAATTATTTAAATCAAACGGTTTTCAGAAACCCTAATGGATTGTGATAATGAGTGATTTAGTGCTATTCTGAAATATTTAATTTATTCCAACGGTTTTTTTCGGGAAACCTGATAGACTGTCATAGTGCGTGAATAAGTGCTATTTGCCAATAGCATACGGGTGTACAATGTTTTCGCGGGGCCCGGTGGCTCATCGATAATCGGGTCGGCGAAGTCTCATGTCGTCTTCAGCAGATCAAGATTTCGGCAGCAAGCGCACAGCCTGCGTGCTACTTCGCACAGGTTCACTGATGCAGAGGCAGCTCGTGCTAAACGGCAGCGGCGCGGTACTGAGCGGCCGTGGTCTTCAAATATACGAGATAGTTGGACTCTTCTTCAACGACGGAAGGATCGGAGTATCTGGGTGAAATGAAAGTGATTTGGTGAATCCATTCCAATTTGATTTATGTACATATCTAAAATATCAAGCCTTTCTTATTCAAAGCTTGATAGACCAGATCGGTTTCTTGAGAATTATTGTTCAATATTTCCAAGCATATCACGCTAATCATTATAATAGCTGGCCGCATTTGGCAAGTTATAACTTTTGAAGTTACAGTTACAGCAGAGTATCCACAGGGGAGTGACAGACTGGTATTATTAGCGAAAGTGGTCAGCAGAATAAAGGCTCAAACATAGTTTTAGGCATGTATTTATCGAGTTTGCGATCCCTCATATAGACTTGCTTTGGCAGAAACATGAGGGGGAGGGTAGTGAACTACATACGTGATGCAACTCGAACAACCTGGTAGGCATTATGACCACTTAAACTACACTTATCAAAATGAACCCACCTGAAATAATAGAGAAACAACATTCAAAGTTACTACTTCACAAGTAAAAGTACTAATTTTATCAATATCTTTAAAATAAATCTTAATTCACAATCAAACTATGTATGCGTTGTTCTCCATAATAAAATGTAACCTCCAAACTGTGAGCTTCAACAGTGAGCGCGGCAAATTCAAAATATGTATAAGCGGTACATTTAAATAAGCATAGACAGAGTATGTACATATATCATACTTTGTTTACATGTATAATTATTATATCTTCTATTGATCTTATATGTAACTATTAACCAAGTGTTCAATCCTTGATCGGATAAATCGTCCTTCATTTCATGAACCAACTCAATTCTCACATAGCGTCGTCTTTGGTCACCAGGAGTTACAAACACATCTCTCATTGTTTATGCTGGGCATCGTCACATGCCTAATAATATGCAAATTTTACACAAAAATAAAATTTGTATTATTAGCAGAGACGATGCCCAGCATCCCCTTAAGGGCTCCTGGTGAGAGACTTCTATGACGGAAGGTGATCCACCACCCTCTCTGGTGACCAAATGGTGAAGTTGGTAACAGGTGCTCTGATTGGTTGATACGGTATCCTGGGCTCTGATAGGACGAGACTCGCGAGAAGTTGACTACGCATTTCTCATTGTTTATGCTGGACATCGTCTCTGCTAATAATACAAATTTTATTTTTGTGTAAAATTTGCATATTTTCGTATTACGGTTTCTTTCTACTTACATCACAATCGAGATGTAAATCAGAGTAGTTAGCTCGGGTGTAAGCATCAATTTCACCCCCGAACTATCTATATATCTCGGGCTGCAATTGATGCCTTACAGCCCTTGGCTACTAATCTCCTATTATTTATATTTTATCCTTCTCGTCCCCAGCTCAAGAAGATCCGCTCGCTGCTGACAGCTAACGCGCACATCAACTACCCGGCGGAGTTCACGGCGCACATGAAAGAACTCTCTGTGCCTTTCTTGCTCGTCATCAAGGATCTCAGGAGTCAGGTAAATATTATAATAGAAAATAACTGGCTTTTTTTCTTCAAAAAACCTTTTAAAATAATCTACTCACAACACAAATAAACAGTTATTTTACTAAATAAAACGCAATAAAAAACACCACACATCATTTCCTTGATTTAATTTTAGCACTGATAATAGAATAGAATAGAAGTCATTTATTTCGAAACTAGTGGACGCCCGCGGCTTTGCTCGCATTATTTCAAGTCGAAAATATTTATTTCACTCTATAAAATGATCCTTAAATTGTGGTCCTATGCTAATAACAAAGATATTAATAACTAGTGGATGCCAACGGCTTCGCTCGCATTATTTTAACTTTATCAAAAACGATGATTTTTTATATTACTAATGACAAGCGTGATACGAGAGAGGCCTCTACTTAGCAGTTAGACAAAACCGGCTGTAGTAAATAATTATGCATACAGTCAGTCAGCTATACCATTTTTGCTTTCATACGGTTATATCGGTTCTTATCGGGTAAGCTCGCTCCATCTTAGGCCACAGCCTTTGCTTACCATCAGGCAAACTATTGCCAAGTGCAAAGCCGTATTAGTTAAAAAAATACAAATGTATGCTATGATATTTTTAAAATATTTTTGTTAAAATGTCTTGTTTTGTTCGCAGGTGGTCCGCGAGGCGTGCATTACAATAGCGCACATGGCCAAAGTGCTCAAGACCAAACTGGAACAATTCAGCCTCTACATACTGCAGGAGCTCATCAACCTTATACAGAACGCTGCTAAGGTATGTGTATATTTGCTTCTTTCCTCCTCCTCGAGCCGTATTCCTCATGACTGAGGGTCGTGACTTAAAAATCTTCACAAAAGCCTAAAGATAAGGGTTTTGTTGGCAATTCCTCTTGAGTCGCGTTGCAATTGCCGCTCCCTCCCGTGAGGTTGCGTGCGCCGTTCGTCGTGCTGCTGCTCCCGAGCGGGAGGTCAACGCGCCTGCACCACCTTCAGGAACCACCGCCTGTCCGTCCCGGCGCTATAGAAAAGCGCCGCAACGGCAGGCACTTCGCCACCAACATCTCCACTTCGAGCAACGCCGTCCGTCGCTGGAACGCCGCCGGACAGAGCGACTCGTCGTGACTTCCCCGGGGTCAGTGTGCCCCGGGGAAGTCACGAGAGCAATCTCGATGAGGCCCTACCAGCTCCCCCTTGGGGACTGCCACACGACCCAGTGATGATTTTATTTGCAGGTGATCTCCAGCGCGGGCACGGTGTGCGTGCGCTACATCGTGCTGTATGTGCACTCGCCGCGCCTCATCCCCGTCATCGTCACCAACCTCACCGCGCACAAGTCCAAGGAGATACGCTCCACGCTCAGGTGACAATACTTCTAAATATATAAGACTCAAAGGTGACTGACTGATATAGTGATCTATCAATGCACAGCCCAAACTACTGGACGGATCGGTCTGAAATTTGGAATGAAGGTAGATGTTATGACGTAGGCATCCGCTGAGAAAGGACTTTTGGCAATGCTACTTTTAATGGGGTGAAATAGGGGATGCAAGTTTTACTTCTTAATGCGAGCGAAGCCGCGAGCACCCACTAGTATTATTATATACACGTTGGAGAGGAGGCCTATTCTAAGCAGCGGGCTGACATGATAATGAAGTCAAATTTATACCTGAAAAATAAGTTATTTGTAAAGCCGCTATCAAACCAGGAAGTATCGAATTATAGCGAGAATTTCTTTTCCATAGCACTTAGCTGCTTTCCCATAGCCTTAGACATATGCTCTACGGAAAAAAGCCTGGAATGTTGAATGAATGAATACTTCTACCGTACTTAATTAAGAAAACCAAACAAGTTTCAAAATCACTCTAACGTTTATATAATGTTTGTTTCCAGTGAGATCCTGGTGGTAATACTGGAGCGCTGGCCGCCGCTGGCGCTGGAGCGGCAGCAGCAGGCAGTGAGGGACGCCATCAGACGCGCCTGCCAGGACGCGGACGCCAACGCGAGGACGCACGGACGCAAGTGAGTGGCCGGCCTCTTAGAGTTCAAGTTACCACCCCTAGAATAGAAGTTAATCGTAATCAATCATCAAAAATGGCCGCCATTTTACCTAGGTAGCATAAAAAAAGTTTCGAAGCATGATTTTTCGATGAATTCGACCATATATATTACCCTTAAAATCTGCGACATCGCTCCCCAAACACATTGTATATATAAAAGAAAGTGGTGTTAGTTACACCGTCTATAACTCAAGAACGGCTAAACGGATTTAGCTGAAAATTGTTGGGACCAGGAGGCGGACATAGGATACTTTTTACCCCGTTTTTTTTTTTAATTGTATTGAATAAAATTCAAAATATGCCTATTTATTGCTTTTAAGGCGGAACAGAGTTCGCCGGGTCAGCTAGTTACAATTATATATATGTAATTTCTATTTACAGAGCATACGCAGCTTACAAGCGTCAGTTCCCGGGTGAAGCAGAAGCCCTATTTCAACGCCTCGACTCGGCCGCGCAGAAACAGATCGAGCGCGAGCGGCACGCTGGCAGCGTCGACAACCTCACGCGACTCAATGCAGGTTCGATACCTACCTCTCATAGAGTCTGAGTCTCGATATACTGATGTCTCCATCCAGTGGTTGCCTGGAAGAGTTCCTTTTAACTATAAAGCCGCCACTTGTAGCACTATAATAAATCGTATATTTATTTTTATTTTCTGTTGTTTTTTTTAAGTATCGTGTGTTACAATATACAATTTTCTATCTGCCCATTGAGGTATCCTTTCGCAATAAGTAAAATTAAGCAACTGCCATCGCGGTCAGTACTTGGATGGGTGATCATGGCAAGGCAGTGGCAATACATCTACCTTCCTTAGCTTCCGTTGTCGAATAGAATGTATCAAGTAGATCCCGACTGACTAGACTGTAGACTGCCCGTCAAAGCTTTGCATAGTCGTTGAACATTATCAAAGGCCTTTTACGAGACATTGACACTAGAGTTAGCCTCACTCATATACGCTCTTACCTGAAAATGTTGTTTTTATGACTTATCTGTATGGGTAATAGGTTAACTCTTGACCATAATTCGTGTAATGGTGAGCCATCATTTTATGATGAGTTAGTGCTTAGCCAGTAACATCCAATGATCCAATACACTCTCGCTTTGAAGATCGACAAATTGTAGTTTACACTTTTAATACATTTGTTTTATTTTTTTACAGAAAGAAGATCCATTACTAGTCCAAGAAGTCCATCGTCTAGCGTTTCTGGTGAGATGTTTTTTTTAATATTTATTCACTAGTTGGTTTTCAAAAGAACCAATATTTTTTTTCTTTAATTAACACTAGTACTTATATATTTTTATGATTATGTGCCAATAGTGATGTGTGTTCACTAACTCATTTTCATAATCACATGTAATCTTACGTATGTATTTTATCTCTTTTCCACGCTGCCACATGGATTTCTCATTAACAAAAACACCAAAAATAATTTCAAAATATTTGCACGTCTGCCTTTCGTTTCCAAACATGTATTTTTCAACATCAATTATCACAATTCAATCCACTACATGAATCATCAAAAAAATACATAAATTAAAATGACATATCTCCTCGACCGGCAAAACTTTCACAAATTGAAATGACATCACATTTCAATAATACAATCAATAATGTCAATCGTCAATGTCATGAATTAAAATGACATTCTACATCGTCCTCCAAAATTGTCACAAATTAAAATGCAATGACATTTGTCCGACTGAAAAATACAATCATAAATGTAAACGTCCTTCACTAAATCTAATAAAATCATGAAATAACACTCACTGCACGTCGTCCTCAAAAATATCATAAATTTAAATATCATTGCACATCGTCATCTACAAATGTCACAAAAAATAAAAAAACACTCACCATTTCTCCTCGACCGGCGAATATTTCACAAATTGAAATGACATCACATTTGTCTGACTGAACAATTCAATCAACTGTGTGAATCATCGTCCAAAAATATCATAAATAATTTTAAATGACATTGCACATCGTCTTCCACAAATGTCACAAACCTACATGCCAATAATGTCAATCGTCCTCCAAAAATTTCATAAATTAAAATAACACTGTCCACTGTACCATCCACAAATGTCACAAAAAATTAACACTCACAAATGTCACAAATTCACATGACATTTGACTCTAATGTCAAATAGCATCGACGGAGAACCTAGTGTCGGGCGTGAGTCGCAGCAACTCCTTGCGCCGGCGCCGCTCCAGCCAGGACAGGCCTCCTATATCGCACATACCGGTGGCTATGAGAGGTAAGCTATAAGGCAAATGTCAAAAATGCTCTTTGACTTACCAAAATGCCAAATATGAATATGCGTGCCTGTTACAAACTAGGCTGTAACGGAACAAAGTGGCGTGAGTTGAAAAAAACCATAGGGGGTGGGGGGTTTTGGGGGGGATTAATAAGAAGAGAAAGATAAAGGTTTGCTGGTGAAGGAATACACGAAAAACAAACAAATCACTTGTTATCTGAAGCCGGCGAAGTGGAATTGGATAAAAATTGAAGATTTGAAAATAGCTCTGTAGGTAATTTATTTTCAGATTTAAGGTCTAAGGCATAAAATAAACACTACAGATAAACATTCAAATCTTAGATAAGATATTGTATTAGGCGTTACTTTGCGGAAATCCATTGTACATAAATGGAACTCTGGCAAAAATAAATATGTAGTGTTTTTCCGCTGCGACTGCTCCTTAACCGGCTTCAAACAACAAACTTGATGTTTGAAGTCGGTTCGAAATTTCGGACCGGCGTTCGAGGAGTCAACACGTCCTGAGGATGTCTCGTGGAGGAGAAACACGTGTCGACGAGAATATCTTGCCGAAGGAGAACTACAACAGTTGAAGACACAAGGTGCGGTGTTGGTGAGATCTTGAGAGCCACGGAGGCCACTTGGTTAGGAGGAGAGGTGTGGCGGTGGTATATGTACATATATCTAAATATATAAAATTTAAAGGTGACTGACTGATATAGTAATCTATCAACGCACAGCCCAAACCACTGGACGGATTGGGCTGAAATTTGGAATGAAGGTAGATGTTATGACGAAGGCATCCGCTAAGAAAGGATTTTTGGAAATGCCACTTTTAATGGAATTAAATAGGGGATGCAAGTTTTACTTCTTAATGTGAGCGAATCCCCGAGCACCCAGTAGTAATGGTATATGGAAGAACACACCCAAAAACCACCAAGTTTGTTGTTTGAAGTCGGCTAAGGAGCAGTCTCAGCGGAAAAACACTATATATTTTTTCCAGAGTTTCATTCAGATGTTAATAAAGCCCTATTGTCTTCACAGACCGGTCCCCGAGCGCGGTGTCTATATCGGCCCGCTCGGTGTCGGCGGTGGACGCGGCGGCGGCGCAGCGCGCAAAGGCACGCGCTCTCTACTCACACATGAGCCGCGCCAAGATGGCCGCCGGCACCGCTAGCTTGCGTGAGTATACATTATGTACACTAACTTTTATACAGTTCTCATCTAAATATATAAAACTCAAAGGTGATTGACTGACTGACTGACATAGTGATCTATCAACGCATAGCCCAAACAAATTTCAGCCCGATCCGTCCAGTGGGACGGATCGGGCTGAAATTTGACATGTAGGTAGATGTTATGACGTAGGCATCCGCTAAGAAAGGATTTTTGGAAATGCCGCTTTTAAAGGGGTGAAATAGGAGATGCAAGTTTTACTTCTTAATGCGAGCAAAGCCGCGAGCACCCACTAGTTAAGGTATATATTTGGTATCACATCAGTGCCCCCGCCAAGTCGGGCTACAATTTGACATGAGTTGTTTTTTTTTTCTTTTTTTACGTGGGATAGGTTTACGTTTAAATAGGGGAATACTCATAGATGGTGAATATTTAAGCCACCTGAGGTTCGCCGACGATATTGTGGTTTTTGCTGAGTCAGCAGAAAAATTAGAGACCATGCTGCAAGATATTTCGGCTGAGAGTAATAAAGTTGGACTTTCGCTAAATGCATCGAAAACAAAAATTTTGACAAATGGCATACTGACCAAAGTGACTGTAGACGAAGAGGAAATCGAATATGTAGAAGAGTTTATATATCTAGGACAGTCCATTGCATTCCATGATTTGACAGGGAGAGAAATCGATAGACGGATAACCTTAGCATGGAAAAAGTATTGGGGACTGAAGGAAATTATGAAAAATAAAGAAATAAATATTAAAATTAAGAAAAAGGTATATGACGTCGCTATTCTGCCAGGACTCATATATGGCTGCCAAACTTGGGCATTGAGAGCCGAAGATGAGAACAAGTTGAGTGTGTGTCAGAGGAAAATGGAAAGAAGTATGCTAGGAATTAAGTTGAAGGACAAGATTAATAATCGCATAATAAGACGTAAAACTAGGGTAAGGGACATTATACAAAGTATACGCAGGCTAAAATGGAATTGGGCCGGACACATTGCACGAATGACAGACAACAGGTGGACAAAGAAAGTATTAGAGTGGACACCAAGAGCCAACAAGCGAAGCAGAGGACGACCGCACCGAAGATGGGCAGATACTTTTACAAAAAGACACGGACAGACATGGACAAGGGTAGCCCGCGACAGGAAACTATGGACTAAGCTGGGGGAGGCCTACGCCAATGAGGCGACAATTACACACGACGAATAAATTATATTATGACGCTAAACAACACTCAAGTGGATATCAATACGACATATCATGGACTATAAATAATTTGACATATTTTTTTTATACTGACTGACAATAAAATTCTCGACATAAGTATACAAAAGTGGTTGACATCAGATATTTAAAGTGGTGAAATTAATGTGTGCAAGTTTATATAATATCAAATGTGTAATTGAATAAAGGCTTTTTTACTTTTACTTTTACTTTTACTTTAGGTTTACGTTTGACTACAGCCTGCCTGATATATTTACTTACATTTTGACATAATTTACATACCATTGGACATAATTTATATGTAGCGTTAGATGCAATTTACATACAGTTTTACATATTTAGTACACTTTTACATAAGTTTAATTCAATTTAACTCTGACTCGTCAATTAAACGAATTTAGTATATGTATTGGAACGAATTTTCTTACAGATGTTTATAATTTTGACAAACATTGCACACAAACAGACAACATTGACTAAAGGTTTCTTTGTTCTATTGAAAAGATCACCTTAGGATGCACATTTTATGAGCATGGAAATTCAAAAACCTTACAGAAATTTACATTATTTGGCTCCATTTTTCGGTTTTGCAGTTTTAAGTAAATTTAAGATTTAAAACCCCTAAGATAAGATATAACAGTAAAGTTTTTGAATTTCAGCTCGTTCATTTTACAAGAAGAACTTTTGGAGATATTAATTTGAAATTGACGAAGAGTTTTATAACAAAAAAAAAAACAGAATAATTTGTAAAACGAGACATGAATTGTATAATAAAATTTATTTTTCTCTAAATACTGATGTTGTTTCTGTCACGCAAAACAGAAGGGGAGGTGGCACAGCAAGGTATAATTGCATTAAAAATTGTTTAGCTAGTTTTGTTTCGTCGTTGTACTTTAGTTTTATGTTCTAGCACATTTTAATTTTAGCACAATTTTTTTTTTCCTTGCAAATGTAGAGTATGTTTAGTTTTTATTCGCACTTAGTTATGTCGTATTCACAAATGTCTAAGTAGTTTGAAATTTTTAAGAATATTATGCTATAAAAAACCTAGACAACACCCCAACCGCAGTGGTTTTGTATAAACACTAGATATATGTTTATTTGAGTAAGTATATTTAAATTTTGCGCAATTATATGAATTAATATAAGCAGAAAAAATACCGTTGATATCTTATGATTAAACTCATTAAAGCATAAATCACTACAAAATCACTGCGAACGATATTTCAACTTTAGCTATTCATTCTTATCATTTGTACAATTTACTTAATTTATATTTACGATTTGTTTATATAGTACACGTCTTGTCCGCTAGATGGCGCTATATCTAAATTGTCTATACATTTTCCAGCTCGAGCGAAGCGATCCCCCGCCGCGGGTGGCGGCGTCCCAGCCAGTCCGGAGCGAGTGGTGGGACGGTCGCGGGCTCGACCTGGAGTTAGTCAGTCGCAACGTGAGTATTATAATAATATATCATCATCACAAATTTAAGGGCAAGGCCTTTGTTTACAGTTTTCACTAACATGTTGGTGCATTTTCAACTTAACATTTAGTGTTTGTTTCATTTATCGGTTCGTAAATAAAAAAGTTATGTTCATTTTAAACCTTTTTATCTCAAAATAATGCGAGCGAAGCCGCGGGCGTCCACTAGTACTTAATAAAATTGACATAATTGTAATAATAAAATCTTGACTTTGTAAAATTTTTAGCTATTTAAAACAATTTTTGAGAAAAATTGTATTGGGTAAATTCAATTTGACGAGATATTATAATTTGTGTAGAATAAGAAAGGATTTTTGGAATTGCCAATTTTAAAGGGGTGAAATAGGGGATGCAAGTTTTACTTCTTAATGCGAGCGAGGCCGCGAGCACCCACTAGTCATCCTTATAATAAACAAAGCATAATGTGTTTTTGTTTGTATTGCAGCCACGTCCCGTTCGTCCTCCCCGTCGTCCCGCAGCGGGCCGGTGTCGCTGGCGGGCGCGCGCCGCCGCCCCTCCGGCATACCGCGCTCGCTGGCTGGCTCCAGAGAGACCAGTCCCACCAGGTGAGTGTGTTAGTCCCAGTGTTTGTATTGCAGCCACGTCCCGCTCGTCCGCCCCGTCGTCCCGCAGCGGGCCGGTGTCGCTGGCGGGCGCGCGCCGCCGCCCCTCCGGCATACCTCGCTCGCTAGCCGGCTCAAGAGAGACTAGTCCTACCAAATATTTAAACAAAACTAGTACAAAAAAACTATTCTCAAAACTGGTCACACAGAGCAATAAACAGATGTGAGTGGAAAGAGGATAGAAAGGCCTTTGCCCAGCAGTGTGACGGAACCGGCTTTAAGTAATAATAATAAGTACAAAAAATACTACTTCATGCTTATATCGGTAAGCACTGAATCGATTAAAAAAATACATAGGTACTTTTAGTAGTAGCTAGTTTTTCCGACAAACATGTATTTCCTCCGGCATCTCGCTCGCTGGGCGGCTGCAGGGAGACCAGTCCCACCAGGTAAGCATGATATATTTACCCCAAAAAAGTTTGTACATGCTTACTTACTTTACATCACGCTCCATCTTAGGCCATAGCATTTGCTTACCATCAGGCAAACAATGGCCAAGTAACACAAAAGCAACCACTTTTGTTCTAGTTACGATATTTAAAATTCACGACAAAAAATCATTGAATGTACGTTTTTTTTTTCAATATCTCGATGTCTTTGTGTCCTTCATCTTAAAATACTTTCATATGAGATAATATATAGCTAACTTCTCCTGAAAATTCATTCAATAAAATAATCATTTTATTTTAACCTGGATCGAATTATATTTTTTTGCCGTTTTTATGAATAATGATACAAAACTATGTTTCTTAAGACCCATGGATTCAGTCTTGAAATCAATAGGTATCTTCTAGGTAAGCGTGTTACACCCTAGGCTGCAGCAATACTTAACATCAGGCATGATGTAGTCAAACGTAAACCTATCCCATTAAAATAAAAACCTTGTGCATACGAGTCCTTCCACTTGACCGATATTTATCGACTACTACTTTAGTTCTTATTTTTGCCGCATAAGTGATAGATAGTTATAAAACATATTAACCAATTTAAATATATGTTTTCAGGACTGGTAGGTCGAGCAGTGTGGTTGGCTCAGCGCTGCGAAGACGTGAGAGCGTAGAACGGAACACATCGCGCGCTCCCACCGCTACTTTACGGTTGTTGCAACAGTCGAGAGACGCTGAAGGGAGTCTTAGGGTACGTATCGTATCTCCTAATAGTAGTCTTCTTATTGAATGCGAATGGCCAACACTGGTGTTGAGAGTTTATCAAGCCGCTCTAAGGGCCTCTGACATGGCTTAACGACTAAACAAAAAGCCGGGACCTACAATTTGACGTGTCATCCGACCTACGGAAGCGGCGAAATGGAATGCCACTTTTCGGTCTCCCATCCGCGTATTGACCTTTGCTTAACATTGGTAATCGCATGCGATTGCGTCCGTTAGCCGAGCTACGGGCGCTTCATAGCGGGTGATATTAATAATTAATAGAAGTTCACCATACTACCATACACTCGCTCGCTATTTTATAAATCCAATAACATCTAAATATGTATTATAATATGTTTCTGTTCCAGAGTCCCGAAGACACATCTGGGTACGAGAACGCGCGCGGGCGGGACGACGACTCTGAGGCGTCCAGTGTCTGCTCTGAACGCAGCCTCGACTCATATAGGAGACACGATGTGAGTACTCCAATCATTGAAAACTCTGGATAAATATATAGTGTTTTTCCGCTGTGACTGCTCCTTAACCGACATCAAACAACAAACTTGGTAGTTTTTAGATGTGTTTTGAGATCCACGGAGGCCACGTTGGTTAGAGAGGTGAGGTGTGGTGGTGGTATATGGAGGAACATATCTAAAAACCATCAAGTTTGCTGTTTGAAGTCGGTTAAGGAGCAGTCGCAGCGGAAAAACCCTATGTTTCTCCAGATATTAATTTACAATGGATTTCCACAAAGTAACGCCTGATTCAATATCTGGTCTAATCATTTGCGATTCAATGCTTTATTATTTGTTTTTTTAACGCTTTGACTGCTCATTTATTTATTTATTAATAGTCGTCAAAACAGGCACTATGCTAAAACACACATAATATAATAGTAAATAAGAAGAAAAATACGAACACTTAAAACCCTCTTGATGCAGACCTAACTAACAATTTTAAGATAAATACCTACAGAATACACACATGCTACTTTAAACAAGTGATTTATGCAGAAAAAAAAATTACATACCTAATATACAGTTAATGGCAAAGAGTACACAATACATATTATAGCGTGTCTTTGCGTTTTCGGAGAATTAACGACACGCCCGGAACGCAAGAATGCGGTTTCACTACGCTTTGTAAATTGAAATTCAAAAAGGGGGCATGTATAATAGACATACAAAATAAGAGGGCAGCGAATGTGGCTCAGCGGTTCCAGTGTCTGCTTTTCATCCAGACGCACCTTGTTTCGAGCCCGGCCCTACACCAATTGTATTTTCAAGTTATGTATGTGTGAATTTGCACTCGCTTTACGGTAAAGGAAAACATCGTGAGGAAACCGACATGTTTGAGGACCACAAAACCCGAGGACATGTGTCTTCCGTGGAAGGGCCTGGGCGTCCAACACGATGTAACTGCCTAAGAGAACTCCCCTAACGAATTAATTCTGTCACGAGTCACGACCCTCAGTCATGAGGAATACGAGTCAAGAGAGAGACATGCTTTTTTTTTTCGCTACAGGAATAATAATAACTCTCTAAGGAATTAAAATCTAATAGAACCAGATACTTACTTACTTACTCCGCTGGCGCAGCGACCCAAAGTGAGTCTTGGCCTCCGATACAAGAGATCGCCACCGGTCCCGGTCTTGAGCCGCTTCCTGCCAGTCAGCTACTTGAAGCACGCGTAGATCTGACTCCACAACGTCCTTCCAGCGGTACCTCGGCCGACCAACGGGACGACGGCCACTCGGGACACTGAGAAAGGCTCTCTTGACACTACGATCGTCTCCCATTCTCACCAAGTGACCCAGCCAGCGAAGGCTTTTGTCTCACCCATTATATTTGGTTCCCCAACCAGCTCTTCAATTTCGAGGGTCTTCTTTATTCTCCAACTTCCATCCTGCCTCCGGGTTGGACCCAAAATCTTGCGCATGATCTTCCTTTCAGCTACTAGCAATTTCTCTTCCTCTATAAGGGTTAACGTCCATGCCTCACACCCGTACATCAAAATCGGTCTAATTACAGTTTTTTAGATCCTAATTTAATAGAACCAGATGCGTTTTATAAATGCCGGCCAAAATTATAACATTCTTTTCGCTCATTATAATTCGCATCTTTATTGAACGGGGTTATAAATATAGTTCTTTATGGCGAATATGAGTTTTGTAATTATTATCGTGTGTTGCAATATAGATTTTTCTATTCTATTTATTATCTCTATTCCAGAGTATATCCTGGTCGGGCTCGGTGTCCCGGCTGGGCTGGGAGTGCGGCTCCCCCCCGCCCCCGCCGCCCGCAGACGACATCATAGCACTGTGCGCCTGCACGCACTGGACCGAGCGGAAGGATGGCCTCACACACTTGGTGAGTGACCAATCAGGGGGCAGGGAGGTCGCGTGGTGGACCAATCAGTGGCTAGAGGTGTGACTTGACTAGTCGTAGTAAGACATGTCATCAAGAATATTATTTGGTTCATTGCCCTGCTTAGGTTAGGATGATCAGTACATCGATGTTGGGCTCATCGTCTTATTTAGATACTTTCTATATACTATTTAACAGAAATAATGCCTTTTTTGTACGCTTTCCAGGCCAACTACCTGAACAGCGGGCGCCTGCTCTCTGAGCCTCAGCTGCGTCGTCTCACAGAACTGCTCAACAAGATGTTCGTAGACGCACATACGAAGGTAGGTGTCATTCTCTCTTATACTGGTAACTAATGCATAACAATTTTAAGGTTAAAGATATATCTATTTATCAACCTATCTATATTGTTATCGTTGCAGGTGTTCTCTCTACTGCTGGATGCTGTGTGTGAACTGCTGCTGGTGCACTGGATGCAGCTGAAAGACTGGCTCTACCAGCTTATGTACAGGTTGGTATAGCTAGCCTAGGTCTTTACAATTCAAATCATAATTAAATTAATAAATAATAACGTTGTTACTTTAAAATTAAAAAAAATAAAAAAAAACTTCATGAACAGAAGGAGTGCTCCAACATCCACCGCTGGAGGCGGGTTTTAATGTTATTGACACTAGTTTGTCTGGAACTGTCCGATAAGATATATTTGCGAACCAAATCAAATATTCTTTTCGCAGTTAAATCTGCAATATAATAATTACTCCCATCATAATTCCAGATTGCTAATGAAGCTCGGCACAGACATCCTCGGCTCCGTGCAGACGAAGATCACCAAGACGCTGGACGTTGTACACGAGTGCTTCCCGGCGGAACTGCAACTGCATAATATATTTAGGTGAGTAATATACTTTATATTTGTTTTAAGATATAATAAAAACTGGTATAGTTCTGTGTGTGTTTTTATTATTATTGACACCGCGGTTTTATTCGCTGTTATTTTTCGCGTGACCATTTGTATCAGGAGCGGTCGCGAGCCGTCAGCAAATTGAAGAAAAACCAGCAATATTTGTCTATTATATAAAACAAAATATATAAAGGTAAAGCTGCGTCCCGCACTGTTAATCCGGGATATCAAGTATCCTATATGTGTACTCATGGTCTAATCTACCTATATACAAGCTTCATTCGAATCTGTTAATGCCTGTGATCGTGAAGAAGTGGCTAACACATACGCACAAACTTTCGTCCTCATAATATTAGTGGAATTTAACAAAGATTAATCTTATTATTTCAGGTTCCTAGCAGACAGTGCGACCGCTCCGACTCCGAAAACGAAATCGGCCGCGCTACGTTTCTTGGCAGACCTCGCACACGACTTCTGCCCTCCTGCCAGCCTCGCTGTTACCTTACACGGTCAGAAGTCAATCCTTTTCCTTAAAATATAGTTTAAGTTGACCATTACTGAGATATGTTAACTAAAAGGTTTTCACTCACGTGTTATTCGCGTATGTTGTTCACGTGAGTGAAAAAAAAACCGTTTAGTTAATATATTGATAAAATGTGTCTCGAAAGTTTTAATATAAAAAATACTGAGATAAATCCATTAAGAAACATTGTGGCGGGTGTCCAGATCCTTTTCACATGACATTTGTGAAATAACTTCCACAAAAGTATCCCCAGATCTTTTCAGTGTCCTCACGATATTTTTACGCGATTTTATTATCTAATTTTTTTTAATTATCTTAAAATTGCTAGTTAGGTCTGCATCAAGAGGGCTTTAAGTGCTCGTAATTTTCTTCTTATTTACTATTATATTATGTGTGTTTTAGCATAGTGCCTGTTTTGTAGACTATTAATAAATAAGTAAATTATAACACATAACTTGAAAAACAACTCATTGGTGCTGGGCTGGATTTGAACCAGAGTACTTCAGGATGTTACGCAAAGGATTCAACCGCCAAGCTACAAGTATATACTCGCTTATAGCCAAAATTCAAACCTTAAAATACCTGTTATTGTCCGTCAAGCCTACAAAAACATACAAACATATAACCAAACATTTTTGTATTATAGTTTCCGTAAGGCATAATTAAATTTAGTTGTAATAACCGGTCTGAACGAGGCGGCCGCCCGGGACGTGCGTGCTGACTCGTCCTCCTGATGATGGAAACCTCAGTTTTCCGAAACTTGTCGAGCTAATTATGGACATAATTGTTGACGTAAGTGCGAGCCCGTTATTACAACAAAATATTTTTTTTTTCATAAAAATACATTAAATTATATTCCAGGTGGTGCAAACGGCGTGGCTGGTCGCGCGTTCATCAAGATCGCCAACCTGGCGTCCGATACGCGCGCCGCCGACGTGCGCGTGTGCGCCAAGCGAGCGCTCGCTTGTCTGTATGACTGTAATCCTGCTGCTGTGAGTATTTATATACTTAACTAGTACCTGAAAAACACTACTATAATACTATAGACTGTATGCTACTCATAATAAACATATACAAACACTAGTGGGTGCTCGCGGCTTCGCTCGCATTAAGAAGTAAAACTTGCATCCCCTATTTCACCTCTTTAAAAGTGGCATTTCCAAAAATCCTTCCTTAGCGAATGCCTACTTCATAACATCTACCTTCATTCCAAATTTCAGCCCAATCCGTCCAGTGGTTTGGGCTGTGCGTTGATAGATCACTATATTAGTCAGTCAGTCACATTTGAGTTTTATATATTTAGATGAAAGATGAATATTATTCGATATGTATTATTCGAGAGGAGCTAGATTGTGCTATCTGTGTACCAAAATTCATCGAAATTTGTCAAGTAGTTTCAGAGTTATAGGTATTTAAAGCTCATTCTTACAGCAGCAGGATTACAGTCATACAAGCAAACGAGCGCACGTTTGACAATAAATGTCATTTGTCAAACGTGCGCTCGTTTGCTTGTATGACTGTAATCCTGCTGCTGTAAGAATGAGCTATTTATGTACCAAAATTCATCAAAATAGCTCCAGTAGTTTTAGAGTTATAAGCCTTTTAAACGTATTAAACATTGTATTTTTCGAAATTTCGTATATTTGTTGTTTTTAAAAAATAATTAAATTATTAAAACAGCAGTTATTTAGACATTGTTTTAATATGTATTATTCGTTACTTCTAGTTCACAGCGCTAATGAGCGAGTTGCCGGGCGACACGCAGACCCTGATCAACGGTGTGGTTCAACAACATGTCCGGAACACTACCAACTGTGCGTATTGTATCCTCCTCCTTAGGTGTGTTTCCTCATTAATGAGGTTTGCGAATTTCCTGCAGAGTTCAAAAAAATAATAATGAGGCCGGTTTCTATGCATGCACATGCACAATTTAATTTGTATCGAGTAGTTTTTAAGTAAATTATTTTTAATTAATTTCCAGCCGGCAACGACAGTCCGGTCCGCACGCCGTGCAACCCCGCGAGCACGGAGGACGTGCACTCCAGGATACGTAGGACCACCTCCGAGATACACTCCTACACTAAACAACACAATAATGGTGAGATGAACCGGTTTCTTCTAATATATATTATTAAAACTACTTATACTATTTAAGCTGATGATGATGATATGACTAATTGAATAGTAAAACTCAATAACTAAGAAGGAATAATGATTCATACCTCAATTTGTATTTAGATTACCAAACAAACAAGTTCAAGTCGAGAGTAAGCCGGTTTCTTCTAGGCAAGCGCGCTAGATCGTAGATTATAACGTTGCTTAACATCAGGCAAGTTGTAGTCAAGCGTAAGCCTATCTCATGTAAAAAATTAAAATAAATGAAGGCTGTAAAAATTCTTCTACCTTATGCTACTACTGGTCTTAACAAGTGGTGGCTTTTTATGGAACCAGATGGCTCTGTGTGAAATAAAAGGGAATAGTACAAGTTTCATAGATATATATAATAGAACACCTCCGAGATACACTCATACACTAAACAACATAATAATAGTGAGAAATATACTATCTGTACAGTACATACAATAAAGCTGAAGAGGGTCAAAGTCTGAACATGAAGATATTTAAAACAAATATTTGGAGATACTTCCAATTGATAATAGAACACGTTTCAACAATTTCTAGAATTTTAGTCTGTTTATTTAAACGCTCATCACGCAAAAACGGCAGAACGGATCATCATAATTTTTGGTATGTAGATAGTATGAGATCCCGGAAGTGTCACGTGCTTATACTTTTTATCCCGAAATAACGCGAGTGTAGCCGCTAGTACTAATATCATACTAATTGTGGTCTATAATCGAGTTGAATCAGATACTAACATGTCTATATAGTTTACAACCTGTAGATCGACCTATAACTAAGTACATAATAAAGAAATTAACTATGTAAGGAAATCGAAGAATCTTAAATTGCACGCACTTTCAATCATTGTTGTCGATCTGAAACTTTCCATGGATGTGTAGTTTAAATGACAATACTATGATTTAGCACCGTCGGCCGGCGATGATCTAAAGAGAAACTAGAAATTAGGTTAGTCCCAATTCGGCATAATTACTCAAATGTCAATATTACGAGATGCGTAGATACGCAAATACGGAAGGACATGGGCCGTACATATATGTACATGTACAATTGTTTAGGCTCTAAGGGAAATCTGCGAAATTGTTCCAATAGGTACTTGTTCTATAAAACTTTACTAAGTATATCCTTTATATTTTTCAGCGGAATGCGGCAACCACATGTCGAGCAAGGACTCCGGCATCAGTCAGATGTCGGACGTGACGCTGCAGTCTCAGCGCGCCAACGGAGTGCTCAACGGACACCGCGCGTGAGTACCGCCTGCTACTATGTCACTGGAGGGGGCTATGGTCAGCAGTGGCTGCTACATTACACATGTCGAGCAAGGACTCCGGCATCAGTCAGATGTCGGACGTGACGCTGCAGTCTCAGCGCGCCAACGGATTGCTCAACGGACACCGCGCGTGAGTACTATGTCACTGGAGGGGGCTATGCTCAGCAGTGGCTGCTACATTACACATGTCGAGCAAGGACTCCGGCATCAGTCAGATGTCAGCAGTGGCTGATAATAATAGGCTGTTAATGATATGACTAATTGAATAGTAAAACTCAAAAACTAAGAAAGAATAAAGATTTATACATCAATGTGGGCTTATGTTACCAAACAATACGAAACTAAAACAAATCCATGTTTCATAGTTAGTATGAAAATTAGCGACTTCATACATACATAAAACCTTTCTCTTAAAATAATATCCTTTAAAAGAACTACATTATATCAAAATACGAAGAAAGATTAAAGATACAAAGGGAGTAGATTAACGCAAATACGGCTTAACGGATTTCATATGTAGGTAGGTAGTATAAGGTCTCAGAATTGTCGCGTCCACTTGTAACATATTTATACACTAGTGTAAGTACCAGAAAATAACATGAATACTTCTAGAGTACAATTACTTTATAAATACTTATTTTCTGTATAAAATTAACATGTATGTACACTATGTACATTTTTCTTATTACTTTATATATTATGTCCTCTAAACAGCTATAAAGCTGCAGTGGACTATCTAAAAATTCTTAAAATTTCATCTCACGATGTTTTCCTTGGTGTAGTTTCGTTCTAAAATTTCAAGTTTGTGTACCTGAAAGTTGTGCGTTAGCGCGATCTAACCTTGCTACTAGCGCCATCTATTGAGTTGTTTTAGTACTACAAAATATGATATGACCTTTTTATACCTCTAAAATGTATGGTGTAGCTTTTTTGTATGTTGATAATAAAATTAATTTTAAGTAATTACAAAAAAAAATAATTGGAAATTATCTAGGTATATGCCAATTTCATATTTACAGTTATATAAGCCTCCAACACTTATGCCCAATTTCACATGTGTATTGTGTTTGCTTAGATGAATGGAAGTATATATGTTATGTATGTTTATCTGTCCACAGATTTCATGGAATTCTTAAGTTGATATATGTATTTATATTATTTATATATTATTAAATTATCTTTGTATTAGGTACTTATTTCAAACCATTTCAATAATAAATGTATAGGTTTTCTGGTAGCTAACACATAACCTATAAAGGGTGACTTTAGAAGATAAATTTGCTAAATATTCTTTTTATTATCATCATCGTTGTCAGCCTGTTATCGCCCACTGCTGAGCATAGGCCTCTGTTCTAGTACGCCACTCGGCCCGCGTCCTGCGCAGATTGAATCCAGGAATTAAATTATATGATGAATTAATTTTAATGTTTTGTATATCTGAACCTTTAAAGGGCGGCTCTAGTAAATTGGTTGTTGCCGTTTTAATTAAGTAAATAAATAATAATAAATAAATAAAACATAAGTTTTGTTCTACTAATTTTGGAAATTTGCGAAATATTAATTAGATTATATAATGAATTTTAATTATAAAACATACGAGTCTTGTTAATTACTGAGATAATATTTTTTATTTGCGTTCTGAGAGCACGTAATATATTATGAATGTGCCGGTTTCGACCCACTGCTGGGTATAATAGGCCTCTCTCTTATAATTATTGTCAATAATTGCCAATATATCACATCCTTGCTTTATAGCATGCTTGATAGCATGCGATTACCAATGGCAAAGGTTGACGTGGTCAGTCCTTAGATGGGTGACCAAAGTGGCATTCCATTTGGGCGCTTCCGTGGGTCGGATGGCACGTTAAATTGTAGGTCCCGGCTGTTTGTCTAGTAGGTACGGCAGTCGTTAAGCCATGTCAGAGGCCCTTAGGGCGGCTTGATAAACTCTCGACACCTGAGTTGGCCACTATCATTCGATAAGAAGAAGAACAAAAAATTATCACCAGAGCCGGTTTCGTCCCACTGCTGGGTAGGTATAGGTCTCTCTCTTAGTATGGTGAATTTTTTTTTACAATCAATAATAATAATTTTAAATAATTTTTAATAGGAATATATATATATTTTTTTTGTATTTCAGTGAGGCACTGGGTCGAGCTGCGTCGGCGGATAGTTCAGAGGAAGCGAACAGTACTAAAGAGTCTTCGCCCATACCACACAACCGACTTGACTTTCCACATGCGTAAGTATATATTATATGGTGTTTTATTACTATTATTACTCTTATTTCCTCATGACTGAGGGTCGTGACTCCCCCGCAGAATTAATTCGTTAGGGGAGTTCTCTTGTACAGATACATCGTGGTGGGCGCCCAGGTCCTTCCACGGAAGACACATGTCCTCGGATATTGTGGTCCTCAAACATGTCGGTTTCCTCACGATGTTTTCCTACACCGCTAAGCGAGTGCAAATCCACACTTAACTTGAAAATACAAGTCATTGGTGTAGGGGCGGAATTGAACTAGGGTGCGTCTAGATAAAAACAGACTCTGGGACCGCTGAGCCACACTCGCTTAACTATTATTACTAAATGAAAACTTTTCAAAATCCTCTGTAACAGAGGCCTAATAGACGTCTTACTATCCTCGTTAATTTGGAAATTTAAAGTTTTATTTTTCTATGCGAATGAAATGCTTTATCACTATTAAAACTAAAATGGTTTATTTGATTTATTTCAGAGATTACAATTCGAGTCCGCTCGGCCGAGACAGAATGCGACCTTACGAGATGGATGAAAACGGATATATTATTACCAAATGTAAGTAATTAACATTCTTTTATTGCATAATTTCTTTCATTAAAAAAGTAGGCTTGTATGAGAGTGGCCAACTCTGATGTCAGAGTTTTCAAACCGCCCTAAGGGCATCTTGATAAACTCTCGACACCAGAGTTGGCCACTCTCATTAAAAGAAGCATATGTAAGTAATTTCTTCTTCTTATGGAATGAGAGTGGCCAACTCTGGTGTCGCCACCCTAAGGGCCTTTAATATGGCATTACCGCCAGGACCTATAATTTAACGTGTCATCAAACCCACAGAAGTGCCCCATAAAGGAATGCCACTTTTTGGTCACCCATCTGCGTACTGACCGCGTCGACCTTTGCTTAACATTGGTAATCGCATGCGTTTGCCTCCGCTAGCTGCTACGGACACTTCATTAATTAATTTATTTTAATTTCTTAGTAAAAATATCGAATTATCAAAAGCAATATAATGACTGCTCCGTTAGCTTAGTTGGTAGTGGCTCTGCCTTCTAATCTAGGGGTGCGGGTTCGATTCCCGCATGGCACAAGTAATTATGAATATTAAAATTTGTAATTACTTGTGTTAAGTCTGGTCGTTTCTATGTATAATAATTATGTATTTTCAAAAGAAAAAGTATATATGTATTATATCCGTTATCTAGTACCCACGATACAAGCGTAAGCTTAGTGTGGGGCTAGATGGCGTCGTGTGATATGTCCTGAAATATTTATTATTTTATTATTATAATTATTACTAACACAATTCAACCGGAGCGTATGTACGAGTGTGTGACGATGATGAAATTAGATGACATTAAATAAGATGATGATGTTCTATTGAGTCTTCTGAGTTACATACCTCGTAATTGATGTATAAACTATTTATCTATTCATTTACACTTGCAACTTATAATATTATTTTTATTTCTTTGGGAGTTTTTGATGATTTTTATTTTTAAGAATAATAAATAAATATTCCGGGGCATTCCCCACAGCGCCATCAAGGCCCACACTAAGAAAACGCTAAAGGTTGGTTGGGTGCTAGACAACTGATATAATACTTATATATTTTTCTTTTGTAAATACATACTTATCATAGGTACATAAAAGAGACCGCAGATATGATATATTTCGACGACTTATATTTTCCTTTTTTCCCCAGCCGGTCTCCGCGAGCCCGAGGTACTAGAAGCACTCTGCAAACTAGACGTGTCGAACGCACCGCCAGAACACTGGGAGCGACTGCTGGTGGCAACACACGAGATATTGAAGTACGGGGACTGTAGGAAACCAGCCGAGTGCTTCAAGTGAGTGTTTGCACCCTATACTAGCTCCATGATAAAAATCGTTATGATCCGTCGCTGCTACGTGACGTGATTGAGATACAAACTGACAAACCATGTAGTTCTCTAATATTTTGATACTGAAACATTTCGCTAAACCAATCTAAAATCTAGCCCCATATTATCTCCATTCCAAAAATCACGGTGATTCGTTGCTTCACACACGGTAAAATTATACAAACCTAGAAATTTTATCAATTTGGGGCACCATTAGGAGTCACATTCTATCGATTAAAATATTGACATAAAGCAGTTAGCCTAAACTTAATAAATTTATTTATTTAACGGACAAATTACACAGTAATTTATATTATATTATATTTGTATCTTATTATTGTTTCAGAAACATAGTTCGAGTTGCGTTAGCAGCGTTGTCGATGGATGAAAATAATGGTGATAAGGAGAACTCTGAGAATGCTTCCAATGCACAACAAACTTCAGGTAAATAGAAAGCAGGATCATAAAGTTTACTAAATCTATTATAGAAAATATACCAACCCCCGCCCGGCTTTTACAACGAAAATTTTCCATTTCCTCATGACTGAGGGTCGTGACTCCCCGCAGAATGAATTCGTTAGGAGAGTTCTCTTGTGCAGATACATCGTGGTGGGCGCCCAGCTCCTTCCACGGAAGACACATGTCTGAGGATATTGTGGTGCTCAAACAAAGATGTCGGTTTCCTCACGATGTTTTCCTTCACCGCTAAGCGAGTGCAAATCAACACTTAACTTGCAAATACAAGTCATTGGTGTAGGTCCGAATTCGAACCAGGGTGCGCCTGAAGGAAAAGCAGACACTGGAACCGCTGAACCACACTCGCTCTTTTAATACGAGTCTTACTTATTATTAGAAGCGTCCGTAGCACAGCTGGCGGAGGCAATCGAATGCGATCACCAATGTTAAGCAAAGGTCGACCCAGTCAGTACGCGGATGGGTGACC
Organism: Macaria liturata; assembly: GCA_964023185.1. Classification (NCBI taxonomy): domain Eukaryota; kingdom Metazoa; phylum Arthropoda; class Insecta; order Lepidoptera; family Geometridae; genus Macaria; species Macaria liturata. Next base: position 9,941,779 of record OZ026810.1, on the reverse strand, counting down.
GAAAAGTGGCATTCCATTTTGGGCGCTTTCGTGGGTCGTATGACACGTCAAATTGTTGGTCCCCGGCTGTTTGCTTTGTACGACAGTCGTTAAGCCATGTCAGAGGCTTGATAAACTATCGACACCAGAGTTGGCCACTCTCATTCGATAAGAAGAAGACTTATAGTGTGAAATTATATCTAAATGATAAGATTACTAATTTGTGACATTAATTTAATTTGTATGACTTCGACATTTCTTAAATTTTCTTCTTACAACCAATCATTAAATTTGAATTAATTTTATTTTTTATGCTATGTACAATTTGCACACCAGTAATGGTTGAGATGTATGACACTAATATTTGATTTTTTTATCACCTACCGTCATGCAATACAACTACATCTAGCAAATAAATGAATCTTTATATTATTCACAGGTAGTTGGGGGTCAGCCAACGAGCGCGCCGCCGCGGAGGCCGTCAAGGTGCTCATATGGCTGTGTCGGCGCGAGGAGACCCGCGCGCAGTGGCGGGACTACTTCGACCTGATCCTGCTCAAACTGATCCACGCGTACGAGAGCCTCAACAAGGAGGTGATGCGCGCCGTGGAGGGGGGCATGCCGCACATTGCGCACGCGCTGCCCGCCGCACAGGTCAGTGAGGTGCAGGAGTAGTGTGGTGGGGTACAGTAGTAGTACAGTGGAGGGGGGCATGCCGCACATTGCGCACGCGCTGATCAGTACAGTACAGTAGTAGTGTGGTGGGCTACAGTAGTAGTGTTGTGGGCTACAGTAGTAGTGTTGTGGGCTACAGTAGTAGTGTGGTGGGATACAGTAGTAGTGTAGTGGGCTACAGTAGTAGTGTGGTGGGATACAGTAGTAGTGTGGTGGGATACAGTAGTAGTGTGGTGGGCTACAGTAGTCATGTGATGAGCTACAGTAGAATTGTAGTCGATATTTTGCATGTGTCTTATTATTTTATTTTGTTTCCTGTTGCAAATAATTATTCTCCGTATTAGTATGAGTAGGCTATAATGATATTACTAATACTATGATTTTACTCCAGTAAGATTACTACTAATTGTTTTCCTTTCAACCATGTTCCCAATTTTTGAGATCAACTCCCTAATTACCTATTGTGAATGAAATCTTCTTCAGTGAACTACAATAGTTCTAAAACAACCCATATTTGACTTAACTTAATTAAAGGTAGAGAAAAAAACATTAACATGTCTTATTTTCCACAGGTGCTAGCCTTACTCCGACCTGTGATCCGCACCCGAGGCTACCCCACCTCGCTGTGCGCTCTCAAACTAGCCGGGGAGGTAGCCAAGGCACGTCCCGAAGAACTCACCGACGACATAGTGCCGCAACTCATGGAGGGCGTCGGACAGGTGATTATATCTATATTAATAGGTCTTTTGTGACGAAAAGGTTATAATGGTAAACGAAAACGTAAACCATTCAAAAATTCTAAATTGATTTATTACATTGTTAGAAATGTAACTTTATAAATAGAAACACCTTAAAGTTAACTTTAACTATAATAAATTGATGCTTTGCCCAATTTCGAAAAAAAAAACCCGTTTCATCTCACACACAGTGTGATTTTTTTTATATTTACTTTATAAGCTACTTTCCTTATTAATAGAATAGAATAGAATAGAAAATCATTTATTAAGACAGTCTTCAAACATACACACACACATATATATACAATAAATAAATAAATAAGTCTGCCTCAACACAGCCCCAACTCAGCATAATGCTGATTACTGGAAGTAATCAGCGCTGGTCTTCCGTTGGGGCTGGCTGTGACGTCACGTACGAGACAATGATTAAGTTTTAAAAAAGGAAACGATACAGCAAAAATAAAAAATACAAAATAGATAGATAGGTACAAGAAACATAAACCTTAAATATAGCAGATACTTATACACGAAATTTACACACTAACACTTATTAGAATGAACTTAGCTAATCTATGATTACAATTAGGTACATTACTACAATCAAAGTCAGTTAAAAACACACAACAAAACATAATACAACAGAAGAAATAACAATATCACTATAAAAATTACAAAGTACATATATAAGTATACATATCTATATTGCGCTGGTGTCATTTACGAGCAGGGCTTCCTGTTTTTGATGCTCAAAAATGTGGATCTTAAGTTTGGTTCTGAAATTGTGCAAAGAACGCAGGTTCCTTATTAAACCTGTATTCAGTTGGTTTTTCATTCATTTTTTCTGTTTAGATATAGGTTTTATTTTTAAGTATTATTCATTTGTACGTTACCGACCAATCTGATCTCTTTCACCGCTTTCTTACTAAGGTTGCCTGGAAGAGATCACTCGAGGTGATAAGGCCGCCCCCTTGTACATTTATTTATTGTTTAAGTCCTTTTGATATTATTATTTTATTTTGGTGTCCAATAAAGATATATTGTATTTATCTTCCAGCTGGCCGACCACCAGAACTCGGCGGTGCGCAAGGCGGCAGTGTTCTGTATGGTTGCATTCACACTGGCGCTGGGCGAGGAGCGGATGAAGCCGCACCTCAAACACCTGTCTGTTAGCAAGTTTCGACTACTACAGGTATGTTAATAATCTGAGTATCTTCTATTTTGTTCCAACAGTCAAATTTTTATCTTCAAAGCGAGTGTGAATCGGTCCTTACTGGGTAAGCGCGTTCCATCCTAGATCGTAATGATTTCTTACCATCAGGCGAATTACGGTCAAGTGCAAACCGATTCCATGTAAAAAAAAACCGTCTTTTTTGAAAGCCGTTTCTATGTCAGTTAAGATGATATCTCCGTCTTCCACCATTATATCGTTTTTGTAGATATCTCTTCGACAAGCGATACGCTGGTCAAATGCCGGACTGTACGTCCGGTTTAGTTAAAATGATTTAGCAATAGTAATATTTCAAGATTTAGATAAACTAAAACAACAACTGTGTCCTCCAAATTTATCCATTTTTTCTTATCGAATGAGAGTGGCCAACTCTGGTGTCGAGAGTTTTCAAACCGCCCTGAGGGCCTCTGACATCTAATTAGTCCATGCGCTCGCAATTCAGCTAGCGAAGGTATTTTTTATGGGACCTCTAAAGTGGTATTTTATTTGGGCGTCTCCGTGCGCCAGATGATCGAATTGTAAGTCCCGGCTGTTTGTCATAGTACGGCAGTCGTTAAGCCATGTGAGAAGCTCTTAGGGCGGTTCGAAAACTTTCGACTTTTCGAGTAGACTCTCAAAAGAGCTTACTTATTATTGTAATCAAACTTATAACACCCATCTTTGTGTGCAGGTGTACATAGACAAGCAGCGCGAGGAGGCGCGCGGAGGCGGCGGGGGCTCCCCGGCCGGCTCGTAGCGTCGCCGCCGCCGCGCGCGCACCACCACGCGCGCCACGCAGACCTAACACTAGCGAGGTAACTATATATATATATATCTCTATACAATCAATTTCAATTTTAAAATATCTATATCGTCATGCGTTGGACATAACTCAGAAAACGCCTGGACCTTTTGTCCAATTCTTTTTTTTTTAATATTCGTTGAAGTTCAAGGATGGTTTTTACGGCGAGAAAAATTCGAAAAAATGCCGAGAAATCCCTAAAAACCGCCCTTTTCTTTTTCATATACAAACGTTTTCTAACTAACTAAAGAGTAAAAGAGTCAACAGACAGGACGAAGTCTGTCGGGTCCGCTAGTTTCAAATAAAATTTACAAGGTATCTAAACTAGTGTACATATGTATTCCTAGTGAAGTACAGCTTAAAATTAAATATTTTACGAGCTTACACAATCTCTTTATTAAAATTTATAGCACTAAATTTTATAGGCTTCTACAGAAAAAATGTGAGCAACCTGATAGAAAAAGACTATCAACAAATATTATCCACGGTAACATGGTCATATTGTTTGTACTTTGACGATAATGTGCGAGGGACGTTTTTTTATTTAATTAATATATTACTACATTAGATCTTTAAAACTACACAACGGATTTTGATGTAGTTTTTTTTTAAATAGTGATTCAAGAGAAAGGAATATATTTTCTATACTTAATATGTTAAAGCTGAAGAGTTTGTTTGTATGTATGAACGCGCTAATCTCAGGAACTACTGGTGCGAATTGAAAAAATCTTTTTGTGTTGAATAGACCATTTATCGAGGAAGGCTTTGGGCTATATAACATCACGCTGCAACTCATAGGAGCGAAGAAACAATAGAAAATGTGGAAAAAACGGGGGAAATTATTCATCTTTGAGGGCTACCGTTGCGTGCGCTGCGAAAACGGTTCAAGATATCAAAAAAAAAGAATATGAAAGAATTATTCCTCTTTAAATGATCTAACACAATGTCCGCAACAGTATATGTCTCACTCACTAGAACCATTTTATGGTAATAACTATTCCACGCGGACGAAGTCGCGCGCACCAGCTAGTGTAATATAAGCCGCGGGCAAAACCTAGTTTTATATAATATTATATGTTTTGTTTCAGGTAACTTACCTGCGTAGCACAGTGCCCTAGCCGATAAGGCCGTTGAAGAATACTAACGATTAATTTAACCGATTACAATAAAATAGTTAATGTTTGCTTCCAATGGACGATATGAGTTTTTTTATGTATGTTTGTTTGTTTTGTACTGCATATCGTGACAAGTTGCGATGGTTTTGACATTTAAAAAATATAATGATGCATTTTTTGTGTTTGCTGTATACAAAGTTAACATTTATTGTGACATCCTACCATTTCATTTTTGTTTTATTTTAACTCGAATCTTCTTTTATTTTTATGTAATATACTATACATATGTACGTAAAACAATACTTTTTGTTTTCTATTTATCCCTCCTTTTTCATTCTAAAACATTAATTTTCTGTTTCAGAAACCATAACCATTAAAGAACTAACGCCAATATCAAAATGTCAAAACAAATTATGAAAATGTCAAAAATATTAACGCGAAAAATGTCAAAAACATTGCAGCTCGATAGATCAAAGTTTACATGTGCGTAAACTTGTTTTCGTTTTGTATAAATGTATGTTTTTTTATCGTGTAAGTAAGAAAACAGTGAAATTAGGATTGGCATCGCGTGCGGCGGCAAATATAGGATAGGTAGGAGCTTAGGACGACGGAGGAAGGTTGAAGTTTCAATGAAATTGTGACAAAAATATGACAGCCATTTTTAAACGACTTCAAAAAAGGAAGTTATCAAGTCTTCTAAAAGTTTTTTTTCTCTTTTTTTATGGGCATGTGAGCCGATTTCAATATTTGTTTAAATAATTATTATTATTCTAGTAAACACTGTACAGTAAGTAGACTGTGGTTATGGTAAAAAAAATATAGTAAAAATTTATCACCAAAAAATCCGAATGAATCCGTGGGCAACCAATATATGCATACATAGCGCCATCTAGTCTTAAACATAGCAACGTTTCACTATGGGTGCTAGGTAACCGTTTTCTTAAGTGATAAGAATACTGTGCTGTTTTTTTTTTTACACCAGATCGTTTTTTTTTTAAGCAAGAAGTGTCGATTAAAATATAAAAAGAAAATATATTGTAGTACTGGTTTGCTGGATAAGTTATGTAAAACATTTCAAGTATATATATGTTCTCATAATTGTTCATTGAAATTTCAACCTTATACACCGGAAGTTAAGATCGGAACTCGTACGGCGTATAAATACGACTGTATGTATGTACAGAATAAGGATTTTTGTATATGTATGGCTTGGTATGATGGGTAGGACTGGGTTTTTTGGGGCAGTGTTTGTGTGTGTGTTTTTTATAATTACAAAAGCAAAAAATATATAAGAGACAGGCCATATAGTAGACTGCAACGTTGCTTAACATCATTCGAATTGTAGTCAAACGCGAAGATAAAAATAAATTGTGCAAAAAAATAACAAAATGGCGTCTTCGTAGGTATTTATAATTAATTTTACTGTCACTGCTAATACACTGCCGGTCAAAAGTTTGAGACCACAATGAAAAAGTATGAAAAAAATGATATGTAGACTGGACGAGCGTTTTGCTTGCCATTAAACTATTGACAAGTTTTTTGTACGATAAATTCATTTAAAAAAAATATGAAAATTATGTTACTGTAGATGAAAAATACAACAAACACTGTCTCGAAAAATCGCAGAAAAAATCTTCGCGAAACAAATAGTTTTAAACTCCGCTTGAAACTTTTAACTTTTTAAAAACTGGATCATAGGGTAAGTGAGAGACAAGGATAGGTGTAGATGAAAGAAAGATAGCGCTTGATTTATTGTCTAATATTCATTAATCATTAATATAGAACACATTACTAAAAAAAAATACTAAACAAAATTCCCGACGTTGGGAATTTTCTGGATAAAAGTTCCCGATAAAAAAATAAAAATGTATGATCATGGAAATTTGTATTTATTTACTATAAAAAGTATGGAAAGAACATTCCTTGTGTTTTCACATAAATTGGAGTGAGAGCAGGTCGTTGCTTTGATAGTAAGCGCCTGATTCTAATGTACAAAGACTGCATGATTCTGGTTCATTAGAAAAAAACAGTTATTTTAAATTATGAGATGATACAACAATGTTTACCTACCATAACGAATAACATTAAAAAACAAATGATTATAAAAAACCGAGTTAAAAAATATCGCCTACTATACATATCCTAGGTTTGCTCTACCTTCGATCACAGCGGTGTTAGGCAAAATTTAATTGTAATTGTAAAAAGTAGTCGAATTTTTTTACAATTACAATTGATCAATTGGAATTAAATTTTGCTTAACACTGGATCACAGTTCCGCTTCTGACGACAGCCTCAAATGACTGGCTGTCCAATTAAAAAAATTAAGTCTTTTTGTAATGAACCAGAATCAAACTCAGATATAAAAAGTCTGAGTTCATAATTTGGTCTCGAATTGTGTTGTTTCTAATATCATGTGGAATTGTATAGCTTTTGCGCACGGCTTCACGCGGCGGGCATAAAATGGACACATATAGCTTTCAATGTCAGGATATAATGAATATTTGATTTACAAAAGCAGATTTAGATAATTTTATCAGAATTCTTTCTGTACCTATTCGTAAAAAAATATTTTTAATCGAGATTACTTAGTATTCTAAAATCTAGTCTAAATAAAAAGTGAAATGTTCGGTAAAATTATCTAAATTTAACAGATAATGATTATTATAAGAATCCTCTAAAAATCAGCTTAAATATCACCCTAAAACTGTGTGCTTAGCATAGCTACAATGCACTTTACAATGTGTTTTGTTGCTACAGATTGGCAAAAACTAAAGACACAACAATTATTAACAACGGGAAACTATAACAAGCCAAGCCCTTCTCATTGGATTATTAATATTCGGTGTTTTTATCTATGTCCATTTCACGAGAACTCTATAAAAATCCATGTACGTTCATATGAGAGTGGCTAAAAGAGTGGAAGAAATCAATAATCTAATTTGACTTTGGGAACATTCCCAAAGCCATTTCCCGATGTATATTTTTTATTACAATGTTGCAATGTGGCCATGCTAAGCGCGCCGGGCGTTAATCGTGCCTTCATGCCAAATACGTGGGATTATTGACTTGTGGGTTTGTGGTTTAATACTCGAGTAGGCAATGGTTTGATGGGACTGGCTTGTTTCTTTCTGACAAAATTGCATTTTTTTTTTATTGATTGGACTTACGCTTGACTATAACTTGGCTCAAATATATTTTTTTCAAATATTTCCCAATTTTGAAATGAATATTAATTTGCTTAAGAATGTAGGTTACAAAGATGGTACATGTTTATATAATTTGATGACGTTCCGTACAATCGACCAATAGCGGGCGTGCAAATATTATCCCACCAAAAACATTCTGTAAAAAATTTGCCAAGTCTCGATAGAGCTGCTTGTTTATCTCTAAAAAGTAATGAAATCTCTAGAATTAGTTAAGCCAAGTCTAAGGTTCCTTACTGCGATTTATTTATTATTATAGTTAATTTTACAGTGTTTGCTTCGCGCTCGACTTGGCGGGGGCACTACCGTGCCCCCAGATATTTTTATATATTCTTGGCTGTCAGTGGCTTGGACATAATTAAATGCGGGAATGGGAAATATTTCCCAATTTTGTAACTTCAAAAAATTGCCGGTAGAGGCGCTCGTGTAGCGTAAAGGTTTTAAATTGTAAAATGCTGTAGCAATCATTGAATAGATATCTTCAAATCGAAGGTAAATCGGTTATTAGCTAAGACCATTTTCTAATTCTACTGAACTTTGATTTCTTTGGATTTTTCAGTAAAAACTATATCTAACCATTCTTCAAATTAAATTACAAGTATCGTTTACCATCAGGCAACTTATGGGCAAGCGTAAACCCATTTAGAACAAATAAAAAATGCTTTTGTCAGAACAAACCACTTCTAATAAATAATGTTGTGTTTGTAACGTAGCTAAGGTTATAAGTACATTACATTACAAAAAATGTAGTTTGTTCGTTTTTTACGCTGTATGAATAAAGTTGATAACGGTTAGGCGTTTTGTAATATGGGCGAATTGCAGAAAAAAAAACGTCTTTCATTTAGGAATATTTATAATTTTACCGACTTTTAAAAACGGAGAAGGTCCCCAATTTGAGTCTTTTTTTAATTATCTTTTCTCGTATTGTTCCACATATTCATTCTATCGTCAACATAAAAAAAAACACAAAGGCACTCAAATATTATGCAAAATTTAGTGACTATTAAAAAATTACTTGTCGTTTTTTTTACTGTCATTTTTTATCTGTAATTCGCTGTATACAAACATTTGTAAAGAGGTAGGTAGTTCGAAACTATAAATCACTGTTTTTCTATTGGTCGTGTCTTATAAAACCAAAAGTTGGGTTCTAAACCGTCGTTGATGAATTTCATCAATTTGTTTTTGACAGTATTCAAATAATAATCAAAACTCGTTTTAAAATACACGCTAAAATAATGCAAAGAAAAAGCAAATTGATAAAATTCATCAAGTTATTTATAAATTATGTATTTGTTTATATGAATTTTGTTAAAATAACTGTTAAATAAATACATATTAGGATATTATAGTGTGTTCCCGTTGTTTTTTATATACAATTGACAGATTTATATACAAATACAAAATACATATAGGTACATAAGAGTCATTTAGACCGGCTATATTAATAGTTGTAACTTATAAGGCCTTATCTTTGCAAAGTTAAGTAAAAAACATCACAGAAATCTGTCAGTTGTAACAAAAAAGACGCAGACTATTTTGCGGAAATCTTAACTTTAATAAAATAGTTCGTTCTGAAAAATTAACAATAAAAAAACTAATTACAAATTATGGATATATTTTCACAGACGTAGTGCGTATGGGGAAACTAACAATTTAATTGGGGTTTTGTGAAATTTTAGAAATTTGTTGTTTTGAATGATGTACCTAATAAAAAATTAAGGTGACAAAAAATATAGATCGAAATCAGTACACGATACATCTCTATTTATAATATAAAAAAAAAAAAAAAAAAATTTTTTTTTTATTTATAATATAAATCTGTCTAACCTAACTTAACACCTCTTTCTAGTATCGATTGAAGTAATCTTTAAAAAACAATCTCGTGAATTTCACAAAATCAACAAAATATGACACTTGAAAAAAAAACACTCATTGCCATTTTTTTTCTTTACTTATTTTTCTTTTTTTAACGCTTTAACATTTTATTTAGCCTCTATACCGTTGTATCGTTTCTTTATACTTTGATGTTAGCATTAATCGGGAGTTTGATGTCTTTAGCGAATAAGTGAGAAGTAAAACACACTCATAAAATCATTCAGAAGACTTGATGACTTCCTTTTTTTGAAGTCGGTTATAAATCAACGTTATTCAGTGTGGTAATGCTTCCAGCATTCAAGACCGCCTTACTTTGGTAGTATACATGAGTGAAAGACAAATTAAATTATTTTTTTGTGTGAATTTTACCATATAGATTGACCCTTTTCTACATCCTTGTCCAAAATCAGGATAACACTTTGCGCAATAGCGATGTGAAAGTCAAACCTTGGTTTTTCCATGACGAACTTTATCAACATTGGTTTATCCCAGTGATATTGGACGAGGTAGTGACAAACTTACACAAACTAACTGACAAATTTCGCTCCATTTATGATATACCTTACCTTATTTACAATGCACATTGTGCGGCCTTATAGCATCATGTGATTTCTTCCAGGAAATCGTTTCTTGTATGAAATTCTATTTCTCACTTATTCGTTTCTGATTGGACGCGCTTAGTTATTATATGTGAGTTTCAATGTTCATTCTAAGAATCTCATGATTTTATTTGTATATTTTAATGTTGTAATTTAAACAATACATGTAGCGTACATTTTATGTATATTTTATGATACAAATGAACCAGTGGGCACCTTATGATTATTTTTTGTAAATTAATGTGTTTTTTTATTTTATTTTGTGTATAAATTGTCGTATGTTATTACTGGATTATAGTAAAAAAGGAAAATGAACCAAATCAGTAAACAATCAAATACTTACAAACATGTGTAAGTACCATCTTTGACGACAGTTTCTGTTGGTTTTTTTTTATAAAAAAATTAAACATAAATAATGTTAAACTTTTTATTGGAAAATGAGCGAAAATAATCACGACCGGCAGGATTCGAACCTGCGTAAAACAACCATAGTGCAGGTTTAGCACTTAATAAAAATTAACTCATAATTAAAACGCGAAAGGCCCATTTCTCGTCATATCAGGTGTCCATAGTACATCGATATGAGTGCTTGTTAGACATATTCTGACAGCACAAGTGGCGCCATCAGCCGCTCAGTCTGAAGTGTATGGAAATGAGTGTGGATTTTCGCGCCTGGCAGTTAGTAGACCGTAGCCTAGTGGTTAAGGCGTTCGGGACGGTAATCCGAAATACGCAGGTTCGAATCCTGCCGGTCGTGATTATTTTCGCTCATTTTCCAATAAAAAGTTTAATTTAAAACAACCATAGTGCAGGTTTAGCACTTAATAAAAATTAACTCATAATAAATAATGTTTCTCTATTTTGGATTAAAAAAAATCTTTCTCACATAATACAGTATTAACATAGATATTATAATAATAATTCGTTCAATTTGTGTTCCTAACCCTTTTTTTGTTGTAATAGCATATAATTTGTAGCGTTAAAAATAAATATATAATTTTAACAATGAAACTTGCATATAAAATTGTGAGTTATTTGTTGTTTCGTCAACAAATATATTTTTCATATAAATATATGTTAGTATTTTTTTCTGTATACCAAAGTGTATGAACATAAATAAACATTTATGAGTACATAAAAACTATTACATAATTGCTTTTAAATATTTACTAATTTACTTAATTTTATGTATGAAATATTTTATTTTTTCTGTATAGTGCTAAGTTTTTTTTTCTGTTTTCTTTTATATGTGACGAAACAACAAATAAAAATAGTTCAAAATTCAAATTAGCATACAATATATTTGTTTAAAAGTATAAAAGACAGCTCATTTCTTCATAATTTGAGTCTATAAATGGTAGTTGCTCTTGTAACAATAAATTAGTTGATAACTATTAAGCAAATAACTTGCTCATCTTAAATTTGCCTTTTATGTGACAGAAATACTGTTCGTAATAAACATGGATTTGTAAAGTCGATTCAAATGCCTCTGGGGTGGTTTAAAAACTCTAAAACAGAATTAAACACTTTCACATCTTTATTAGAAGTTACAAAAGTTAAAGTTAGATAATAAATGGACTCAAATTATATAAAAAAAATAAACAATATATTGTATGATAATTGTATATTGAACTTTGTATGTATGTGTTATAAAATTGCATTTATATGAAATAACGCTTGTATGTGTGGGCGCCGCTGTGTCAAATACCCGTATGCAAATTGTATTTAAATTAATAATATTATTAATGTACTATAGTTATGAATAAAAATGATTTTTAAGCCTCATCTTCTTCTTTGGTTTTCATTGAGTGTCCCTGTGGTATATGCCTAGATATAGTAATAAGTATTTTAAGGTATCGCAATACTATTTAGGCTTTTTGAAAAAATAATGAGAAACTTTATAAAAGTAATAAACACATACATATAACAGTTAGTACATACCAAATCAAAACCAATACATACGAGTACATAGAGATCTTCGAAGCGAGAGTGAACCAGTTCTTATTGGGTAAGTATGCTTCATCTTAGGCCATAGATATTGCTAACTATAATAAAAACTATGGGAGTATAAACCTGTTTTAGTTAAAAAAAAAGATTCACATTCTATTCTATTTTGCGTATTAGGTTAATAATGTTTTTCATTGCCTATTATTGTAACTATGTTTACTATATTGTAATTTTTGTAACTTTAATAGTCAGACAGTCTGCGGCTTCCAGCCGATTGAATTTTGCATTACAAACAAATGCATACATATAAATAATTAAAAACATACTTTAAAATTAAATACACCGATATCCAAAAAGATTAATATTACAAACTTGTATGAAAATATAGTATGGGGCTAGATGGCGCTATGTGATTTGTCCTGAAATATTTAACTAGTGGGTGCTCGCGACTTCGCTCGCATTAAGAAGTTAATATTGCATCCCCTATTTTACCCCTTTAGAAGTGGCATTTCCAAAAATTCTTTCTTAGCGGATGCCTACGTCATAATTAACATCTACATTCATTCCAAATTTCAGCCAAATCCGTCCAGTGGTTTGGGCTGTGCGTTAATAGATCATTATATCAGTCAGTCACCTTTGAGTTTTATATATTTAGATTGTGTAAAAATAGTAGTACCTACGTACTTGAATAATACTTTTAAAAGTAATTATAGATTGACTTGTAATACTTATTATTTGAAATAAATTACACTTGAACTTAAAATACCTGGACACTAAAATAAAACTTCCAACTTAGCGAGATTTTTCAGAAAAAGTCGATTACTACAAAATGCCGGATGTACCACAAAAGTAGGCATTCGTTTACTAACATTACTGGTTGTTGTGGATCAGATAGCAAGTACTGTTCGCAACATAGGCAATAAATTAAACACAGGTACGTCTTAGTAGTTACAGTAAAATAGGTGTCTCACAAATATTTAGGTACGATTTGATCAGATAGTTTTATTTAAATTAATTAATATAAATGTCATGTGAAGTAAATGTGGAGGCCATTTGGCGGCTTCGTGACAAAAAAACAACATACCTAATTTCATACAATGTTTTTTGACATCATGTCGTCTCTATTCTTAATTTATATATTCAAGCATTTTATAGATGTCGTTGTACTAATTATCACTACACATCAAATTAGGTACTTTGTTGCATACATTTTGTGCATGCAGTGTTCTTAAAATGTTTGAGTCACAACAGTAAGCTTCTGTAAATCGTAGAACATCACGTTTTAGCTTTTGGCTAGATTGTTTAATATGAAACTGGAATATTTTAATTGAATATTACCATATGGTTACAGAAAAATCAAGATTTGGATGGACCAAATGGTCGTGCTCGATAGTATATAATTGTAGGTACTGATAAAAAAGGGTCCCAAATTCGACTGCAAAGAAATTAAGCTGTATTGTTCTGCTAACTGTCCTGTTCACAAGCCGCGTTTTTCTCAAAACATGTCTCAGTTGATCTGCTCTCTTCCTAACGCCAAGACATGGCTTCTTCCAATCTCCAGGCTTTTCTGAAGCCCTGGTAGATACCTTATAGTCATAGAATCGTACCAAATAATAAACAAAACTGTTCTTTTATAGATGTTAATATCGAATTCTAAGTATTCATGAGATCCAGATACCTTAGTTGAAGTTGAAAATATATTTCGAGGCATTTTTGATTTTGAAATTCAAATCTAGTGATTTACGAATTTAATACAGGTTTCAATAACTAAGCTGATAATTTAGTAAAAAAACGTCAGTTTAGACCCTAGTGGTCAAATAATCATGAAAGTGCTGCTAGTGAGTTTATGTCTAGCTGTGGTCAAGTGCAACCCAGTGACTGAGAGTTACAAGGATCAATGTAAGTATAATATTTGTTATTATACAAGCTACATCGATACTCCTTACTTCACTTGCGTTTTTCAGTATATAAAACTGCACATAGTTACTAGCGAGCAACGAGTTGATGAGCAAATACATTGAGTAGGTATATTAGACTTATGAAATTAGAAGTTACCTAGTTTTGATTTGTAACATTATTTTCTTATAATGTAACTGTACCAACTAAAGATTAAGTAACTACCAGTAGTATTACTGTGTGCGGGATCTATGGGGCCCGCACTGTAAAACTAGAGTCGTTTCATCGATATGTGAATTTTTGTGTTCTTTATGCTACTGATGATTTAAGTGAAGCAATTTAAACCAAGACAGGGATTAACCAGGTCCGACATTTTTTTTTTACAAACTGTAAAACAAACAAACAAAATGCGTAGCATACGCATTTTTAAACCATCTTCATAATAAGGAGAAAGATATCGTTGCGCCTGAAACTTGTTTTTGTTTTTATATAAAAGGTGAAAGACTTACCTAATGTCCCAAAGTGTAAAGGTACCTCATGATTTTTCCCATGTATTCCCAGACTGCACGGACCCTCGCACGAGCCACCGCCACGCTGCCTACACGGAGTGGGCTGACGCGTACTCCTGCACCAGACACCGCTGTCAGCCTGGCGGGAGGAACCTGGCAATATATACAGTCGGGTATGTTGTAAACGCGTGTGGCTCGACGGTTTAAACGTCAGTTTTAAGACTTGACGCACCGTGGTTTGAATCCAACCCTACAGCAATGACTTGTTTTTTTGAATTACCTACCTGTAGTTGGTTTTGCACTCGCTTAGCGATAAAGTAAATCATGGTGAGGATAGAAAACAAAAACGACGAACCATCCTTCTTAAGCGAACACCGTGGCCTTTGCCTTGGGCCACAGTGTTCGCTTGAGCGGGTATCGTTACAGGTAATCTAGTGGTGTAATAAATGGATGGAGTTTACCTATTATTCACAGATGCAAGCGCGTAGAAGCTCCCGAGTCCGCAATAGAATGTGAAGAAGTCGTTGAAGATACCAACATGCAGTTTCCATTCTGCTGCACCAGACTCAGGTAACATGAATTTTAATTCATACAATTGTTGAAAATAGTTATAAGTTATGTTTACTTTCACGCTAGTTTAAAATGTGAAAGTCCAAGCATAAGTTGATCTTAAGAAGATGTAGGTACCTATAATTTTCTATGGACCTGATCGATTCTATAGTATTCCTGGTCAGGCCCTCGTGCTTCGTAGGATAAGCCGTTGTTGGTCCACAACATGGTAGTAGCCTCTGCTATCGCCTGGCTTGCTGCCAACCCTGATTATGTAAAATCTTTCAGAAACAAGCCTTGAATTGAACCACTCCTGTAATTTACTAAGCCCTTATAAAGAAATCACAGCATTTTATTTCTTTGTATCTTACAGTTATATCGATTGTAAAACGAATAACTATTTTGTCTTAATCTCTGTGTCCTAGATGCCTAGTGGTGGTCCGCGGCGAGGTGTGGACGCGCGTGCTGGGCCAGCCGTGGGAGACGCTGCCAGCCGCGCCCTGGAGCCACATGTACAAGATGAAGAAACCACCGCCAGGAGACGTCAGCTTTGGGATCAAGTAGGTGGAGAAAAAGGAAACTGCAGAGTTTCACAAATCCGAAAAGTTTTCTTGAACATCTTCGAATTGAACAAAGAAGTCCCAAGAGCTTTAATGAAGTGTTAACCAAAGATCTGAATCACCAATAAAATTAACTCAGTTAACTTAATCTAACCAAAGACCTGAATCACCAATTATCAAAGTAGGTACCAAAGGCTTCTCTGGTATTTCGTTGTCGTGTGAAACTTTCCGAATTGGTGCACACCACTAGTATACTGCTTTCGCATAATTGGCATTGGCTGTACCACAGTTCAAGAAATAATGTAGACACTTGCAAAAACCCTGCTCGCTTTTTTTTCAACCAGTAAAAGTAACAAAAAACCAGGGAAAACGGGTATGGGATTAATATTAAATCAACAAATAGACAAGTAACTAGTAGTGACTCATGCAAAATTGGCTTCCACTTAAAGATCTTTAGTGTTTCTTCTTCTGTTTATTTGATTGGAAAGTTAACAGATCGTCATTGTATTTATTTGAAAGTCATGTAAAAACCTCGTTTTCTTTTCACCCAGGACCCCAGAACAGGGCCCAGTCTACGAACTAACAGAATCAGACAGCGATGGACCGCGAGAGAAAGTCCAAGTACTCCGAGCGTCCAAGGCGACTACCGATGGTCCCGGATGCAATGACGCAGTGCAGCGCGCCGCAGCACCACCACCACCTCCTCCTGACATCGTAGTATGTACACATTACTGAGGGTCGTTATTACCCCGCACAATCCTGCTCCTGCGCCTAGGAAGGCGGATAAAAATAAGAGAATTCTTACTGCTACTTCTAATCCCGAATTTGAGATACGAAAGATAAGAAACTAGAAAATATTTAGAAGAATACAGAGTATAAAAAAAGTGAAAACATCCAGATAATTTAAATCATTTTTTAAGAATTTTTTTAGTTTTAACTTACGTTTTCTTACTACAAATATTTTTTTCTTCTTCCACAGATCGCTTTATCGACTAACACAGATCCGAAAGCACCACCTGTTGAAAAAATAAACACCAGGTTAACTACATAAGTATATATTTTTAACAAGCAGGAAAAACTTAACACTGTATTTTTAACTGCCCAGCATACTGGCCGCATTACCACGCTGGATGGCAATGCTGATGCGTAAATTAATGCTTATAATGCGAGGTGTCAGATGTTATTTTTAAATGACGGTAGCGCCGCGTAAATTTTCGAATGTATTAATTTTTATTTCAAGTTACAGACACAAGCGCATCCACGGCGATCAATCGATGCGAGCTCGCGACTCTTTCTTCGACGATGAAAAGGAACATTTAGAGAACGATGCTGGAGAAAATGAGAATCATTCTGAAGCTACTGAGAAGGTAAGTACTAGCTGGGCATATAACTCTCTCATTGAGTTGCAGGCAAAAAAAACGTTGAAAGATAATTCTGAAATATGACGATCCAACAGTTTTTAGATTTTTGTCTGTTTCCTAATCAGTTTTAATTCAGATCTGATCATCATGATTTTTGGAATGGAGGTCGTAGGATGTCCTAAGAGTGACATAAGTTGTTTTTTTTTAAACAACGTTAGCGAAGGTTCTGGCTTTCTCTAGTTAACGTACATTTTATTCGTCGTTACTCGTATCTCTACAACGTTAGTTCGAGCAACTCAGTGTATCATCCCTATCGGAAGACCAGCGCTGGTTGCTTCCACACAACCAGCATTATGCTGAGTTGGGGCTGTGTTGTGGCAGATTTTATGTTTTTTTTTGTTATGTACTTGTGTCTTTTTCTGTTAAATCTTCAATCATTTCAGTTTTTATGCTAGGTACAAGTACATACTCGTACTAGTAGTAATGTAAATGTATGCTTTCAGCCACAAATTGAGCCGGGATCTGATGAAAGATTCTACGGAAATGGATATGCAGTGACACAAAAAGTAAGTTACAGAAATGTTTTAACTTTTCTGATGCATTTATTAATGGAAGTTAATGAGAAATGCGACTCAAACAGAAGCAGGAATAGTGTTCTTATTTATTATTTAATAAAGTACAAAATTGGCTACAAAGAAATTTTGTTATAATAATTGCAGGCTTCCTACCACCAGCCGTGGACTGACATTCCTCAGAACCAGTGGAATGAAAACGATCCTGGGGCTGATACTGATAGTATTAGGGTAAGATAACTGTAGTTTACCTACTTGTAAGTAAGTAGTTTTATTTTCCTTCCATGTTAATCTCAAGTTCAAAAAAACAATATCCGAGTGTCTTTCACAGACTGAAACTGTGAAAGTGTGTAAACCGTGTGCTATATATGATAAGTAGTTGGCAATAGGTTTAGACTTAGATAATATAATAATGCCTATAATTAACACGGATCTAAAAATATGTTTAAAGCGGATGAACACTATGGAATTAATAAATTGTTATCTGAAGCCAGTGAGGAGGAGTCGCATTTGAACAACACGAGAAATCTTTGAAATCAAATTGATCAATTATGGAATCCTGCTAAATAAGCTTTGAAAGACATTTTTAAAATCTTAAAATCCCTGTTCCAGGAACCCCCATACAACCAACAAGACATTCCCGAGCATAAGCCTGAAGAGAAGCCAGCTAACCTGCAGGCCCTGGTGGACGCCATCGGTAGCCGCATGAGAGACATAGAACATGTTGTACAGAGAATGAGTGAGAAAGTACACGCGCCGGGAGATGAACCTGGGACCGCTGAGAAAGGGTAAGACGTAAACTATGACTGAAACATAGATAGATTAGAGAAATTTATAGATAAACTCTGGACAGCCCTGTAGTCAGGACTTTTGAAAACTATAATACTAAACGTGAAACTTTTACGTAGGTACCCCTTTACTCTAAAAAACCTGGCCTGCAGATAGTCCTTCTGAATGTGGTCGTCGGCGAGTCCTGGACGCCTCCTGGCATCCAGGTAAAGTCTGACTTATTGGAACAGACAGGATTGTTGCACAGGAACACTGATTAGGTTGTAACACTCGCGTTCTATTTTTAGATAGCGTAACGTATTTTCTGCTCAAATGTTGGAGCAGCACTGTCGATTTAAATGTCATTCTTTGTACAGATGCGCGAGCGCGGTGTATTAATGCGCGAGCGAGATAGATGCGATTTTACATCGACTTGATGAATGAAGATTTTAGGCAAGCCAAGTCCCTACAAACTCTTTATCGTAACACACAGAAAAAAGACGAACAGAAACACAAAAGACTTTAAAATAATAGTGCTATAATTGGCGATCGAAAACAGCGATTTCTCCCAGGCAAAACCAGCCATGCTTCTAAACATAGGTCGTTATTAAAATACTATAAATAGAAACGTGATATGATAGACAGTAAAACATGAGGTCATTTGCTAATAGTAGGAACAGGTCCTAGTATAACGCCCTGAGGTAATCTTCCGCCGGGAGAATCGAAATTGGACCAAATCTATAGGAAAAAGTTGATATTAAATTTAAGTAAGGTGAGCTCAGGTCTTGTCATTATTCGCATATTATTAAAACATAAAACATGATGAGAATCAAGCTAATGTACTGGTAAAAAAGTGCTTTCTCAAGCGAACTTCAAATTAAAAGCCAATCTCTAGAAAATTATGTCTGATTAATGTAAATCTCATTTTTAATTGTCAGTGATACGCCCGAAGATGAAAATCACAAGTTGCATAAAAAAGAATATTGGAAACCGAAGCGACCCGGCCCTGACCAAGATCATTACAAACGGTAAAATAGAATTCTATTATATAAGACGGTCTTGATCGATTTACTAAAGAAAGTGAAGTTTTTAATTTGGCATAAGTATAACTTATTATTGAATTAATGGAAGTGCCTAAAATAGTTTTTATTATAAAACTTAGAAATTGTCTCACATATCCAGGAACTTATCTATATTCATACCAAATTTAATCCAAATCAGTGCAGCTATTTAAACCAGAAAAAGGTATAAATAAGCAGCCTCACAAACTTTAGATTTTTAGTAGTTAGGTACTAACTAAGTATAAGCACAGAATAAATAATACAACAGAACCCTATCTCCCTGTTTCGAACACGCAGCGAGCGGAGGGCACAGTAAAGTACGCTCGACAGTCGTGTGTCAAACGGCACATCACTCGCTCGCTGGCCGCGTCGTCTAGGTATAAAAAATGAATTCGAATTTTATCAGTATTTAGATCTAAGTACTTAAATAAGCAATTTAGAGTCGAATTCGAGAGAAACAGGCTTAATTTAGTAAAAATCTATGAAAAAGGTTTGTAAATATTTTGTTATAATAACACATACAAAACAATTACTGATAAAGTATTAATATGACAAAAAATAATTCACCGTTGATTGAGTATAACACTAAAATAATACTATAAGTGTGATCTGATTTCAGGTTCTCAGTACGGAACCGCGGCACTAAATATGTACACACCACAGATACCACCACAGACATACCTCTGTTTGTAAAGGAGAGCGGCCTCAGCGGGTACTTCAGTGACGCCAGCAATAGTGTGCTTAGGAGGTCGAATGGACCCAAGGTAATTTTATGAGGTCGAATGGACCCAATAGCTCGTTTTTCTAAAAGTCAAAATATCAATACATCTAAGAAAACTGACTATATTTAGCTCACGTTGCATACTAAATAGTAGTCTTCGCACACTAGATACTATTTGACAAACTAGCAGCAGTTGAAGATTCTCGATCCTGGATCCGCGGCACCAATCCAGGGGTTTTCAAATCTAGAGTTAATAGGTATCTTCTAGGTAAACGTGTTACACCCTAGGCTGCAGTAATGCTGTTAAGCATTACTGCAGCCATCAGGCAGCTGTAGTCAAACGTAAACCTATCCCACGTAAAAAAAAAAAAACGTAAACACTGCAGAAAGTACCACACCGACATAGGTACCTCATAGGTTCATGAGGCCGAATGAACACAAATTAAGCTCATGAAAGTGATCCAAAGACTATGTTGGCCCAATGCTAAACGAACTCTTGGACTTGTCATCTCTGTTATACAGATTCGAATCATCATCATATCATTATAAAAAACCGAAAGTGTTGTTGTTGGTCTATTTGTTATAGGTACTTTCATGCTCCTAGTAAGTGATAGATCATCGTGATTTTTGGTACAGACATAGTATAAGAATCTGAGTGAGACATATGATTTTTTTTATCCAAAAACAACGTGAGCCGACATCTACTATTGATAATAATAATATTATTATGTTTCAGGAGCCAACCCCAACCTACATGGCCCCGGTAGAGACGCGGCGGAAGGCGCCGCACGCGGAAACGTCTGAAGAAAAGAAGAAGAAGAAACATCTGCACAAGAAGAAAAAGGGCAAGCATCACAAGAAGCACCATAATAAGAAGAAGTATGTATAATAAATAAAACTATATTCCGGAATAATTTCGCACACAGCGCCATCTAGCTCTATACCTATATCTACTAGACAATCTTTATAATATAGGTATTTACTTAAATACTTTTTGTAAGCTAAACATCCCACCTAAGTTGTGAAGAGTTTTCAAACCATCCGATTAGTCTCTAACATAGCTTAACTACATTAACTGTAGTACTACACTAAACCCATGAAAGCATCCAAATAATATACTTACCACTTTTAGGTCACCCATCCAAATACTGTCCGTGTCTACAGTTACTTTACTTTGGAAATCCCATGCACAATGCACATACCTACTGCTTGTTGTCTTACACTATCCTTATTACATGTAGGTATATCTATATACATGTAATTCGAATTATGTTATCTGTTTAACATACCTATCACCCGCCCCACGGAAACGCCCAGACGTATATAAGTGTATGATCCAGTGTCTTCTTTCCAGGTTCAACCGGGTCTCCTCGTCTGAGGACAAGAACCTCCTCACGCAGGAGGATAGCAGTGACGCTGGAGCTTAGCTACTAGCATACAGCTATACTTACTGGGTTACTGGTAACTAACGCATCACCTTTTGAGACCCTTGGTATCTCATAAATAACAACTTGTCGACAAATTCTAGAAATTCTCGATAAAAATCAGCTGTTCCATACAAAAGGTCATTGACCCTTGAAAAATTGTATGGAACGTCTGTTTTTTTTTCGCGAATTTCCAAAAATCTAAGCAAAGGCTGTAGCGACATAACGCTACCTATAAAATATCAGCGTCAGTTCCTAGTAACACTTATTACTAGTGTTAGTTAAGTACTAATTCAATTTCCTAGAATATGACAATAGCTTTTGCGTTAATTATCAGCAATATGTCCTATCAACAATAACGATATAATTGTTTTAAAGAGGTATATTATAAAGCGTTGGAAATTGTTTTGCAATAGACATTTACTGCTTCAACTTATCCTATGTACTTATGTTTGTTTATGCTGTAGATAGGTACCTACTAAGAAATTATAATTAAATAAATATATTTTTAATTAAGTTAATGTAATAGGGATTTTAGAACATTCGTTTTAGTTAAAATTTGATAAATGGCTTTTACTTTAGACACCATGATATTCTTATAGAAACCAGAGTTATCAGTGCAATTCAATCATTAAGTAGGTATGTGTGTATTAGATTAAACTAAAAAATTAGCTTACCCTATCACTTGTTACTTTCATAATAATACCTTTCTCTTTACCTTATCCCCCTGTGAATTAGGCCTTGAGAATTTTATAACTCACTAAATCAAAAGCTCGACAAAACAGGCACAAATAAAAATAACCCAAGTGTAGTGATGCACTGTTTGCTTTATACTGTACATAGATCGTGGAATCCATTGAGACCGGCACGGAAACCAAACTGCGCGTCATCTATCCACATATTGTTAACTAGGGAAGGTTGCAGCAGCCTATCAAATGCCTTGCCCACCACTGTTCCCAGTGAGCCAATAGTTCGCAGAGTTACTAAGATCCCCCGTTTTTTTCTTCGCGATAGGAACCACTATCGTTTTATGTTGTTTTAGTTAAAGTTTAAGCCATTTTTTGAAGAAATAAAATTACTTAGTACTTTTTATATGCGTTTTATTCACCTACTTATATAGACATGTATTGTAACGTACATAAAGCAAATCATACAAGATTACTAGTAAATAACTAAAACACTCAAGATAATTCTCCTCTGAAGTTAAAGCAGTAGGTACACTTACAATGTGATACAAAGTAAACGTAATCGGTTCTTATCGGGTAAGCTCGCTCCATCTTAGGCCATAGCCTTTGCTTACCATCAGGCAAACTATGGCCAAGTGCAAACCTGTATTAGTTAAAAAAATCTTAACAAAGTTGAAAATCTACAAAATCTCGAAAATGGTGGGTCAACCTTTCCCGCAGAGCTTTTCAGTTTGTATTGTATCCAAGTTACCTTACTTTACATATTATATAACTTTAGTATCTACATTAATAAGTGGCTTGCATACATATATTAGGGTCACTTGCACTTGTTCCATACAATTTTCACTATCTCATGAATAAAACTAATTTTCATATGTTTCCCTTTATAAACTTATGGTATTAAAATATTATCCTTTTTTTAGACATATTACATATCGCCATCTAGCCCCATACTAACCTGACGCTTATATCATGAGTACTACATAACGGATATAATACATATATAGGTACTTTCTTTCGTAAATACATACTTCTTTTTTTTTTTAATCTTTATTTATGTAAGGACGTTTGTCGAGATTCGACTATGCCGGTCCGTTACACAATCAAAAAATAACAAATATTCGTTATTATCTACACATTATACAGCAAATATAAAAAAAAACATCACTGTAACAAACATAAAATCAAAACTTATCATAATAAAGCGACTGATCGGCCAGCGGGCGCATAGCAACAACAAGGCTGCACGCTCGCTAGCCGCTCAGGGCAGCCCGTACTAGTTTATACAATATCCTGGCCTGATCTGAGGTGGGGCTAGCTAGTACACCTATCCTAGCTCTGTATGCGTCGCCGCGCACACACTCCACGAGGAGGTGGTAGGTGTCTTCCACGACTCCACAGTCTGGACACAGTGGAGTGTCAACCTTTTGCATTAGAAATGCTAAATACCTACATGGAGTGTGCTCGGAGCGAAGCCTGAGAGCGGTTACAATATCGGTTCTATTCAAATTTGATTTGTCAAACCAAAGTGTTCTGAATGGGTGCGTGACGATGGTTTTATACCAAATTCCTTTCTCCCTCGAACGTTGGTCAAAGTACTCTTTCCACCAGCTATAGCAATGATCTTTAATGACATGAATATTATCCGAGTAAAAAGGAAGAATCGTCACAAGGTCACCTTCAGTACACGCTTGTTTGGCCAACGAGTCAACCTTATCATTCCCGTCGATATTACAGTGAGAAGGTATCCATTGTAGTTTAATAGACTTATGCTGAGACTGGAGTTCAAGTATAAGTCTCAGGACGGAGTAGGCTGTCGATGTGCCTTTGAAAGCAGAAGCACAACGAGCCAGGTGCTGTAGGGCGCTGCGGGAATCCGTGAAAATAACAAATTAGTCGAAATCAATGGATCTAATATAAGATAAAGCTTCACATAAGGCTATGAGCTCCGCGTGCATTATACAAACATTGTTCTTAATTTTAAATTTCATGACTAAGTTTAATTCGGTATCCAAAAACGCAGCTCCTATCAGCCCTCCGTCTTTGGAACCATCGGTGTATAATTTGCAATGATGGTTATAATTTTATTGAATGAGTTCTTCACATAGTTTTTGAATGGCGGGAATGGTGTAACTACGTTTGGCTGACGTACCTAATACATTCAATATCAGGTCTAATTACTGATGACAAATCTATACTTCCGACCCATGTACCTATTAAAAGAAAACATATCCAATTTATGACAGGAGTGAATGGGCAAATTCATAAACTGTTCATGTAAATGGAGTAACAACGGCAGGCCTTTGGTACGCCAATAACAATCATTCTTATACACGTATGTAAGTAGGCTCTGTAAAATGTGTACCTATAGTAACATTATCTACGGATCTACACTTGAGCCAGAACTTGCTGGCCAGGTACAGGCGCCGCGCGTGCAGCGGAGGGAGACAGAGCTCACTCTCCATCACATGTATAGGCGAAGTTTTTATAAAACCTCCAGCAACTCGCATAGCCTGATTTTGAATTGTATCTAATTTGTTTAGATTCTTCTTACTACAATTGCCGTACAGGAATGAACAATAGTCTAACCTACTCCTTATAATAGCTATATATATTCTACGTAACTGTTTGGGATGTGCGCCCCATCCTGAACCTGCCAGAGCTTTAAAAATGTTGAGGTATTTAGTGATTCGACTAGTTATTTCATTGACGTGTTTAGTCCATCTTAATGACCGGTCTAACCACATGCCCAAGTATTTAACTTCGTCAACAATCTCCAATGTTGTGTTATTTATCTGCAGATCGACTGTACGAGTATTCACTCCCTTCCTAAACAAACAAACTTTAGACTTGGCGGGCGACACCTCCAGGCCGAGAGCCGCGAGCTCGCGCGTGCACCGCTCGAGCGCGGGCTGCAGCGTGCTGCGCGCGCCTTCTATTGTTTTGCTAGGTAACTAGGGAAGGTTGCAGCAGCCTATCAAATGCCTTGCCCACCACTGTTCCCAGTGAGCCAATAGTTCGCAGAGTTACTAAGATCCCCCGTTTTTTTCTTCGCCATAGGAACCACTATCGTTTTATGTTATTTTAGTTAAAGTTTAAGCCATTTTTTGAAGAAATAAAATTACTTAGTACTTTTTATATGCGTTTTATTCACCTACTTATATAGACATATATTGTAACGTACATAAAGCAAATCATACAAGATTACTAGTAAATAACTAAAACACGCAAGATAATTCTCCTCTGAAGTTAAAGCAGTACACTTACAATGTGATACAAAGTAAACGTAATCGGTTCTTATCGGGTAAGCTCGCTCCATCTTAGGCCATAGCCTTTGCTTACCATCAGGCAAACTATGGCCAAGTGCAAACCTGTATTAGTTAAAAAAATCTTTACAAAGTTGAAAATCTACAAAATCTCGAAAATGGTGGGTTAACCTTTCCCGCAGAGCTTTTCAGTTTGTATTGTATCCAAGTTACCTTACTTTACATATTATATAACTTTAGTATCTACATTAATAAGTGGCTTGCATACATATATTAGGGTCACTTGCACTTGTTCCATACAATTTTCACTATCTCATGAATATAACTAATTTTCATATGTTTCCCTTTACAAACTTATGGTATTAAAATATTATCCTTTTTTTAGACATATCACACATCGCCATCTAGCCCCATACTAAGCTGACGCTTATATCATGAGTACTTTCTTTCGTAAATACATACTTCTTATCCATAGAAACGACCAGTACGACTGATCTTTATTACTTATGAAAATAAAACCCATAAAATATCTTCTTCTTGTGTTGAGTCTAATCGTTTCTATGTATAATAAGTATGTATTTACAAAAGAAAAGTATATAAGTATTCAATCCCATATGAAACCTCTGTCTAGAGTGTGAATTTCACATTTATCATCTTTGACATTTAATATGATTCTTCGAAGAGTCACCGTCATATATAAAAGTAAAAACCTGGATGTAAACAAATTCTTCAAGATAGAACTGTATGAATGTATCCACTGGATGTATTCACCCAGTTCTTTCTTGAAGAATTTGTAGACATCCAGGTTTTTACTTTTATAAATGACGGTAACTCTTCGAAGAATCATATTAAATATCAAAGATGATAAATGTGAAATTCACACTCTAAACAGAGTGTTCATATGGGATTGTTTTTTTTTTCTTTTTTATAAGTAGTAACCTGTATTTTTTTACTTTTATAAATGATGGTGACTCTTTGAGAAGTCATATTAAATGACAAAGATGACAAATGTGTAATTAACGCTCTAGACAGAGGTATTTACTTTTATAAATGCCGGTGGCACTTTTCTTTACAACTGTGGCTAGGTATGGCTTGCCTGTTATACTCAAGAGTCAGCAAATGATAAATAAATGAAAATGGTATGATAAAGGCTGGCTGTAGTCAAATGTAAGCCTATTTCGTGATTTAAAAAAAATGGTGTCAGTTAACTAAATATGTTGGTTTAGCATAGTATCTTGACCCAATATCATAATTTAGTAAAGGCATCTCGGTGAAAAGATCTGAGATGTCATTTTCATTATTATTTGCTGCCTTTTTTATTAAGATTGTGCATATTGTATGACTTATTAGGTATACCTAACTTTTAATGTTACAGCATTTTTTTATCAAAGAATTACAATATAATTGAGTTTAATAGTTATGGTCTTATTTATAAACATAATTGAACAACTGTTTAGTTAAAAGGTGTTTTGTCTCTCTCTCATCATCATGATCCACAGCCCTTGGGATCCCACTGCTGGGTATAGGCCTCCCTTTGTATGTGCCATCTGTCTCTCTCTCACATTAATATATTTAAAAATGAGTGACAGAGACAGAACACTTTTTATCTAAACAGTTGCTAGGAAATGTTAATAAATACGACTGTTTCACAGGTTTTTAACAAATCTTACTAAAATGTTCTTTGTTAAGACATACATTTATGTAAAAACTAAACAGTATTTTCAGTATACAATTATTTAGACACTATTCTTCCTCTATTTTCATTCTATCCCATGTTCTCAATGACAAGTTTTTCTGTTCTATACATATCACCAATCGCAGCCTGCAAATAGAAAATAAAACAATTCATTAACTTTTTAATAGTTTATCCATTTGTAGAAAAAATTGACACTCTTGTATATGTATACAGACCTATGCTCAACAGCGGGTGGTAACATACTGATGATTGTGTAGAGTTAACATCTTAAATGTCTGACTTATATACATTTCAATATACACACAATTTAAATAACTACATAGTATAAAGCAAAGTTGCTTCCCGTGTCTGTCTGTATGTATTATGTATGCTTAGATCTTTAAAACTACATAACAAATTTTGCTGCAGTTTCTTTAGATATATACTATAGAAAGAGTGATTCAAGAGGAAGGTTTGACTGAATAATAATGTGTGTAAAGCTGTATGCAAAAGCTAGTTAAGTATATTTGTATGATATTTACCTGTCTCCGAATAATCATAAGGTTTTCCTTAGCAAATTCCACCTCTTTCTTCACCAGTTTAGAGTCTGTCAAAGCCTTGTTGTCTTTGAAAGCGTCCCGCACGCGCCTCAGTGTGTAAGTTCTGGAAACAGTAACTAAATTAATGTATCTTGTTGTTTCTGTGTATAATAGGTATATTACCTACTATGTATTTACAAAATAATAGCAAAAAATTGTGGTCACGAGCAAATAATATGGCTTAGTTTATTATCTACTGAGGCATATTCTTGGCTCTTGAGAGCGAAAGCCGTCATATAATTATAATGAAAAGTTAAGGAACATAACTTTGAATAATAAATAGTTCTGAGCTGGAACTCTGTATTTTCGTCAAAAATAAACATTTTTCACATAAACTATGCACTACCTCAATCAATATAGTTCTCATTAGAAAACAAAAAGCGATAAAGATAATAATTATATTCTCCCATAGATTTTAGAGGTTAAGAAAATATTTCATAACAATATCAGTACTTACCTGAAGTTATAATTCGTGAATTTCTGAGATTCTCTCATGAGCGATTTGTAAATGCTTAGCACTTGTGCTTTTGCTACACCTGAACTCATTTTAATTATTGAAATAAACTCTTTTATGTCTCAGTTTGCAAAAATTACGATTTCGGATCAGATGATCAAGCAAGAAAAGCGGACTGTTATATTCACGCAGTCGCGAATGAACATGTTCATAACAACGTTCATTTTGTTCATTCTAAACAGACAACAAATATACGGTTTAGTTCATTCTATCAAGAAATCAATGAAAATATTTGTCATCTGTACTACTATTTCCGTAGATGTCGAAAAACTCGAATACTTGTCTTTAATTTGATTGAACGCTAATATTTTCTGTATTCTGGCAATATCCCTTTTCTTTGAAAAAATATAAAATTTTCTGTGTGTGAGTAGAAATTCTGTCAATGTGTTTAGGTTTTTATCAGTGTAGTAAACTGCGTGAAGCCATGGAATAAGTAATAGTTTGTTTGTTTTGGCTATTGTCACTCAGTACCAATCTGGCGAGAGCTATCGTACCTGCTTACTTATTTAAAAACAGGTGTCTAGATCTACTGGGTGCTTGTTTGCTTGTAGGAGTGTTTAAAATTTTCTTAATTTTTGTGTACGGATAGAATATCGTGTCATACACGATTTCGTTTTATTTATTTATTTATTTATTTATAATGGTACACAAAACAGAATGTGTTCACAAATAAGCTAAGTATACTTTCAAAACTGGTTTTGATCCAGAACAAATTCCTAAAATAAGTGTACACAGCTTGAACAACATAAATGCGATTAATAATTTCAAAAACCTGAGTTTTGGATTTATTTTGGTTTGGTTACGCCATCTTTATTCTCAACTCGAACGCGTAGGTTAGGTATCATTTTCTAACTAGTCTGCGTTACAAAATCAATTTGGAACAGTGTTGCCGTTAGGACAATCAAGTTTGTGGCTACATCAAAGAAAAAAGTTGCCAGTTTTGTTAATAAATCACTTTCGAAATTCGGCTAGAAGTGGCTACTGGTACTTGTGTACATTTAGTTCTATGCATTTTTATATCTTTGGCCCACTTTGAGTCACAAAACACTTCTTTACAAAGGTCTGTAAGGTGTTCATATGTTCAGCAATAAACAAGGCCAGCTGACCTTCGGCTTTTTGACTGTTCTTTGCACTACCAGGTGTAGAAGTAAACTGAATTTGTTTATTTTTTGTAATTAGTTCACATTTCGCTTTGTGTTTTTTGGTTTCGCTATGTTTTCGCAAATCGTAAATTTTAGCAGCAACTTCTACGTGACAATACGTGCAAAAGGCTTTCGTTGGGCTGTTCGCAATTGGCTTTATCCACTGTTTGAATTCTTCGTTACTCTCCCATTCAGCCCTATATCTTTGAGTGTAACACTTTTTCTTTAACGGAACGTCCATAATTCACACAAGTATGCACTTATATAGTTCAAGAAAAATAGAAAATAAACTGCTCGCGAGCGTCTTCGCCGAAACAATGACAATATTCCGCTATTTCCGCTCTGTTTGACATTTTGATGTGAGTAGTATTGATTTTATGCAAAACAAACTAGGCTCAATATCAATAACGTACATTTTCATTCAATCATATCTGAAATACGTTAAAAATAAACATTCATTGGGGAATCCCCATGCCATAATACGGACAGTGATGGTGTTGCCTACAGTTAACTATTTTAGTTTGGTGGTAGTGGTACCTTATGATGGTAATAGTCGGTAGACTTTTAACACTAATAAAAGTAGGTAGGTAGTAATAATCTAAAAAGCAGCCAGAAGTAGCTAGATTTATTTTAGTGGCTAAAATGGATTATTTTATGGCTGAAACCGTTGAAAAAGCGCTAGATCTAGCCACAAAGTGGCTAAAACGGCAACACTGATTTGGAACCTGATGCAGCGATATAATGAATGAAAATACCAATTTATCCATGGTAATGCTTATCACCAGGGAGCTTATCACGCGTTGTTAGGTTTCGTGTGGTTCAGTACATAACTGCTGTAGGTATTGAGTTGTACCTATATCAACTCATCAGAAATTACTTTCTGTTCCTCTTCAAATAACCTCAAAGAAGGCAAGGATGGTGGCTAAACGATAAAAGTGTATATAGCACTGGTAAGTACTTACTTAGGTACAATTATTATATGCTATGTTCAAGCAGAATCTACTAGAATCTGCTAATAATGATGACCACTTCTAACCCTTTCTTTTAGTCAGTTCTTGCCATTCTGTATGTAGTCAACAATGTCATCAAGAATGAGATCATTTACAATGTTTTATTTTCTTTTGCTAAAATTTAGGTTTGTTCTACATAAATAACTTTGAGTCTAATAGATAGCTTCTACCTTCATGTAGGTACATAGTTAGTCCACCAAAGCAGAGCAGAAAAACTAGGAAAAATAAACCAACTAGCATTGATGACAGGCAGAATTTTATTTGATAAACTCCTTAGGTAAGTACCTATCTTGTTTACTTCAAATGAAACATTACTTATTTAGTACAGAATAATGTCACTCTAAGGAAACTTGAAAATCCATGGAAGCCTGCTTCTAGTGTAACTGTGTCTCACTATCTATACCTACTGATGTTCCTGCATGACTTTGAACATTCTCCAGCTCACCTCAACTTTCAAGAGAGTTTTTTTCTGAGAATTCTGAGAACAATAGTGGACTGATTATCTAATTTATTATTTTTTATTCAAGTATGTATATACTTATTATTTATCTAATAAAGTGTTCTCATAAACTAATATCTTAATCTTGATTGTTTTTTTAACCTAATTATAATTTTCTAATAATCTTTTAAAGTAAATAAGTAACTATTTATATACCTACAGTTGTGGACTGGACATAACTAGACTTTTTTTCATAATCTGTAACTTTACAATTAAATAGGTAGGTAGGTAGTTAGATTGCAATTAAATTGATATGGTAAATAAATGGAATGGATGATGTGATCTTGGCTTCTTCGAGAACTTTCCCTTTGCCTGGTCACATCACCTGGAAATAAATGCATAGTTAGATGCTGTATCAATTTTGGTTGAATTTGGTAAACCAAGGGATGTCTTTTATGTTATTTTTTTATCGCAACATTTGAAGGTAACTATAGTACCTACTTACCTAAGCTTATATAATAGACATTTCCAAAGATGTTATTCAAATAACTGTAAATTAGACATACCTACTTAATTGTATGCCCAAGTAGGACTTTTTAACATTAAAGGTTAGACTTAAGTATTAACTCCTAATGTCCCTACCAACTTATATTTTTTTATTTGCTATAAATACTGAATGCTAAGTATGGACAAGCTAGGTAAGTACATATTGTACTTAGGTACCTATCTATTAAGCCTAGTAATAGGTAATTAACTCTGAGCTTAAGCTATTAACTTATCATAGGGCTTTGTGATTTCTTAGTAGGTAGGTAGTGCCTACCTATACCTATGAGGTCAAATCTCTGATTAAAAGTTCACATAATACCTTCTTTCTCGTTAAAAAGAAACAAGAAATAAATAAATAAGTAAATAAATATTCCGGGACATTGCACACAGCGCCATCTAGCCCAACACTAAGCAAACGCTTGTGTCGTGGGTACTAGATAACGGATATATTACTTATATACTTTTCTTTTGTAAATACATACTTATTATACATACAAACAACCAGACTCAACACAAGTAATTATATATATTTTTTTAAAGTAGGTACATAAATACTTGTGTCATGCGGGAATCGAACCCGCGACCTCTAGATTAGAAGGCAGAGCCACTACCAACTAAGCTAACAGGCCAGTCCAGAAATTGGAGATATCAAAGATTAAATTGGACAATCTTTCAAAAAAAAAACCAGGGCAAGAAAAAGAAGCTGATAAAATGTTAGCTCTATCTTCAGTAAAATATCAGTTTACTGTCTGCAAAGATACGTTTATTACAGTTGATATTGAATTTACTATCCGAGAATGTGCAAAGAAAGAGTCACATCTTGGTGGCCAAGGATTTCAGCATTGCAACTGTACTGGGGAATGCGTTTCTAATAGATGCAAATGTAAAAAGTCAAGCCTCTTGTGTAACTCAAAATGTCATAAAAGCCTTACATGTAAGAATAAATAATAATCATTTTATTGTAATTTCATGCCAGTTGTTTTTAAATATATCTATTAATATTGTAGTTGTTAAGGAGTGATACCAAATACATCTCGTATTGATTTGTAAACCATTTTAATTTTACTAAGCAATGTTAAATTACTCGTATTGATCTCTGTGTTTTATTAGTTTTGTCTTATGGCTATTGAACAAGGAATTTATTTTTTAACATACAATTTAAATCCAATAATCAATGTTAATTTTTATAAACAATGTTAATCAACGTGAATATATATTTTGAAAATTAATAAAATATAATACATAAGTACTTATTACAATAACTATTTAAAATGAGACTAAATTGTTAGGTACCTACTACATATTTATGCTTCATATTTATATATAAATAAAAAAATATAATTTTCACCTTTAACTTACTTTTTTATTACATTATCCAAGTATTCCAAGATATTTTATAAAATAGCTAGGTAGTTAATGTGATTAATTTTGTCTCAATTATCACTTTGTCTAAATTGATATGATATTATGTATAATAGCTGGATAGTATATATAATATCTGGATTTATTACTTTCGCTGTAACATATACATAAATACTAAGGGGCTGACCGCCTAACGAATAGGTAAGTCTAGGAAATCCCTTTTGTTTGTGACCACGTGACAGTTATATGGTAGGTACTGCTTAGGGGGATAACTAGACCTTGAATTCACCATTACTATTCGTTAGGCGGTCCCGTTAGTAATTACTGGACCGGCGCGCCGATTCAGGAATGACAACGGAGAGACTTAGAGGTACATACCATTTATAGTATGTGTATAATTTTGACAATATTACATAAAAACACAAACAAATAGAATTGATAAAGTGTTGGTTATCGAAATGGCAATTATCTAGAAAATATTTTCACGAGCTTTGTGCCTTCCTCCTTTATCCGGGCTTAGGACCGGCATCATTAATGCTAAGATTCACGAAAAGTTTTTTTAAATTAATATTATATATAATTAATACTAGATGATTTTTATAGATAGCTAAATAATTTTAGCATCGAAGCTATAAAATAAATCATGACATTGAGTACAAAGCTGTCAAGTATACGAATGTCACGATATCAATTGCTTTCAGTGTTCCCCGTTAAAATAAATAAACGTGGCTTAGCTAATTCTAATGAGATGCGTTAATAAAAACAAATGTTTGTTATACCCAAAGAGTAGGTAATACCTTCGTAGGATGAATCAAGAAACACGGAATTATTTACTGCTAGGTACACCTAGTGAGCTTTATTGTAATATTTTTTTTATTAAATTGGACATCTTAAAAATATTTG
Organism: Macaria liturata; assembly: GCA_964023185.1. NCBI lineage: Eukaryota > Metazoa > Arthropoda > Insecta > Lepidoptera > Geometridae > Macaria > Macaria liturata. The sequence continues at coordinate 9,908,077 of OZ026810.1, read as the reverse complement.
CAATGGCGGTATTTGCAAATTGACTAATTTTTATGGCAGAATGCTACTGTGGCGTCACAGAGCTTTGAAGTCCATGCTTGTGGGGGGGCGCGCGCGGGGGCGATGTGGCCCGATCGTTGCTCTGTGTGTGGCGTAGATATCTATAGGAGACTACCCAAATCAGTGGTCATGTTATTATTGTATAACAATTCTTGAAACACATGAAATGTTAAGCTTTCATTTAAAACTTTTCATGGCTTTTAATTTTGATGAAATGACAAAAAATTTGATTTATTAGATGTTACACCAGAAAAATATTTATTTATTAATAGTGTAAGAGTACCCTTACTTAACCTTTACTTTACCCGCCACTCATCTCAGATATAGAAACATAACATAAAATTACTGGACTGTCCAACAAAATCTTGGCCAATACCTGTAATCTTGAACTGAAAAAATAAATAGTTTGATCTCCTATAGTCTCATCCAATGTATATCGCAACTCATTCGCCGACTACTACTACTACCAGATATCTATTCTCTGATTTTTGCCCGAAAAATGCTCTGCGGCATTATTTCATTACATCGTTACAAGAAAATATTAATTATTTTAGCAAAATCGTTATAAGAAAATAAAGGACTACGTGACCTTGTACGTGGTGTGCGAAGCCCGTGGTTGATCCCGCCCCGTTGCTCGTCGGTGTGTCGTGGTGTCTCTGCCCTCTCACGACGTAGCGGCAGGCTCCTCTCATGACGTAGCAGCTTGCCCCTCTCACGACGTAGCAGCAGGCACCCTCTCTACTTCGACTGCACGAAGGTGTCTCCAACCAGCTTTCCTTTTCTTCGATCACGTTCTGGAACTCGCAGACAATTTCAAATATTAGAAATGTTAATAAATAAACTATGAACTATTTTATGTTTTACTAGTTTTTGCCCGTGGCTTAGCAGCAAAATTACGCACATAAACCTTCTTAGATCACTATCCATTACGAAAACCTGCATCAAACCGTTGTGTAGTTTTAAAGATCTAAGCATATGTACATTTTTGACGACCTCACTGAGGTCCATGTAGTACCAATTAATAAAAACTATTGTCAATAGATCGACTTCATTGAATCTGCAGAAAGATTTGAATTATAAAGTTGTTTAGGAAGGAAGGCACATCTTGATCGGGTTCAAAACTGTGTTTATGTTAAACAAGTTTATAAAATGAAATAAAAAAAGTACTGATTATATGTATGTGTTTTATTAATCTACATACTAGCTGCGCACCGCGGTGTTACCCACATTAATACAGGGTCAAAGTTAACCTATGTGTCAGGGCCTAACCTAATTCCATACCAAATTACTTCCAAGTCGGTTAAGGCATTTGAACGTGAAAAATAAACGAACATAAACACATTCAAGCTTTTATAAGATTAATGGTTTTATGTTATTATTACTTAATTAATATGCCTCTATTAATTAAGTATATATTACTTAATTAATATGCCTCTTTAATATTACGTGAGAACTCTCGGAATAAAACAAAAAAAAATATAAGTATTTGTTTAAGAGTCGAGTTCTGTAACAGTGCTTTTACTGTTACTGTTTTATGATTATCTTTGAATCGATTATAATTATTATTTTCTGTTTGGTAGAGCCAATCAATCCAAAAGATCTTTTGCCGTAACACGTGGCTCAAAAAAGCGAGCAACGCCTGATTAAAAAATACTAAAAAGCGAGGAATAATTATTAAAAAAAAATAACGAATGAAGTATTTTTTTATAAAGAAATTATAAATGTTTTAGAATCATAGCGTTGCAAGTCAATAAATTGAGCGTCTGATTTGAGCATGCGCCATCAAACCTCCACTTGTAGCTTACATTATATCAAGTTTTAAAGAAACTTTCTAACACACTCGATAGTTTACTATTCTATTTATTGCCATAATAGTTCTGTTTCACGTTCGTATTATATTAAATCAGATTGGATTTGAATTTACCTACAAGATTATTCCCGGTCTTGTACCGTAACCGGAAATCTTCTCCTAAATTGAAATCAAATTCAATTATGGTTTTTGGTGTTTAATATGAAATTAATATGCCTCTATTAATTAAGTATATATTACTTAATTAATATGCCTCTTTAATATTACGTGAGAACTCTCGGAATAAAACAAAAAAAATTATAAGTATTTGTTTAAGAGTCGAGTTCTGTAACAGTGCTTTTACTGTTACTGTTTTATGATTATCTTTGAATCGATTATAATTATTATTTTCTGTTTGGTAGAGCCAATCAATCCAAAAGATCTTTTGCCGTAACACGTGGCTCAAAAAAGCGAGCAACGCCTGATTAAAAAATACTAAAAAGCGAGGAATAATTATTAAAAAAAAAATAACGAATGAAGTATTTTTTTATAAAGAAATTATAAATGTTTTAGAATCTACATAAATAAAATTATCAACACTTTGTTTGTGGACTTCCTGTTAAAAGTTTTAAAGAATCATAGCGTTGCAAGTCAATAAATTGAGCGTCTGATTTGAGCATGCGCCATCAAACCTCCACTTGTAGCTTACATTATATCAAGTTTTAAAGAAACTTTCTAACACACTCGATAGTTTACTATTCTATTTATTGCCATAATAGTTCTGTTTCACGTTCGTATTATATTACATCAGATTGGATTTGAATTTACCTACAAGATTATTTCCGGTCTTGTACCGTAACCGGAAATCTTCTCCTAAATTGAAATCAAATTCAATTATGGTTTTTGGTGTTTAATATGATACCTACAAACATTAAAGATAAGAGAAACAAATTTAATTAAGCTTTTATATATTATTAACATATTTGTTATGTTTTAAATAACTTTAAAAGGTTTTCTGACTAAATTCTGTAGTGGCGCAAAGTGAGCGGAGCGTATTCTGGCTCAGTGATTGGTCCGCCCCCACATTTTCTGCGACTGGATGTTGGTGGAACGGATGCGATGGCTTCCTGCTTCACGGCGCGCGATACTCAGCTCAGTCGTTCGAGAGTTGCCTACGCGAATACATTTCGGCAGGTGTCTCTGCCCAATTTTCCTTCGACAGTTTGGAACTTCTGAAAGTTTTCGCGGCATCGATGCCGCTACTACATCCTGTGAGTATTTAATTAATTTTTTTAAATTTGGAATGTCTAAATGTCGAGAATACCAATATTGCTTGGTAAGATATATAAATTCTTGAATTTTAACGGTTTTCACAACTTTTAAGATTAGTTAAAAGCTGTTTGCAAATTTGATAACGTTTTTTTAATATTCATAGGATAATAGTCGCGGGGGCGGAGGCCCCAGCGACGTGCCTCAGCGGCCCTACCGGTCCATCGCAGAGATACTGGACTCCATGCGCCCGGAGTCTGTTGGAGCGCCTGTTGTCGCCAGAAATGTGAGTACCTACAATTTTACACGATTTTAGTTTTATTCAATTTGGTCGTTAGTTCGTTTCGATTTCAAGCCATTTTATTTCCTAATAATTTATTACGTAGTTTCCGCGAGCGTTAAGTGAGTTATTAAACATTTTACTTCGTAGCTTGGCTGTTTTTTCACGTGAAATAACTAAGCGTTCGTTACATTGTAAGTACGTAGTTCGCCGATTGACCCGCCGCTCCCACGTTGGGCGCCAACACGCCGAATATCTATATTTGCATCCCTTCCCAACAAAAGGAAGATATGAGAAGAACTGATAAAGTCTACGCTATCCCCTCATGTAGGACGGCTTTTGCTCAACGTTTCTCAAGTTTCTTAGGCCCATTCATGTACAATGAAATAAGTCAAACAGTTACTTTAAAGCCACTTACTTAGTGCATACCAATTTAAAAAAACTATAAAGAAAAGTATCAAAACTCGGTCATATCACGATATTGAATCCATAATAGAATCTATAAAGCAGATTTAAATCATTAAAATTCGAATATTCATTGCGAATAAATAAATTAAGCACTAAACACTACACAAATAAAATTATATATACACTAACTTATTTAGATAACAGTTATATTAGATAGAGATATTAGATTTATATATATATATATATATATATAAATAGAAAGAAACTAAGTACCTACTACTGTGTTAGGGGCGACTGATTAAAACCCAAACGTTGATTTCAATGGCGTCTTTATTTCCTTCGTCTTACTCTAACATACTGTATTTTACAAATATCTATCTCGTTTTGACAAGCACGACGTTGCTTGCCTGTGTCGCTGGATGTCGTTCCAGTCGACATGGTTCTATCGGGTTCTATACTTGTTCAATAAAAATAACGTTTTCGTAGAAATATAGATGGCGCTTACATGCCCTTGAAATTTACAAATAAATTCGTAATTTGTTTTAAATTTCACATTCTTACATGCTCTTCGTTTGACTTTAATTACGTATTTCTTTAATCTTTCATACTCGTGTTATACAATATTATTTTCAACTCTTTCATTCTGATCTCCCTTTCATGCTTAAACAAATCTTAAATTATTTATAATAACTCATTATACATAACAAAACTTAAATAAACATTCTAACTTGTTACATAACTAAACCTTTAACTAAGTTTACAACAAAAAAAAACTAAATTTATTTTACAACTATCATTTTAAGTGTAAAAAAAAACACAAATTGTTATGAATTTACTTATTCTATTCTTATACAACAGTAAGTTTTTTGCATCTAAAGTTACTAAAATATATTGCTTACATATTCTACTACTTGTGTACAAACTTGAAAGTATTTTTGTGTTTAATTTACAATTTATTAACTTTGATACTATGGTTCTAAGTATTCTTACATTATACTTTATGTGTGAAAATACAGAAAATTTTATACAATTATATGTATTCGACTCGATTCGAGTTATAAAATTACTATCAACTAACTGAAACTTAAACACTGTCTACTCACTTAAAGTATTGCAAAGATCTACAAATTGATTAAATCTCAGTTTACTATCTATTTACAAATACACATTGTTAGTTACTTAACACATAATCTTAAAATTAGTTGAATTTGTTTCATAATAGCTCCAACTCCTTCTAAAGAGGCATCTGTATAAACATTTATTGGTAAGTTTTGATCAAATATCTCCAGAATCGGTTGGGAACAGAGTAGGCTTTTTATTTCATCAAATGCACTTTGACATCTCTCACACCAAATAAACTTTTGATTTTTCCGAAGCAAATTGTGTAATGGATCCAAAATTATAGCACTTTTTGGTATATATTCATGGTAAAAATTTATTTTACCAAGGAATTGTCTAACATTCTTTTGTGTTTTTGGTACTGGGAATTCTTTGATCGAAACCAAATTATCCTTTACTGGTTTTATAGGATTATTTTGGATTATATGACCTAGATATTTCACTGAATCTGATGCAAATGTGCATTTTGTAAATTTCAATCTGAAGCCTTCTGTTTTTATTGCTTCAAGAAGTTTTGATAGATGATTAATGTGGTCTTCAAATGAGCTAGAAAAAATCAGAATATCATCAATATAATTTACTGCAAAGTCTGTTAATTTATACTTCCTTAGTATGTTACTTAATATTCTTTGAAATATAGCAGGTGAAGTTTTTAGTCCGAAGGGTAAGCAAGTCCATTGGTAGTGTCCTTCTTGTGTCACAAAACCAGTCATTTTCCTGTCTTCAATTCTTAATGGAATGGACCAGAACGCAGAATTGATATCTAGTGTTGAGAAAAATGTACAGTTCCTGGTCTTCAACATCAAGTCTTCTATGAGAGGGAATGGCTGTGCTTGTGGTACTACTATTTTATTCAAATCCCTGAAATCTATGCACAGTCTAGACTTCTTGTTTTCTTCTCTCTTAAATGCCAAAGTAACAGGTGCAGCGAATGGGCTGTATGATTCTTCTATGAGTCCTTTATCTAATAATTTAACTATTTGTTCTTCTATCTCTTTTTTATCTTCTAGGGAGCATCTATAAGGCCGCTTACTGCAGTATTTGTACACCATCAGGTCTATTCTTGCTTCATATCCATTCACCTGTCCAACATCATATTTATTTTTAGCAAAAACTGTTTCATATCTTTCAATTAATTTATTGATTTGTACCCTTTCATATTCTTGTAAATGATTTATTTTCACTTCAAAATTTTCTATGTTCAGATGTTCATTAAAATTTACTTCATAGGTCTTGGGTGTGGTCTCTATCCTCTCGTTATAATTTTTTCCAGTATTTATTTCTGTTGAGAATGTTTCATTTTCCTTACTGAGTTTTTGTGATATACTCAGGTTCTCATCTTGAGCCAGTTTGAATGTTTTTATCAAGTCCAATCCGATCAAAAAATCATCTTTAAAACTTTGTTCATCTATTATGTATACATCAACATTTTTTTCCATTTCAAAAATTTTCAATTTCAAGTTAGTCAAACCTTTCGCTTGTTGAACACCATTAATTGTTGATAAATTTGCTTTATTCAAACCCTTGTCTGTTCCTTGAAGTTTCAACAACTTTGAATTTATCAAAGAAACTTGTGAACCCGGGTCATAAACTCCCTTCACATAATATTTTTCATTTATTAATAGTCCGACTTTAATTAATGGTGTCACAATTAGTTTTTTTGATCAGTTTCGTTCAGTTCAGCCTCTATCCTTGTATTGTTGACATGTCTAATAGGGGTTCTCTTCATCTTCTCATCTTCGCTTGGTCTAAACCAACATGCAGCTTCGGGATGATAGCGCACACCTTTGCATAGTTTCTCACAAATTTTACAGGGTGCATATTTAATATTTTTATTATTTGATTCAAAATTTCCATACCTTTTTTTCACATAATAGTTTTTCTTTATTGTCATGTGCTCATACTTACTCAGCTCGTTAAATAAACTCACAGTATCTTCTATTTCCTCTCTATTTATTTTATTCAAAATAATTTCTGGCAAGCCAGCAGCAATAAGATCAATCATTGTACCTGTATCCATTGTTCTCCTCATTTCTAGTAAAAGTTTTTCTTTTTTTATAGCATAATCAAGCAATGAACCTTCCTTGTATGTAAATGTTAAGGCATTGGTGATTGGGACCCATCCCTTGTTTGTAAATGATTCACAGAATTTTCCTCTCCATGTTGACCACTCTGCATTAATTGTTAATTTTATAATCATGGAGCTGTACCAGTCAGCACAACTTTTGTCCATAAATAATCGGAGCATTTCAATTTTTTCTTCATCTGCCGTCACATCGAAACGAGCACATTCCTTTTCAAAAATCTGTATCCACTGGCTAGCATTCATATTCCTACTTGTAAATTTTTCTATTACAAATCTCTCCGCAACATTTTTTAAGTTTTGTGGTTTTTTTCCTTGGGAACAATTCAACAACTTCTCTAAAAGTTTTTCCAAAGCAGCAGATTCTTTCTGTTGAAGCGGAGACGGTTCATTCAGATTCAATTCCTCCAAAAACTGGCCATCAAACTGAATGTTATCATCTTCATCTAAGTAAATGTCACGAAGTTCATCACTCAATGTAATCCAAACATTTCTCTTCTGATATCTTTTTGATAAACTCTTTTTCACCTTACTAAAGGCACTCGTTTTTGTCAAGCCCACATGAAGAGTCGCCGATTGTAAGTTTTCAGGTAATACATAGACTTTTTTTTCGACTGTCTCGATTGAGGTTAAAGAAAGCAAATTTGATTTTCCATCGCTTCCCGGCAATAATGTGAATTCAAAGCGCAGCTTCTCCATGTTGTGACTTCTCTTTGTACAGAATTGTCGTTTTATAAGATGAAATGAAACATAATTTGGTTGCTCTGAAAAGACAAAGATTTATTTTTATAGACATACATTTACATAGGTACATTGCATAAAAACATAATTCTTTTCAGGTGAAATTGTAAGTAATGGTTAACCTCACCTGAAAAGACAAAGAAACGACAATTATGTTTTTGATATCGTTTTGTTGCACTATTGAATGAAAAAACTTGAATAAATTGATATTTCTACGTAAACTTTTAGATTGTCTTTCAATAATTATTTCTGACTCGACACTGTCAGTTTGTTACATGACGTTGACATTGACTCAATATTTAAAACTTTTTCTTTATATAAATAGAAAGAAACTAAGTACCTACTACTGTTTTAAGATTTATTTATTTATTTATTTATTTATTTATATATGCTATACACAATACAAAATTACATTTTAGAACTTATTCTAAAAGAAATGAATTGTGTGACCCTGTTGCTTGTTTAGTTTAGGGCATTGCACTTTTCTTACTATATCAACTTAAACACTATTTTACTTATACTAATTTAGTTACTTACATGGCTAAATACTTAATAATATCCTTTAAAAATTGTAAACATTAAGTACATAGTTTTATGATAAATATAAATATGTATGAGATCTGTTATCTATGACATTATATTGCGATATTCTTACATACATTATATGTATATAATTTTGTTGCATACTTACAATATATTTATTCTCTATGAGATCAGTTACTTACATTATTAGGATCTTTAAATGGAATCATCTTGTAGGAATTCATCTATTGAGTAATAACTTTTTTTTATTAGGAGATTTTTTAATTTGGCTTTGAATGTTCTTTCTGAGGGTTCATTTCGGATATCATGTGGGAGTTTATTGTGTATCGTAATGGTCATATATTCTGGGCCTTTTCTGAATAATTCTAACCTGGGTACGGGTAGCAGTAATTTGTTTGGTCTTCGGGGATTGCTATCGTAAGTAAAAAGATTTCTGTGTTTTCGGGTGAATAGCGCGGCTTCTAAAATGTAAATGGATGGAAGTGTGAGTATTTTCAGGCGGATGAAGTGAGGTCTGCAAGTTTCTCTGGGTCTGATGTTAACTATTATTCTTATAAGTTTTTTTTGTATGATGAGTAGTGATTCTGCATCTGTGCTGTTTCCCCATAGTAGTATACCATATTTTAACCATGAATAGGCGTAGGCGTAGTAAGCGGTTATTGCAGTTTCTGTGTTAGTGTTGATTTTTAAATTTGCCAGGGCGTAAACAAATTGGGATAGTTTAGATTTGATTTTTTTAACATGTTCCTTCCAGTTTAAATTTGAATCGACTGTTAGGCCTAGGAGGCTATGGTTATTGACTTCTTCAAGGCTGAGACTTTTTCGGATAACAGTTAAATCTAGAGGTTGTTTCTGATATGGGTGAAATTGGATGATTTTTGTTTTCTTATTGTTTATTTCCAGATTATGTTCGTATAACCACGATTTTAAACTATTAAAAGTTTGAGTAATTTCTATTTGCTGTGTGATTTCGTTACTTTTGCTTTTGAATATAAGGGACACGTCATCCGCAAATAGGATACTTGGAGAGTTTAGCTGCTGGGGGAGATCATTAATATAAATTAAGAATAGAATGCAACCTAGGACACTACCTTGCGGTATTGAGGCGTTTATTGTTTGTGATGTTGACTTTATAGACTTTACTGCATTTTGGTCATGGTAATGATGTTCTAATTGCACATGCTGATTCCTATTTGTTAGATATGAGCGTAGCCAGTTTAGTTGTTTTTCTCGTATTCCAATTTGCGATAGTTTTTTTAACAGTATTTTGTGAACGACTTTGTCATACGCTTTGGTCATGTCTAGGAGGATGGCAATGGTGTAATATTTATTTTTGATGTTTTCTAATATGCTACATGTGAATTTATATACTGCTAGACTTGTGGATGAGTTTTTGCGAAAGCCATGTTGGTTTTTGTGTAATATGTGATATTTTTCAAGAAAATTGTAGAGGCGATCGGACATAGCTCGTTCAAAGATTTTTGAAATGGCTGGTAGTAGAGCTATTGGCCTATAACTACTTGGGTCTGTGGTGTTTCCGCCTTTTTTTAGGATAGGTATATTTTTTGCTATTTTCAGATGATCCGGGAAGCGTTCTTCTATAAATGATTGATTAATGAGGTAGGTTATGGGTGGGGTCAAGGCATCAGCACATATTTTAATGAGGCAAGAAGGGATTTCGTCAATACCATAGCTATATTTACTCGGAAGGTTTTTTATTATTTTGTTTATTTCTTTTTCTGTGACCGGAGACAGATACATTGAGTTTGATGAATTTGAGTTATAGGCAGTATTAATTATAGGAGTCGTATTTGTAATTTGACCTATTGATGCAAAGTATTCATTGAAGATGTTAGCAATCATATCAGGCGAATCTATTAATTTGTCATCTTGTTTTAGTTTTATATTTTTAACTACCGTTTTTTTATTTTTGTTTGTAGCATCTTTTATGATGGTCCACATAGTTTTTATTTTATTGTTTGATTTTTCCATTTTTTTTGCATTGATTATCTTTTTATAGTATTTTACGCACTTCTTAAGTATTTTTTGGTATTTCTTTGTGTAGGCTTTTAATATTTTACTTTTGCTTTCATTTGTCAGTATTTGCAACATTCGTTTGTGCCTACACGAGGTTTTAAGACCCTTCGTCATCCATTGTTTGGCTTTATCTGTGATTTTAAATGTTTGTAGGGGTATATGATGGTCAAGGACATGTTTGAGTTTGTTTTCAAATTGATTGTAGTTTTCATTAACATCCGAGTTTATGTTGATTATTTCATTCCAATTATTTTTTGCAATAGCGTCTCTAAAGTTGCTCATACTTTTCTCGTTGAAACATCTTTTTGTTACATGTGTAGTGGTTTTAGTTTTTTCTTTATTTTTTGATTCGATGCTATAATAGATAGCCTTATGGTCCGATATGCCATAGTCTTTAACTTGTATAATTTGTGTTGTATCATGAAAATTTGTAAATAGAAGGTCTAGTTTAGTAGCTGTTTTATGTGTGACTCTTGTTGATTTGGTGACCATTAAATGTAAGTTGTGTTTGAGCATTATGTTTATAAATTTTTCATAATGTGTAGGATATTTTTCTTTATCCAAATTAAAATCACCACCAATGATGATGTGTTTTTTTGATTTAAGTGAATTAATTTTTGTTAGAAGTGTATTAATGAATGTAAAAAAGGTTTTTATGTGGTGGTCTAGTCTGTAGATATTAATCAGTAACATATTTTCCTTTGGTAGGTATATCTACTGCACAACATTCTACAATGCTCTCTGTAGAAAGTTCTTCTATGTCTGGTCTTTCTTGGTAGTCTATGTCGTTACGAAGTAGTATAGCTGCGCCGCCTCCTGTGGTTAATTTTCTATAGAAGCCGGCAGCAAACTTGTAGTCAGGAACTTGGATGAGGCCTTTTTGTTCATGTGTTATCCACGTTTCAGAAAGGCATATTGCTTTTACATAATTAATTTCTTTGTTTTTGTTTTCTCCTATTGCGTCCAGTAGTAGGTGTACTTTATTCTTAATACTTCTAGTGTTTTGGTAAATGGCTATGAAGTCAGAATCGAAATGTCCGGGGTTTACGGCCAAGGGTCTTACTTCTGGTGGTTATCGGGGTATGGCTTCGGATTTGTTGTTCTGGTTTATTTCGTAGGTTAATCGGTTCATGTAGAGTTTGTTTTTCGTTATTGCTGTCTTGTTGGGATGTAGGTGGCTTTTGTTGCTGGTTATATTGAGGTTGCGAGGCCAGATTTGGGTTTAGTTCTTTTTCGTGGGTGTTAAGATTATTGTTGAGGGGGATAGGTTCTTGGAGCGTTTGTTGTTCGATGTGGTTGTCTTTCCGAGGTGTCGATGATCTTTGTTGCTGTTGATGTTTAGTCTGTGATGCCAGTTTTGTTTGCTGGTATATGTCTTGCTCTTCGTTGTAGGTATTATACTCTTTTCCATCAATATAGAGCTTATTGTCGCGTATAATAGCGTGTCTTCCCTTCTCTCTTTCAGCTATTAGAACTTCCCGTAATGTGTTTCTGATTTGAAGAGCTTCCTGGTCCAGGTATTCTGTTACCGCCAACCCTGTATTTTTAAAGTCTTGCTTGTTATGGAGCAGATATTTAGCCATTCGTTTGCTAATTAACTCAACTAGCAGGGGTCTTTTGTGACCTCGTTTACCAATTCGAGTGATATCTTCGATATAGCCATGTATAAATGTTTTGTAATCACTAGATGTTAAAAATATTATCTAATATCAACTAACAGTCAACAAAAAATATTGTCGTCGATTTTTACATATTCTTTTTACTTCTTACGAAACATAGGTAATTGACTATCCTTGTCGTCCTATCTTTTGACGCGCTGAGTGTGTGCGAGAGGGTCGCCGTCGGCCGAGATACAATCTTCGGATTAGTTGGAAGGTGGTATGACTTTTTGCATGCACGCATAGCCAATGTTTACATTTCAAGTTTCAACCTAACCTTAAAACAAACTTTTGTTTTCGTGATTAAAATTAAATTACAGAAAATTGTAATCGATGTTACTACCGTAAACCTATGTATCGTGACCAAACAGTTAAAGTTGTGTGAATGCGGTTAATTTGTATTGCGATCCGGAGCCAACGCTGCACTTAAATCAAATTTTAAGCACTATGCTGTATGTTTTATTGTCTGTTCATAATGTAGCGTATGACATCCGGTTTGATGGCAGTTAATGTGCAGCAAGATGTGCCAGCGCGGTAACGCCGCGCACGTGCCAAGTGGCCGCCAGCTCGCCGCACTTGCATTAGCGCATATAGGGTTGGGGTGTACTTTACGGGACGCAGGACTTTGATTTTTTTCGGGCATGTGTGATGTTCACATAACACCACTTTTTTATAACTGATATGGATAAAGGAAGGTTAGAGAATGACGAAATGTATGGACAACTTTTTTCTTAAATTATTCCTTCCATATGTTAAGGAGTTCATAGAAAAATTCAACTTTGTTTTTTTTCTGACATGTGCGGTATTTACATGAGCCCCCTTTTTTATTCTAAATATAGACAGAAGATGTATAGCTGATCAACATTCCTAAAGACCATTTTTGTCATAACTGCTTAGTTCGCTTTCTATGATATTCTAAATATTTCGTAATAGCTTCAAAACTCCTTAAAATATGGAAGGAATAATTTAAGAAAAAAGTTGTCCATACATTTCGTCATTCTCTAACCTTCTTTTATCCATATCAGTTATAAAAAAGTGGTGTTATGTGAATATCACACATGCCCGAAAAAAAACTAAGTTGAATTTTTCTATGAAGTATACTTGACGGGACGCAGGACTTGGCTCCTCCTCGCTGATCTCTGATCTGACCTGATCGTGACCTAGATTTGTTGTGTGCAGTTTTCCCTCGGTAGGGTCCATACCAAGGTTTATTGCATGTTTGTAACATATTCCATTTTGAACTTTTAATCCGTGAGCATTGGCCAGCTCATGGTTTGGATGTTTGAGAAGGACGAGTAGTCTTGTTTGATTAATAAAAACTAACAAATTAACGGTAGGTACTTGGTTACGGTTACATACAGTGGGTTTTTTGAATAATTTTTGCCTTTGTCCTCAGAAAACGGTAATGATGGTGAAGGCACTGAATGTTTAGATCCAAGACCAGGGGCTTACGCGCACTCTTCGTGTGCTGTTGCGCGCCCGCCTGGTGCGCTACTGCGCGCACTCCAGGTGCGCTGCTGCGCGCGCTCCTCGTGTGCTGTTGCGCGCACTCCTGGTGCGCTGCTGCGCGCACTTCTGGTGTGCTGCTGCGCGCATTCCTGGTGCGCTGCTGCGCGCACTCCTGGTGCGCTGCTGCGCACACTCCTGGTGCGTTGCTGCGCGCACTCCTGCTGCGCTGCTGCGCGCACACCTCGTGCGCTGCTGCGCGCACTCCTCGTGCGCTGCTGCGCGCACTCCTCGTGCGCTATTGCGCGCACTCCTGGTGTTATTAAAAGGGTTATATATCAGGTAGGTGCGGGAGGATTTTATAAATCTATCTCCCAAATCTACGGCGGTTCCTAACGTTGGTGTTTGATGAATTCTAGGGTCATCGAAAGCCGCGTCTCCGCCCACACCCCGGGATTCGAGCCCGCAGACTTCGGGTACGAGACCAGACGCCGCAGGGTGTTCCATGTTTCCTGCTCGGTGCTGACGACATCAGCTCGTGAACTTCCCCCAGCGCGTCGGGATGGAGATCCGAGCGGTTCAGTGAGCCTGCTACGGACAAAGACATATTTCCAAAGTAAGATCTGTCCATTTTTATTTCGAGTCCCGAGTTGACGCTACCCTCATTTCGTTTTTGTTAATGAGATTCTGATCGTGACCTAGATTTGTTGTGTGTAGTTTTCCCTCGGTAGGGGCCCATACCGAGGTTTATTGCATGTTTGTAACATATTCCATTTTGAACTTTTAATCCGTGAGCATTGGCCAGCTCGTGGATTGGATGTTTGAGAAGGACGAGTAGTCTTGTTTGATTAACAAAAACTAACAAATTAACGGTACTTGGTTACGGTTACATACAGTGGGTTTTTTGAATAATTTTTGCCTTTGTCCTCAGAAAATGGTAATGATGGTGAAAGCACTGAATGTTTAGATCCAAGACCAGGGGCTTACGCGCACTCTTCGTGTGCTGTTGCGCGCCCGCCTGGTGCGCTACTGCGCGCACTCCAGGTGCGCTGCTGCGCGCACTCTTCGTGTGCTGCTGCGCGCACTCCTGGTGCGCTGCTGCGCGCGCTCCTCGTATGCTGCTGCGCGCGCTCCTCGTATGCTGTTGCGCGCACTCCTGGTGCGCTGCTGCGCGCACTCCTGGTGCGCCGCTGCGCGCACTTCTGGTGCGCCACTGCGCGCACTCCTGGTGCGCTGCTACGCGCACTCCTCGTGCACTGTTGCGCGCACTCCTGGTGCGCTGCTGCGCGCACTCCTGGTGTGCTGCTGCGCTCACTCCTGGTGCGCTGCTGTGCGCACTTTTGGTGCCCTGCTGCGCGCACTCTTCGTGTGCTGCTGCGCGCACTCCTGGTGCGCTGCTGCGCGCGCTCCTCGTATGCTGCTGCGCGCGCTCCTCGTATGCTGTTGCGCGCACTCCTGGTGCGCTGCTGCGCGCACTCCTGGTGCGCCGCTGCGCGCACTTCTGGTGCGCCACTGCGCGCACTCCTGGTGCGCTGCTACGCGCACTCCTCGTGCACTGTTGCGCGCACTCCTGGTGCGCTGCTGCGCGCACTCCTGGTGTGCTGCTGCGCTCACTCCTGGTGCGCTGCTGTGCGCACTTTTGGTGCCCTGCTGCGCGCACTCCTGGTGCCCTGCTGCGCACACTCCTCGTGTGCTGCTGCACGCACTCCTCGTGCGCTATTGCGCGCACTCCTGGTGTTATTAAAAGGGTTATATATCAGGTAGGTGCGGGACGATTTAATAAATCTATCTCCCAAATCTACGGCGGTTTTTAACCGTTGGTGTATGATGAATTCCAGGGTCATCGAAAGCCGCGTCTCCGCCCACACCCCGGGATTCGAGCCCGCAGACTTCGGGTACGAGACCAGACGCCGCAGGGTGTTCCATGTTTCCTGCTCGGTGCTGACGACATCAGCTCGTGAACTTCCCCCCAGCGCTTCGGGTTGGAGATCCGATCCGAGCGGTTCAGTGAGCCTGCTACGGACAAAGACATATTTCCAAAGTAAGATCTGTCCATTTTTATTTCGAGTCCCGAGTTGACGCTACCCTCATTTCGTTTTTGTTAATGAGATTCTGATCGTGACCTAGATTTGTTGTGTGTAGTTTTCCCTCGGTAGGGGCCTATACCGAGGTTTATTGCATGTTTGTAACATATTCCATTTTGAACTTTTAATCCGTGAGCATTGGCCAGCTCGTGGATTGGATGTTTGAGAAGGACGAGTAGTCTTGTTTGATTAACAAAAACTAACAAATTAATGGTACTTGGTTACGGTTACATACAGTGGGTTTTTTGAATAATTTTTGCCTTTGTCCTCAGAAAACGGTAATGATGGTGAAGGCACTGAATGTTTAGATCCAAGACCAGGGGCTTACGCGTACTCTTCGTGTGCTGTTGCGCGCCCACCTGGTGCGCTACTGCGCGAACTCCAGGTGCGCTGCTGCGCGCACTCTTCGTGTGCTGCTGCGCGCACTCCTGGTGCGCTGCTGCGCGCGCTCCTCGTATGCTGTTGCGCGCACTTCTGGTGCGCTGCTGCGCGCACTCCTGGTGCGCTGCTGCGCGCACTCCTGGTGCGCCGCTGTGCGCACTCCTGGTGCGCCGCTGTGCGCACTCCTGGTGCGCTGCTACGCGCACTCCTCGTGCACTGTTGCGCGCACTCCCCATGCGCTGTTGCGCGCACTCCTGGTGCGCTGCTGCGTGACTCCTGGTGCGCTGCTGCGCACACTCCTCGTGTGCTGCTGCACGCACTCCTGGTGTTACTAAAAGGGTTATATATCAGGTAGGTGCGGGAGGATTATATAAATCTATCTCCCAAATCTACGGCGGTTCCTAACGTTGGTGTATGATGAATTCCAGGGTCATCGAAAGCCGCGTCTCCGCCCACACCCCGGGATTCGAGCCCGCAGACTTCGGGTACGAGACCAGACGCCGCAGGGTGTTCCATGTTTCCTGCTCGGTGCTGACGACATCAGCTCGTGAACTTCCCCCAGCGCGTCGGGTTGGAGATCCAAGCGGTTCAGTGAGCCTGCTACGGACAAAGACATATATCCAAAGTAAGATCTGTCCATTTTTATTTCGAGTCCCGAGTTGACGCTACCCTCATTTCGTTTTTGTTAATGAGATTCTGATCGTGACCTAGATTTGTTGTGTGCAGTTTTCCCTCTGTAGGGGCCCATACCGAGGTTTATTGCATGTTTGTAACATATTCCATTTTGAACTTTTAATCCGTGAGCATTGGCCAGCTCGTGGATTGGATGTTTGAGAAGGACGAGTAGTCTTGTTTGATTAATAAAATTTAACAAATTAACGGTAGGTACTTGGTTACGGTTACATACAGTGGGTTTTTTGAATAATTTTTGCCTTTGTCCTCAGAAAACGGTAATGATGGTGAAGGCACTGAATGTTTAGATCCAAGACCAGGGGCTTACGCGCACTCTTCGTGTGCTGTTGCGCGCCCGCCTGGTGCGCTACTGCGCGCACTCCAGGTGCGCTGCTGCGCGCACTCTTCGTGTGCTGCTGCGCGCACTCCTGGTGCGCTGCTGCGCGCGCTCCTCGTATGCTGCTGCGCGCGCTCCTCGTATGCTGTTGCGCGCACTCCTGGTGCGCTGCTGCGCGCTGCTGCGCGCACTCCTGGTGCGCCGCTGCGCGCACTTCTGGTGCGCCACTGCGCGCACTCCTGGTGCGCTGCTACGCGCACTCCTCGTGCACTGTTGCGCGCACTCCCCGTGCGCTGTTGCGCGCGCTCCTCGTGTGCTGTTGCGCGCACTCCTGGTGCGCTGCTGCGCGCACTCCTGGTGCGCTGCTGCGCACACTCCTCGTGTGCTGCTGCACGCACTCCTGGTGTTACTAAAAGGGTTATATATCAGGTAGGTGCGGGAGGATTATATAAATCTATCTCCCAAATCTACGGCGGTTCCTAACGTTGGTGTATGATAAATTCCAGGGTCATCAAAAGCCGCGTCTCCGCCCACACCCTGGGATTCGAGCCCGCAGACTTCGGGTACGAGACCAGACGCCGCAGGGTGTTCCATGTTTCCTGCTCGGTGCTGACGACATCAGCTCGTGAACTTCCCCCAGCGCGTCGGGTTGGAGATCCGAGCGGTTCAGTGAGCCTGCTACGGACAAAGACATATTTAGAGTCCCGAGTTGACGCTACCCTCATTTCGTTTTTGTTAATGAGATTCTGATCGTGACCTAGATTTGTTGTGTGAGTTTTCCCTCGGTAGGGGCCCATACCGAGGTTTATTGCATGTTTGTAACATATTCCATTTTGAACTTTTAATCCGTGAGCATTGGCCAGCTCGTGGATTGGATGTTTGAGAAGGACGAGTAGTCTTGTTTGATTAATAAAAACTAACAAATTAACGGTAGGTACTTGGTTACGGTTACATACAGTGGGTTTTTTGAATAATTTTTGCCTTTGTCCTCAGAAAACGGTAATGATGGTGAAGGCACTGAATGTTTAGATCCAAGACCAGGGGCTTACGCGTACTCTTCGTGTGCTGTTGCGCGCCCACCTGGTGCGCGCCCACCTGGTGCGCGCCCACCTGGTGCGCTACTGCGCGAACTCCAGGTGCGCTGCTGCGCGCACTCTTCGTGTGCTGCTGCGCGCACTCCTGGTGCGCTGCTGCGCGCGCTCCTCGTATGCTGTTGCGCGCACTTCTGGTGCGCTGCTGCGCGCACTCCTGGTGCGCTGCTGCGCGCACTCCTGGTGCGCCGCTGTGCGCACTCCTGGTGCGCCGCTGTGCGCACTCCTGGTGCGCCACTGCGCGCACTCCTGGTGCGCTGCTACGCGCACTCCTCGTGCACTGTTGCGCGCACTCCCCATGCGCTGTTGCGCGCACTCCTGGTGCGCTGCTGCGTGACTCCTGGTGCGCTGCTGCGCCCACTCCTCGTGTGCTGCTGCACGCACTCCTGGTGTTACTAAAAGGGTTATATATCAGGTAGGTGCGGGAGGATTATATAAATCTATCTCCCAAATCTACGGCGGTTCCTAACGTTGGTGTATGATAAATTCCAGGGTCATCGAAAGCCGCGTCTCCGCCCACACCCTGGGATTCGAGCCCGCAGACTTCGGGTACGAGACCAGACGCCGCAGGGTGTTCCATGTTTCCTGCTCGGTGCTGACGACATCAGCTCGTGAACTTCCCCCAGCGCGTCGGGTTGGAGATCCGAGCGGTTCAGTGAGCCTGCTACGGACAAAGACATATTTAGAGTCCCGAGTTGACGCTACCCTCATTTCGTTTTTGTTAATGAGATTCTGATCGTGACCTAGATTTGTTGTGTGTAGTTTTCCCTCGGTAGGGGCCCATACCGAGGTTTATTGCATGTTTGTAACATATTCCATTTTGAACTTTTAATCCGTGAGCATTAGCCAGCTCGTGGATTGGATGTTTGAGAAGGACGAGTAGTCTTGTTTGATTAATAAAAACTTACAAATTAACGGTAGGTACTTGGTTACGGTTACATACAGTGGGTTTTTTGAATAATTTTTGCCTTTGTCCTCAGAAAACGGTAATGATGGTGAAGGCACTGAATGTTTAGATCCAAGACCAGGGGCTTACGCGTACTCTTCGTGTGCTGTTGCGCGCCCACCTGGTGCGCTACTGCGCGAACTCCAGGTGCGCTGCTGCGCGCACTCTTCGTGTGCTGCTGCGCGCACTCTTCGTGTGCTGCTGCGCGCACTCCTGGTGCGCTGCTGCGCGCGCTCCTCGTATGCTGTTGCGCGCACTTCTGGTGCGCTGCTGCGCGCACTCCTGGTGCGCTGCTGCGCGCACTCCTGGTGCGCCGCTGTGCGCACTCCTGGTGCGCTACTGCGCGCACTCCTGGTGCGCTGCTACGCGCACTCCTCATGCACTGTTGCGCGCACTCCCCATGCGCTGTTGCGCGCACTCCTGGTGCGCTGCTGCGTGACTCCTGGTGCGCTGCTGCGCCCACTCCTCGTGTGCTGCTGCTGCACGCACTCCTGGTGTTACTAAAAGGGTTATATATCAGGTAGGTGCGGGAGGATTATATAAATCTATCTCCCAAATCTACGGCGGTTCCTAACGTTGGTGTATGATAAATTCCAGGGTCATCGAAAGCCGCGTCTCCGCCCACACCCTGGGATTCGAGCCCGCAGACTTCGGGTACGAGACCAGACGCCGCAGGGTGTTCCATGTTTCCTGCTCGGTGCTGACGACATCAGCTCGTGAACTTCCCCCAGCGCGTCGGGTTGGAGATCCGAGCGGTTCAGTGAGCCTGCTACGGACAAAGACATATTTAGAGTCCCGAGTTGACGCTACCCTCATTTCGTTTTTGTTAATGAGATTCTGATCGTGACCTAGATTTGTTGTGTGTAGTTTTCCCTCGGTAGGGGCCCATACCGAGGTTTATTGCATGTTTGTAACATATTCCATTTTGAACTTTTAATCCGTGAGCATTGGCCAGCTCGTGGATTGGATGTTTGAGAAGGACGAGTAGTCTTGTTTGATTAATAAAAACTAACAAATTAACGGTAGGTACTTGGTTACGGTTACATACAGTGGGTTTTTTGAATAATTTTTGCCTTTGTCCTCAGAAAACGGTAATGATGGTGAAGGCACTGAATGTTTAGATCCAAGACCAGGGGCTTACGCGTACTCTTCGTGTGCTGTTGCGCGCCCACCTGGTGCGCTACTGCGCGAACTCCAGGTGCGCTGCTGCGCGCACTCTTCGTGTGCTGCTGCGCGCACTCCTGGTGCGCTGCTGCGCGCGCTCCTCGTATGCTGTTGCGCGCACTTCTGGTGCGCTGCTGCGCGCACTCCTGGTGCGCTGCTGCGCGCACTCCTGGTGCGCCGCTGTGCGCACTCCTGGTGCGCCGCTGTGCGCACTCCTGGTGCGCCGCTGTGCGCACTCCTGGTGCGCCACTGCGCGCACTCCTGGTGCGCTGCTACGCGCACTCCTCGTGCACTGTTGCGCGCTCTCCCCATGCGCTGTTGCGCGCACTCCTGGTGCGCTGCTGCGTGACTCCTGGTGCGCTGCTGCGCCCACTCCTCGTGTGCTGCTGCACGCACTCCTGGTGTTACGAAAAGGGTTATATATCAGGTAGGTGCGGGAGGATTATATAAATCTATCTCCCAAATCTACGGCGGTTCCTAACGTTGGTGTATGATAAATTCCAGGGTCATCGAAAGCCGCGTCTCCGCCCACACCCTGGGATTCGAGCCCGCAGACTTCGGGTACGAGACCAGACGCCGCAGGGTGTTCCATGTTTCCTGCTCGGTGCTGACGACATCAGCTCGTGAACTTCCCCCAGCGCGTCGGGTTGGAGATCCGAGCGGTTCAGTGAGCCTGCTACGGACAAAGACATATTTAGAGTCCCGAGTTGACGCTACCCTCATTTCGTTTTTGTTAATGAGATTCTGATCGTGACCTAGATTTGTTGTGTGTAGTTTTCCCTCGGTAGGGGCCCATACCGAGGTTTATTGCATGTTTGTAACATATTCCATTTTGAACTTTTAATCCGTGAGCATTGGCCAGCTCGTGGATTGGATGTTTGAGAAGGACGAGTAGTCTTGTTTGATTAATAAAAACTAACAAATTAACGGTAGGTACTTGGTTACAGTTACATACAGTGGGTTTTTTGAATAATTTTTGCCTTTGTCCTCAGAAAACGGTAATGATGGTGAAGGCACTGAATGTTTAGATCCAAGACCAGGGGCTTACGCGTACTCTTCGTGTGCTGTTGCGCGCCCACCTGGTGCGCTACTGCGCGAACTCCAGGTGCGCTGCTGCGCGCACTCTTCGTGTGCTGCTGCGCGCACTCTTCGTGTGCTGCTGCGCGCACTCCTGGTGCGCTGCTGCGCGCGCTCCTCGTATGCTGTTGCGCGCACTTCTGGTGCGCTGCTGCGCGCACTCCTGGTGCGCCGCTGCGCGCACTCCTGGTGCGCCGCTGTGCGCACTCCTGGTGCGCCGCTGTGCGCACTCCTGGTGCGCCGCTGTGCGCACTCCTGGTGCGCCGCTGTGCGCACTCCTGGTGCGCTGCTACGCGCACTCCTCGTGCACTGTTGCGCGCACTCCCCATGCGCTGTTGCGCGCACTCCTGGTGCGCTGCTGCGTGACTCCTGGTGCGCTGCTGCGCCCACTCCTCGTGTGCTGCTGCACGCACTCCTGGTGTTACTAAAAGGGTTATATATCAGGTAGGTGCGGGAGGATTATATAAATCTATCTCCCAAATCTACGGCGGTTCCTAACGTTGGTGTATGATAAATTCCAGGGTCATCGAAAGCCGCGTCTCCGCCCACACCCTGGGATTCGAGCCCGCAGACTTCGGGTACGAGACCAGACGCCGCAGGGTGTTCCATGTTTCCTGCTCGGTGCTGACGACATCAGCTCGTGAACTTCCCCCAGCGCGTCGGGTTGGAGATCCGAGCGGTTCAGTGAGCCTGCTACGGACAAAGACATATTTAGAGTCCCGAGTTGACGCTACCCTCATTTCGTTTTTGTTAACGAGTAGTCTTGTTTGATTAATAAAAACTAACAAATTAACGGTAGGTACTTGGTTACGGTTACATACAGTGGGTTTTTTGAATAATTTTTGCCTTTGTCCTCAGAAAACGGTAATGATGGTGAAGGCACTGAATGTTTAGATCCAAGACCAGGGGCTTACGCGTACTCTTCGTGTGCTGTTGCGCGCCCACCTGGTGCGCTACTGCGCGAACTCCAGGTGCGCTGCTGCGCGCACTCTTCGTGTGCTGCTGCGCGCACTCCTGGTGCGCTGCTGCGCGCGCTCCTCGTATGCTGTTGCGCGCACTTCTGGTGCGCTGCTGCGCGCACTCCTGGTGCGCTGCTGCGCGCACTCCTGGTGCGCCGCTGTGCGCACTCCTGGTGCGCCACTGCGCGCACTCCTGGTGCGCTGCTACGCGCACTCCTCGTGCACTGTTGCGCGCACTCCCCATGCGCTGTTGCGCGCACTCCTGGTGCGCTGCTGCGTGACTCCTGGTGCGCTGCTGCGCCCACTCCTCGTGTGCTGCTGCACGCACTCCTGGTGTTACTAAAAGGGTTATATATCAGGTAGGTGCGGGAGGATTATATTAATCTATCTCCCAAATCTACGGCGGTTCCTAACGTTGGTGTATGATAAATTCCAGGGTCATCGAAAGCCGCGTCTCCGCCCACACCCTGGGATTCGAGCCCGCAGACTTCGGGTACGAGACCAGACGCCGCAGGGTGTTCCATGTTTCCTGCTCGGTGCTGACGACATCAGCTCGTGAACTTCCCCCAGCGCGTCGGGTTGGAGATCCGAGCGGTTCAGTGAGCCTGCTACGGACAAAGACATATTTAGAGTCCCGAGTTGACGCTACCCTCATTTCGTTTTTGTTAATGAGATTCTGATCGTGACCTAGATTTGTTGTGTGTAGTTTTCCCTCGGTAGGGGCCCATACCGAGGTTAATTGCATGTTTGTAACATATTCCATTTTGAACTTTTAATCCGTGAGCATTGGCCAGCTCGTGGATTGGATGTTTGAGAAGGACGAGTAGTCTTGTTTGATTAATAAAAACTAACAAATTAACGGTAGGTACTTGGTTACGGTTACATACAGTGGGTTTTTTGAATAATTTTTGCCTTTGTCCTCAGAAAACGGTAATGATGGTGAAGGCACTGAATGTTTAGATCCAAGACCAGGGGCTTACGCGTACTCTTCGTGTGCTGTTGCGCGCCCACCTGGTGCGCTACTGCGCGAACTCCAGGTGCGCTGCTGCGCGCACTCTTCGTGTGCTGCTGCGCGCACTCCTAGTGCGCTGCTGCGCGCGCTCCTCGTATGCTGTTGCGCGCACTTCTGGTGCGCTGCTGCGCGCACTCCTGGTGCGCTGCTGCGCGCACTCCTGGTGCGCCGCTGTGCGCACTCCTGGTGCGCCGCTGTGCGCACTCCTGGTGCGCCACTGCGCGCACTCCTGGTGCGCTGCTACGCGCACTCCTCGTGCACTGTTGCGCGCACTCCCCATGCGCTGTTGCGCGCACTCCTGGTGCGCTGCTGCGTGACTCCTGGTGCGCTGCTGCGCCCACTCCTCGTGTGCTGCTGCACGCACTCCTGGTGTTACTAAAAGGGTTATATATCAGGTAGGTGCGGGAGGATTATATAAATCTATCTCCCAAATCTACGGCGGTTCCTAACGTTGGTGTATGATAAATTCCAGGGTCATCGAAAGCCGCGTCTCCGCCCACACCCTGGGATTCGAGCCCGCAGACTTCGGGTACGAGACCAGACGCCGCAGGGTGTTCCATGTTTCCTGCTCGGTGCTGACGACATCAGCTCGTGAACTTCCCCCAGCGCGTCGGGTTGGAGATCCGAGCGGTTCAGTGAGCCTGCTACGGACAAAGACATATTTAGAGTCCCGAGTTGACGCTACCCTCATTTCGTTTTTGTTAACGAGTAGTCTTGTTTGATTAATAAAAACTAACAAATTAACGGTAGGTACTTGGTTACGGTTACATACAGTGGGTTTTTTGAATAATTTTTGCCTTTGTCCTCAGAAAACGGTAATGATGGTGAAGGCACTGAATGTTTAGATCCAAGACCAGGGGCTTACGCGTACTCTTCGTGTGCTGTTGCGCGCCCACCTGGTGCGCTACTGCGCGAACTCCAGGTGCGCTGCTGCGCGCACTCTTCGTGTGCTGCTGCGCGCACTCCTGGTGCGCTGCTGCGCGCGCTCCTCGTATGCTGTTGCGCGCACTTCTGGTGCGCTGCTGCGCGCACTCCTGGTGCGCTGCTGCGCGCACTCCTGGTGCGCCGCTGTGCGCACTCCTGGTGCGCCGCTGTGCGCACTCCTGGTGCGCCACTGCGCGCACTCCTGGTGCGCTGCTACGCGCACTCCTCGTGCACTGTTGCGCGCACTCCCCATGCGCTGTTGCGCGCACTCCTGGTGCGCTGCTGCGTGACTCCTGGTGCGCTGCTGCGCCCACTCCTCGTGTGCTGCTGCACGCACTCCTGGTGTTACTAAAAGGGTTATATATCAGGTAGGTGCGGGAGGATTATATTAATCTATCTCCCAAATCTACGGCGGTTCCTAACGTTGGTGTATGATAAATTCCAGGGTCATCGAAAGCCGCGTCTCCGCCCACACCCTGGGATTCGAGCCCGCAGACTTCGGGTACGAGACCAGACGCCGCAGGGTGTTCCATGTTTCCTGCTCGGTGCTGACGACATCAGCTCGTGAACTTCCCCCAGCGCGTCGGGTTGGAGATCCGAGCGGTTCAGTGAGCCTGCTACGGACAAAGACATATTTAGAGTCCCGAGTTGACGCTACCCTCATTTCGTTTTTGTTAATGAGATTCTGATCGTGACCTAGATTTGTTGTGTGTAGTTTTCCCTCGGTAGGGGCCCATACCGAGGTTAATTGCATGTTTGTAACATATTCCATTTTGAACTTTTAATCCGTGAGCATTGGCCAGCTCGTGGATTGGATGTTTGAGAAGGACGAGTAGTCTTGTTTGATTAATAAAAACTAACAAATTAACGGTAGGTACTTGGTTACGGTTACATACAGTGGGTTTTTTGAATAATTTTTGCCTTTGTCCTCAGAAAACGGTAATGATGGTGAAGGCACTGAATGTTTAGATCCAAGACCAGGGGCTTACGCGTACTCTTCGTGTGCTGTTGCGCGCCCACCTGGTGCGCTACTGCGCGAACTCCAGGTGCGCTGCTGCGCGCACTCTTCGTGTGCTGCTGCGCGCACTCCTGGTGCGCTGCTGCGCGCGCTCCTCGTATGCTGTTGCGCGCACTTCTGGTGCGCTGCTGCGCGCACTCCTGGTGCGCTGCTGCGCGCACTCCTGGTGCGCTGCTGCGTGACTCCTGGTGCGCTGCTGCGCCCACTCCTCGTGTGCTGCTGCACGCACTCCTGGTGTTACTAAAAGGGTTATATATCAGGTAGGTGCGGGAGGATTATATAAATCTATCTCCCAAATCTACGGCGGTTCCTAACGTTGGTGTATGATAAATTCCAGGGTCATCGAAAGCCGCGTCTCCGCCCACACCCTGGGATTCGAGCCCGCAGACTTCGGGTACGAGACCAGACGCCGCAGGGTGTTCCATGTTTCCTGCTCGGTGCTGACGACATCAGCTCGTGAACTTCCCCCAGCGCGTCGGGTTGGAGATCCGAGCGGTTCAGTGAGCCTGCTACGGACAAAGACATATTTAGAGTCCCGAGTTGACGCTACCCTCATTTCGTTTTTGTTAATGAGATTCTGATCGTGACCTAGATTTGTTGTGTGTAGTTTTCCCTCGGTAGGGGCCCATACCGAGGTTTATTGCATGTTTGTAACATATTCCATTTTGAACTTTTAATCCGTGAGCATTGGCCAGCTCGTGGATTGGATGTTTGAGAAGGACGAGTAGTCTTGTTTGATTAATAAAAACTAACAAATTAACGGTAGGTACTTGGTTACGGTTACATACAGTGGGTTTTTTGAATAATTTTTGCCTTTGTCCTCAGAAAACGGTAATGATGGTGAAGGCACTGAATGTTTAGATCCAAGACCAGGGGCTTACGCGTACTCTTCGTGTGCTGTTGCGCGCCCACCTGGTGCGCTACTGCGCGAACTCCAGGTGCGCTGCTGCGCGCACTCTTCGTGTGCTGCTGCGCGCACTCCTGGTGCGCTGCTGCGCGCGCTCCTCGTATGCTGTTGCGCGCACTTCTGGTGCGCTGCTGCGCGCACTCCTGGTGCGCCGCTGCGCGCACTCCTGGTGCGCCGCTGTGCGCACTCCTGGTGCGCCGCTGTGCGCACTCCTGGTGCGCTGCTACGCGCACTCCTCGTGCACTGTTGCGCGCACTCCCCATGCGCTGTTGCGCGCACTCCTGGTGCGCTGCTGCGTGACTCCTGGTGCGCTGCTGCGCCCACTCCTCGTGTGCTGCTGCACGCACTCCTGGTGTTACTAAAAGGGTTATATATCAGGTAGGTGCGGGAGGATTATATAAATCTATCTCCCAAATCTACGGCGGTTCCTAACGTTGGTGTATGATAAATTCCAGGGTCATCGAAAGCCGCGTCTCCGCCCACACCCTGGGATTCGAGCCCGCAGACTTCGGGTACGAGACCAGACGCCGCAGGGTGTTCCATGTTTCCTGCTCGGTGCTGACGACATCAGCTCGTGAACTTCCCCCAGCGCGTCGGGTTGGAGATCCGAGCGGTTCAGTGAGCCTGCTACGGACAAAGACATATTTAGAGTCCCGAGTTGACGCTACCCTCATTTCGTTTTTGTTAATGAGATTCTGATCGTGACCTAGATTTGTTGTGTGTAGTTTTCCCTCGGTAGGGGCCCATACCGAGGTTTATTGCATGTTTGTAACATATTCCATTTTGAACTTTTAATCCGTGAGCATTGGCCAGCTCGTGGATTGGATGTTTGAGAAGGACGAGTAGTCTTGTTTGATTAATAAAAACTAACAAATTAACGGTAGGTACTTGGTTACGGTTACATACAGTGGGTTTTTTGAATAATTTTTGCCTTTGTCCTCAGAAAACGGTAATGATGGTGAAGGCACTGAATGTTTAGATCCAAGACCAGGGGCTTACGCGTACTCTTCGTGTGCTGTTGCGCGCCCACCTGGTGCGCTACTGCGCGAACTCCAGGTGCGCTGCTGCGCGCACTCTTCGTGTGCTGCTGCGCGCACTCCTGGTGCGCTGCTGCGCGCGCTCCTCGTATGCTGTTGCGCGCACTTCTGGTGCGCTGCTGCGCGCACTCCTGGTGCGCTGCTGCGCGCACTCCTGGTGCGCCGCTGTGCGCACTCCTGGTGCGCCGCTGTGCGCACTCCTGGTGCGCTGCTACGCGCACTCCTCGTGCACTGTTGCGCGCACTCCCCATGCGCTGTTGCGCGCACTCCTGGTGCGCTGCTGCGTGACTCCTGGTGCGCTGCTGCGCCCACTCCTCGTGTGCTGCTGCACGCACTCCTGGTGTTACTAAAAGGGTTATATATCAGGTAGGTGCGGGAGGATTATATAAATCTATCTCCCAAATCTACGGCGGTTCCTAACGTTGGTGTATGATAAATTCCAGGGTCATCGAAAGCCGCGTCTCCGCCCACACCCTGGGATTCGAGCCCGCAGACTTCGGGTACGAGACCAGACGCCGCAGGGTGTTCCATGTTTCCTGCTCGGTGCTGACGACATCAGCTCGTGAACTTCCCCCAGCGCGTCGGGTTGGAGATCCGAGCGGTTCAGTGAGCCTGCTACGGACAAAGACATATTTAGAGTCCCGAGTTGACGCTACCCTCATTTCGTTTTTGTTAATGAGATTCTGATCGTGACCTAGATTTGTTGTGTGTAGTTTTCCCTCGGTAGGGGCCCATACCGAGGTTTATTGCATGTTTGTAACATATTCCATTTTGAACTTTTAATCCGTGAGCATTGGCCAGCTCGTGGATTGGATGTTTGAGAAGGACGAGTAGTCTTGTTTGATTAATAAAAACTAACAAATTAACGGTAGGTACTTGGTTACGGTTACATACAGTGGGTTTTTTGAATAATTTTTGCCTTTGTCCTCAGAAAACGGTAATGATGGTGAAGGCACTGAATGTTTAGATCCAAGACCAGGGGCTTACGCGTACTCTTCGTGTGCTGTTGCGCGCCCACCTGGTGCGCTACTGCGCGAACTCCAGGTGCGCTGCTGCGCGCACTCTTCGTGTGCTGCTGCGCGCACTCCTGGTGCGCTGCTGCGCGCGCTCCTCGTATGCTGTTGCGCGCACTTCTGGTGCGCTGCTGCGCGCACTCCTGGTGCGCCGCTGCGCGCACTCCTGGTGCGCCGCTGTGCGCACTCCTGGTGCGCCGCTGTGCGCACTCCTGGTGCGCCGCTGTGCGCACTCCTGGTGCGCCGCTGTGCGCACTCCTGGTGCGCTGCTACGCGCACTCCTCGTGCACTGTTGCGCGCACTCCCCATGCGCTGTTGCGCGCACTCCTGGTGCGCTGCTGCGTGACTCCTGGTGCGCTGCTGCGCCCACTCCTCGTGTGCTGCTGCACGCACTCCTGGTGTTACTAAAAGGGTTATATATCAGGTAGGTGCGGGAGGATTATATAAATCTATCTCCCAAATCTACGGCGGTTCCTAACGTTGGTGTATGATAAATTCCAGGGTCATCGAAAGCCGCGTCTCCGCCCACACCCTGGGATTCGAGCCCGCAGACTTCGGGTACGAGACCAGACGCCGCAGGGTGTTCCATGTTTCCTGCTCGGTGCTGACGACATCAGCTCGTGAACTTCCCCCAGCGCGTCGGGTTGGAGATCCGAGCGGTTCAGTGAGCCTGCTACGGACAAAGACATATTTAGAGTCCCGAGTTGACGCTACCCTCATTTCGTTTTTGTTAACGAGTAGTCTTGTTTGATTAATAAAAACTAACAAATTAACGGTAGGTACTTGGTTACGGTTACATACAGTGGGTTTTTTGAATAATTTTTGCCTTTGTCCTCAGAAAACGGTAATGATGGTGAAGGCACTGAATGTTTAGATCCAAGACCAGGGGCTTACGCGTACTCTTCGTGTGCTGTTGCGCGCCCACCTGGTGCGCTACTGCGCGAACTCCAGGTGCGCTGCTGCGCGCACTCTTCGTGTGCTGCTGCGCGCACTCCTGGTGCGCTGCTGCGCGCGCTCCTCGTATGCTGTTGCGCGCACTTCTGGTGCGCTGCTGCGCGCACTCCTGGTGCGCTGCTGCGCGCACTCCTGGTGCGCCGCTGTGCGCACTCCTGGTGCGCCGCTGTGCGCACTCCTGGTGCGCCACTGCGCGCACTCCTGGTGCGCTGCTACGCGCACTCCAGGTGCGCTGCTGCGCGCACTCTTCGTGTGCTGCTGCGCGCACTCCTGGTGCGCTGCTGCGCGCGCTCCTCGTATGCTGTTGCGCGCACTTCTGGTACGCTGCTGCGCGCACTCCTGGTGCGCTGCTGCGCGCACTCCTGGTGCGCCGCTGTGCGCACTCCTGGTGCGCCGCTGTTCGCACTCCTGGTGCGCCACTGCGCGCACTCCTGGTGCGCTGCTACGCGCACTCCTGGTGCGCTGCTACGCGCACTCCTCGTGCACTGTTGCGCGCACTCCCCATGCGCTGTTGCGCGCACTCCTGGTGCGCTGCTGCGTGACTCCTGGTGCGCTGCTGCGCACACTCCTCGTGTGCTGCTGCACGCACTCCTGGTGTTACTAAAAGGGTTATATATCAGGTAGGTGCGGGAGGATTATATAAATCTATCTTCCAAATCTACGGCGGTTCCTTTCGTTGGTGTATGATGAATTCCAGGGTCATCGAAAGCCGCGTCTCCGCCCACACCCCGGGATTCGAGCCCGCAGACTTCGGGTACGAGACCAGACGCCGCAGGGTGTTCCATGTTTCCTGCTCGGTGCTGACGACATCAGCTCGTGAACTTCCCCCAGCGCGTCGGGTTGGAGATCCGAGCGGTTCAGTGAGCCTGCTACGGACAAAGACATATTTAGAGTCCCGAGTTGACGCTACCCTCATTTCGTTTTTGTTAATGAGATTCTGATCGTGACCTAGATTTGTTGTGTGTAGTTTTCCCTCGGTAGGGGCCCATACCGAGGTTTATTGCATGTTTGTAACATATTCCATTTTGAACTTTTAATCCGTGAGCATTGGCCAGCTCGTGGATTGGATGTTTGAGAAGGACGAGTAGTCTTGTTTGATTAATAAAAACTAACAAATTAACGGTAGGTACTTGGTTACGGTTACATACAGTGGGTTTTTTGAATAATTTTTGCCTTTGTCCTCAGAAAACGGTAATGATGGTGAAGGCACTGAATGTTTAGATCCAAGACCAGGGGCTTACGCGTACTCTTCGTGTGCTGTTGCGCGCCCACCTGGTGCGCTACTGCGCGAACTCCAGGTGCGCTGCTGCGCGCACTCTTCGTGTGCTGCTGCGCGCACTCCTGGTGCGCTGCTGCGCGCGCTCCTCGTATGCTGTTGCGCGCACTTCTGGTGCGCTGCTGCGCGCACTCCTGGTGCGCTGCTGCGCGCACTCCTGGTGCGCCGCTGTGCGCACTCCTGGTGCGCCGCTGTGCGCACTCCTGGTGCGCCACTGCGCGCACTCCTGGTGCGCTGCTACGCGCACTCCTCGTGCACTGTTGCGCGCACTCCCCATGCGCTGTTGCGCGCACTCCTGGTGCGCTGCTGCGTGACTCCTGGTGCGCTGCTGCGCCCACTCCTCGTGTGCTACTGCACGCACTCCTGGTGTTACTAAAAGGGTTATATATCAGGTAGGTGCGGGAGGATTATATAAATCTATCTCCCAAATCTACGGCGGTTCCTAACGTTGGTGTATGATAAATTCCAGGGTCATCGAAAGCCGCGTCTCCGCCCACACCCTGGGATTCGAGCCCGCAGACTTCGGGTACGAGACCAGACGCCGCAGGGTGTTCCATGTTTCCTGCTCGGTGCTGACGACATCAGCTCGTGAACTTCCCCCAGCGCGTCGGGTTGGAGATCCGAGCGGTTCAGTGAGCCTGCTACGGACAAAGACATATTTAGAGTCCCGAGTTGACGCTACCCTCATTTCGTTTTTGTTAATGAGATTCTGATCGTGACCTAGATTTGTTGTGTGTAGTTTTCCCTCGGTAGGGGCCCATACCGAGGTTTATTGCATGTTTGTAACATATTCCATTTTGAACTTTTAATCCGTGAGCATTAGCCAGCTCGTGGATTGGATGTTTGAGAAGGACGAGTAGTCTTGTTTGATTAATAAAAACTTACAAATTAACGGTAGGTACTTGGTTACGGTTACATACAGTGGGTTTTTTGAATAATTTTTGCCTTTGTCCTCAGAAAACGGTAATGATGGTGAAGGCACTGAATGTTTAGATCCAAGACCAGGGGCTTACGCGTACTCTTCGTGTGCTGTTGCGCGCCCACCTGGTGCGCTACTGCGCGAACTCCAGGTGCGCTGCTGCGCGCACTCTTCGTGTGCTGCTGCGCGCACTCCTGGTGCGCTGCTGCGCGCGCTCCTCGTATGCTGTTGCGCGCACTTCTGGTGCGCTGCTGCGCGCACTCCTGGTGCGCTGCTGCGCGCACTCCTGGTGCGCCGCTGTGCGCACTCCTGGTGCGCTACTGCGCGCACTCCTGGTGCGCTGCTACGCGCACTCCTCATGCACTGTTGCGCGCACTCCCCATGCGCTGTTGCGCGCACTCCTGGTGCGCTGCTGCGTGACTCCTGGTGCGCTGCTGCGCCCACTCCTCGTGTGCTGCTGCTGCACGCACTCCTGGTGTTACTAAAAGGGTTATATATCAGGTAGGTGCGGGAGGATTATATAAATCTATCTCCCAAATCTACGGCGGTTCCTAACGTTGGTGTATGATAAATTCCAGGGTCATCGAAAGCCGCGTCTCCGCCCACACCCTGGGATTCGAGCCCGCAGACTTCGGGTACGAGACCAGACGCCGCAGGGTGTTCCATGTTTCCTGCTCGGTGCTGACGACATCAGCTCGTGAACTTCCCCCAGCGCGTCGGGTTGGAGATCCGAGCGGTTCAGTGAGCCTGCTACGGACAAAGACATATTTAGAGTCCCGAGTTGACGCTACCCTCATTTCGTTTTTGTTAATGAGATTCTGATCGTGACCTAGATTTGTTGTGTGTAGTTTTCCCTCGGTAGGGGCCCATACCGAGGTTTATTGCATGTTTGTAACATATTCCATTTTGAACTTTTAATCCGTGAGCATTGGCCAGCTCGTGGATTGGATGTTTGAGAAGGACGAGTAGTCTTGTTTGATTAATAAAAACTAACAAATTAACGGTAGGTACTTGGTTACGGTTACATACAGTGGGTTTTTTGAATAATTTTTGCCTTTGTCCTCAGAAAACGGTAATGATGGTGAAGGCACTGAATGTTTAGATCCAAGACCAGGGGCTTACGCGTACTCTTCGTGTGCTGTTGCGCGCCCACCTGGTGCGCTACTGCGCGAACTCCAGGTGCGCTGCTGCGCGCACTCTTCGTGTGCTGCTGCGCGCACTCCTGGTGCGCTGCTGCGCGCGCTCCTCGTATGCTGTTGCGCGCACTTCTGGTGCGCTGCTGCGCGCACTCCTGGTGCGCTGCTGCGCGCACTCCTGGTGCGCCGCTGTGCGCACTCCTGGTGCGCCGCTGTGCGCACTCCTGGTGCGCCACTGCGCGCACTCCTGGTGCGCTGCTACGCGCACTCCTCGTGCACTGTTGCGCGCTCTCCCCATGCGCTGTTGCGCGCACTCCTGGTGCGCTGCTGCGTGACTCCTGGTGCGCTGCTGCGCCCACTCCTCGTGTGCTGCTGCACGCACTCCTGGTGTTACGAAAAGGGTTATATATCAGGTAGGTGCGGGAGGATTATATAAATCTATCTCCCAAATCTACGGCGGTTCCTAACGTTGGTGTATGATAAATTCCAGGGTCATCGAAAGCCGCGTCTCCGCCCACACCCTGGGATTCGAGCCCGCAGACTTCGGGTACGAGACCAGACGCCGCAGGGTGTTCCATGTTTCCTGCTCGGTGCTGACGACATCAGCTCGTGAACTTCCCCCAGCGCGTCGGGTTGGAGATCCGAGCGGTTCAGTGAGCCTGCTACGGACAAAGACATATTTAGAGTCCCGAGTTGACGCTACCCTCATTTCGTTTTTGTTAATGAGATTCTGATCGTGACCTAGATTTGTTGTGTGTAGTTTTCCCTCGGTAGGGGCCCATACCGAGGTTTATTGCATGTTTGTAACATATTCCATTTTGAACTTTTAATCCGTGAGCATTAGCCAGCTCGTGGATTGGATGTTTGAGAAGGACGAGTAGTCTTGTTTGATTAATAAAAACTTACAAATTAACGGTAGGTACTTGGTTACGGTTACATACAGTGGGTTTTTTGAATAATTTTTGCCTTTGTCCTCAGAAAACGGTAATGATGGTGAAGGCACTGAATGTTTAGATCCAAGACCAGGGGCTTACGCGTACTCTTCGTGTGCTGTTGCGCGCCCACCTGGTGCGCTACTGCGCGAACTCCAGGTGCGCTGCTGCGCGCACTCTTCGTGTGCTGCTGCGCGCACTCCTGGTGCGCTGCTGCGCGCGCTCCTCGTATGCTGTTGCGCGCACTTCTGGTGCGCTGCTGCGCGCACTCCTGGTGCGCTGCTGCGCGCACTCCTGGTGCGCCGCTGTGCGCACTCCTGGTGCGCTACTGCGCGCACTCCTGGTGCGCTGCTACGCGCACTCCTCATGCACTGTTGCGCGCACTCCCCATGCGCTGTTGCGCGCACTCCTGGTGCGCTGCTGCGTGACTCCTGGTGCGCTGCTGCGCCCACTCCTCGTGTGCTGCTGCTGCACGCACTCCTGGTGTTACTAAAAGGGTTATATATCAGGTAGGTGCGGGAGGATTATATAAATCTATCTCCCAAATCTACGGCGGTTCCTAACGTTGGTGTATGATAAATTCCAGGGTCATCGAAAGCCGCGTCTCCGCCCACACCCTGGGATTCGAGCCCGCAGACTTCGGGTACGAGACCAGACGCCGCAGGGTGTTCCATGTTTCCTGCTCGGTGCTGACGACATCAGCTCGTGAACTTCCCCCAGCGCGTCGGGTTGGAGATCCGAGCGGTTCAGTGAGCCTGCTACGGACAAAGACATATTTAGAGTCCCGAGTTGACGCTACCCTCATTTCGTTTTTGTTAATGAGATTCTGATCGTGACCTAGATTTGTTGTGTGTAGTTTTCCCTCGGTAGGGGCCCATACCGAGGTTTATTGCATGTTTGTAACATATTCCATTTTGAACTTTTAATCCGTGAGCATTGGCCAGCTCGTGGATTGGATGTTTGAGAAGGACGAGTAGTCTTGTTTGATTAATAAAAACTAACAAATTAACGGTAGGTACTTGGTTACGGTTACATACAGTGGGTTTTTTGAATAATTTTTGCCTTTGTCCTCAGAAAACGGTAATGATGGTGAAGGCACTGAATGTTTAGATCCAAGACCAGGGGCTTACGCGTACTCTTCGTGTGCTGTTGCGCGCCCACCTGGTGCGCTACTGCGCGAACTCCAGGTGCGCTGCTGCGCGCACTCTTCGTGTGCTGCTGCGCGCACTCCTGGTGCGCTGCTGCGCGCGCTCCTCGTATGCTGTTGCGCGCACTTCTGGTGCGCTGCTGCGCGCACTCCTGGTGCGCTGCTGCGCGCACTCCTGGTGCGCCGCTGTGCGCACTCCTGGTGCGCCGCTGTGCGCACTCCTGGTGCGCCACTGCGCGCACTCCTGGTGCGCTGCTACGCGCACTCCTCGTGCACTGTTGCGCGCTCTCCCCATGCGCTGTTGCGCGCACTCCTGGTGCGCTGCTGCGTGACTCCTGGTGCGCTGCTGCGCCCACTCCTCGTGTGCTGCTGCACGCACTCCTGGTGTTACGAAAAGGGTTATATATCAGGTAGGTGCGGGAGGATTATATAAATCTATCTCCCAAATCTACGGCGGTTCCTAACGTTGGTGTATGATAAATTCCAGGGTCATCGAAAGCCGCGTCTCCGCCCACACCCTGGGATTCGAGCCCGCAGACTTCGGGTACGAGACCAGACGCCGCAGGGTGTTCCATGTTTCCTGCTCGGTGCTGACGACATCAGCTCGTGAACTTCCCCCAGCGCGTCGGGTTGGAGATCCGAGCGGTTCAGTGAGCCTGCTACGGACAAAGACATATTTAGAGTCCCGAGTTGACGCTACCCTCATTTCGTTTTTGTTAATGAGATTCTGATCGTGACCTAGATTTGTTGTGTGTAGTTTTCCCTCGGTAGGGGCCCATACCGAGGTTTATTGCATGTTTGTAACATATTCCATTTTGAACTTTTAATCCGTGAGCATTGGCCAGCTCGTGGATTGGATGTTTGAGAAGGACGAGTAGTCTTGTTTGATTAATAAAAACTAACAAATTAACGGTAGGTACTTGGTTACAGTTACATACAGTGGGTTTTTTGAATAATTTTTGCCTTTGTCCTCAGAAAACGGTAATGATGGTGAAGGCACTGAATGTTTAGATCCAAGACCAGGGGCTTACGCGTACTCTTCGTGTGCTGTTGCGCGCCCACCTGGTGCGCTACTGCGCGAACTCCAGGTGCGCTGCTGCGCGCACTCTTCGTGTGCTGCTGCGCGCACTCCTGGTGCGCTGCTGCGCGCGCTCCTCGTATGCTGTTGCGCGCACTTCTGGTGCGCTGCTGCGCGCACTCCTGGTGCGCCGCTGCGCGCACTCCTGGTGCGCCGCTGTGCGCACTCCTGGTGCGCCGCTGTGCGCACTCCTGGTGCGCCGCTGTGCGCACTCCTGGTGCGCCGCTGTGCGCACTCCTGGTGCGCTGCTACGCGCACTCCTCGTGCACTGTTGCGCGCACTCCCCATGCGCTGTTGCGCGCACTCCTGGTGCGCTGCTGCGTGACTCCTGGTGCGCTGCTGCGCCCACTCCTCGTGTGCTGCTGCACGCACTCCTGGTGTTACTAAAAGGGTTATATATCAGGTAGGTGCGGGAGGATTATATAAATCTATCTCCCAAATCTACGGCGGTTCCTAACGTTGGTGTATGATAAATTCCAGGGTCATCGAAAGCCGCGTCTCCGCCCACACCCTGGGATTCGAGCCCGCAGACTTCGGGTACGAGACCAGACGCCGCAGGGTGTTCCATGTTTCCTGCTCGGTGCTGACGACATCAGCTCGTGAACTTCCCCCAGCGCGTCGGGTTGGAGATCCGAGCGGTTCAGTGAGCCTGCTACGGACAAAGACATATTTAGAGTCCCGAGTTGACGCTACCCTCATTTCGTTTTTGTTAATGAGATTCTGATCGTGACCTAGATTTGTTGTGTGTAGTTTTCCCTCGGTAGGGGCCCATACCGAGGTTTATTGCATGTTTGTAACATATTCCATTTTGAACTTTTAATCCGTGAGCATTAGCCAGCTCGTGGATTGGATGTTTGAGAAGGACGAGTAGTCTTGTTTGATTAATAAAAACTTACAAATTAACGGTAGGTACTTGGTTACGGTTACATACAGTGGGTTTTTTGAATAATTTTTGCCTTTGTCCTCAGAAAACGGTAATGATGGTGAAGGCACTGAATGTTTAGATCCAAGACCAGGGGCTTACGCGTACTCTTCGTGTGCTGTTGCGCGCCCACCTGGTGCGCTACTGCGCGAACTCCAGGTGCGCTGCTGCGCGCACTCTTCGTGTGCTGCTGCGCGCACTCCTGGTGCGCTGCTGCGCGCGCTCCTCGTATGCTGTTGCGCGCACTTCTGGTGCGCTGCTGCGCGCACTCCTGGTGCGCTGCTGCGCGCACTCCTGGTGCGCCGCTGTGCGCACTCCTGGTGCGCTACTGCGCGCACTCCTGGTGCGCTGCTACGCGCACTCCTCATGCACTGTTGCGCGCACTCCCCATGCGCTGTTGCGCGCACTCCTGGTGCGCTGCTGCGTGACTCCTGGTGCGCTGCTGCGCCCACTCCTCGTGTGCTGCTGCTGCACGCACTCCTGGTGTTACTAAAAGGGTTATATATCAGGTAGGTGCGGGAGGATTATATAAATCTATCTCCCAAATCTACGGCGGTTCCTAACGTTGGTGTATGATAAATTCCAGGGTCATCGAAAGCCGCGTCTCCGCCCACACCCTGGGATTCGAGCCCGCAGACTTCGGGTACGAGACCAGACGCCGCAGGGTGTTCCATGTTTCCTGCTCGGTGCTGACGACATCAGCTCGTGAACTTCCCCCAGCGCGTCGGGTTGGAGATCCGAGCGGTTCAGTGAGCCTGCTACGGACAAAGACATATTTAGAGTCCCGAGTTGACGCTACCCTCATTTCGTTTTTGTTAATGAGATTCTGATCGTGACCTAGATTTGTTGTGTGTAGTTTTCCCTCGGTAGGGGCCCATACCGAGGTTTATTGCATGTTTGTAACATATTCCATTTTGAACTTTTAATCCGTGAGCATTGGCCAGCTCGTGGATTGGATGTTTGAGAAGGACGAGTAGTCTTGTTTGATTAATAAAAACTAACAAATTAAC
The DNA here is from genome assembly GCA_964023185.1 of Macaria liturata. Classification (NCBI taxonomy): domain Eukaryota; kingdom Metazoa; phylum Arthropoda; class Insecta; order Lepidoptera; family Geometridae; genus Macaria; species Macaria liturata. The sequence continues at coordinate 9,870,669 of OZ026810.1, read as the reverse complement.
GGTAGGTACTTGGTTACGGTTACATACAGTGGGTTTTTTGAATAATTTTTGCCTTTGTCCTCAGAAAACGGTAATGATGGTGAAGGCACTGAATGTTTAGATCCAAGACCAGGGGCTTACGCGTACTCTTCGTGTGCTGTTGCGCGCCCACCTGGTGCGCTACTGCGCGAACTCCAGGTGCGCTGCTGCGCGCACTCTTCGTGTGCTGCTGCGCGCACTCCTGGTGCGCTGCTGCGCGCGCTCCTCGTATGCTGTTGCGCGCACTTCTGGTGCGCTGCTGCGCGCACTCCTGGTGCGCTGCTGCGCGCACTCCTGGTGCGCCGCTGTGCGCACTCCTGGTGCGCCGCTGTGCGCACTCCTGGTGCGCCACTGCGCGCACTCCTGGTGCGCTGCTACGCGCACTCCTCGTGCACTGTTGCGCGCTCTCCCCATGCGCTGTTGCGCGCACTCCTGGTGCGCTGCTGCGTGACTCCTGGTGCGCTGCTGCGCCCACTCCTCGTGTGCTGCTGCACGCACTCCTGGTGTTACGAAAAGGGTTATATATCAGGTAGGTGCGGGAGGATTATATAAATCTATCTCCCAAATCTACGGCGGTTCCTAACGTTGGTGTATGATAAATTCCAGGGTCATCGAAAGCCGCGTCTCCGCCCACACCCTGGGATTCGAGCCCGCAGACTTCGGGTACGAGACCAGACGCCGCAGGGTGTTCCATGTTTCCTGCTCGGTGCTGACGACATCAGCTCGTGAACTTCCCCCAGCGCGTCGGGTTGGAGATCCGAGCGGTTCAGTGAGCCTGCTACGGACAAAGACATATTTAGAGTCCCGAGTTGACGCTACCCTCATTTCGTTTTTGTTAATGAGATTCTGATCGTGACCTAGATTTGTTGTGTGTAGTTTTCCCTCGGTAGGGGCCCATACCGAGGTTTATTGCATGTTTGTAACATATTCCATTTTGAACTTTTAATCCGTGAGCATTGGCCAGCTCGTGGATTGGATGTTTGAGAAGGACGAGTAGTCTTGTTTGATTAATAAAAACTAACAAATTAACGGTAGGTACTTGGTTACAGTTACATACAGTGGGTTTTTTGAATAATTTTTGCCTTTGTCCTCAGAAAACGGTAATGATGGTGAAGGCACTGAATGTTTAGATCCAAGACCAGGGGCTTACGCGTACTCTTCGTGTGCTGTTGCGCGCCCACCTGGTGCGCTACTGCGCGAACTCCAGGTGCGCTGCTGCGCGCACTCTTCGTGTGCTGCTGCGCGCACTCCTGGTGCGCTGCTGCGCGCGCTCCTCGTATGCTGTTGCGCGCACTTCTGGTGCGCTGCTGCGCGCACTCCTGGTGCGCCGCTGCGCGCACTCCTGGTGCGCCGCTGTGCGCACTCCTGGTGCGCCGCTGTGCGCACTCCTGGTGCGCCGCTGTGCGCACTCCTGGTGCGCCGCTGTGCGCACTCCTGGTGCGCTGCTACGCGCACTCCTCGTGCACTGTTGCGCGCACTCCCCATGCGCTGTTGCGCGCACTCCTGGTGCGCTGCTGCGTGACTCCTGGTGCGCTGCTGCGCCCACTCCTCGTGTGCTGCTGCACGCACTCCTGGTGTTACTAAAAGGGTTATATATCAGGTAGGTGCGGGAGGATTATATAAATCTATCTCCCAAATCTACGGCGGTTCCTAACGTTGGTGTATGATAAATTCCAGGGTCATCGAAAGCCGCGTCTCCGCCCACACCCTGGGATTCGAGCCCGCAGACTTCGGGTACGAGACCAGACGCCGCAGGGTGTTCCATGTTTCCTGCTCGGTGCTGACGACATCAGCTCGTGAACTTCCCCCAGCGCGTCGGGTTGGAGATCCGAGCGGTTCAGTGAGCCTGCTACGGACAAAGACATATTTAGAGTCCCGAGTTGACGCTACCCTCATTTCGTTTTTGTTAACGAGTAGTCTTGTTTGATTAATAAAAACTAACAAATTAACGGTAGGTACTTGGTTACGGTTACATACAGTGGGTTTTTTGAATAATTTTTGCCTTTGTCCTCAGAAAACGGTAATGATGGTGAAGGCACTGAATGTTTAGATCCAAGACCAGGGGCTTACGCGTACTCTTCGTGTGCTGTTGCGCGCCCACCTGGTGCGCTACTGCGCGAACTCCAGGTGCGCTGCTGCGCGCACTCTTCGTGTGCTGCTGCGCGCACTCCTGGTGCGCTGCTGCGCGCGCTCCTCGTATGCTGTTGCGCGCACTTCTGGTGCGCTGCTGCGCGCACTCCTGGTGCGCTGCTGCGCGCACTCCTGGTGCGCCGCTGTGCGCACTCCTGGTGCGCCGCTGTGCGCACTCCTGGTGCGCCACTGCGCGCACTCCTGGTGCGCTGCTACGCGCACTCCTCGTGCACTGTTGCGCGCACTCCCCATGCGCTGTTGCGCGCACTCCTGGTGCGCTGCTGCGTGACTCCTGGTGCGCTGCTGCGCCCACTCCTCGTGTGCTGCTGCACGCACTCCTGGTGTTACTAAAAGGGTTATATATCAGGTAGGTGCGGGAGGATTATATTAATCTATCTCCCAAATCTACGGCGGTTCCTAACGTTGGTGTATGATAAATTCCAGGGTCATCGAAAGCCGCGTCTCCGCCCACACCCTGGGATTCGAGCCCGCAGACTTCGGGTACGAGACCAGACGCCGCAGGGTGTTCCATGTTTCCTGCTCGGTGCTGACGACATCAGCTCGTGAACTTCCCCCAGCGCGTCGGGTTGGAGATCCGAGCGGTTCAGTGAGCCTGCTACGGACAAAGACATATTTAGAGTCCCGAGTTGACGCTACCCTCATTTCGTTTTTGTTAATGAGATTCTGATCGTGACCTAGATTTGTTGTGTGTAGTTTTCCCTCGGTAGGGGCCCATACCGAGGTTAATTGCATGTTTGTAACATATTCCATTTTGAACTTTTAATCCGTGAGCATTGGCCAGCTCGTGGATTGGATGTTTGAGAAGGACGAGTAGTCTTGTTTGATTAATAAAAACTAACAAATTAACGGTAGGTACTTGGTTACGGTTACATACAGTGGGTTTTTTGAATAATTTTTGCCTTTGTCCTCAGAAAACGGTAATGATGGTGAAGGCACTGAATGTTTAGATCCAAGACCAGGGGCTTACGCGTACTCTTCGTGTGCTGTTGCGCGCCCACCTGGTGCGCTACTGCGCGAACTCCAGGTGCGCTGCTGCGCGCACTCTTCGTGTGCTGCTGCGCGCACTCCTGGTGCGCTGCTGCGCGCGCTCCTCGTATGCTGTTGCGCGCACTTCTGGTGCGCTGCTGCGCGCACTCCTGGTGCGCTGCTGCGCGCACTCCTGGTGCGCCGCTGTGCGCACTCCTGGTGCGCCGCTGTGCGCACTCCTGGTGCGCCACTGCGCGCACTCCTGGTGCGCTGCTACGCACTCCTCGTGCACTGTTGCGCGCACTCCCCATGCGCTGTTGCGCGCACTCCTGGTGCGCTGCTGCGTGACTCCTGGTGCGCTGCTGCGCCCACTCCTCGTGTGCTGCTGCACGCACTCCTGGTGTTACTAAAAGGGTTATATATCAGGTAGGTGCGGGAGGATTATATAAATCTATCTCCCAAATCTACGGCGGTTCCTAACGTTGGTGTATGATAAATTCCAGGGTCATCGAAAGCCGCGTCTCCGCCCACACCCTGGGATTCGAGCCCGCAGACTTCGGGTACGAGACCAGACGCCGCAGGGTGTTCCATGTTTCCTGCTCGGTGCTGACGACATCAGCTCGTGAACTTCCCCCAGCGCGTCGGGTTGGAGATCCGAGCGGTTCAGTGAGCCTGCTACGGACAAAGACATATTTAGAGTCCCGAGTTGACGCTACCCTCATTTCGTTTTTGTTAACGAGTAGTCTTGTTTGATTAATAAAAACTAACAAATTAACGGTAGGTACTTGGTTACGGTTACATACAGTGGGTTTTTTGAATAATTTTTGCCTTTGTCCTCAGAAAACGGTAATGATGGTGAAGGCACTGAATGTTTAGATCCAAGACCAGGGGCTTACGCGTACTCTTCGTGTGCTGTTGCGCGCCCACCTGGTGCGCTACTGCGCGAACTCCAGGTGCGCTGCTGCGCGCACTCTTCGTGTGCTGCTGCGCGCACTCCTGGTGCGCTGCTGCGCGCGCTCCTCGTATGCTGTTGCGCGCACTTCTGGTGCGCTGCTGCGCGCACTCCTGGTGCGCTGCTGCGCGCACTCCTGGTGCGCCGCTGTGCGCACTCCTGGTGCGCCGCTGTGCGCACTCCTGGTGCGCCACTGCGCGCACTCCTGGTGCGCTGCTACGCGCACTCCTCGTGCACTGTTGCGCGCACTCCCCATGCGCTGTTGCGCGCACTCCTGGTGCGCTGCTGCGTGACTCCTGGTGCGCTGCTGCGCCCACTCCTCGTGTGCTGCTGCACGCACTCCTGGTGTTACTAAAAGGGTTATATATCAGGTAGGTGCGGGAGGATTATATTAATCTATCTCCCAAATCTACGGCGGTTCCTAACGTTGGTGTATGATAAATTCCAGGGTCATCGAAAGCCGCGTCTCCGCCCACACCCTGGGATTCGAGCCCGCAGACTTCGGGTACGAGACCAGACGCCGCAAATTAACGGTAGGTACTTGGTTACGGTTACATACAGTGGGTTTTTTGAATAATTTTTGCCTTTGTCCTCAGAAAACGGTAATGATGGTGAAGGCACTGAATGTTTAGATCCAAGACCAGGGGCTTACGCGTACTCTTCGTGTGCTGTTGCGCGCCCACCTGGTGCGCTACTGCGCGAACTCCAGGTGCGCTGCTGCGCGCACTCTTCGTGTGCTGCTGCGCGCACTCCTGGTGCGCTGCTGCGCGCGCTCCTCGTATGCTGTTGCGCGCACTTCTGGTGCGCTGCTGCGCGCACTCCTGGTGCGCTGCTGCGCGCACTCCTGGTGCGCTGCTGCGCGCACTCCTGGTGCGCCGCTGTGCGCACTCCTGGTGCGCCGCTGTGCGCACTCCTGGTGCGCCACTGCGCGCACTCCTGGTGCGCTGCTACGCGCACTCCTCGTGCACTGTTGCGCGCACTCCCCATGCGCTGTTGCGCGCACTCCTGGTGCGCTGCTGCGTGACTCCTGGTGCGCTGCTGCGCCCACTCCTCGTGTGCTGCTGCACGCACTCCTGGTGTTACTAAAAGGGTTATATATCAGGTAGGTGCGGGAGGATTATATAAATCTATCTCCCAAATCTACGGCGGTTCCTAACGTTGGTGTATGATAAATTCCAGGGTCATCGAAAGCCGCGTCTCCGCCCACACCCTGGGATTCGAGCCCGCAGACTTCGGGTACGAGACCAGACGCCGCAGGGTGTTCCATGTTTCCTGCTCGGTGCTGACGACATCAGCTCGTGAACTTCCCCCAGCGCGTCGGGTTGGAGATCCGAGCGGTTCAGTGAGCCTGCTACGGACAAAGACATATTTAGAGTCCCGAGTTGACGCTACCCTCATTTCGTTTTTGTTAATGAGATTCTGATCGTGACCTAGATTTGTTGTGTGTAGTTTTCCCTCGGTAGGGGCCCATACCGAGGTTTATTGCATGTTTGTAACATATTCCATTTTGAACTTTTAATCCGTGAGCATTGGCCAGCTCGTGGATTGGATGTTTGAGAAGGACGAGTAGTCTTGTTTGATTAATAAAAACTAACAAATTAACGGTAGGTACTTGGTTACGGTTACATACAGTGGGTTTTTTGAATAACTTTTGCCTTTGTCCTCAGAAAACGGTAATGATGGTGAAGGCACTGAATGTTTAGATCCAAGACCAGGGGCTTACGCGTACTCTTCGTGTGCTGTTGCGCGCCCACCTGGTGCGCTACTGCGCGAACTCCAGGTGCGCTGCTGCGCGCACTCTTCGTGTGCTGCTGCGCGCACTCCTGGTGCGCTGCTGCGCGCGCTCCTCGTATGCTGTTGCGCGCACTTCTGGTGCGCTGCTGCGCGCACTCCTGGTGCGCTGCTGCGCGCACTCCTGGTGCGCCGCTGTGCGCACTCCTGGTGCGCCGCTGTGCGCACTCCTGGTGCGCCACTGCGCGCACTCCTGGTGCGCTGCTACGCACTCCTCGTGCACTGTTGCGCGCACTCCCCATGCGCTGTTGCGCGCACTCCTGGTGCGCTGCTGCGTGACTCCTGGTGCGCTGCTGCGCCCACTCCTCGTGTGCTGCTGCACGCACTCCTGGTGTTACTAAAAGGGTTATATATCAGGTAGGTGCGGGAGGATTATATAAATCTATCTCCCAAATCTACGGCGGTTCCTAACGTTGGTGTATGATAAATTCCAGGGTCATCGAAAGCCGCGTCTCCGCCCACACCCTGGGATTCGAGCCCGCAGACTTCGGGTACGAGACCAGACGCCGCAGGGTGTTCCATGTTTCCTGCTCGGTGCTGACGACATCAGCTCGTGAACTTCCCCCAGCGCGTCGGGTTGGAGATCCGAGCGGTTCAGTGAGCCTGCTACGGACAAAGACATATTTAGAGTCCCGAGTTGACGCTACCCTCATTTCGTTTTTGTTAATGAGATTCTGATCGTGACCTAGATTTGTTGTGTGTAGTTTTCCCTCGGTAGGGGCCCATACCGAGGTTTATTGCATGTTTGTAACATATTCCATTTTGAACTTTTAATCCGTGAGCATTGGCCAGCTCGTGGATTGGATGTTTGAGAAGGACGAGTAGTCTTGTTTGATTAATAAAAACTAACAAATTAACGGTAGGTACTTGGTTACGGTTACATACAGTGGGTTTTTTGAATAATTTTTGCCTTTGTCCTCAGAAAACGGTAATGATGGTGAAGGCACTGAATGTTTAGATCCAAGACCAGGGGCTTACGCGTACTCTTCGTGTGCTGTTGCGCGCCCACCTGGTGCGCTACTGCGCGAACTCCAGGTGCGCTGCTGCGCGCACTCTTCGTGTGCTGCTGCGCGCACTCCTGGTGCGCTGCTGCGCGCGCTCCTCGTATGCTGTTGCGCGCACTTCTGGTGCGCTGCTGCGCGCACTCCTGGTGCGCCGCTGCGCGCACTCCTGGTGCGCCGCTGTGCGCACTCCTGGTGCGCCGCTGTGCGCACTCCTGGTGCGCCGCTGTGCGCACTCCTGGTGCGCCGCTGTGCGCACTCCTGGTGCGCTGCTACGCGCACTCCTCGTGCACTGTTGCGCGCACTCCCCATGCGCTGTTGCGCGCACTCCTGGTGCGCTGCTGCGTGACTCCTGGTGCGCTGCTGCGCCCACTCCTCGTGTGCTGCTGCACGCACTCCTGGTGTTACTAAAAGGGTTATATATCAGGTAGGTGCGGGAGGATTATATAAATCTATCTCCCAAATCTACGGCGGTTCCTAACGTTGGTGTATGATAAATTCCAGGGTCATCGAAAGCCGCGTCTCCGCCCACACCCTGGGATTCGAGCCCGCAGACTTCGGGTACGAGACCAGACGCCGCAGGGTGTTCCATGTTTCCTGCTCGGTGCTGACGACATCAGCTCGTGAACTTCCCCCAGCGCGTCGGGTTGGAGATCCGAGCGGTTCAGTGAGCCTGCTACGGACAAAGACATATTTAGAGTCCCGAGTTGACGCTACCCTCATTTCGTTTTTGTTAACGAGTAGTCTTGTTTGATTAATAAAAACTAACAAATTAACGGTAGGTACTTGGTTACGGTTACATACAGTGGGTTTTTTGAATAATTTTTGCCTTTGTCCTCAGAAAACGGTAATGATGGTGAAGGCACTGAATGTTTAGATCCAAGACCAGGGGCTTACGCGTACTCTTCGTGTGCTGTTGCGCGCCCACCTGGTGCGCTACTGCGCGAACTCCAGGTGCGCTGCTGCGCGCACTCTTCGTGTGCTGCTGCGCGCACTCCTGGTGCGCTGCTGCGCGCGCTCCTCGTATGCTGTTGCGCGCACTTCTGGTGCGCTGCTGCGCGCACTCCTGGTGCGCTGCTGCGCGCACTCCTGGTGCGCCGCTGTGCGCACTCCTGGTGCGCCGCTGTGCGCACTCCTGGTGCGCTGCTACGCGCACTCCTCGTGCACTGTTGCGCGCACTCCCCATGCGCTGTTGCGCGCACTCCTGGTGCGCTGCTGCGTGACTCCTGGTGCGCTGCTGCGCCCACTCCTCGTGTGCTGCTGCACGCACTCCTGGTGTTACTAAAAGGGTTATATATCAGGTAGGTGCGGGAGGATTATATAAATCTATCTCCCAAATCTACGGCGGTTCCTAACGTTGGTGTATGATAAATTCCAGGGTCATCGAAAGCCGCGTCTCCGCCCACACCCTGGGATTCGAGCCCGCAGACTTCGGGTACGAGACCAGACGCCGCAGGGTGTTCCATGTTTCCTGCTCGGTGCTGACGACATCAGCTCGTGAACTTCCCCCAGCGCGTCGGGTTGGAGATCCGAGCGGTTCAGTGAGCCTGCTACGGACAAAGACATATTTAGAGTCCCGAGTTGACGCTACCCTCATTTCGTTTTTGTTAATGAGATTCTGATCGTGACCTAGATTTGTTGTGTGTAGTTTTCCCTCGGTAGGGGCCCATACCGAGGTTTATTGCATGTTTGTAACATATTCCATTTTGAACTTTTAATCCGTGAGCATTGGCCAGCTCGTGGATTGGATGTTTGAGAAGGACGAGTAGTCTTGTTTGATTAATAAAAACTAACAAATTAACGGTAGGTACTTGGTTACGGTTACATACAGTGGGTTTTTTGAATAATTTTTGCCTTTGTCCTCAGAAAACGGTAATGATGGTGAAGGCACTGAATGTTTAGATCCAAGACCAGGGGCTTACGCGTACTCTTCGTGTGCTGTTGCGCGCCCACCTGGTGCGCTACTGCGCGAACTCCAGGTGCGCTGCTGCGCGCACTCTTCGTGTGCTGCTGCGCGCACTCCTGGTGCGCTGCTGCGCGCGCTCCTCGTATGCTGTTGCGCGCACTTCTGGTGCGCTGCTGCGCGCACTCCTGGTGCGCTGCTGCGCGCACTCCTGGTGCGCCGCTGTGCGCACTCCTGGTGCGCCGCTGTGCGCACTCCTGGTGCGCTGCTACGCGCACTCCTCGTGCACTGTTGCGCGCACTCCCCATGCGCTGTTGCGCGCACTCCTGGTGCGCTGCTGCGTGACTCCTGGTGCGCTGCTGCGCCCACTCCTCGTGTGCTGCTGCACGCACTCCTGGTGTTACTAAAAGGGTTATATATCAGGTAGGTGCGGGAGGATTATATAAATCTATCTCCCAAATCTACGGCGGTTCCTAACGTTGGTGTATGATAAATTCCAGGGTCATCGAAAGCCGCGTCTCCGCCCACACCCTGGGATTCGAGCCCGCAGACTTCGGGTACGAGACCAGACGCCGCAGGGTGTTCCATGTTTCCTGCTCGGTGCTGACGACATCAGCTCGTGAACTTCCCCCAGCGCGTCGGGTTGGAGATCCGAGCGGTTCAGTGAGCCTGCTACGGACAAAGACATATTTAGAGTCCCGAGTTGACGCTACCCTCATTTCGTTTTTGTTAATGAGATTCTGATCGTGACCTAGATTTGTTGTGTGTAGTTTTCCCTCGGTAGGGGCCCATACCGAGGTTTATTGCATGTTTGTAACATATTCCATTTTGAACTTTTAATCCGTGAGCATTGGCCAGCTCGTGGATTGGATGTTTGAGAAGGACGAGTAGTCTTGTTTGATTAATAAAAACTAACAAATTAACGGTAGGTACTTGGTTACGGTTACATACAGTGGGTTTTTTGAATAATTTTTGCCTTTGTCCTCAGAAAACGGTAATGATGGTGAAGGCACTGAATGTTTAGATCCAAGACCAGGGGCTTACGCGTACTCTTCGTGTGCTGTTGCGCGCCCACCTGGTGCGCTACTGCGCGAACTCCAGGTGCGCTGCTGCGCGCACTCTTCGTGTGCTGCTGCGCGCACTCCTGGTGCGCTGCTGCGCGCGCTCCTCGTATGCTGTTGCGCGCACTTCTGGTGCGCTGCTGCGCGCACTCCTGGTGCGCCGCTGCGCGCACTCCTGGTGCGCCGCTGTGCGCACTCCTGGTGCGCCGCTGTGCGCACTCCTGGTGCGCCGCTGTGCGCACTCCTGGTGCGCCGCTGTGCGCACTCCTGGTGCGCTGCTACGCGCACTCCTCGTGCACTGTTGCGCGCACTCCCCATGCGCTGTTGCGCGCACTCCTGGTGCGCTGCTGCGTGACTCCTGGTGCGCTGCTGCGCCCACTCCTCGTGTGCTGCTGCACGCACTCCTGGTGTTACTAAAAGGGTTATATATCAGGTAGGTGCGGGAGGATTATATAAATCTATCTCCCAAATCTACGGCGGTTCCTAACGTTGGTGTATGATAAATTCCAGGGTCATCGAAAGCCGCGTCTCCGCCCACACCCTGGGATTCGAGCCCGCAGACTTCGGGTACGAGACCAGACGCCGCAGGGTGTTCCATGTTTCCTGCTCGGTGCTGACGACATCAGCTCGTGAACTTCCCCCAGCGCGTCGGGTTGGAGATCCGAGCGGTTCAGTGAGCCTGCTACGGACAAAGACATATTTAGAGTCCCGAGTTGACGCTACCCTCATTTCGTTTTTGTTAACGAGTAGTCTTGTTTGATTAATAAAAACTAACAAATTAACGGTAGGTACTTGGTTACGGTTACATACAGTGGGTTTTTTGAATAATTTTTGCCTTTGTCCTCAGAAAACGGTAATGATGGTGAAGGCACTGAATGTTTAGATCCAAGACCAGGGGCTTACGCGTACTCTTCGTGTGCTGTTGCGCGCCCACCTGGTGCGCTACTGCGCGAACTCCAGGTGCGCTGCTGCGCGCACTCTTCGTGTGCTGCTGCGCGCACTCCTGGTGCGCTGCTGCGCGCGCTCCTCGTATGCTGTTGCGCGCACTTCTGGTGCGCTGCTGCGCGCACTCCTGGTGCGCTGCTGCGCGCACTCCTGGTGCGCCGCTGTGCGCACTCCTGGTGCGCCGCTGTGCGCACTCCTGGTGCGCCACTGCGCGCACTCCTGGTGCGCTGCTACGCGCACTCCTCGTGCACTGTTGCGCGCACTCCCCATGCGCTGTTGCGCGCACTCCTGGTGCGCTGCTGCGTGACTCCTGGTGCGCTGCTGCGCCCACTCCTCGTGTGCTGCTGCACGCACTCCTGGTGTTACTAAAAGGGTTATATATCAGGTAGGTGCGGGAGGATTATATTAATCTATCTCCCAAATCTACGGCGGTTCCTAACGTTGGTGTATGATAAATTCCAGGGTCATCGAAAGCCGCGTCTCCGCCCACACCCTGGGATTCGAGCCCGCAGACTTCGGGTACGAGACCAGACGCCGCAGGGTGTTCCATGTTTCCTGCTCGGTGCTGACGACATCAGCTCGTGAACTTCCCCCAGCGCGTCGGGTTGGAGATCCGAGCGGTTCAGTGAGCCTGCTACGGACAAAGACATATTTAGAGTCCCGAGTTGACGCTACCCTCATTTCGTTTTTGTTAATGAGATTCTGATCGTGACCTAGATTTGTTGTGTGTAGTTTTCCCTCGGTAGGGGCCCATACCGAGGTTAATTGCATGTTTGTAACATATTCATTCATGTGTGCTGTTGCGCGCCCACCTGGTGCGCTACTGCGCGAACTCCTGGTGCGCTGCTACGCGCACTCCTCGTGCACTGTTGCGCGCACTCCCCATGCGCTGTTGCGCGCACTCCTGGTGCGCTGCTGCGTGACTCCTGGTGCGCTGCTGCGCCCACTCCTCGTGTGCTGCTGCACGCACTCCTGGTGTTACTAAAAGGGTTATATATCAGGTAGGTGCGGGAGGATTATATAAATCTATCTCCCAAATCTACGGCGGTTCCTAACGTTGGTGTATGATAAATTCCAGGGTCATCGAAAGCCGCGTCTCCGCCCACACCCTGGGATTCGAGCCCGCAGACTTCGGGTACGAGACCAGACGCCGCAGGGTGTTCCATGTTTCCTGCTCGGTGCTGACGACATCAGCTTGTGAACTTCCCCCAGCGCGTCGGGTTGGAGATCCGAGCGGTTCAGTGAGCCTGCTACGGACAAAGACATATTTAGAGTCCCGAGTTGACGCTACCCTCATTTCGTTTTTGTTAATGAGATTCTGATCGTGACCTAGATTTGTTGTGTGTAGTTTTCCCTCGGTAGGGGCCCATACCGAGGTTTATTGCATGTTTGTAACATATTCCATTTTGAACTTTTAATCCGTGAGCATTGGCCAGCTCGTGGATTGGATGTTTGAGAAGGACGAGTAGTCTTGTTTGATTAATAAAAACTAACAAATTAACGGTAGGTACTTGGTTACGGTTACATACAGTGGGTTTTTTGAATAATTTTTGCCTTTGTCCTCAGAAAACGGTAATGATGGTGAAGGCACTGAATGTTTAGATCCAAGACCAGGGGCTTACGCGTACTCTTCGTGTGCTGTTGCGCGCCCACCTGGTGCGCTACTGCGCGAACTCCAGGTGCGCTGCTGCGCGCACTCTTCGTGTGCTGCTGCGCGCACTCCTGGTGCGCTGCTGCGCGCGCTCCTCGTATGCTGTTGCGCGCACTTCTGGTGCGCTGCTGCGCGCACTCCTGGTGCGCTGCTGCGCGCACTCCTGGTGCGCCGCTGTGCGCACTCCTGGTGCGCCGCTGTGCGCACTCCTGGTGCGCTGCTACGCGCACTCCTCGTGCACTGTTGCGCGCACTCCCCATGCGCTGTTGCGCGCACTCCCCATGCGCTGCTGCGTGACTCCTGGTGCGCTGCTGCGCCCACTCCTCGTGTGCTGCTGCACGCACTCCTGGTGTTACTAAAAGGGTTATATATCAGGTAGGTGCGGGAGGATTATATAAATCTATCTCCCAAATCTACGGCGGTTCCTAACGTTGGTGTATGATAAATTCCAGGGTCATCGAAAGCCGCGTCTCCGCCCACACCCTGGGATTCGAGCCCGCAGACTTCGGGTACGAGACCAGACGCCGCAGGGTGTTCCATGTTTCCTGCTCGGTGCTGACGACATCAGCTCGTGAACTTCCCCCAGCGCGTCGGGTTGGAGATCCGAGCGGTTCAGTGAGCCTGCTACGGACAAAGACATATTTAGAGTCCCGAGTTGACGCTACCCTCATTTCGTTTTTGTTAATGAGATTCTGATCGTGACCTAGATTTGTTGTGTGTAGTTTTCCCTCGGTAGGGGCCCATACCGAGGTTTATTGCATGTTTGTAACATATTCCATTTTGAACTTTTAATCCGTGAGCATTGGCCAGCTCGTGGATTGGATGTTTGAGAAGGACGAGTAGTCTTGTTTGATTAATAAAAATTAACGGTAGGTACTTGGTTACGGTTACATACAGTGGGTTTTTTGAATAATTTTTGCCTTTGTCCTCAGAAAACGGTAATGATGGTGAAGGCACTGAATGTTTAGATCCAAGACCAGGGGCTTACGCGTACTCTTCGTGTGCTGTTGCGCGCCCACCTGGTGCGCTACTGCGCGAACTCCAGGTGCGCTGCTGCGCGCACTCTTCGTGTGCTGCTGCGCGCACTCCTGGTGCGCTGCTGCGCGCGCTCCTCGTATGCTGTTGCGCGCACTTCTGGTGCGCTGCTGCGCGCACTCCTGGTGCGCTGCTGCGCGCACTCCTGGTGCGCCGCTGTGCGCACTCCTGGTGCGCCGCTGTGCGCACTCCTGGTGCGCTGCTACGCGCACTCCTCGTGCACTGTTGCGCGCACTCCCCATGCGCTGTTGCGCGCACTCCCCATGCGCTGCTGCGTGACTCCTGGTGCGCTGCTGCGCCCACTCCTCGTGTGCTGCTGCACGCACTCCTGGTGTTACTAAAAGGGTTATATATCAGGTAGGTGCGGGAGGATTATATAAATCTATCTCCCAAATCTACGGCGGTTCCTAACGTTGGTGTATGATAAATTCCAGGGTCATCGAAAGCCGCGTCTCCGCCCACACCCTGGGATTCGAGCCCGCAGACTTCGGGTACGAGACCAGACGCCGCAGGGTGTTCCATGTTTCCTGCTCGGTGCTGACGACATCAGCTCGTGAACTTCCCCCAGCGCGTCGGGTTGGAGATCCGAGCGGTTCAGTGAGCCTGCTACGGACAAAGACATATTTAGAGTCCCGAGTTGACGCTACCCTCATTTCGTTTTTGTTAACGAGTAGTCTTGTTTGATTAATAAAAACTAACAAATTAACGGTAGGTACTTGGTTACGGTTACATACAGTGGGTTTTTTGAATAATTTTTGCCTTTGTCCTCAGAAAACGGTAATGATGGTGAAGGCACTGAATGTTTAGATCCAAGACCAGGGGCTTACGCGTACTCTTCGTGTGCTGTTGCGCTCCCACCTGGTGCGCTACTGCGCGAACTCCAGGTGCGCTGCTGCGCGCACTCTTCGTGTGCTGCTGCGCGCACTCCTGGTGCGCTGCTGCGCGCGCTCCTCGTATGCTGTTGCGCGCACTTCTGGTGCGCTGCTGCGCGCACTCCTGGTGCGCTGCTGCGCGCACTCCTGGTGCGCCGCTGTGCGCACTCCTGGTGCGCCGCTGTGCGCACTCCTGGTGCGCCACTGCGCGCACTCCTGGTGCGCTGCTACGCGCACTCCTCGTGCACTGTTGCGCGCACTCCCCATGCGCTGTTGCGCGCACTCCTGGTGCGCTGCTGCGTGACTCCTGGTGCGCTGCTGCGCCCACTCCTCGTGTGCTGCTGCACGCACTCCTGGTGTTACTAAAAGGGTTATATATCAGGTAGGTGCGGGAGGATTATATTAATCTATCTCCCAAATCTACGGCGGTTCCTAACGTTGGTGTATGATAAATTCCAGGGTCATCGAAAGCCGCGTCTCCGCCCACACCCTGGGATTCGAGCCCGCAGACTTCGGGTACGAGACCAGACGCCGCAGGGTGTTCCATGTTTCCTGCTCGGTGCTGACGACATCAGCTCGTGAACTTCCCCCAGCGCGTCGGGTTGGAGATCCGAGCGGTTCAGTGAGCCTGCTACGGACAAAGACATATTTAGAGTCCCGAGTTGACGCTACCCTCATTTCGTTTTTGTTAATGAGATTCTGATCGTGACCTAGATTTGTTGTGTGTAGTTTTCCCTCGGTAGGGGCCCATACCGAGGTTAATTGCATGTTTGTAACATATTCCATTTTGAACTTTTAATCCGTGAGCATTGGCCAGCTCGTGGATTGGATGTTTGAGAAGGACGAGTAGTCTTGTTTGATTAATAAAAACTAACAAATTAACGGTAGGTACTTGGTTACGGTTACATACAGTGGGTTTTTTGAATAATTTTTGCCTTTGTCCTCAGAAAACGGTAATGATGGTGAAGGCACTGAATGTTTAGATCCAAGACCAGGGGCTTACGCGTACTCTTCGTGTGCTGTTGCGCGCCCACCTGGTGCGCTACTGCGCGAACTCCAGGTGCGCTGCTGCGCGCACTCTTCGTGTGCTGCTGCGCGCACTCCTGGTGCGCTGCTGCGCGCGCTCCTCGTATGCTGTTGCGCGCACTTCTGGTGCGCTGCTGCGCGCACTCCTGGTGCGCTGCTGCGCGCACTCCTGGTGCGCCGCTGTGCGCACTCCTGGTGCGCCGCTGTGCGCACTCCTGGTGCGCCACTGCGCGCACTCCTGGTGCGCTGCTACGCACTCCTCGTGCACTGTTGCGCGCACTCCCCATGCGCTGTTGCGCGCACTCCTGGTGCGCTGCTGCGTGACTCCTGGTGCGCTGCTGCGCCCACTCCTCGTGTGCTGCTGCACGCACTCCTGGTGTTACTAAAAGGGTTATATATCAGGTAGGTGCGGGAGGATTATATAAATCTATCTCCCAAATCTACGGCGGTTCCTAACGTTGGTGTATGATAAATTCCAGGGTCATCGAAAGCCGCGTCTCCGCCCACACCCTGGGATTCGAGCCCGCAGACTTCGGGTACGAGACCAGACGCCGCAGGGTGTTCCATGTTTCCTGCTCGGTGCTGACGACATCAGCTCGTGAACTTCCCCCAGCGCGTCGGGTTGGAGATCCGAGCGGTTCAGTGAGCCTGCTACGGACAAAGACATATTTAGAGTCCCGAGTTGACGCTACCCTCATTTCGTTTTTGTTAACGAGTAGTCTTGTTTGATTAATAAAAACTAACAAATTAACGGTAGGTACTTGGTTACGGTTACATACAGTGGGTTTTTTGAATAATTTTTGCCTTTGTCCTCAGAAAACGGTAATGATGGTGAAGGCACTGAATGTTTAGATCCAAGACCAGGGGCTTACGCGTACTCTTCGTGTGCTGTTGCGCGCCCACCTGGTGCGCTACTGCGCGAACTCCAGGTGCGCTGCTGCGCGCACTCTTCGTGTGCTGCTGCGCGCACTCCTGGTGCGCTGCTGCGCGCGCTCCTCGTATGCTGTTGCGCGCACTTCTGGTGCGCTGCTGCGCGCACTCCTGGTGCGCTGCTGCGCGCACTCCTGGTGCGCCGCTGTGCGCACTCCTGGTGCGCCGCTGTGCGCACTCCTGGTGCGCCACTGCGCGCACTCCTGGTGCGCTGCTACGCGCACTCCTCGTGCACTGTTGCGCGCACTCCCCATGCGCTGTTGCGCGCACTCCTGGTGCGCTGCTGCGTGACTCCTGGTGCGCTGCTGCGCCCACTCCTCGTGTGCTGCTGCACGCACTCCTGGTGTTACTAAAAGGGTTATATATCAGGTAGGTGCGGGAGGATTATATTAATCTATCTCCCAAATCTACGGCGGTTCCTAACGTTGGTGTATGATAAATTCCAGGGTCATCGAAAGCCGCGTCTCCGCCCACACCCTGGGATTCGAGCCCGCAGACTTCGGGTACGAGACCAGACGCCGCAAATTAACGGTAGGTACTTGGTTACGGTTACATACAGTGGGTTTTTTGAATAATTTTTGCCTTTGTCCTCAGAAAACGGTAATGATGGTGAAGGCACTGAATGTTTAGATCCAAGACCAGGGGCTTACGCGTACTCTTCGTGTGCTGTTGCGCGCCCACCTGGTGCGCTACTGCGCGAACTCCAGGTGCGCTGCTGCGCGCACTCTTCGTGTGCTGCTGCGCGCACTCCTGGTGCGCTGCTGCGCGCGCTCCTCGTATGCTGTTGCGCGCACTTCTGGTGCGCTGCTGCGCGCACTCCTGGTGCGCTGCTGCGCGCACTCCTGGTGCGCCGCTGTGCGCACTCCTGGTGCGCCGCTGTGCGCACTCCTGGTGCGCCACTGCGCGCACTCCTGGTGCGCTGCTACGCGCACTCCTCGTGCACTGTTGCGCGCACTCCCCATGCGCTGTTGCGCGCACTCCTGGTGCGCTGCTGCGTGACTCCTGGTGCGCTGCTGCGCCCACTCCTCGTGTGCTGCTGCACGCACTCCTGGTGTTACTAAAAGGGTTATATATCAGGTAGGTGCGGGAGGATTATATAAATCTATCTCCCAAATCTACGGCGGTTCCTAACGTTGGTGTATGATAAATTCCAGGGTCATCGAAAGCCGCGTCTCCGCCCACACCCTGGGATTCGAGCCCGCAGACTTCGGGTACGAGACCAGACGCCGCAGGGTGTTCCATGTTTCCTGCTCGGTGCTGACGACATCAGCTCGTGAACTTCCCCCAGCGCGTCGGGTTGGAGATCCGAGCGGTTCAGTGAGCCTGCTACGGACAAAGACATATTTAGAGTCCCGAGTTGACGCTACCCTCATTTCGTTTTTGTTAATGAGATTCTGATCGTGACCTAGATTTGTTGTGTGTAGTTTTCCCTCGGTAGGGGCCCATACCGAGGTTTATTGCATGTTTGTAACATATTCCATTTTGAACTTTTAATCCGTGAGCATTGGCCAGCTCGTGGATTGGATGTTTGAGAAGGACGAGTAGTCTTGTTTGATTAATAAAAACTAACAAATTAACGGTAGGTACTTGGTTACGGTTACATACAGTGGGTTTTTTGAATAATTTTTGCCTTTGTCCTCAGAAAACGGTAATGATGGTGAAGGCACTGAATGTTTAGATCCAAGACCAGGGGCTTACGCGTACTCTTCGTGTGCTGTTGCGCGCCCACCTGGTGCGCTACTGCGCGAACTCCAGGTGCGCTGCTGCGCGCACTCTTCGTGTGCTGCTGCGCGCACTCCTGGTGCGCTGCTGCGCGCGCTCCTCGTATGCTGTTGCGCGCACTTCTGGTGCGCTGCTGCGCGCACTCCTGGTGCGCTGCTGCGCGCACTCCTGGTGCGCCGCTGTGCGCACTCCTGGTGCGCCGCTGTGCGCACTCCTGGTGCGCTGCTACGCGCACTCCTCGTGCACTGTTGCGCGCACTCCCCATGCGCTGTTGCGCGCACTCCTGGTGCGCTGCTGCGTGACTCCTGGTGCGCTGCTGCGCCCACTCCTCGTGTGCTGCTGCACGCACTCCTGGTGTTACTAAAAGGGTTATATATCAGGTAGGTGCGGGAGGATTATATAAATCTATCTCCCAAATCTACGGCGGTTCCTAACGTTGGTGTATGATAAATTCCAGGGTCATCGAAAGCCGCGTCTCCGCCCACACCCTGGGATTCGAGCCCGCAGACTTCGGGTACGAGACCAGACGCCGCAGGGTGTTCCATGTTTCCTGCTCGGTGCTGACGACATCAGCTCGTGAACTTCCCCCAGCGCGTCGGGTTGGAGATCCGAGCGGTTCAGTGAGCCTGCTACGGACAAAGACATATTTAGAGTCCCGAGTTGACGCTACCCTCATTTCGTTTTTGTTAATGAGATTCTGATCGTGACCTAGATTTGTTGTGTGTAGTTTTCCCTCGGTAGGGGCCCATACCGAGGTTTATTGCATGTTTGTAACATATTCCATTTTGAACTTTTAATCCGTGAGCATTGGCCAGCTCGTGGATTGGATGTTTGAGAAGGACGAGTAGTCTTGTTTGATTAATAAAAACTAACAAATTAACGGTAGGTACTTGGTTACGGTTACATACAGTGGGTTTTTTGAATAATTTTTGCCTTTGTCCTCAGAAAACGGTAATGATGGTGAAGGCACTGAATGTTTAGATCCAAGACCAGGGGCTTACGCGTACTCTTCGTGTGCTGTTGCGCGCCCACCTGGTGCGCTACTGCGCGAACTCCAGGTGCGCTGCTGCGCGCACTCTTCGTGTGCTGCTGCGCGCACTCCTGGTGCGCTGCTGCGCGCGCTCCTCGTATGCTGTTGCGCGCACTTCTGGTGCGCTGCTGCGCGCACTCCTGGTGCGCCGCTGCGCGCACTCCTGGTGCGCCGCTGTGCGCACTCCTGGTGCGCCGCTGTGCGCACTCCTGGTGCGCCGCTGTGCGCACTCCTGGTGCGCCGCTGTGCGCACTCCTGGTGCGCTGCTACGCGCACTCCTCGTGCACTGTTGCGCGCACTCCCCATGCGCTGTTGCGCGCACTCCTGGTGCGCTGCTGCGTGACTCCTGGTGCGCTGCTGCGCCCACTCCTCGTGTGCTGCTGCACGCACTCCTGGTGTTACTAAAAGGGTTATATATCAGGTAGGTGCGGGAGGATTATATAAATCTATCTCCCAAATCTACGGCGGTTCCTAACGTTGGTGTATGATAAATTCCAGGGTCATCGAAAGCCGCGTCTCCGCCCACACCCTGGGATTCGAGCCCGCAGACTTCGGGTACGAGACCAGACGCCGCAGGGTGTTCCATGTTTCCTGCTCGGTGCTGACGACATCAGCTCGTGAACTTCCCCCAGCGCGTCGGGTTGGAGATCCGAGCGGTTCAGTGAGCCTGCTACGGACAAAGACATATTTAGAGTCCCGAGTTGACGCTACCCTCATTTCGTTTTTGTTAACGAGTAGTCTTGTTTGATTAATAAAAACTAACAAATTAACGGTAGGTACTTGGTTACGGTTACATACAGTGGGTTTTTTGAATAATTTTTGCCTTTGTCCTCAGAAAACGGTAATGATGGTGAAGGCACTGAATGTTTAGATCCAAGACCAGGGGCTTACGCGTACTCTTCGTGTGCTGTTGCGCGCCCACCTGGTGCGCTACTGCGCGAACTCCAGGTGCGCTGCTGCGCGCACTCTTCGTGTGCTGCTGCGCGCACTCCTGGTGCGCTGCTGCGCGCGCTCCTCGTATGCTGTTGCGCGCACTTCTGGTGCGCTGCTGCGCGCACTCCTGGTGCGCTGCTGCGCGCACTCCTGGTGCGCCGCTGTGCGCACTCCTGGTGCGCCGCTGTGCGCACTCCTGGTGCGCTGCTACGCGCACTCCTCGTGCACTGTTGCGCGCACTCCCCATGCGCTGTTGCGCGCACTCCTGGTGCGCTGCTGCGTGACTCCTGGTGCGCTGCTGCGCCCACTCCTCGTGTGCTGCTGCACGCACTCCTGGTGTTACTAAAAGGGTTATATATCAGGTAGGTGCGGGAGGATTATATAAATCTATCTCCCAAATCTACGGCGGTTCCTAACGTTGGTGTATGATAAATTCCAGGGTCATCGAAAGCCGCGTCTCCGCCCACACCCTGGGATTCGAGCCCGCAGACTTCGGGTACGAGACCAGACGCCGCAGGGTGTTCCATGTTTCCTGCTCGGTGCTGACGACATCAGCTCGTGAACTTCCCCCAGCGCGTCGGGTTGGAGATCCGAGCGGTTCAGTGAGCCTGCTACGGACAAAGACATATTTAGAGACCCGAGTTGACGCTACCCTCATTTCGTTTTTGTTAATGAGATTCTGATCGTGACCTAGATTTGTTGTGTGTAGTTTTCCCTCGGTAGGGGCCCATACCGAGGTTTATTGCATGTTTGTAACATATTCCATTTTGAACTTTTAATCCGTGAGCATTGGCCAGCTCGTGGATTGGATGTTTGAGAAGGACGAGTAGTCTTGTTTGATTAATAAAAACTAACAAATTAACGGTAGGTACTTGGTTACGGTTACATACAGTGGGTTTTTTGAATAATTTTTGCCTTTGTCCTCAGAAAACGGTAATGATGGTGAAGGCACTGAATGTTTAGATCCAAGACCAGGGGCTTACGCGTACTCTTCGTGTGCTGTTGCGCGCCCACCTGGTGCGCTACTGCGCGAACTCCAGGTGCGCTGCTGCGCGCACTCTTCGTGTGCTGCTGCGCGCACTCCTGGTGCGCTGCTGCGCGCGCTCCTCGTATGCTGTTGCGCGCACTTCTGGTGCGCTGCTGCGCGCACTCCTGGTGCGCTGCTGCGCGCACTCCTGGTGCGCCGCTGTGCGCACTCCTGGTGCGCCGCTGTGCGCACTCCTGGTGCGCTGCTACGCGCACTCCTCGTGCACTGTTGCGCGCACTCCCCATGCGCTGTTGCGCGCACTCCTGGTGCGCTGCTGCGTGACTCCTGGTGCGCTGCTGCGCCCACTCCTCGTGTGCTGCTGCACGCACTCCTGGTGTTACTAAAAGGGTTATATATCAGGTAGGTGCGGGAGGATTATATAAATCTATCTCCCAAATCTACGGCGGTTCCTAACGTTGGTGTATGATAAATTCCAGGGTCATCGAAAGCCGCGTCTCCGCCCACACCCTGGGATTCGAGCCCGCAGACTTCGGGTACGAGACCAGACGCCGCAGGGTGTTCCATGTTTCCTGCTCGGTGCTGACGACATCAGCTCGTGAACTTCCCCCAGCGCGTCGGGTTGGAGATCCGAGCGGTTCAGTGAGCCTGCTACGGACAAAGACATATTTAGAGACCCGAGTTGACGCTACCCTCATTTCGTTTTTGTTAATGAGATTCTGATCGTGACCTAGATTTGTTGTGTGTAGTTTTCCCTCGGTAGGGGCCCATACCGAGGTTTATTGCATGTTTGTAACATATTCCATTTTGAACTTTTAATCCGTGAGCATTGGCCAGCTCGTGGATTGGATGTTTGAGAAGGACGAGTAGTCTTGTTTGATTAATAAAAACTAACAAATTAACGGTAGGTACTTGGTTACGGTTACATACAGTGGGTTTTTTGAATAATTTTTGCCTTTGTCCTCAGAAAACGGTAATGATGGTGAAGGCACTGAATGTTTAGATCCAAGACCAGGGGCTTACGCGTACTCTTCGTGTGCTGTTGCGCGCCCACCTGGTGCGCTACTGCGCGAACTCCAGGTGCGCTGCTGCGCGCACTCTTCGTGTGCTGCTGCGCGCACTCCTGGTGCGCTGCTGCGCGCGCTCCTCGTGTGCTGCTGCACGCACTCCTGGTGTTACTAAAAGGGTTATATATCAGGTAGGTGCGGGAGGATTATATAAATCTATCTCCCAAATCTACGGCGGTTCCTAACGTTGGTGTATGATAAATTCCAGGGTCATCGAAAGCCGCGTCTCCGCCCACACCCTGGGATTCGAGCCCGCAGACTTCGGGTACGAGACCAGACGCCGCAGGGTGTTCCATGTTTCCTGCTCGGTGCTGACGACATCAGCTCGTGAACTTCCCCCAGCGCGTCGGGTTGGAGATCCGAGCGGTTCAGTGAGCCTGCTACGGACAAAGACATATTTAGAGTCCCGAGTTGACGCTACCCTCATTTCGTTTTTGTTAACGAGTAGTCTTGTTTGATTAATAAAAACTAACAAATTAACGGTAGGTACTTGGTTACGGTTACATACAGTGGGTTTTTTGAATAATTTTTGCCTTTGTCCTCAGAAAACGGTAATGATGGTGAAGGCACTGAATGTTTAGATCCAAGACCAGGGGCTTACGCGTACTCTTCGTGTGCTGTTGCGCGCCCACCTGGTGCGCTACTGCGCGAACTCCAGGTGCGCTGCTGCGCGCACTCTTCGTGTGCTGCTGCGCGCACTCCTGGTGCGCTGCTGCGCGCGCTCCTCGTATGCTGTTGCGCGCACTTCTGGTGCGCTGCTGCGCGCACTCCTGGTGCGCTGCTGCGCGCACTCCTGGTGCGCCGCTGTGCGCACTCCTGGTGCGCCGCTGTGCGCACTCCTGGTGCGCCACTGCGCGCACTCCTGGTGCGCTGCTACGCGCACTCCTCGTGCACTGTTGCGCGCACTCCCCATGCGCTGTTGCGCGCACTCCTGGTGCGCTGCTGCGTGACTCCTGGTGCGCTGCTGCGCCCACTCCTCGTGTGCTGCTGCACGCACTCCTGGTGTTACTAAAAGGGTTATATATCAGGTAGGTGCGGGAGGATTATATTAATCTATCTCCCAAATCTACGGCGGTTCCTAACGTTGGTGTATGATAAATTCCAGGGTCATCGAAAGCCGCGTCTCCGCCCACACCCTGGGATTCGAGCCCGCAGACTTCGGGTACGAGACCAGACGCCGCAGGGTGTTCCATGTTTCCTGCTCGGTGCTGACGACATCAGCTCGTGAACTTCCCCCAGCGCGTCGGGTTGGAGATCCGAGCGGTTCAGTGAGCCTGCTACGGACAAAGACATATTTAGAGTCCCGAGTTGACGCTACCCTCATTTCGTTTTTGTTAATGAGATTCTGATCGTGACCTAGATTTGTTGTGTGTAGTTTTCCCTCGGTAGGGGCCCATACCGAGGTTAATTGCATGTTTGTAACATATTCCATTTTGAACTTTTAATCCGTGAGCATTGGCCAGCTCGTGGATTGGATGTTTGAGAAGGACGAGTAGTCTTGTTTGATTAATAAAAACTAACAAATTAACGGTAGTTACTTGGTTACGGTTACATACAGTGGGTTTTTTGAATAATTTTTGCCTTTGTCCTCAGAAAACGGTAATGATGGTGAAGGCACTGAATGTTTAGATCCAAGACCAGGGGCTTACGCGTACTCTTCGTGTGCTGTTGCGCGCCCACCTGGTGCGCTACTGCGCGAACTCCAGGTGCGCTGCTGCGCGCACTCTTCGTGTGCTGCTGCGCGCACTCCTGGTGCGCTGCTGCGCGCGCTCCTCGTATGCTGTTGCGCGCACTTCTGGTGCGCTGCTGCGCGCACTCCTGGTGCGCTGCTGCGCGCACTCCTGGTGCGCCGCTGTGCGCACTCCTGGTGCGCCGCTGTGCGCACTCCTGGTGCGCCACTGCGCGCACTCCTGGTGCGCTGCTACGCGCACTCCTCGTGCACTGTTGCGCGCACTCCCCATGCGCTGTTGCGCGCACTCCTGGTGCGCTGCTGCGTGACTCCTGGTGCGCTGCTGCGCCCACTCCTCGTGTGCTGCTGCACGCACTCCTGGTGTTACTAAAAGGGTTATATATCAGGTAGGTGCGGGAGGATTATATAAATCTATCTCCCAAATCTACGGCGGTTCCTAACGTTGGTGTATGATAAATTCCAGGGTCATCGAAAGCCGCGTCTCCGCCCACACCCTGGGATTCGAGCCCGCAGACTTCGGGTACGAGACCAGACGCCGCAGGGTGTTCCATGTTTCCTGCTCGGTGCTGACGACATCAGCTCGTGAACTTCCCCCAGCGCGTCGGGTTGGAGATCCGAGCGGTTCAGTGAGCCTGCTACGGACAAAGACATATTTAGAGTCCCGAGTTGACGCTACCCTCATTTCGTTTTTGTTAATGAGATTCTGATCGTGACCTAGATTTGTTGTGTGTAGTTTTCCCTCGGTAGGGGCCCATACCGAGGTTTATTGCATGTTTGTAACATATTCCATTTTGAACTTTTAATCCGTGAGCATTGGCCAGCTCGTGGATTGGATGTTTGAGAAGGACGAGTAGTCTTGTTTGATTAATAAAAACTAACAAATTAACGGTAGGTACTTGGTTACGGTTACATACAGTGGGTTTTTTGAATAATTTTTGCCTTTGTCCTCAGAAAACGGTAATGATGGTGAAGGCACTGAATGTTTAGATCCAAGACCAGGGGCTTACGCGTACTCTTCGTGTGCTGTTGCGCGCCCACCTGGTGCGCTACTGCGCGAACTCCAGGTGCGCTGCTGCGCGCACTCTTCGTGTGCTGCTGCGCGCACTCCTGGTGCGCTGCTGCGCGCGCTCCTCGTATGCTGTTGCGCGCACTTCTGGTGCGCTGCTGCGCGCACTCCTGGTGCGCTGCTGCGCGCACTCCTGGTGCGCCGCTGTGCGCACTCCTGGTGCGCCGCTGTGCGCACTCCTGGTGCGCTGCTACGCGCACTCCTCGTGCACTGTTGCGCGCACTCCCCATGCGCTGTTGCGCGCACTCCTGGTGCGCTGCTGCGTGACTCCTGGTGCGCTGCTGCGCCCACTCCTCGTGTGCTGCTGCACGCACTCCTGGTGTTACTAAAAGGGTTATATATCAGGTAGGTGCGGGAGGATTATATTAATCTATCTCCCAAATCTACGGCGGTTCCTAACGTTGGTGTATGATAAATTCCAGGGTCATCGAAAGCCGCGTCTCCGCCCACACCCTGGGATTCGAGCCCGCAGACTTCGGGTACGAGACCAGACGCCGCAGGGTGTTCCATGTTTCCTGCTCGGTGCTGACGACATCAGCTCGTGAACTTCCCCCAGCGCGTCGGGTTGGAGATCCGAGCGGTTCAGTGAGCCTGCTACGGACAAAGACATATTTAGAGTCCCGAGTTGACGCTACCCTCATTTCGTTTTTGTTAATGAGATTCTGATCGTGACCTAGATTTGTTGTGTGTAGTTTTCCCTCGGTAGGGGCCCATACCGAGGTTAATTGCATGTTTGTAACATATTCCATTTTGAACTTTTAATCCGTGAGCATTGGCCAGCTCGTGGATTGGATGTTTGAGAAGGACGAGTAGTCTTGTTTGATTAATAAAAACTAACAAATTAACGGTAGGTACTTGGTTACGGTTACATACAGTGGGTTTTTTGAATAATTTTTGCCTTTGTCCTCAGAAAACGGTAATGATGGTGAAGGCACTGAATGTTTAGATCCAAGACCAGGGGCTTACGCGTACTCTTCGTGTGCTGTTGCGCGCCCACCTGGTGCGCTACTGCGCGAACTCCAGGTGCGCTGCTGCGCGCACTCTTCGTGTGCTGCTGCGCGCACTCCTGGTGCGCTGCTGCGCGCGCTCCTCGTATGCTGTTGCGCGCACTTCTGGTGCGCTGCTGCGCGCACTCCTGGTGCGCTGCTGCGCGCACTCCTGGTGCGCCGCTGTGCGCACTCCTGGTGCGCCGCTGTGCGCACTCCTGGTGCGCCACTGCGCGCACTCCTGGTGCGCTGCTACGCGCACTCCTCGTGCACTGTTGCGCGCACTCCCCATGCGCTGTTGCGCGCACTCCTGGTGCGCTGCTGCGTGACTACTGGTGCGCTGCTGCGCCCACTCCTCGTGTGCTGCTGCACGCACTCCTGGTGTTACTAAAAGGGTTATATATCAGGTAGGTGCGGGAGGATTATATAAATCTATCTCCCAAATCTACGGCGGTTCCTAACGTTGGTGTATGATAAATTCCAGGGTCATCGAAAGCCGCGTCTCCGCCCACACCCTGGGATTCGAGCCCGCAGACTTCGGGTACGAGACCAGACGCCGCAGGGTGTTCCATGTTTCCTGCTCGGTGCTGACGACATCAGCTCGTGAACTTCCCCCAGCGCGTCGGGTTGGAGATCCGAGCGGTTCAGTGAGCCTGCTACGGACAAAGACATATTTAGAGTCCCGAGTTGACGCTACCCTCATTTCGTTTTTGTTAATGAGATTCTGATCGTGACCTAGATTTGTTGTGTGTAGTTTTCCCTCGGTAGGGGCCCATACCGAGGTTAATTGCATGTTTGTAACATATTCCATTTTGAACTTTTAATCCGTGAGCATTGGCCAGCTCGTGGATTGGATGTTTGAGAAGGACGAGTAGTCTTGTTTGATTAATAAAAACTAACAAATTAACGGTAGGTACTTGGTTACGGTTACATACAGTGGGTTTTTTGAATAATTTTTGCCTTTGTCCTCAGAAAACGGTAATGATGGTGAAGGCACTGAATGTTTAGATCCAAGACCAGGGGCTTACGCGTACTCTTCGTGTGCTGTTGCGCGCCCACCTGGTGCGCTACTGCGCGAACTCCAGGTGCGCTGCTGCGCGCACTCTTCGTGTGCTGCTGCGCGCACTCCTGGTGCGCTGCTGCGCGCGCTCCTCGTATGCTGTTTCGCGCACTTCTGGTGCGCTGCTGCGCGCACTCCTGGTGCGCCGCTGTGCGCACTCCTGGTGCGCCGCTGTGCGCACTCCTGGTGCGCCGCTGTGCGCACTCCTGGTGCGCTGCTACGCGCACTCCTCGTGCACTGTTGCGCGCACTCCCCATGCGCTGTTGCGCGCACTCCTGGTGCGCTGCTGCGTGACTCCTGGTGCGCTGCTGCGCCCACTCCTCGTGTGCTGCTGCACGCACTCCTGGTGTTACTAAAAGGGTTATATATCAGGTAGGTGCGGGAGGATTATATAAATCTATCTCCCAAATCTACGGCGGTTCCTAACGTTGGTGTATGATAAATTCCAGGGTCATCGAAAGCCGCGTCTCCGCCCACACCCTGGGATTCGAGCCCGCAGACTTCGGGTACGAGACCAGACGCCGCAGGGTGTTCCATGTTTCCTGCTCGGTGCTGACGACATCAGCTCGTGAACTTCCCCCAGCGCGTCGGGTTGGAGATCCGAGCGGTTCAGTGAGCCTGCTACGGACAAAGACATATTTAGAGTCCCGAGTTGACGCTACCCTCATTTCGTTTTTGTTAATGAGATTCTGATCGTGACCTAGATTTGTTGTGTGAGTTTTCCCTCGGTAGGGGCCCATACCGAGGTTTATTGCATGTTTGTAACATATTCCATTTTGAACTTTTAATCCGTGAGCATTGGCCAGCTCGTGGATTGGATGTTTGAGAAGGACGAGTAGTCTTGTTTGATTAATAAAAACTAACAAATTAACGGTAGGTACTTGGTTACGGTTACATAGTGGGTTTTTTGAATAATTTTTGCCTTTGTCCTCAGAAAACGGTAATGATGGTGAAGGCACTGAATGTTTAGATCCAAGACCAGGGGCTTACGCGTACTCTTCGTGTGCTGTTGCGCGCCCACCTGGTGCGCTACTGCGCGAACTCCAGGTGCGCTGCTGCGCGCACTCTTCGTGTGCTGCTGCGCGCACTCCTGGTGCGCTGCTGCGCGCGCTCCTCGTATGCTGTTGCGCGCACTTCTGGTGCGCTGCTGCGCGCACTCCTGGTGCGCTGCTGCGCGCACTCCTGGTGCGCCGCTGTGCGCACTCCTGGTGCGCCGCTGTGCGCACTCCTGGTGCGCCACTGCGCGCACTCCTGGTGCGCTGCTACGCGCACTCCTCGTGCACTGTTGCGCGCACTCCCCATGCGCTGTTGCGCGCACTCCTGGTGCGCTGCTGCGTGACTCCTGGTGCGCTGCTGCGCCCACTCCTCGTGTGCTGCTGCACGCACTCCTGGTGTTACTAAAAGGGTTATATATCAGGTAGGTGCGGGAGGATTATATAAATCTATCTCCCAAATCTACGGCGGTTCCTAACGTTGGTGTATGATAAATTCCAGGGTCATCGAAAGCCGCGTCTCCGCCCACACCCTGGGATTCGAGCCCGCAGACTTCGGGTACGAGACCAGACGCCGCAGGGTGTTCCATGTTTCCTGCTCGGTGCTGACGACATCAGCTCGTGAACTTCCCCCAGCGCGTCGGGTTGGAGATCCGAGCGGTTCAGTGAGCCTGCTACGGACAAAGACATATTTAGAGTCCCGAGTTGACGCTACCCTCATTTCGTTTTTGTTAATGAGATTCTGATCGTGACCTAGATTTGTTGTGTGTAGTTTTCCCTCGGTAGGGGCCCATACCGAGGTTTATTGCATGTTTGTAACATATTCCATTTTGAACTTTTAATCCGTGAGCATTGGCCAGCTCGTGGATTGGATGTTTGAGAAGGACGAGTAGTCTTGTTTGATTAATAAAAACTAACAAATTAACGGTAGGTACTTGGTTACGGTTACATACAGTGGGTTTTTTGAATAATTTTTGCCTTTGTCCTCAGAAAACGGTAATGATGGTGAAGGCACTGAATGTTTAGATCCAAGACCAGGGGCTTACGCGTACTCTTCGTGTGCTGTTGCGCGCCCACCTGGTGCGCTACTGCGCGAACTCCAGGTGCGCTGCTGCGCGCACTCTTCGTGTGCTGCTGCGCGCACTCCTGGTGCGCTGCTGCGCGCGCTCCTCGTATGCTGTTGCGCGCACTTCTGGTGCGCTGCTGCGCGCACTCCTGGTGCGCTGCTGCGCGCACTCCTGGTGCGCCGCTGTGCGCACTCCTGGTGCGCCGCTGTGCGCACTCCTGGTGCGCTGCTACGCGCACTCCTCGTGCACTGTTGCGCGCACTCCCCATGCGCTGTTGCGCGCACTCCTGGTGCGCTGCTGCGTGACTCCTGGTGCGCTGCTGCGCCCACTCCTCGTGTGCTGCTGCACGCACTCCTGGTGTTACTAAAAGGGTTATATATCAGGTAGGTGCGGGAGGATTATATAAATCTATCTCCCAAATCTACGGCGGTTCCTAACGTTGGTGTATGATAAATTCCAGGGTCATCGAAAGCCGCGTCTCCGCCCACACCCTGGGATTCGAGCCCGCAGACTTCGGGTACGAGACCAGACGCCGCAGGGTGTTCCATGTTTCCTGCTCGGTGCTGACGACATC
Source organism: Macaria liturata (assembly GCA_964023185.1). Taxonomy (NCBI): domain Eukaryota; kingdom Metazoa; phylum Arthropoda; class Insecta; order Lepidoptera; family Geometridae; genus Macaria; species Macaria liturata. Next base: position 9,841,195 of record OZ026810.1, on the reverse strand, counting down.
AGCTCGTGAACTTCCCCCAGCGCGTCGGGTTGGAGATCCGAGCGGTTCAGTGAGCCTGCTACGGACAAAGACATATTTAGAGTCCCGAGTTGACGCTACCCTCATTTCGTTTTTGTTAATGAGATTCTGATCGTGACCTAGATTTGTTGTGTGTAGTTTTCCCTCGGTAGGGGCCCATACCGAGGTTAATTGCATGTTTGTAACATATTCCATTTTGAACTTTTAATCCGTGAGCATTGGCCAGCTCGTGGATTGGATGTTTGAGAAGGACGAGTAGTCTTGTTTGATTAATAAAAACTAACAAATTAACGGTAGGTACTTGGTTACGGTTACATACAGTGGGTTTTTTGAATAATTTTTGCCTTTGTCCTCAGAAAACGGTAATGATGGTGAAGGCACTGAATGTTTAGATCCAAGACCAGGGGCTTACGCGTACTCTTCGTGTGCTGTTGCGCGCCCACCTGGTGCGCTACTGCGCGAACTCCAGGTGCGCTGCTGCGCGCACTCTTCGTGTGCTGCTGCGCGCACTCCTGGTGCGCTGCTGCGCGCGCTCCTCGTATGCTGTTGCGCGCACTTCTGGTGCGCTGCTGCGCGCACTCCTGGTGCGCCGCTGTGCGCACTCCTGGTGCGCCGCTGTGCGCACTCCTGGTGCGCCGCTGTGCGCACTCCTGGTGCGCTGCTACGCGCACTCCTCGTGCACTGTTGCGCGCACTCCCCATGCGCTGTTGCGCGCACTCCTGGTGCGCTGCTGCGTGACTCCTGGTGCGCTGCTGCGCCCACTCCTCGTGTGCTGCTGCACGCACTCCTGGTGTTACTAAAAGGGTTATATATCAGGTAGGTGCGGGAGGATTATATAAATCTATCTCCCAAATCTACGGCGGTTCCTAACGTTGGTGTATGATAAATTCCAGGGTCATCGAAAGCCGCGTCTCCGCCCACACCCTGGGATTCGAGCCCGCAGACTTCGGGTACGAGACCAGACGCCGCAGGGTGTTCCATGTTTCCTGCTCGGTGCTGACGACATCAGCTCGTGAACTTCCCCCAGCGCGTCGGGTTGGAGATCCGAGCGGTTCAGTGAGCCTGCTACGGACAAAGACATATTTAGAGTCCCGAGTTGACGCTACCCTCATTTCGTTTTTGTTAATGAGATTCTGATCGTGACCTAGATTTGTTGTGTGAGTTTTCCCTCGGTAGGGGCCTATACCGAGGTTTATTGCATGTTTGTAACATATTCCATTTTGAACTTTTAATCCGTGAGCATTGGCCAGCTCGTGGATTGGATGTTTGAGAAGGACGAGTAGTCTTGTTTGATTAATAAAAACTAACAAATTAACGGTAGGTACGTGGTTACGGTTACATACAGTGGGTTTTTTGAATAATTTTTGCCTTTGTCCTCAGAAAACGGTAATGATGGTGAAGGCACTGAATGTTTAGATCCAAGACCAGGGGCTTACGCGTACTCTTCGTGTGCTGTTGCGCGCCCACCTGGTGCGCTACTGCGCGAACTCCAGGTGCGCTGCTGCGCGCACTCTTCGTGTGCTGCTGCGCGCACTCCTGGTGCGCTGCTGCGCGCGCTCCTCGTATGCTGTTGCGCGCACTTCTGGTGCGCTGCTGCGCGCACTCCTGGTGCGCCGCTGTGCGCACTCCTGGTGCGCCGCTGTGCGCACTCCTGGTGCGCCGCTGTGCGCACTCCTGGTGCGCTGCTACGCGCACTCCTCGTGCACTGTTGCGCGCACTCCCCATGCGCTGTTGCGCGCACTCCTGGTGCGCTGCTGCGTGACTCCTGGTGCGCTGCTGCGCCCACTCCTCGTGTGCTGCTGCACGCACTCCTGGTGTTACTAAAAGGGTTATATATCAGGTAGGTGCGGGAGGATTATATAAATCTATCTCCCAAATCTACGGCGGTTCCTAACGTTGGTGTATGATAAATTCCAGGGTCATCGAAAGCCGCGTCTCCGCCCACACCCTGGGATTCGAGCCCGCAGACTTCGGGTACGAGACCAGACGCCGCAGGGTGTTCCATGTTTCCTGCTCGGTGCTGACGACATCAGCTCGTGAACTTCCCCCAGCGCGTCGGGTTGGAGATCCGAGCGGTTCAGTGAGCCTGCTACGGACAAAGACATATTTAGAGTCCCGAGTTGACGCTACCCTCATTTCGTTTTTGTTAATGAGATTCTGATCGTGACCTAGATTTGTTGTGTGAGTTTTCCCTCGGTAGGGGCCTATACCGAGGTTTATTGCATGTTTGTAACATATTCCATTTTGAACTTTTAATCCGTGAGCATTGGCCAGCTCGTGGATTGGATGTTTGAGAAGGACGAGTAGTCTTGTTTGATTAATAAAAACTAACAAATTAACGGTAGGTACGTGGTTACGGTTACATACAGTGGGTTTTTTGAATAATTTTTGCCTTTGTCCTCAGAAAACGGTAATGATGGTGAAGGCACTGAATGTTTAGATCCAAGACCAGGGGCTTACGCGTACTCTTCGTGTGCTGTTGCGCGCCCACCTGGTGCGCTACTGCGCGAACTCCAGGTGCGCTGCTGCGCGCACTCTTCGTGTGCTGCTGCGCGCACTCCTGGTGCGCTGCTGCGCGCGCTCCTCGTATGCTGTTGCGCGCACTTCTGGTGCGCTGCTGCGCGCACTCCTGGTGCGCTGCTGCGCGCACTCCTGGTGCGCCGCTGTGCGCACTCCTGGTGCGCTGCTGTGCGCACTCCTGGTGCGCCACTGCGCGCACTCCTGGTGCGCTGCTACGCGCACTCCTCGTGCACTGTTGCGCGCACTCCTGGTGCGCTGCTGCGTGACTCCTGGTGCGCTGCTGCGCCCACTCCTCGTGTGCTGCTGCACGCACTCCTGGTGTTACTAAAAGGGTTATATATCAGGTAGGTGCGGGAGGATTATATAAATCTATCTCCCAAATCTACGGCGGTTCCTAACGTTAGTGTATGATAAATTCCAGGGTCATCGAAAGCCGCGTCTCCGCCCACACCCTGGGATTCGAGCCCGCAGACTTCGGGTACGAGACCAGACGCCGCAGGGTGTTCCATGTTTCCTGCTCGGTGCTGACGACATCAGCTCGTGAACTTCCCCCAGCGCGTCGGGTTGGAGATCCGAGCGGTTCAGTGAGCCTGCTACGGACAAAGACATATTTAGAGTCCCGAGTTGACGCTACCCTCATTTCGTTTTTGTTAATGAGATTCTGATCGTGACCTAGATTTGTTGTGTGAGTTTTCCCTCGGTAGGGGCCTATACCGAGGTTTATTGCATGTTTGTAACATATTCCATTTTGAACTTTTAATCCGTGAGCATTGGCCAGCTCGTGGATTGGATGTTTGAGAAGGACGAGTAGTCTTGTTTGATTAATAAAAACTAACAAATTAACGGTAGGTACGTGGTTACGGTTACATACAGTGGGTTTTTTGAATAATTTTTGCCTTTGTCCTCAGAAAACGGTAATGATGGTGAAGGCACTGAATGTTTAGATCCAAGACCAGGGGCTTACGCGTACTCTTCGTGTGCTGTTGCGCGCCCACCTGGTGCGCTACTGCGCGAACTCCAGGTGCGCTGCTGCGCGCACTCTTCGTGTGCTGCTGCGCGCACTCCTGGTGCGCTGCTGCGCGCGCTCCTCGTATGCTGTTGCGCGCACTTCTGGTGCGCTGCTGCGCGCACTCCTGGTGCGCTGCTGCGCGCACTCCTGGTGCGCCGCTGTGCGCACTCCTGGTGCGCCGCTGTGCGCACTCCTGGTGCGCTGCTACGCGCACTCCTCGTGCACTGTTGCGCGCACTCCCCATGCGCTGTTGCGCGCACTCCTGGTGCGCTGCTGCGTGACTCCTGGTGCGCTGCTGCGCCCACTCCTCGTGTGCTGCTGCACGCACTCCTGGTGTTACTAAAAGGGTTATATATCAGGTAGGTGCGGGAGGATTATATAAATCTATCTCCCAAATCTACGGCGGTTCCTAACGTTGGTGTATGATAAATTCCAGGGTCATCGAAAGCCGCGTCTCCGCCCACACCCTGGGATTCGAGCCCGCAGACTTCGGGTACGAGACCAGACGCCGCAGGGTGTTCCATGTTTCCTGCTCGGTGCTGACGACATCAGCTCGTGAACTTCCCCCAGCGCGTCGGGTTGGAGATCCGAGCGGTTCAGTGAGCCTGCTACGGACAAAGACATATTTAGAGACCCGAGTTGACGCTACCCTCATTTCGTTTTTGTTAATGAGATTCTGATCGTGACCTAGATTTGTTGTGTGTAGTTTTCCCTCGGTAGGGGCCCATACCGAGGTTTATTGCATGTTTGTAACATATTCCATTTTGAACTTTTAATCCGTGAGCATTGGCCAGCTCGTGGATTGGATGTTTGAGAAGGACGAGTAGTCTTGTTTGATTAATAAAAACTAACAAATTAACGGTAGGTACTTGGTTACGGTTACATACAGTGGGTTTTTTGAATAATTTTTGCCTTTGTCCTCAGAAAACGGTAATGATGGTGAAGGCACTGAATGTTTAGATCCAAGACCAGGGGCTTACGCGTACTCTTCGTGTGCTGTTGCGCGCCCACCTGGTGCGCTACTGCGCGAACTCCAGGTGCGCTGCTGCGCGCACTCTTCGTGTGCTGCTGCGCGCACTCCTGGTGCGCTGCTGCGCGCGCTCCTCGTATGCTGTTGCGCGCACTTCTGGTGCGCTGCTGCGCGCACTCCTGGTGCGCTGCTGCGCGCACTCCTGGTGCGCCGCTGTGCGCACTCCTGGTGCGCCGCTGTGCGCACTCCTGGTGCGCTGCTACGCGCACTCCTCGTGCACTGTTGCGCGCACTCCCCATGCGCTGTTGCGCGCACTCCTGGTGCGCTGCTGCGTGACTCCTGGTGCGCTGCTGCGCCCACTCCTCGTGTGCTGCTGCACGCACTCCTGGTGTTACTAAAAGGGTTATATATCAGGTAGGTGCGGGAGGATTATATAAATCTATCTCCCAAATCTACGGCGGTTCCTAACGTTGGTGTATGATAAATTCCAGGGTCATCGAAAGCCGCGTCTCCGCCCACACCCTGGGATTCGAGCCCGCAGACTTCGGGTACGAGACCAGACGCCGCAGGGTGTTCCATGTTTCCTGCTCGGTGCTGACGACATCAGCTCGTGAACTTCCCCCAGCGCGTCGGGTTGGAGATCCGAGCGGTTCAGTGAGCCTGCTACGGACAAAGACATATTTAGAGACCCGAGTTGACGCTACCCTCATTTCGTTTTTGTTAATGAGATTCTGATCGTGACCTAGATTTGTTGTGTGTAGTTTTCCCTCGGTAGGGGCCCATACCGAGGTTTATTGCATGTTTGTAACATATTCCATTTTGAACTTTTAATCCGTGAGCATTGGCCAGCTCGTGGATTGGATGTTTGAGAAGGACGAGTAGTCTTGTTTGATTAATAAAAACTAACAAATTAACGGTAGGTACTTGGTTACGGTTACATACAGTGGGTTTTTTGAATAATTTTTGCCTTTGTCCTCAGAAAACGGTAATGATGGTGAAGGCACTGAATGTTTAGATCCAAGACCAGGGGCTTACGCGTACTCTTCGTGTGCTGTTGCGCGCCCACCTGGTGCGCTACTGCGCGAACTCCAGGTGCGCTGCTGCGCGCACTCTTCGTGTGCTGCTGCGCGCACTCCTGGTGCGCTGCTGCGCGCGCTCCTCGTGTGCTGCTGCACGCACTCCTGGTGTTACTAAAAGGGTTATATATCAGGTAGGTGCGGGAGGATTATATAAATCTATCTCCCAAATCTACGGCGGTTCCTAACGTTGGTGTATGATAAATTCCAGGGTCATCGAAAGCCGCGTCTCCGCCCACACCCTGGGATTCGAGCCCGCAGACTTCGGGTACGAGACCAGACGCCGCAGGGTGTTCCATGTTTCCTGCTCGGTGCTGACGACATCAGCTCGTGAACTTCCCCCAGCGCGTCGGGTTGGAGATCCGAGCGGTTCAGTGAGCCTGCTACGGACAAAGACATATTTAGAGTCCCGAGTTGACGCTACCCTCATTTCGTTTTTGTTAACGAGTAGTCTTGTTTGATTAATAAAAACTAACAAATTAACGGTAGGTACTTGGTTACGGTTACATACAGTGGGTTTTTTGAATAATTTTTGCCTTTGTCCTCAGAAAACGGTAATGATGGTGAAGGCACTGAATGTTTAGATCCAAGACCAGGGGCTTACGCGTACTCTTCGTGTGCTGTTGCGCGCCCACCTGGTGCGCTACTGCGCGAACTCCAGGTGCGCTGCTGCGCGCACTCTTCGTGTGCTGCTGCGCGCACTCTTCGTGTGCTGCTGCGCGCACTCCTGGTGCGCTGCTGCGCGCGCTCCTCGTATGCTGTTGCGCGCACTTCTGGTGCGCTGCTGCGCGCACTCCTGGTGCGCTGCTGCACGCACTCCTGGTGCGCCGCTGTGCGCACTCCTGGTGCGCCGCTGTGCGCACTCGTGGTGCGCCGCTGTGCGCACTCCTGGTGCGCTGCTACGCGCACTCCTCGTGCACTGTTGCGCGCACTCCCCATGCGCTGTTGCGCGCACTCCTGGTGCGCTGCTGCGCCCACTCCTCGTGTGCTGCTGCACGCACTCCTGGTGTTACTAAAAGGGTTATATATCAGGTAGGTGCGGGAGGATTATATAAATCTATCTCCCAAATCTACGGCGGTTCCTAACGTTGGTGTATGATAAATTCCAGGGTCATCGAAAGCCGCGTCTCCGCCCACACCCTGGGATTCGAGCCCGCAGACTTCGGGTACGAGACCAGACGCCACAGGGTGTTCCATGTTTCCTGCTCGGTGCTGACGACATCAGCTCGTGAACTTCCCCCAGCGCGTCGGGTTGGAGATCCGAGCGGTTCAGTGAGCCTGCTACGGACAAAGACATATTTAGAGTCCCGAGTTGACGCTACCCTCATTTCGTTTTTGTTAATGAGATTCTGATCGTGACCTAGATTTGTTGTGTGTAGTTTTCCCTCGGTAGGGGCCCATACCGAGGTTTATTGCATGTTTGTAACATATTCCATTTTGAACTTTTAATCCGTGAGCATTGGCTAGCTCGTGGATTGGATGTTTGAGAAGGACGAGTAGTCTTGTTTGATTAATAAAAACTAACAAATTAACGGTAGGTACTTGGTTACGGTTACATACAGTGGGTTTTTTGAATAATTTTTGCCTTTGTCCTCAGAAAACGGTAATGATGGTGAAGGCACTGAATGTTTAGATCCAAGACCAGGGGCTTACGCGTACTCTTCGTGTGCTGTTGCGCGCCCACCTGGTGCGCTACTGCGCGAACTCCAGGTGCGCTGCTGCGCGCACTCTTCGTGTGCTGCTGCGCGCACTCCTGGTGCGCTGCTGCGCGCGCTCCTCGTATGCTGTTGCGCGCACTTCTGGTGCGCTGCTGCGCGCACTCCTGGTGCGCTGCTGCGCGCACTCCTGGTGCGCCGCTGTGCGCACTCCTGGTGCGCCGCTGTGCGCACTCCTGGTGCGCCACTGCGCGCACTCCTGGTGCGCTGCTACGCACTCCTCGTGCACTGTTGCGCGCACTCCCCATGCGCTGTTGCGCGCACTCCTGGTGCGCTGCTGCGTGACTCCTGGTGCGCTGCTGCGCCCACTCCTCGTGTGCTGCTGCACGCACTCCTGGTGTTACTAAAAGGGTTATATATCAGGTAGGTGCGGGAGGATTATATAAATCTATCTCCCAAATCTACGGCGGTTCCTAACGTTGGTGTATGATAAATTCCAGGGTCATCGAAAGCCGCGTCTCCGCCCACACCCTGGGATTCGAGCCCGCAGACTTCGGGTACGAGACCAGACGCCGCAGGGTGTTCCATGTTTCCTGCTCGGTGCTGACGACATCAGCTCGTGAACTTCCCCCAGCGCGTCGGGTTGGAGATCCGAGCGGTTCAGTGAGCCTGCTACGGACAAAGACATATTTAGAGTCCCGAGTTGACGCTACCCTCATTTCGTTTTTGTTAATGAGATTCTGATCGTGACCTAGATTTGTTGTGTGTAGTTTTCCCTCGGTAGGGGCCCATACCGAGGTTTATTGCATGTTTGTAACATATTCCATTTTGAACTTTTAATCCGTGAGCATTGGCCAGCTCGTGGATTGGATGTTTGAGAAGGACGAGTAGTCTTGTTTGATTAATAAAAACTAACAAATTAACGGTAGGTACTTGGTTACGGTTACATACAGTGGGTTTTTTGAATAATTTTTGCCTTTGTCCTCAGAAAACGGTAATGATGGTGAAGGCACTGAATGTTTAGATCCAAGACCAGGGGCTTACGCGTACTCTTCGTGTGCTGTTGCGCGCCCACCTGGTGCGCTACTGCGCGAACTCCAGGTGCGCTGCTGCGCGCACTCTTCGTGTGCTGCTGCGCGCACTCCTGGTGCGCTGCTGCGCGCGCTCCTCGTATGCTGTTGCGCGCACTTCTGGTGCGCTGCTGCGCGCACTCCTGGTGCGCTGCTACGCGCACTCCTCGTGCACTGTTGCGCGCACTCCCCATGCGCTGTTGCGCGCACTCCTGGTGCGCTGCTGCGTGACTCCTGGTGCGCTGCTGCGCCCACTCCTCGTGTGCTGCTGCACGCACTCCTGGTGTTACTAAAAGGGTTATATATCAGGTAGGTGCGGGAGGATTATATAAATCTATCTCCCAAATCTACGGCGGTTCCTAACGTTGGTGTATGATAAATTCCAGGGTCATCGAAAGCCGCGTCTCCGCCCACACCCTGGGATTCGAGCCCGCAGACTTCGGGTACGAGACCAGACGCCGCAGGGTGTTCCATGTTTCCTGCTCGGTGCTGACGACATCAGCTCGTGAACTTCCCCCAGCGCGTCGGGTTGGAGATCCGAGCGGTTCAGTGAGCCTGCTACGGACAAAGACATATTTAGAGTCCCGAGTTGACGCTACCCTCATTTCGTTTTTGTTAATGAGATTCTGATCGTGACCTAGATTTGTTGTGTGTAGTTTTCCCTCGGTAGGGGCCCATACCGAGGTTTATTGCATGTTTGTAACATATTCCATTTTGAACTTTTAATCCGTGAGCATTGGCCAGCTCGTGGATTGGATGTTTGAGAAGGACGAGTAGTCTTGTTTGATTAATAAAAACTAACAAATTAACGGTAGGTACTTGGTTACGGTTACATACAGTGGGTTTTTTGAATAATTTTTGCCTTTGTCCTCAGAAAACGGTAATGATGGTGAAGGCACTGAATGTTTAGATCCAAGACCAGGGGCTTACGCGTACTCTTCGTGTGCTGTTGCGCGCCCACCTGGTGCGCTACTGCGCGAACTTCAGGTGCGCTGCTGCGCGCACTCTTCGTGTGCTGCTGCGCGCACTCCTGGTGCGCTGCTGCGCGCGCTCCTCGTATGCTGTTGCGCGCACTTCTGGTGCGCTGCTGCGCGCACTCCTGGTGCGCTGCTGCGCGCACTCCTGGTGCGCCGCTGTGCGCACTCCTGGTGCGCTGCTGTGCGCACTCCTGGTGCGCCACTGCGCGCACTCCTGGTGCGCTGCTACGCGCACTCCTCGTGCACTGTTGCGCGCACTCCCCATGCGCTGTTGCGCGCACTCCTGGTGCGCTGCTGCGCGCGCTCCTCGTATGCTGTTGCGCGCACTTCTGGTGCGCTGCTGCGCGCACTCCTGGTGCGCTGCTGCGCGCACTCCTGGTGCGCCGCTGTGCGCACTCCTGGTGCGCCGCTGTGCGCACTCCTGGTGCGCCACTGCGCGCACTTCTGGTGCGCTGCTACGTGCACTCCTCGTGCACTGTTGCGCGCACTCCCCATGCGCTGTTGCGCGCACTCCTGGTGCGCTGCTGCGTGACTCCTGGTGCGCTGCTGCGCCCACTCCTCGTGTGCTGCTGCACGCACTCCTGGTGTTACTAAAAGGGTTATATATCAGGTAGGTGCGGGAGGATTATATAAATCTATCTCCCAAATCTACGGCGGTTCCTAACGTTGGTGTATGATAAATTCCAGGGTCATCGAAAGCCGCGTCTCCGCCCACACCCTGGGATTCGAGCCCGCAGACTTCGGGTACGAGACCAGACGCCGCAGGGTGTTCCATGTTTCCTGCTCGGTGCTGACGACATCAGCTCGTGAACTTCCCCCAGCGCGTCGGGTTGGAGATCCGAGCGGTTCAGTGAGCCTGCTACGGACAAAGACATATTTAGAGTCCCGAGTTGACGCTACCCTCATTTCGTTTTTGTTAATGAGATTCTGATCGTGACCTAGATTTGTTGTGTGTAGTTTTCCCTCGGTAGGGGCCCATACCGAGGTTTATTGCATGTTTGTAACATATTCCATTTTGAACTTTTAATCCGTGAGCATTGGCCAGCTCGTGGATTGGATGTTTGAGAAGGACGAGTAGTCTTGTTTGATTAATAAAAACTAACAAATTAACGGTAGGTACTTGGTTACGGTTACATACAGTGGGTTTTTTGAATAATTTTTGCCTTTGTCCTCAGAAAACGGTAATGATGGTGAAGGCACTGAATGTTTAGATCCAAGACCAGGGGCTTACGCGTACTCTTCGTGTGCTGTTGCGCGCCCACCTGGTGCGCTACTGCGCGAACTCCAGGTGCGCTGCTGCGCGCACTCTTCGTGTGCTGCTGCGCGCACTCCTGGTGCGCTGCTGCGCGCGCTCCTCGTATGCTGTTGCGCGCACTTCTGGTGCGCTGCTGCGCGCACTCCTGGTGCGCTGCTACGCGCACTCCTCGTGCACTGTTGCGCGCACTCCCCATGCGCTGTTGCGCGCACTCCTGGTGCGCTGCTGCGTGACTCCTGGTGCGCTGCTGCGCCCACTCCTCGTGTGCTGCTGCACGCACTCCTGGTGTTACTAAAAGGGTTATATATCAGGTAGGTGCGGGAGGATTATATAAATCTATCTCCCAAATCTACGGCGGTTCCTAACGTTGGTGTATGATAAATTCCAGGGTCATCGAAAGCCGCGTCTCCGCCCACACCCTGGGATTCGAGCCCGCAGACTTCGGGTACGAGACCAGACGCCGCAGGGTGTTCCATGTTTCCTGCTCGGTGCTGACGACATCAGCTCGTGAACTTCCCCCAGCGCGTCGGGTTGGAGATCCGAGCGGTTCAGTGAGCCTGCTACGGACAAAGACATATTTAGAGTCCCGAGTTGACGCTACCCTCATTTCGTTTTTGTTAATGAGATTCTGATCGTGACCTAGATTTGTTGTGTGTAGTTTTCCCTCGGTAGGGGCCCATACCGAGGTTTATTGCATGTTTGTAACATATTCCATTTTGAACTTTTAATCCGTGAGCATTGGCCAGCTCGTGGATTGGATGTTTGAGAAGGACGAGTAGTCTTGTTTGATTAATAAAAACTAACAAATTAACGGTAGGTACTTGGTTACGGTTACATACAGTGGGTTTTTTGAATAATTTTTGCCTTTGTCCTCAGAAAACGGTAATGATGGTGAAGGCACTGAATGTTTAGATCCAAGACCAGGGGCTTACGCGTACTCTTCGTGTGCTGTTGCGCGCCCACCTGGTGCGCTACTGCGCGAACTCCAGGTGCGCTGCTGCGCGCACTCTTCGTGTGCTGCTGCGCGCACTCCTGGTGCGCTGCTGCGCGCGCTCCTCGTATGCTGTTGCGCGCACTTCTGGTGCGCTGCTGCGCGCACTCCTGGTGCGCTGCTGCGCGCACTCCTGGTGCGCCGCTGTGCGCACTCCTGGTGCGCCGCTGTGCGCACTCCTGGTGCGCCACTGCGCGCACTCCTGGTGCGCTGCTACGCGCACTCCTCGTGCACTGTTGCGCGCACTCCCCATGCGCTGTTGCGCGCACTCCTGGTGCGCTGCTGCGTGACTCCTGGTGCGCTGCTGCGCCCACTCCTCGTGTGCTGCTGCACGCACTCCTGGTGTTACTAAAAGGGTTATATATCAGGTAGGTGCGGGAGGATTATATAAATCTATCTCCCAAATCTACGGCGGTTCCTAACGTTGGTGTATGATAAATTCCAGGGTCATCGAAAGCCGCGTCTCCGCCCACACCCTGGGATTCGAGCCCGCAGACTTCGGGTACGAGACCAGACGCCGCAGGGTGTTCCATGTTTCCTGCTCGGTGCTGACGACATCAGCTCGTGAACTTCCCCCAGCGCGTCGGGTTGGAGATCCGAGCGGTTTAGTGAGCCTGCTACGGACAAAGACATATTTAGAGTCCCGAGTTGACGCTACCCTCATTTCGTTTTTGTTAATGAGATTCTGATCGTGACCTAGATTTGTTGTGTGTAGTTTTCCCTCGGTAGGGGCCCATACCGAGGTTTATTGCATGTTTGTAACATATTCCATTTTAAACTTTTAATCCGTGAGCATTGGCCAGCTCGTGGATTGGATGTTTGAGAAGGACGAGTAGTCTTGTTTGATTAATAAAAACTAACAAATTAACGGTAGGTACTTGGTTACGGTTACATACAGTGGGTTTTTTGAATAATTTTTGCCTTTGTCCTCAGAAAACGGTAATGATGGTGAAGGCACTGAATGTTTAGATCCAAGACCAGGGGCTTACGCGTACTCTTCGTGTGCTGTTGCGCGCCCACCTGGTGCGCTACTGCGCGAACTCCAGGTGCGCTGCTGCGCGCACTCTTCGTGTGCTGCTGCGCGCACTCCTGGTGCGCTGCTGCGCGCGCTCCTCGTATGCTGTTGCGCGCACTTCTGGTGCGCTGCTGCGCCCACTCCTCGTGTGCTGCTGCACGCACTCCTGGTGTTACTAAAAGGGTTATATATCAGGTAGGTGCGGGAGGATTATATAAATCTATCTCCCAAATCTACGGCGGTTCCTAACGTTGGTGTATGATAAATTCCAGGGTCATCGAAAGCCGCGTCTCCGCCCACACCCTGGGATTCGAGCCCGCAGACTTCGGGTACGAGACCAGACGCCGCAGGGTGTTCCATGTTTCCTGCTCGGTGCTGACGACATCAGCTCGTGAACTTCCCCCAGCGCGTCGGGTTGGAGATCCGAGCGGTTCAGTGAGCCTGCTACGGACAAAGACATATTTAGAGTCCCGAGTTGACGCTACCCTCATTTCGTTTTTGTTAATGAGATTCTGATCGTGACCTAGATTTGTTGTGTGTAGTTTTCCCTCGGTAGGGGCCCATACCGAGGTTTATTGCATGTTTGTAACATATTCCATTTTGAACTTTTAATCCGTGAGCATTGGCCAGCTCGTGGATTGGATGTTTGAGAAGGACGAGTAGTCTTGTTTGATTAATAAAAACTAACAAATTAACGGTAGGTACTTGGTTACGGTTACATACAGTGGGTTTTTTGAATAATTTTTGCCTTTGTCCTCAGAAAACGGTAATGATGGTGAAGGCACTGAATGTTTAGATCCAAGACCAGGGGCTTACGCGTACTCTTCGTGTGCTGTTGCGCGCCCACCTGGTGCGCTACTGCGCGAACTCCAGGTGCGCTGCTGCGCGCACTCTTTGTGTGCTGCTGCGCGCACTCCTGGTGCGCTGCTGCGCGCGCTCCTCGTATGCTGTTGCGCGCACTTCTGGTGCGCTGCTGCGCGCACTCCTGGTGCGCCGCTGCGCGCACTCCTGGTGCGCCGCTGTGCGCACTCCTGGTGCGCCGCTGTGCGCACTCCTGGTGCGCCACTGCGCGCACTCCTGGTGCGCTGCTACGCGCACTCCTCGTGCACTGTTGCGCGCACTCCCCATGCGCTGTTGCGCGCACTCCTGGTGCGCTGCTGCGTGACTCCTGGTGCGCTGCTGCGCCCACTCCTCGTGTGCTGCTGCACGCATTATATATCAGGTAGGTGCGGGAGGATTATATAAATCTATCTCCCAAATCTACGGCGGTTCCTAACGTTGGTGTATGATAAATTCCAGGGTCATCGAAAGCCGCGTCTCCGCCCACACCCTGGGATTCGAGCCCGCAGACTTCGGGTACGAGACCAGACGCCGCAGGGTGTTCCATGTTTCCTGCTCGGTGCTGACGACATCAGCTCGTGAACTTCCCCCAGCGCGTCGGGTTGGAGATCCGAGCGGTTCAGTGAGCCTGCTACGGACAAAGACATATTTAGAGTCCCGAGTTGACGCTACCCTCATTTCGTTTTTGTTAATGAGATTCTGATCGTGACCTAGATTTGTTGTGTGTAGTTTTCCCTCGGTAGGGGCCCATACCAAGGTTTATTGCATGTTTGTAACATATTCCATTTTGAACTTTTAATCCGTGAGCATTGGCCAGCTCGTGGATTGGATGTTTGAGAAGGACGAGTAGTCTTGTTTGATTAATAAAAACTAACAAATTAACGGTAGGTACTTGGTTACGGTTACATACAGTGGGTTTTTTGAATAATTTTTGCCTTTGTCCTCAGAAAACGGTAATGATGGTGAAGGCACTGAATGTTTAGATCCAAGACCAGGGGCTTACGCGTACTCTTCGTGTGCTGTTGCGCGCCCACCTGGTGCGCTACTGCGCGAACTCCAGGTGCGCTGCTGCGCGCACTCTTCGTGTGCTGCTGCGCGCACTCCTGGTGCGCTGCTGCGCGCGCTCCTCGTATGCTGTTGCGCGCACTTCTGGTGCGCTGCTGCGCGCACTCCTGGTGCGCTGCTGCGCGCACTCCTGGTGCGCCGCTGTGCGCACTCCTGGTGCGCCAATGTGCGCACTCCTGGTGCGCCGCTGTGCGCACTCCTGGTGCGCCACTGCGCGCACTCCTGGTGCGCTGCTACGCGCACTCCTCGTGCACTGTTGCGCGCACTCCCCATGCGCTGTTGCGCGCACTCCTGGTGCGCTGCTGCGTGACCCCTGGTGCGCTGCTGCGCCCACTCCTCGTGTGCTGCTGCACGCACTCCTGGTGTTACTAAAAGGGTTATATATCAGGTAGGTGCGGGAGGATTATATAAATCTATCTCCCAAATCTACGGCGGTTCCTAACGTTGGTGTATGATAAATTCCAGGGTCATCGAAAGCCGCGTCTCCGCCCACACCCTGGGATTCGAGCCCGCAGACTTCGGGTACGAGACCAGACGCCGCAGGGTGTTCCATGTTTCCTGCTCGGTGCTGACGACATCAGCTCGTGAACTTCCCCCAGCGCGTCGGGTTGGAGATCCGAGCGGTTCAGTGAGCCTGCTACGGACAAAGACATATTTAGAGTCCCGAGTTGACGCTACCCTCATTTCGTTATTGTTAATGAGATTCTGATCGTGACCTAGATTTGTTGTGTGTAGTTTTCCCTCGGTAGGGGCCCATACCGAGGTTTATTGCATGTTTGTAACATATTCCATTTTGAACTTTTAATCCGTGAGCATTGGCCAGCTCGTGGATTGGATGTTTGAGAAGGACGAGTAGTCTTGTTTGATTAATAAAAACTAACAAATTAACGGTAGGTACTTGGTTACGGTTACATACAGTGGGTTTTTTGAATAATTTTTGCCTTTGTCCTCAGAAAACGGTAATGATGGTGAAGGCACTGAATGTTTAGATCCAAGACCAGGGGCTTACGCGTACTCTTCGTGTGCTGTTGCGCGCCCACCTGGTGCGCTACTGCGCGAACTCCAGGTGCGCTGCTGCGCGCACTCTTCGTGCACTGCTGCGCGCACTCCTGGTGCACGGTTGCGCGGACTCCCCATGCGCTGTTGCGCGCACTCCTGGTGCGCTGCTGCGTGACTCCTGGTGCGCTGCTGCGCCCACTCCTCGTGTGCTGCTGCACGCACTCCTGGTGTTACTAAAAGGGTTATATATCAGGTAGGTGCGGGAGGTTTATATAAATCTATCTCCCAAATCTACGGTGGTTCCTAACGTTGGTGTATGATAAATTCCAGGGTCATCGAAAGCCGCGTCTCCGCCCACACCCTGGGATTCGAGCCCGCAGACTTCGGGTACGAGACCAGACGCCGCAGGGTGTTCCATGTTTCCTGCTCGGTGCTGACGACATCAGCTCGTGAACTTCCCCCAGCGCGTCGGGTTGGAGATCCGAGCGGTTCAGTGAGCCTGCTACGGACAAAGACATATTTAGAGTCCCGAGTTGACGCTACCCTCATTTCGTTTTTGTTAATGAGATTCTGATCGTGACCTAGATTTGTTGTGTGTAGTTTTCCCTCGGTAGGGGCCCATACCGAGGTTTATTGCATGTTTGTAACATATTCCATTTTGAACTTTTAATCCGTGAGCATTGGCCAGCTCGTGGATTGGATGTTTGAGAAGGACGAATAGTCTTGTTTGATTAATAAAAACTAACAAATTAACGGTAGGTACTTGGTTACGGTTACATACAGTGGGTTTTTTGAATAATTTTTGCCTTTGTCCTCAGAAAACGGTAATGATGGTGAAGGCACTGAATGTTTAGATCCAAGACCAGGGGCTTACGCGTACTCCTCGTGCACTGTTGCGCGCACTCCCCATGCGCTGTTGCGCGCACTCCTGGTGCGCTGCTGCGTGACTCCTGGTGCGCTGCTGCGCCCACTCCTCGTGTGCTGCTGCACGCATTATATATCAGGTAGGTGCGGGAGGATTATATAAATCTATCTCCCAAATCTACGGCGGTTCCTAACGTTGGTGTATGATAAATTCCAGGGTCATCGAAAGCCGCGTCTCCGCCCACACCCTGGGATTCGAGCCCGCAGACTTCGGGTACGAGACCAGACGCCGCAGGGTGTTCCATGTTTCCTGCTCGGTGCTGACGACATCAGCTCGTGAACTTCCCCCAGCGCGTCGGGTTGGAGATCCGAGCGGTTTAGTGAGCCTGCTACGGACAAAGACATATTTAGAGTCCCGAGTTGACGCTACCCTCATTTCGTTTTTGTTAATGAGATTCTGATCGTGACCTAGATTTGTTGTGTGTAGTTTTCCCTCGGTAGGGGCCCATACCGAGGTTTATTGCATGTTTGTAACATATTCCATTTTAAACTTTTAATCCGTGAGCATTGGCCAGCTCGTGGATTGGATGTTTGAGAAGGACGAGTAGTCTTGTTTGATTAATAAAAACTAACAAATTAACGGTAGGTACTTGGTTACGGTTACATACAGTGGGTTTTTTGAATAATTTTTGCCTTTGTCCTCAGAAAACGGTAATGATGGTGAAGGCACTGAATGTTTAGATCCAAGACCAGGGGCTTACGCGTACTCTTCGTGTGCTGTTGCGCGCCCACCTGGTGCGCTACTGCGCGAACTCCAGGTGCGCTGCTGCGCGCACTCTTCGTGTGCTGCTGCGCGCACTCCTGGTGCGCTGCTGCGCGCGCTCCTCGTATGCTGTTGCGCGCACTTCTGGTGCGCTGCTGCGCGCACTCCTGGTGCGCCGCTGTGCGCACTCCTGGTGCGCCGCTGTGCGCACTCCTGGTGCGCCACTGCGCGCACTCCTGGTGCGCTGCTACGCGCACTCCTCGTGCACTGTTGCGCGCACTCCCCATGCGCTGTTGCGCGCACTCCTGGTGCGCTGCTGCGTGACTCCTGGTGCGCTGCTGCGCCCACTCCTCGTGTGCTGCTGCACGCACTCCTGGTGTTACTAAAAGGGTTATATATCAGGTAGGTGCGGGAGGATTATATAAATCTATCTCCCAAATCTACGGCGGTTCCTAACGTTGGTGTATGATAAATTCCAGGGTCATCGAAAGCCGCGTCTCCGCCCACACCCTGGGATTCGAGCCCGCAGACTTCGGGTACGAGACCAGACGCCGCAGGGTGTTCCATGTTTCCTGCTCGGTGCTGACGACATCAGCTCGTGAACTTCCCCCAGCGCGTCGGGTTGGAGATCCGAGCGGTTCAGTGAGCCTGCTACGGACAAAGACATATTTAGAGTCCCGAGTTGACGCTACCCTCATTTCGTTTTTGTTAATGAGATTCTGATCGTGACCTAGATTTGTTGTGTGTAGTTTTCCCTCGGTAGGGGCCCATACCGAGGTTTATTGCATGTTTGTAACATATTCCATTTTGAACTTTTAATCCGTGAGCATTGGCCAGCTCGTGGATTGGATGTTTGAGAAGGACGAGTAGTCTTGTTTGATTAATAAAAACTAACAAATTAACGGTAGGTACTTGGTTACGGTTACATACAGTGGGTTTTTTGAATAATTTTTGCCTTTGTCCTCAGAAAACGGTAATGATGGTGAAGGCACTGAATGTTTAGATCCAAGACCAGGGGCTTACGCGTACTCTTCGTGTGCTGTTGCGCGCCCACCTGGTGCGCTACTGCGCGAACTCCAGGTGCGCTGCTGCGCGCACTCTTCGTGCACTGCTGCGCGCACTCCTGGTGCACGGTTGCGCGCACTCCCCATGCGCTGTTGCGCGCACTCCTGGTGCGCTGCTGCGTGACTCCTGGTGCGCTGCTGCGCCCACTCCTCGTGTGCTGCTGCACGCACTCCTGGTGTTACTAAAAGGGTTATATATCAGGTAGGTGCGGGAGGATTATATAAATCTATCTCCCAAATCTACGGCGGTTCCTAACGTTGGTGTATGATAAATTCCAGGGTCATCGAAAGCCGCGTCTCCGCCCACACCCTGGGATTCGAGCCCGCAGACTTCGGGTACGAGACCAGACGCCGCAGGGTGTTCCATGTTTCCTGCTCGGTGCTGACGACATCAGCTCGTGAACTTCCCCCAGCGCGTCGGGTTGGAGATCCGAGCGGTTCAGTGAGCCTGCTACGGACAAAGACATATTTAGAGTCCCGAGTTGACGCTACCCTCATTTCGTTTTTGTTAATGAGATTCTGATCGTGACCTAGATTTGTTGTGTGTAGTTTTCCCTCGGTAGGGGCCCATACCGAGGTTTATTGCATGTTTGTAACATATTCCATTTTGAACTTTTAATCCGTGAGCATTGGCCAGCTCGTGGATTGGATGTTTGAGAAGGACGAGTAGTCTTGTTTGATTAATAAAAACTAACAAATTAACGGTAGGTACTTGGTTACGGTTACATACAGTGGGTTTTTTGAATAATTTTTGCCTTTGTCCTCAGAAAACGGTAATGATGGTGAAGGCACTGAATGTTTAGATCCAAGACCAGGGGCTTACGCGTACTCTTCGTGTGCTGTTGCGCGCCCACCTGGTGCGCTACTGCGCGAACTCCAGGTGCGCTGCTGCGCGCACTCTTCGTGTGCTGCTGCGCGCACTCCTGGTGCGCTGCTGCGCGCGCTCCTCGTATGCTGTTGCGCGCACTCCTGGTGCGCCGCTGTGCGCACTCCTGGTGCGCCACTGCGCGCACTCCTGGTGCGCTGCTACGCGCACTCCTCGTGCACTGTTGCGCGCACTCCCCATGCGCTGTTGCGCGCACTCCTGGTGCGCTGCTGCGTGACTCCTGGTGCGCTGCTGCGCCCACTCCTCGTGTGCTGCTGCACGCACTCCTGGTGTTACTAAAAGGGTTATATATCAGTTAGGTGCGGGAGGATTATATAAATCTATCACCCAAATCTACGGCGGTTCCTAACGTTGGTGTATGATAAATTCCAGGGTCATCGAAAGCCGCGTCTCCGCCCACACCCTGGGATTCGAGCCCGCAGACTTCGGGTACGAGACCAGACGCCGCAGGGTGTTCCATGTTTCCTGCTCGGTGCTGACGACATCAGCTCGTGAACTTCCCCCAGCGCGTCGGGTTGGAGATCCGAGCGGTTCAGTGAGCCTGCTACGGACAAAGACATATTTAGAGTCCCGAGTTGACGCTACCCTCATTTCGTTTTTGTTAATGAGATTCTGATCGTGACCTAGATTTGTTGTGTGTAGTTTTCCCTCGGTAGGGGCCCATACCGAGGTTTATTGCATGTTTGTAACATATTCCATTTTGAACTTTTAATCCGTGAGCATTGGCCAGCTCGTGGATTGGATGTTTGAGAAGGACGAGTAGTCTTGTTTGATTAATAAAAACTAACAAATTAACGGTAGGTACTTGGTTACGGTTACATACAGTGGGTTTTTTGAATAATTTTTGCCTTTGTCCTCAGAAAACGGTAATGATGGTGAAGGCACTGAATGTTTAGATCCAAGACCAGGGGCTTACGCGTACTCTTCGTGTGCTGTTGCGCGCCCACCTGGTGCGCTACTGCGCGAACTCCAGGTGCGCTGCTGCGCGCACTCTTCGTGTGCTGCTGCGCGCACTCCTGGTGCGCTGCTGCGCGCGCTCCTCGTATGCTGTTGCGCGCACTTCTGGTGCGCTGATGCGCGCACTCCTGGTGCGCTGCTACGCGCACTCCTCGTGCACTGTTGCGCGCACTCCCCATGCGCTGTTGCGCGCACTCCTGGTGCGCTGCTGCGTGACTCCTGGTGCGCTGCTGCGCCCACTCCTCGTGTGCTGCTGCACGCACTCCTGGTGTTACTAAAAGGGTTATATATCAGGTAGGTGCGGGAGGATTATATAAATCTATCTCCCAAATCTACGGCGGTTCCTAACGTTGGTGTATGATAAATTCCAGGGTCATCGAAAGCCGCGTCTCCGCCCACACCCTGGGATTCGAGCCCGCAGACTTCGGGTACGAGACCAGACGCCGCAGGGTGTTCCATGTTTCCTGCTCGGTGCTGACGACATCAGCTCGTGAACTTCCCCCAGCGCGTCGGGTTGGAGATCCGAGCGGTTCAGTGAGCCTGCTACGGACAAAGACATATTTAGAGTCCCGAGTTGACGCTACCCTCATTTCGTTTTTGTTAATGAGATTCTGATCGTGACCTAGATTTGTTGTGTGTAGTTTTCCCTCGGTAGGGGCCCATACCGAGGTTTATTGCATGTTTGTAACATATTCCATTTTGAACTTTTAATCCGTGAGCATTGGCCAGCTCGTGGATTGGATGTTTGAGAAGGACGAGTAGTCTTGTTTGATTAATAAAAACTAACAAATTAACGGTAGGTACTTGGTTACGGTTACATACAGTGGGTTTTTTGAATAATTTTTGCCTTTGTCCTCAGAAAACGGTAATGATGGTGAAGGCACTGAATGTTTAGATCCAAGACCAGGGGCTTACGCGTACTCTTCGTGTGCTGTTGCGCGCCCACCTGGTGCGCTACTGCGCGAACTCCAGGTGCGCTGCTGCGTGCACTCTTCGTGTGCTGCTGCGCGCACTCCTGGTGCGCTGCTGCGCGCGCTCCTCGTATGCTGTTGCGCGCACTTCTGGTGCGCTGCTGCGCGCACTCCTGGTGCGCCGCTGTGCGCACTCCTGGTGCGCCGCTGTGCGCACTCCTGGTGCGCCGCTGTGCGCACTCCTGGTGCGCCACTGCGCGCACTCCTGGTGCGCTGCTACGCGCACTCCTCGTGCACTGTTGCGCGCACTCCCCATGCGCTGTTGCGCGCACTCCTGGTGCGCTGCTGCGTGACCCCTGGTGCGCTGCTGCGCCCACTCCTCGTGTGCTGCTGCACGCACTCCTGGTGTTACTAAAAGGGTTATATATCAGGTAGGTGCGGGAGGATTATATAAATCTATCTCCCAAATCTACGGCGGTTCCTAACGTTGGTGTATGATAAATTCCAGGGTCATCGAAAGCCGCGTCTCCGCCCACACCCTGGGATTCGAGCCCGCAGACTTCGGGTACGAGACCAGACGCCGCAGGGTGTTCCATGTTTCCTGCTCGGTGCTGACGACATCAGCTCGTGAACTTCCCCCAGCGCGTCGGGTTGGAGATCCGAGCGGTTCAGTGAGCCTGCTACGGACAAAGACATATTTAGAGTCCCGAGTTGACGCTACCCTCATTTCGTTTTTGTTAATGAGATTCTGATCGTGACCTAGATTTGTTGTGTGTAGTTTTCCCTCGGTAGGGGCCCATACCGAGGTTTATTGCATGTTTGTAACATATTCCATTTTGAACTTTTAATCCGTGAGCATTGGCCAGCTCGTGGATTGGATGTTTGAGAAGGACGAGTAGTCTTGTTTGATTAATAAAAACTAACAAATTAACGGTAGGTACTTGGTTACGGTTACATACAGTGGGTTTTTTGAATAAATTTTGCCTTTGTCCTCAGAAAACGGTAATGATGGTGAAGGCACTGAATGTTTAGATCCAAGACCAGGGGCTTACGCGTACTCTTCGTGTGCTGTTGCGCGCCCACCTGGTGCGCTACTGCGCGAACTCCAGGTGCGCTGCTGCGCGCACTCTTCGTGCACTGCTGCGCGCACTCCTGGTGCACGGTTGCGCGCACTCCCCATGCGCTGTTGCGCGCACTCCTGGTGCGCTGCTGCGTGACTCCTGGTGCGCTGCTGCGCCCACTCCTCGTGTGCTGCTGCACGCACTCCTGGTGTTACTAAAAGGGTTATATATCAGGTAGGTGCGGGAGGATTATATAAATCTATCTCCCAAATCTACGGTGGTTCCTAACGTTGGTGTATGATAAATTCCAGGGTCATCGAAAGCCGCGTCTCCGCCCACACCCTGGGATTCGAGCCCGCAGACTTCGGGTACGAGACCAGACGCCGCAGGGTGTTCCATGTTTCCTGCTCGGTGCTGACGACATCAGCTCGTGAACTTCCCCCAGCGCGTCGGGTTGGAGATCCGAGCGGTTCAGTGAGCCTGCTACGGACAAAGACATATTTAGAGTCCCGAGTTGACGCTACCCTCATTTCGTTTTTGTTAATGAGATTCTGATCGTGACCTAGATTTGTTGAGTGTAGTTTTCCCTCGGTAGGGGCCCATACCGAGGTTTATTGCATGTTTGTAACATATTCCATTTTGAACTTTTAATCCGTGAGCATTGGCCAGCTCGTGGATTGGATGTTTGAGAAGGACGAGTAGTCTTGTTTGATTAATAAAAACTAACAAATTAACGGTAGGTACTTGGTTACGGTTACATACAGTGGGTTTTTTGAATAATTTTTGCCTTTGTCCTCAGAAAACGGTAATGATGGTGAAGGCACTGAATGTTTAGATCCAAGACCAGGGGCTTACGCGTACTCTTCGTGTGCTGTTGCGCGCCCACCTGGTGCGCTACTGCGCGAACTCCAGGTGCGCTGCTGCGCGCACTCTTCGTGTGCTGCTGCGCGCACTCCTGGTGCGCTGCTGCGCGCGCTCCTCGTATGCTGTTGCGCGCACTTCTGGTGCGCTGTTGCGCGCACTCCCCATGCGCTGTTGCGCGCACTCCTGGTGCGCTGCTGCGTGACTCCTGGTGCGCTGCTGCGCCCACTCCTCGTGTGCTGCTGCACGCACTCCTGGTGTTACTAAAAGGGTTATATATCAGGTAGGTGCGGGAGGATTATATAAATCTATCTCCCAAATCTACGGCGGTTCCTAACGTTGGTGTATGATAAATTCCAGGGTCATCGAAAGCCGCGTCTCCGCCCACACCCTGGGATTCGAGCCCGCAGACTTCGGGTACGAGACCAGACGCCGCAGGGTGTTCCATGTTTCCTGCTCGGTGCTGACGACATCAGCTCGTGAACTTCCCCCAGCGCGTCGGGTTGGAGATCCGAGCGGTTCAGTGAGCCTGCTACGGACAAAGACATATTTAGAGTCCCGAGTTGACGCTACCCTCATTTCGTTTTTGTTAATGAGATTCTGATCGTGACCTAGATTTGTTGTGTGTAGTTTTCCCTCGGTAGGGGCCCATACCGAGGTTTATTGCATGTTTGTAACATATTCCATTTTGAACTTTTAATCCGTGAGCATTGGCCAGCTCGTGGATTGGATGTTTGAGAAGGACGAGTAGTCTTGTTTGATTAATAAAAACTAACAAATTAACGGTAGGTACTTGGTTACGGTTACATACAGTGGGTTTTTTGAATAATTTTTGCCTTTGTCCTCAGAAAACGGTAATGATGGTGAAGGCACTGAATGTTTAGATCCAAGACCAGGGGCTTACGCGTACTCTTCGTGTGCTGTTGCGCGCCCACCTGGTGCGCTACTGCGCGAACTCCAGGTGCGCTGCTGCGCGCACTCTTCGTGTGCTGCTGCGCGCACTCCTGGTGCGCTGCTGCGCGCGCTCCTCGTATGCTGTTGCGCGCACTTCTGGTGCGCTGCTGCGCGCACTCCTGGTGCGCTGCTACGCGCACTCCTGGTGCGCCGCTGTGCGCACTCCTGGTGCGCCGCTGTGCGCCGCTGTGCGCACTCCTGGTGCGCCGCTGTGCGCACTCCTGGTGCGCCACTGCGCGCACTCCTGGTGCGCTGCTACGCGCACTCCTCGTGCACTGTTGCGCGCACTCCCCATGCGCTGTTGCGCGCACTCCTGGTGCGCTGCTGCGTGACTCCTGGTGCGCTGCTGCGCCCACTCCTCGTGTGCTGCTGCACGCACTCCTGGTGTTACTAAAAGGGTTATATATCAGGTAGGTGCGGGAGGATTATATAAATCTATCTCCCAAATCTACGGCGGTTCCTAACGTTGGTGTATGATAAATTCCAGGGTCATCGAAAGCCGCGTCTCCGCCCACACCCTGGGATTCGAGCCCGCAGACTTCGGGTACGAGACCAGACGCCGCAGGGTGTTCCATATTTCCTGCTCGGTGCTGACGACATCAGCTCGTGAACTTCCCCCAGCGCGTCGGGTTGGAGATCCGAGCGGTTCAGTGAGCCTGCTACGGACAAAGACATATTTAGAGTCCCGAGTTGACGCTACCCTCATTTCGTTTTTGTTAATGAGATTCTGATCGTGACCTAGATTTGTTGTGTGTAGTTTTCCCTCGGTAGGGGCCCATACCGAGGTTTATTGCATGTTTGTAACATATTCCATTTTGAACTTTTAATCCGTGAGCATTGGCCAGCTCGTGGATTGGATGTTTGAGAAGGACGAGTAGTCTTGTTTGATTAATAAAAACTAACAAATTAACGGTAGGTACTTGGTTACGGTTACATACAGTGGGTTTTTTGAATAATTTTTGCCTTTGTCCTCAGAAAACGGTAATGATGGTGAAGGCACTGAATGTTTAGATCCAAGACCAGGGGCTTACGCGTACTCTTCGTGTGCTGTTGCGCGCCCACCTGGTGCGCTACTGCGCGAACTCCAGGTGCGCTGCTGCGCGCACTCTTCGTGCACTGCTGCGCGCACTCCTGGTGCACGGTTGCGCGCACTCCCCATGCGCTGTTGCGCGCACTCCTGGTGCGCTGCTGCGTGACTCCTGGTGCGCTGCTGCGCCCACTCCTCGTGTGCTGCTGCACGCACTCCTGGTGTTACTAAAAGGGTTATATATCAGGTAGGTGCGGGAGGATTATATAAATCTATCTCCCAAATCTACGGCGGTTCCTAACGTTGGTGTATGATAAATTCCAGGGTCATCGAAAGCCGCGTCTCCGCCCACACCCTGGGATTCGAGCCCGCAGACTTCGGGTACGAGACCAGACGCCGCAGGGTGTTCCATGTTTCCTGCTCGGTGCTGACGACATCAGCTCGTGAACTTCCCCCAGCGCGTCGGGTTGGAGATCCGAGCGGTTCAGTGAGCCTGCTACGGACAAAGACATATTTAGAGTCCCGAGTTGACGCTACCCTCATTTCGTTTTTGTTAATGAGATTCTGATCGTTACCTAGATTTGTTGTGTGTAGTTTTCCCTCGGTAGGGGCCCATACCGAGGTTTATTGCATGTTTGTAACATATTCCATTTTGAACTTTTAATCCGTGAGCATTGGCCAGCTCGTGGATTGGATGTTTGAGAAGGACGAGTAGTCTTGTTTGATTAATAAAAACTAACAAATTAACGGTAGGTACTTGGTTACGGTTACATACAGTGGGTTTTTTGAATAATTTTTGCCTTTGTCCTCAGAAAACGGTAATGATGGTGAAGGCACTGAATGTTTAGATCCAAGACCAGGGGCTTACGCGTACTCTTCGTGTGCTGTTGCGCGCCCACCTGGTGCGCTACTGCGCGAACTCCAGGTGCGCTGCTGCGCGCACTCTTCGTGTGCTGCTGCGCGCACTCCTGGTGCGCTGCTGCGCGCGCTCCTCGTATGCTGTTGCGCGCACTCCTGGTGCGCTGCTGCGCGAACTCCAGGTGCGCTGCTGCGCGCACTCTTCGTGCACTGCTGCGCGCACTCCTGGTGCACGGTTGCGCGCACTCCCCATGCGCTGTTGCGCGCACTCCTGGTGCGCTGCTGCGTGACTCCTGGTGCGCTGCTGCGCCCACTCCTCGTGTGCTGCTGCACGCACTCCTGGTGTTACTAAAAGGGTTATATATCAGGTAGGTGCGGGAGGATTATATAAATCTATCTCCCAAATCTACGGTGGTTCCTAACGTTGGTGTATGATAAATTCCAGGGTCATCGAAAGCCGCGTCTCCGCCCACACCCTGGGATTCGAGCCCGCAGACTTCGGGTACGAGACCAGACGCCGCAGGGTGTTCCATGTTTCCTGCTCGGTGCTGACGACATCAGCTCGTGAACTTCCCCCAGCGCGTCGGGTTGGAGATCCGAGCGGTTCAGTGAGCCTGCTACGGACAAAGACATATTTAGAGTCCCGAGTTGACGCTACCCTCATTTCGTTTTTGTTAATGAGATTCTGATCGTGACCTAGATTTGTTGTGTGTAGTTTTCCCTCGGTAGGGGCCCATACCGAGGTTTATTGCATGTTTGTAACATATTCCATTTTGAACTTTTAATCCGTGAGCATTGGCCAGCTCGTGGATTGGATGTTTGAGAAGGACGAGTAGTCTTGTTTGATTAATAAAAACTAACAAATTAACGGTAGGTACTTGGTTACGGTTACATACAGTGGGTTTTTTGAATAATTTTTGCCTTTGTCCTCAGAAAACGGTAATGATGGTGAAGGCACTGAATGTTTAGATCCAAGACCAGGGGCTTACGCGTACTCTTCGTGTGCTGTTGCGCGCCCACCTGGTGCGCTACTGCGCGAACTCCAGGTGCGCTGCTGCGTGCACTCTTCGTGTGCTGCTGCGCGCACTCCTGGTGCGCTGCTGCGCGCGCTCCTCGTATGCTGTTGCGCGCACTTCTGGTGCGCTGTTGCGCGCACTCCCCATGCGCTGTTGCGCGCACTCCTGGTGCGCTGCTGCGTGACTCCTGGTGCGCTGCTGCGCCCACTCCTCGTGTGCTGCTGCACGCACTTCTGGTGTTACTAAAAGGGTTATATATCAGGTAGGTGCGGGAGGATTATATAAATCTATCTCCCAAATCTACGGCGGTTCCTAACGTTGGTGTATGATAAATTCCAGGGTCATCGAAAGCCGCGTCTCCGCCCACACCCTGGGATTCGAGCCCGCAGACTTCGGGTACGAGACCAGACGCCGCAGGGTGTTCCATGTTTCCTGCTCGGTGCTGACGACATCAGCTCGTGAACTTCCCCCAGCGCGTCGGGTTGGAGATCCGAGCGGTTCAGTGAGCCTGCTACGGACAAAGACATATTTAGAGTCCCGAGTTGACGCTACCCTCATTTCGTTTTTGTTAATGAGATTCTGATCGTGACCTAGATTTGTTGTGTGTAGTTTTCCCTCGGTAGGGGCCCATACCGAGGTTTATTGCATGTTTGTAACATATTCCATTTTGAACTTTTAATCCGTGAGCATTGGCCAGCTCGTGGATTGGATGTTTGAGAAGGACGAGTAGTCTTGTTTGATTAATAAAAACTAACAAATTAACGGTAGGTACTTGGTTACGGTTACATACAGTGGGTTTTTTGAATAATTTTTGCCTTTGTCCTCAGAAAACGGTAATGATGGTGAAGGCACTGAATGTTTAGATCCAAGACCAGGGGCTTACGCGTACTCTTCGTGTGCTGTTGCGCGCCCACCTGGTGCGCTACTGCGCGAACTCCAGGTGCGCTGCTGCGCGCACTCTTCGTGTGCTGCTGCGCGCACTCCTGGTGCGCTGCTGCGCGCGCTCCTCGTATGCTGTTGCGCGCACTTCTGGTGCGCTGCTGCGCGCACTCCTGGTGCGCTGCTGCGCGCACTCCTGGTGCGCCGCTGTGCGCACTCCTGGTGCGCCGCTGTGCGCACTCCTGGTGCGCCACTGCGCGCACTCCTGGTGCGCTGCTACGCGCACTCCTCGTGCACTGTTGCGCGCACTCCCCATGCGCTGTTGCGCGCACTCCTGGTGCGCTGCTGCGTGACTCCTGGTGCGCTGCTGCGCCCACTCCTCGTGTGCTGCTGCACGCACTCCTGGTGTTACTAAAAGGGTTATATATCAGGTAGGTGCGGGAGGATTATATAAATCTATCTCCCAAATCTACGGCGGTTCCTAACGTTGGTGTATGATAAATTCCAGGGTCATCGAAAGCCGCGTCTCCGCCCACACCCTGGGATTCGAGCCCGCAGACTTCGGGTACGAGACCAGACGCCGCAGGGTGTTCCATGTTTCCTGCTCGGTGCTGACGACATCAGCTCGTGAACTTCCCCCAGCGCGTCGGGTTGGAGATCCGAGCGGTTTAGTGAGCCTGCTACGGACAAAGACATATTTAGAGTCCCGAGTTGACGCTACCCTCATTTCGTTTTTGTTAATGAGATTCTGATCGTGACCTAGATTTGTTGTGTGTAGTTTTCCCTCGGTAGGGGCCCATACCGAGGTTTATTGCATGTTTGTAACATATTCCATTTTCAACTTTTAATCCGTGAGCATTGGCCAGCTCGTGGATTGGATGTTTGAGAAGGACGAGTAGTCTTGTTTGATTAATAAAAACTAACAAATTAACGGTAGGTACTTGGTTACGGTTACATACAGTGGGTTTTTTGAATAATTTTTGCCTTTGTCCTCAGAAAACGGTAATGATGGTGAAGGCACTGAATGTTTAGATCCAAGACCAGGGGCTTACGCGTACTCTTCGTGTGCTGTTGCGCGCCCACCTGGTGCGCTACTGCGCGAACTCCAGGTGCGCTGCTACGCGCACTCTTCGTGTGCTGCTGCGCGCACTCCTGGTGCGCTGCTGCGCGCGCTCCTCGTATGCTGTTGCGCGCACTTCTGGTGCGCTGCTGCGCGCACTCCTGGTGCGCCGCTGTGCGCACTCCTGGTGCGCCGCTGTGCGCACTCCTGGTGCGCCACTGCGCGCACTCCTGGTGCGCTGCTACGCGCACTCCTCGTGCACTGTTGCGCGCACTCCCCATGCGCTGTTGCGCGCACTCCTGGTGCGCTGCTGCGTGACTCCTGGTGCGCTGCTGCGCCCACTCCTCGTGTGCTGCTGCACGCACTCCTGGTGTTACTAAAAGGGTTATATATCAGGTAGGTGCGGGAGGATTATATAAATCTATCTCCCAAATCTACGGCGGTTCCTAACGTTGGTGTATGATAAATTCCAGGGTCATCGAAAGCCGCGTCTCCGCCCACACCCTGGGATTCGAGCCCGCAGACTTCGGGTACGAGACCAGACGCCGCAGGGTGTTCCATGTTTCCTGCTCGGTGCTGACGACATCAGCTCGTGAACTTCCCCCAGCGCGTCGGGTTGGAGATCCGAGCGGTTCAGTGAGCCTGCTACGGACAAAGACATATTTAGAGTCCCGAGTTGACGCTACCCTCATTTCGTTTTTGTTAATGAGATTCTGATCGTGACCTAGATTTGTTGTGTGTAGTTTTCCCTCGGTAGGGGCCCATACCGAGGTTTATTGCATGTTTGTAACATATTCCATTTTGAACTTTTAATCCGTGAGCATTGGCCAGCTCGTGGATTGGATGTTTGAGAAGGACGAGTAGTCTTGTTTGATTAATAAAAACTAACAAATTAACGGTAGGTACTTGGTTACGGTTACATACAGTGGGTTTTTTGAATAATTTTTGCCTTTGTCCTCAGAAAACGGTAATGATGGTGAAGGCACTGAATGTTTAGATCCAAGACCAGGGGCTTACGCGTACTCTTCGTGTGCTGTTGCGCGCCCACCTGGTGCGCTACTGCGCGAACTCCAGGTGCGCTGCTGCGCGCACTCTTCGTGTGCTGCTGCGCGCACTCCTGGTGCGCTGCTGCGCGCGCTCCTCGTATGCTGTTGCGCGCACTTCTGGTGCGCTGCTGCGCGCACTCCTGGTGCGCTGCTGCGCGCACTCCTGGTGCGCCGCTGTGCGCACTCCTGGTGCGCCGCTGTGCGCACTCCTGGTGCGCCACTGCGCGCACTCCTGGTGCGCTGCTACGCGCACTCCTCGTGCACTGTTGCGCGCACTCCCCATGCGCTGTTGCGCGCACTCCTGGTGCGCTGCTGCGTGACCCCTGGTGCGCTGCTGCGCCCACTCCTCGTGTGCTGCTGCACGCACTCCTGGTGTTACTAAAAGGGTTATATATCAGGTAGGTGCGGGAGGATTATATAAATCTATCTACCAAATCTACGGCGGTTCCTAACGTTGGTGTATGATAAATTCCAGGGTCATCGAAAGCCGCGTCTCCGCCCACACCCTGGGATTCGAGCCCGCAGACTTCGGGTACGAGACCAGACGCCGCAGGGTGTTCCATGTTTCCTGCTCGGTGCTGACGACATCAGCTCGTGAACTTCCCCCAGCGCGTCGGGTTGGAGATCCGAGCGGTTCAGTGAGCCTGCTACGGACAAAGACATATTTAGAGTCCCGAGTTGACGCTACCCTCATTTCGTTTTTGTTAATGAGATTCTGATCGTGACCTAGATTTGTTGTGTGTAGTTTTCCCTCGGTAGGGGCCCATACCGAGGTTTATTGCATGTTTGTAACATATTCCATTTTGAACTTTTAATCCGTGAGCATTGGCCAGCTCGTGGATTGGATGTTTGAGAAGGACGAGTAGTCTTGTTTGATTAATAAAAACTAACAAATTAACGGTAGGTACTTGGTTACGGTTACATACAGTGGGTTTTTTGAATAATTTTTGCCTTTGTCCTCAGAAAACGGTAATGATGGTGAAGGCACTGAATGTTTAGATCCAAGACCAGGGGCTTACGCGTACTCTTCGTGTGCTGTTGCGCGCCCACCTGGTGCGCTACTGCGCGAACTCCAGGTGCGCTGCTGCGCGCACTCTTCGTGCACTGCTGCGCGCACTCCTGGTGCACGGTTGCGCGCACTCCCCATGCGCTGTTGCGCGCACTCCTGGTGCGCTGCTGCGTGACTCCTGGTGCGCTGCTGCGCCCACTCCTCGTGTGCTGCTGCACGCACTCCTGGTGTTACTAAAAGGGTTATATATCAGGTAGGTGCGGGAGGATTATATAAATCTATCTCCCAAATCTACGGCGGTTCCTAACGTTGGTGTATGATAAATTCCAGGGTCATCGAAAGCCGCGTCTCCGCCCACACCCTGGGATTCGAGCCCGCAGACTTCGGGTACGAGACCAGACGCCGCAGGGTGTTCCATGTTTCCTGCTCGGTGCTGACGACATCAGCTCGTGAACTTCCCCCAGCGCGTCGGGTTGGAGATCCGAGCGGTTCAGTGAGCCTGCTACGGACAAAGACATATTTAGAGTCCCGAGTTGACGCTACCCTCATTTCGTTTTTGTTAATGAGATTCTGATCGTGACCTAGATTTGTTGTGTGTAGTTTTCCCTCGGTAGGGGCCCATACCGAGGTTTATTGCATGTTTGTAACATATTCCATTTTGAACTTTTAATCCGTGAGCATTGGCCAGCTCGTGGATTGGATGTTTGAGAAGGACGAGTAGTCTTGTTTGATTAATAAAAACTAACAAATTAACGGTAGGTACTTGGTTACGGTTACATACAGTGGGTTTTTTGAATAATTTTTGCCTTTGTCCTCAGAAAACGGTAATGATGGTGAAGGCACTGAATGTTTAGATCCAAGACCAGGGGCTTACGCGTACTCTTCGTGTGCTGTTGCGCGCCCACCTGGTGCGCTACTGCGCGAACTCCAGGTGCGCTGCTGCGCGCACTCTTCGTGTGCTGCTGCGCGCACTCCTGGTGCGCTGCTGCGCGCGCTCCTCGTATGCTGTTGCGCGCACTTCTGGTGCGCTGCTGCGCGCACTCCTGGTGCGCTGCTGCGCGCACTCCTGGTGCGCTGCTGCGCGCACTCCTGGTGCGCCGCTGTGCGCACTCCTGGTGCGCCGCTGTGCGCACTCCTGGTGCGCCACTGCGCGCACTCCTGGTGCGCTGCTACGCGCACTCCTCGTGCACTGTTGCGCGCACTCCCCATGCGCTGTTGCGCGCACTCCTGGTGCGCTGCTGCGTGACTCCTGGTGCGCTGCTGCGCCCACTCCTCGTGTGCTGCTGCACGCACTCCTGGTGTTACTAAAAGGGTTATATATCAGGTAGGTGCGGGAGGATTATATAAATCTATCACCCAAATCTACGGCGGTTCCTAACGTTGGTGTATGATAAATTCCAGGGTCATCGAAAGCCGCGTCTCCGCCCACACCCTGGGATTCGAGCCCGCAGACTTCGGGTACGAGACCAGACGCCGCAGGGTGTTCCATGTTTCCTGCTCGGTGCTGACGACATCAGCTCGTGAACTTCCCCCAGCGCGTCGGGTTGGAGATCCGAGCGGTTCAGTGAGCCTGCTACGGACAAAGACATATTTAGAGTCCCGAGTTGACGCTACCCTCATTTCGTTTTTGTTAATGAGATTCTGATCGTGACCTAGATTTGTTGTGTGTAGTTTTCCCTCGGTAGGGGCCCATACCGAGGTTTATTGCATGTTTGTAACATATTCCATTTTGAACTTTTAATCCGTGAGCATTGGCCAGCTCGTGGATTGGATGTTTGAGAAGGACGAGTAGTCTTGTTTGATCAATAAAAACTAACAAATTAACGGTAGGTACTTGGTTACGGTTACATACAGTGGGTTTTTTGAATAATTTTTGCCTTTGTCCTCAGAAAACGGTAATGATGGTGAAGGCACTGAATGTTTAGATCCAAGACCAGGGGCTTACGCGTACTCTTCGTGTGCTGTTGCGCGCCCACCTGGTGCGCTACTGCGCGAACTCCAGGTGCGCTGCTGCGCGCGCTCCTCGTGTGCTGTTACGCACACTCCAGGTGCGCTGCTGCGCGCGCTCCTCGTGTGCTGTTGCGCGCCCGCCTGGTGCGCTACTGCGCGCACTCCTGGTGCGCTACTGCGCGCACTCCAGGTGCGCTTCTGCGCGCGCTCCTCGTGTGCTGATGCGCACACTCCAGGTGCGCTGCTGCGCGCGCTCCTCATGTGAAGAATACGTTTATTACAGTTGATATTGAATTTACTATCCGAGAATGTGCAAAGAAAGAGTCAAATCTTGGTGGCCAAGGATTTCAGCATTGCAACTGTACTGGGGAATGCGTTTTTAATAGATGCAAATGTAAAAAGTCAAGCCTCATGTGTAACTCAAAATGTCATAAAAGCCTTACTTGTAAGAATAAATAATAATCATTTTATTGTATTTTCATGCCAGTTGTTTTTAAATATATTAATATTGTAGTTGTTAAGGAGTGATACCAAATATATCTCGTATTGATTTGTAAACCATTTTAATTTTACTAAGCAATGTTAAATTACTCGTATTGATCTCTGTGTTTTATTAGTTTTGTCTTATGGCTATTGAACAAGGAATTTATTTTTTAACATACAATTTAAATCCAATAATCAATGTTAATTTTTATAAACAATGTTAATTAACGTGAATATATTATTTTAAAATTAACAAAATATAATATTACAATAACTATTTAAAATGAGACTAAATTGTTACTACATATTTATGCTTCAGGAAAATTTAAATAAAAAAATATAATTTTCACCTTTAACTTACTTTTTTATTACATTATCCAAGTTTTCCAAGATATTTTATAAAATAGCTAGTTAATGTGATTAATTCTGTCTCAATTGTCACTTTGTCTAAATTGATATGATATTATTTATAATAGCTGGATAGTATATATAATATCTGGATTTATTACTTTCGCTGTAACATATACATAAATACTAAGGGGCTGACCTCCTAACGAATAGGTAGGAAATAGGAAATCCCTTTTGTTTGTGACCACGTGACAGTTATATGGTAGGTACTGCTTAGGGGGATAACTAGACCTTGAATTCACCATTACTATTCGTTAGGCGGTCCCGTTAGTAATTACTGGACCGGCGCGCCGATTCAGGAATGACAACGGAGAGACTTAGAGGTAGGTACATACCATTTATAGTATGTGTACAATTTTGACAATATTACATAAAAACACAAACAAATAGAATTGATAGTGTCGGTTATCGAAATGGCAATTATCTAAAAAATATTTTCACAAGCTTTGTGCCTTCCTCCTTTATCCGGGCTTAGGACCGGCATCATTAATGCTAAGATTCACGAAAAGTTTTTAAATTAATATTATATATACTTAATTAATACTAGATGATTTTTATACATAGATTATCTATCATCTAGAATTAATTTTGCCATTTTTATAATGAATAAAAGTAATAAAGGTTTAAAATATTAGTAAAAAAAACTTTCGTGTATTAACATAAATTGAGGCGGAGTTACACAAACATTCATCCTTTCAGCTATGTATACAACCACACATTCGTCTGTTAGAAAATCATCATGCCATGCCGTCACACTCATGAATCTAACTGAAAATTACATAATGCAATACACACTTAGAAAGGATGAGTAGCAGTAAAGCAATAACTCGAAAAGCAGACACGAGCAACCCAACTTAAATGTTTCGCCGTTTCTGACCGATACCCGAAGAAAATGCTGAAAGTTTCTCACACTGTCATGCAATTTCAATCTTTTATTGGCCTCAGTATTGTATTTCACAAAAGTAGAAATGTTGTCTTTAATTGGCTGAGCTGACTGTTTGTGTTTATTAATCAGAATTTTAGAGTCAACTATTTGAATGCGGGGTACAAGATGGTCTACACTGTGTACACCTCTATTGATTGCATATTGATCAAAAGTGTTTTGATCAACAAGATGTTCAAAATGATTATCTGATAAATCTGTTACTACAAATGATTTTAATCTTGAATAGTAAGCAATATTTACATGAGCTGGGCAACCTATCTTTGCACTTCTTTGTAAAGGGCGAGCTCCAGTGGATACACTTTGGTGAGAACCAGCATGTGCACAAGAAAAACGGACAGGCTGATAACCTAACTCGAGTGGTAAATTGGTTTTGTTAAGTCTGTTGTATGCAGATATGGTTCGAGAGGAACTAATGACAAATATTGGGCTATTATTAGATCTTAAATAATTTTCAAATGATTCAGCTAAGTCATTCTAGGAACTAAACTTCATACCTTTCTCAAGCAGTGCTGTGCTGGGATCTATAAAAATACACACATGCTATTAACTTCACATGCATTTAAGTATATTATTATTAAAAATTATTAGAACCCATAACACAAAAAGCTGGTTAATTTTACCACAGATGATTATGTTTAGTAGATTATTGCATTATTAACAAGTCAAATACACTCTCACTTATGCACCAGCTCCATATTCCCAGACACTCCACACATAAGGAATTAATAAACTCATATAGATTTTATCAAAACATTTACTTCACATGTATGCCATTTTCATATACATGGTACCAAATTTCATAAATAATTTATAAATGTAGAAGTTAGCTGTAGTTGGACAGATAAATAGATGGTCAGAGTGAAACTATAATGGTCAATTATTGTTAACATACCACACGCTGTTTCAGGAGTTACGCCAACCTGTAATAAAATAACACGTGAATAATTATTGGCATGAAAGCAGCTGAAACTATTAATAAATATCTTAACACAGTTACTCTAACTGTTCTATTACTTCTGATTTCATTAAATATCTTATTTAAATTACTGGAATATGAGTGTACCTACACACACCAACACATAAGCAAATCACCCTATGGGGAACCAGGTAGGTATGTTTATTAATTACACATACATTCCTGGTTCCTCTCAACAATCTATGATAAATAGTGTAGTAACATATTATTTATTGAGATTTAATCACATAATGTATGTAGATATCTAAAAATATAACTATTGGTTTATACAGGAATAAGGTTGTGTGGGGGTCACTTCAAGCAGATGTGGATTGAGCTTTCACTATCATTCCAGAATCCAGCCATCTCGAAAGATTTTAATATTTACCTATACTTTCTAATTACTGAACATGAAATGCGAAAAATGCTTAGGTACTGTTTGGCAAGGTAAAATGTTTGTTAGATGGTATAGATATAACTTTTAGGTTTATGGGATCCTGAGGTACAAAATAGCGATTTTCCTAATTTAGGATGATGAATAATATGATTAGGTTAGAACTAATTTTCCTTATGAAGTTATGAGCAGCAGAGGCCATAGTGTCGTATAGTTGATGAACCAGAACCAGTGAAACAAGTAGATTTTTTTTGAAAAACTATTCTGAAATGGAGTAGCAATATATAAAGATACTTATTTATTTTCAACCAAATTTGGAAACAAACTCTACGCCAGTTGGGGTTCAGTCTTTAAATTAGTGAATAATCCAACGGTGAAATGAGAAATGCGTTGCCATAATTTTTTTTTTTAAATCACATATGATAATGACACATACCTATTTTTTTAAAACCATCTATTCACAATTTCATGTCTTCAAAAAGAATGAACGTAGTACGGTTTTTTGAATGTTTATATGGTATACATATACGTATTACCATGAACAAAAATTCAAAAAATAATTATTGCTATATAAAAAAATTCATATATTTGGTGTTGTCGGGTATAAAAATAGTATTTTTTAAATATGGTATCCCCACTTCCGGGTTGTACGAATAGCCCTTGTCCCAAGAAAAGAATTCAAAACAAAAGTCAAAAATGGCGTTTCGTATTGCAGGTTTTCTTAGGTTGTCATTGTCACATACCGGTGAATCTACGATCTTTTTATGATAGTTTTACGGCGGGATTTCTAATATTAAGTGATTATTAACGATGTTGCTTCTGAAAATTACTCTCTCTACGTAATATTTATGAAAGCTTAGATATAGTGAAATGTGCCTAACGTTGTAACAAAATCGTTTTGTTTAAAAGTAAATTATTGTTATTGTTTAGTTGTCGGTTGTCGTTAAGGTGCGTACGGATAGCGCGTTCCTGTGTTACGCGTAGTTGGGAAACACTGTCCACGCGTACATTGGATACGCGTACAGCTCCTGTACGGACCGCCGCGAACCTGTACGCGAGGTCAATCGATCCAGAGCGCTCCGCGAGCCCCAGTCATTCGCCATGACTCCGACAAACTTAATAGCTTAATCACTGATTTACTATAGTTATCACAATTTATTAACACTGAAAATGTATTATTTGGTCCATAGAAAAGCAATGCACTATCAATGAATTACTATGACTATAAACACAACTGTATGCCTGTAATCCGCATGCTATGAAAATGATTTTATCTCAAAACATATATATTTGTAATATATATACTTAATACAAAATGTATTATTTTATGAACTTTAGAAAAGTCAGGCAACAGCTGATCATGACGTCCAACAAACAAAATATACACTTTAGTGCTGCCAGTTGAATTTAAAAAAAAGGCTAGGTTGACCCACATATTTATAGCGTTAACATTTTGATAGCAACTAAATTAGGTAAGTATCAATATTAAAACAGAAAATCGTAACATTACCTACTCTTATCTTCATATAAAACTTTTATACTCCTTTTTTTAATCTCATATCTACAAATAACTCAATCATAATGCATTGGTTGTGTCCTTCTTAAAATTAATTCCACATATTTTTGCTGTTCCGTTGCTTTTAGAATTATCATGATTCAAGTTAAAATGTAAAATAAAAGAACTATAATTCTTGCTTTTATTTTATTTAATTATTGCTAAATATCAGATAATAAAGCTAATTTTAGCTCTAAAAGAGCTAAATCGGCAGCACTGGTGTGCTTTGAAATGTCATCAGTGCGTTTCGTTTTTACTTTATCAATTTCATATGTTTTTTTTCTCTATGAAAAAATATTTTTATAAAAATACATCTTAAAATTGAATTATGAAATTTTACACTCAATAAAGGTTCACTCTTTTGGTCGGAAATGAAATGAAATTGTTTTGTGAGCTTTTGTTACACAAATAAAATGAGGGTTCAGAATCTTTACAATCCATAAACGAAACGCCCGGGAGGACTGTCGATCTATCGGTTGACTCGGATAGACATTTCGCAGATATATTATTGAAATGCAAGTATGGATAGGTGTTTAATCTTTAAAGAACTGTAGATAGCAACCGGAGATTAAAGATAGGTAGGTTATTGCAAACGGCCGTTAGCGGTTGCGTGCACCACCACTGCTGCGGCGTTAGTCATTATTCAACACATTTTAAATAAAAAAAAGAGAAACAAACGGAAACCTAGATGGTGGATGAAAAAATTGTTTCGTGAAAGATTACAGTGTGGAAATAGGCTAATGGAAGATATAAATTATGAAGAAAGTGGGGACAAAAATTTTGTATGGCCCGGATTACATCGTTATCTCGATAATCAGTTAGTGTGCTATCCCACAAGACCCGGTGAAATTCATAAAGTTGAATCAATCTAATAATATTTTCATTATTGAAACTCGAAGAACACGCGTGTTTATTCATTTTGCCGTCCAAATATAGCGTAGCCGGCCGCGTGCGTCCTCTTTGACGCGCGACCAAAAACCGACTGACGGTGGCTCGCGCTGCGAGTTGGCTCGCGCGGTACGCGTACCCCAAGAGTGAACGCGTAGCTGCAGGTATGGACTAGGCGTTCCGGATACGCGTAAACTGAGTACGCGTACCAGGGTACGCGCAATCCGTACGCACCTTAAGATGAATAAATAAAGTCAAAGTCAAAGAGTTGAATGTACCTAACAAGATTGGCTTTGATATTAATTCATTAAGACAAAAAAAAAAATTATTTTCGGAATCCCATAAGATTTGTGTGTCATTTGATAAATGTGCATCTATAAATCCCTTTATACTTCTTTTCTTGTTAGTTTTAAACCTTGGAACGGTTACGACTTACGTCAACTTTTTCTTGTTATGGCTTTTAGAATGTACGGCTACATCCAATAAACTTAAACTATCATCCCTGTCACGGACATCCATGACAATGACAAATTGACTGTCTTCTAATCTTTTGACAGTAGCGAATCGAACGTGTGGAAAGCGAGTCGCTGTTTTCCAATGTAAATAAAAATTGTTCAACGCAAATTACAAACATCAAAAACGCGCGTGAATTACTACGCACGGCGCGCGAAGCTATCCGCCTCCTTACTC
The DNA here is from genome assembly GCA_964023185.1 of Macaria liturata. NCBI lineage: Eukaryota > Metazoa > Arthropoda > Insecta > Lepidoptera > Geometridae > Macaria > Macaria liturata. The sequence continues at coordinate 9,802,250 of OZ026810.1, read as the reverse complement.
TTCTTCAAACAGCGTTATTACCGTGAGTTTTCCTTCCTCATTCCGATTCTTATATTAAGTAGTTGTTTTTATTATTGTTTTCTTTAACTCTCGTGCTTTTGAGAGCTATTTATGGTATTGTATAACCTTCTAGGTCACTTAGCGACCTCGTGAGTTGCAGATTATCATCTTGGGGTGCGCTGAGGCGATATAATATTGGCTCGAAGAGGGTACATTATATAGGCTCGTAATGATGTAACAAATACTTACTCATGAATTACATAGTTGCTTAACTCTGTTGTTGTGTCGACATCATGTTTACGGCCTATTTCGACCAGTTGTTATGTTGATATTTGAATTGAAGCCCGTACATTCACAGCATACGAGCATGCTATGCATTATTTATAATTTGACTGCCTGTGACCATGTCAGAACCTTTTGAGGATTTCAAACTGTTGACAATAGAATTTGCTAATGAGCCTTACCATTTGAGCTGCGTTTGTATTTCAATTTTGTTCACAGTTTTTGTAGTAAAAGTTTTGAGTTAAAAGAAATACATTTCTCTGTGAAATTCTTATTGTATCTCATGGAACTTAACTAACTACGCTAGATATACTTTCTGATACTTATTTATGCATAATAAAGTATAAATAATATACACTTTGCACCGACAACAAATATTACTGATTTCAATAAGAATACTTATAGGATTGTAAGTTTCAATAATTTGATAGATTCTTTACTCCCAATTCTGATATTTGTTGTAAGTCGCAAAAATGAAAATAAATTATTTATTAACTTTTTAGGTACCTACACATGAAGTCGGTTTTTGATTTTTTTGTCACTGCTTAAAAGATTACTATGTAAGTAGTGATTAAGTATCAAAACGTGTTCCATGTAGAATTAAGACAAAATGTAGGTCTATGCTTTCTTTCATTGTACATAGGTCAGTAAAACATTGACTTGACTTAAGGCATGTTAGAGGCCCTAGGGTGGTTTGAAAGTTCTTGACACCTAAGTTGGTCACTCATACAAACTTGCCTACTATTTTTTTTGACTTGAAATAGGCTTACATTTGACTACAGCCTGTCTGATGTTAAGCACCTGTAGTCTAAGATTTAGCATACTTGCCTAGAAGAAACCTATTTAATCTGGATCGGAACTATTCGATTTATATTTGATTTGGATTTGAGCTTTGGAACACTTTACCAGAAGCTGTGTTTCCTGCAAACTACAATCCAGGGGTCTTCAAATCTAGAGTTAATAGGTGTCTTCTAGGTTAGCGTGTTACATCCTAGGCTACAGCAATGCTTAACATCAGGCAGGCTGTAATTAAATGTAAACCTATCCCACTTAAAAAAAAAATTGGACATATTTTGACTAATTGAGCCATCATTGTTATCTAGTTAATGCAAGAACTATGACATCATTTGAAACATCAAATAAATTAGTCTAATGTAAGTTCAATTGGCTGTACCTATTTGCCTATTTGAATGACAGGTTAGTACCTATGTGTGGTGGGTATACATACAAAAAAAAAATGGTAATTTTGTTGATGTTTATTTTCTCTTTTGTAGCTCATTCAACTCGCAATGATTTCTTGTATAAAGATTGTACTTACAGGGTTCTAATAGTGATATTGGTTAGGTATTTTTTTTCTAACAAAATCATTTTTCAGTTGTCACTACATAGTATTCAGCAAAGTTGCTCTCTGCATCTGTATGTATGATTTATACTTAGATCTTAAAAACTACACAACAGATTTTGATGCAGTTATTTTTAATAGATAGAGTGATTAAAAAGAAAGGTTTATATGTATAATAATGTGTGTGAAGCTGCGGACAAAAGCTAGTATACCTATAGCACTCTCTAGACTACCAACACGCAAACTATGACCGAAAATGTGTTACGTGAAAATGACTGTACAGAACCACATAATTTTTAATCTGGTGGTAGTTTGTGTTCCTAAGATTGTCTTTTTCTACCTATTGAGTCTGAAATAACGCGAGCGAAAATTCAAAGCATTATTTGCCAAGGACATATAAAGAAGATGGTACATTTTATTCTATATAAGAACACCATACTTAACCCACAAGGTTTGCAAATATACACATATAGTAAGATTAACATATGCAAATAAAATCTACATACATACATTATTACTATACTAATTTACAATAGTACTTACATTACTTACTATACTAATTTACAAATCGTTACTTAAGAAGTCTTTATTAGCATAATACACCTTATCTAACAAAAACATTTTTAATTCACTTTATGATAACATGATATCTCTCTTGATCCGTATTGCTTCATGACTCGTGTCGGGACTGGGTCGTGACTCCCCCGCAGAATTAATTCGTTAGGAGAGTTCTCTTGTGCAGATACATCGTGGTGGGCGCCCAGCTCCTTCCAAGGAAAACATAAATGTCCTCGGATATTGAGGTTCTCAAACTTAAGCGAGGGCAAATCTACACATAACATGAAAATGCAAGTCATTGGTGTAGGGCCGGATTCGAACCAGGGTGCGTCTGGATGAAAAGCAGACGCTGAAACCGCCGAGTCACACTCGGCACACACAATAACATGATATAAAAATTTGAATCTTTTAGCTCAGTGCAAGTTATTTTAATTTCATGAATGTTTATTAGTATGAAAGTTAGGTACCCAATTAATGATAACTATGACGTATTTTAAGTAGTATTATATTGGGAGATGACTCTGGTCTCGTAACACAGTCTAACGGCTAGGTACACGAGGTCAGAGGATTCACACGTTGATGTATAATATTACGTCAAATAAACTAATTTTGTATTTGTAACACATGTATGAGGTATGCGCAAATTTAGAAGGTGCATTATCGCAAACTTTTCAAGGTCGCACCAATACAGGGTACGGAAAGGACGAACGTGTTTGTTATGACCTTAACTTTCTCGCTTTACATCGACGAATAACGTATTATATCCGTTATCTAGTACCCATGATACAAGCTTTAGGTTAGTCTTAGTCTTCAAGTCGAGAGTAAACCGGTTTCTTCTGGGCAAGCGCGCTGCATCGTAGACTATAACGTTGCTTACCATCAGGCAAATTGTAGCCAAGCGTAAGCCTATATCATGTAAAAAAAAAAAAAAAAAGTCTGGGGCTACTTACTATTGCTATCTATACATAGATATAATAAAGCTGGAACAGGTCGGTGTCTGTACATTAAAGATAACAGAATAAAAAAAGAATTTTTGAAATCGGTTCATAAATAACGGAGAAATCGCGTAACATATCCACAAAAAAAAAACTTTCAGAAGACTTGATAACCTCGTTTTTTTGGAAGTCGGTTAAAAAATAGTTGAGGTCTTTATTGACACAATATTTCTGTTTGTCTGTCGGTATGTTCGTTCGTTATAGATTCGAAAACGGCTGAACCGATTTGTCTACGGTTTTCACTAACATGTTGGTGCATTTTTAACTTAACATATGTTCATTTTAAACCTTTATATCTCAAAATGATGCGAGCGAAGCCGCAGGCGTCCACTAGTATTAAATATGTATTTACATGCTATTGGTACCTACAATATAGCCTGCCTTCTGACTCACGGAAGCTTTCAAACGTCATCCATCCAAGAACTGGGCCTACCAGGAGATAATGTAGTATGTTGTAATGGTAACTCAATTGTCGCTAGATTCACCGGAAACTATGCCCTTCACACCGGAACAAAGATAAAAGAGCGATGGCACTGAAAGCGTTGTTGTTTAGTGATAGAATAATTTATGTGGTGAACTCTAATGTGGAAGTAGAATATCTCCTGTTTCGGCTGTCTGGACCACCTTTGACAGTGGTTATTAAGTAGAATAGAATAACATTAATTGAAACTTTTATTGAAAAATGAGAGAAATAATCAACACCGCCAGGATTCGTACCTGCGTATTTCTGATTACCAGCCAAAACGCCTAACCTTTCGGTCCCGGTCTACCTAATTCAGTTTATTAAAGTATTTTTTCACATAATTAGTTTTTACAATTTAAAATATGCTAGTGTACGTTCATTATAATTATATAATAGGTATTATAATCTAGATTCCTAGCATTTTTTGTCGTGATAATGAATACGTTAGAATACAACTTATTTAAAACTTTTCATACGCGAAAGTTCCACAAGGTGTTTTCGACTTTACCACACGTTTTGCGAGTTTCCAAAAGTCGTAGAACAAAAATTGTTGCTATTGTCTTACCAAAGCCTTTGACAGTTATGCGCTAGTTATCAGCAACCCTGTATAATGTATAATAACATATTTTTTATGTTTGTTTGCAGATCATACATGGAACACGATGACGATGACAGCACACGTTGGAATGACCTCGCCTCATCAGGTAACCACCGTGCCTCGGGTGATACACCCTTTTCTAGGTTCCAACAGACTGTTTCACAAATTCACAAATTTCACAAATCGCGTTTGTATTGAAATGAAATCATTTATTGCCAACATGTCAAGTCACATTCACAACCTTATTATACCTTATACAATTAATAAAATTAGGAAGAATCACATTTCAAACTGGCTTCGTCAAAATTTTTATACTAAATAAATTTGGAAACAATAATAATCAATAACTCTTAAATCAACATTAATTCATTCATTATAATAGTATTGTGTTGTTGCAAAAATCTATTGCATATGAAACTCTGGAGAAATATGTACATACCTATATATGTACATATTGTATATAGTGTTTTTACAAGTTTGTTGTTTGTTGCCAGTGAGAAGTCGCAGCGGAACAACACTACATAATAATATTACTCCAAAGTTTCATCTGACATATTTTAACCAATCACTCTCTTTCTCTCGCTTGAGTCGTATTTCCTCATGACTGGGGGTTGTGACTCCCCCGCGGAATTAATTCGTTTGGGGAGTTCCCTTGTGCAGATACATCGTGGTGGCCGCCCAAGTCCTTCCATGGAAGAACACATGTCCTCGGATTCCAAATTAACCAATCACAGTCATCCACTAGTCAGAGTAGAAGTTTTAAGGGGTTTTGTGATAGGCTTTTCGTTTCCAAGTAAAAATATTACGAATTTGTGTAGGTACTTTATAAAATACGGTAGTAAAATAAATTGGCTTCAGTTTAGTTTTTCGTGCTAGTTAAATAATACACAAGCGAGCGAGCAAATGTACATAATATATTATAATATAATTGTATGCCCCCGTAGGTTTATCGGTTTCATCAGAGTTTATATTATTCTCCTATTAAATTATGTAATTTTTCCTCATTGAATTACTATAATACATATATATATACTATGTATTTATTACATAAAGGCCATTACTGAATTGGCGGACGTATGTATTTCTTCTCGATTACCAAAGTGGCGTACTAGAAGATAAGCCTATGCTCAGCTGGGCGATGACGGGCTGATGATGACCAACATTAAGTAATTACTGTTACGGACAGTCTTAGGATGGGTGATCAGATCATTCTTCATTAAAAAAAATACCTTCGTTGCTGAAAAAACTCGCTATATACTCGTATACTTAATGTGAATAAATAAATAAAATATATAATGTAAGTCCCGATTGTTTATAGTCTTCAAAGCGAGAGTGAATCGGTTCTTACTGGGTAAGCACGTTCCATCCTAGACCGTAATGATTGCTTACCATCAGGCGAATTACGGTCAAGTGCAAACCCATACCTTGTTAAAAAAAAAATAGTATGGCTGTCGTTAAGCCACGTTAGAGGTCCCTTGTGTGGTTTAAAAACTCGACACGCCTTCGCCACTTTCATGTTATGGACCAATTGTTTATGAAATAAAATGGCCTTTATTTCTACTATCACAGTATAAGCTAATGTAATTAGTACCTACTTTTATCCAATTAAATTAATCAATCTAACAAATTAAAATCTTTACTATATTACTATATAATATTATAAAGCTGAAGAGTTTGTTTGTTTGTTTGAACGCGCTAATCTCAGGAACTACTGGTGCGAATTGAAAAATTCTTTTTGTGTTGAATAAACCATTTATCGAAGAAGGCTTTAGGCTATATAACATCACGCTGCAACTAATAGGAGCGAAGAAACAATGGAAAATATGGAAAAAACGGGAAAAAATATTCATCTTTGAGGGCTTCCGCTGCGTGCCCTGCGAATACGGTTCAAAATTCAAAAAATTAATGCTTAAAATAACTATGCCACGCGGACGAAGTCACAGGCACAGCTAGTAATATAATATAACTGTTGTAAAATATAACTGCTTGATTAATTGTTGGCGCGTAGGGATGTATGTTGATTTAAACGCTCACCATGTAAAAAGTACTTAACAGATCATCATGATTTTTGGCATGTAGTGAGGTCTTAGTGTCATTGGCGAGCGAAGCCGCGGGGGTCCACTAGTATTTTAATAAATCATTTAAGTAAGTGTTTTTTTTATTTTCAGATATGGACAGCGACGACAGCCCCCTCTTATCAAAAAGGTTAATAATAAAGTTATATATTATATTATATATTATATTTCATTATAAGCTTGTGATATTATTTTATGTGGTTTTGAAAATATACGTTTGTTTTTATATAAATACAATTGAGTTAGCTTATTTAGAACGGTAGTTAACTGCTAAAATGTGCGTTGTTATCTTAAATTTAAAATTAGATCGTGGTGTTTTCACTTTAATTTATAATTTCACAATAAATGTACCCACCACCATGTGGCAATTGGCGAGTTATAAGGAAATAAAAAAAGATGCAAATCCATTGTCTTCTTCTTGAGTCGTATTTCCTCATGACTGAGGGTCGTGACTCCCCCGCAGAATTAATTCGTTAAAGGAGTTTTCTTGGGCAGATACATCGTTTTGGGCGCCCAGGTCCTTCCACGGAAGACACATGTCCTCGGATATTGTAGTCCTCAGACATGTCAGTTTCCTCACGATGTTTTTCTTCACCGCTAAGCGAGTGCAAATCCACACTTAACTTGAAAATACAAGTCATTGGTGTAGGGCCGGACACAAACCAGGGTGCGTCTGGATGAAAAGTAGACATTGGAACCGCTAAACCACACTCGCTATATTCCATTGTCTTAGCCTGTTCAAATTTCATCTGATCCAGCTAAGTCGTTTGAGAAAGCCGAATTAATATATGTACTTACACACAAACTTGCATTTAATGTATTAGGTTTGATTTTTGAGAAAAACCTTGTTTCTAGTAAGCTGTTAAATTCATCTCATTCTTCTTCTTATCGATTGAGAGTGGCCAACTCTGGTGTCGAGAGTTCACAAGCCGCCCTAAGGGCCCTTAGGGCTGCCGTACTAGACAAACAGCCGGGACCTACAATTCAACGTTAATAAATCTCATAATTAATCACCAATTCCCTCCACAGAAATCACAAGAGAGAAGAGTACCGCCACGCTCCTTACTCGCTCGCACGGTCCGAAGAGAGAGACAGAAGGTCCACCCTCTCGCTCCTGATGAAGTTCTTTCTCTTTTGCACAGCCATGATCATGTTCTGTGTGTTATTGTACATACCTGTATATAATAAGGCCAGCTATCCTATGTCTAAAGGTAAGTTTTAACTTAGTAAAAGCATTTGAAAATAAATATTTACATATCTATTATGGTTTACGTTTGACTATAGCCTGTGTGATGTTAAAATCTACTGTAGTCTAATATGTAGCCCGTTTGCCTAGAAGAAACCTATTTACTCTGGATTTGAAGACCTCAGAATTCTCAGGAAACAGGTAGTGGTAGAGAATTCCAAAGTTTTGCTGTCCTTAATATGCAGATTGCAGGTAGAAGCAAAGCGCTTTGTGCGATTTTTAGCAAGATGGATAGTACCTATAGAAATTCCGATAAATAAAATTATGTATTTTGGCATGTTTTAGTAACATTTCATTTTTTATTTTTTTTTGTTTGTCTTCTATCTTCTATTCTCTGTGCATGCATCTTCTTTTATCTTATTTTTACATCATAAAAATGGCACTAAGCAAGAAGCGCACAATTCATTTAAGAAAACTACGAAAACTTACGTTCCGCAACTGTCATATCTTTTTACCGACTTGCGAAAAAAAGGAATTGTTTCTCTACTAGTCTTTTTTCCCTATCATCTTAGTTGACAGACCGTTCGAAAACCGAACTCTATTCAAAATAAATCGCATTTCTGCAGGTTTTCTTTGTTTTTTTTTTATATATTTTTTCATGCATGTCTTTCTGTTTCTTTTTTTCTATCTTTATCTCTCTTCCTTATAGATGGTCATGGCAATCGCACCGGAGAAGCGCAAAATTCAAAAATTATACAAAACTCTAAAGAAAAAAACAAACACACAGTAATTTCAGAACGTACGTACGTCCCACTAATCTTTTTTTATTTTATTTCTATCAATTTTTCAAAAAAACAATGTGTTTTCAAGTCGACTGCATATTTTAACCGACTTCTTCTAAGAACGACTCCGACTTTAAAAAGAAAAGAAGAGTGCTTATGTTCCTTTGTTTCGATATGCAAATGGATTAATGATTATTATGTATCATAATGTTTACAAGTACCTAGTTACTATATAAAATATTTTTATTAAATTTATTTCAAAATACCATATAAGTTTATAGTATTTATTTGCTCTTAGCTTTGCTAGAGGTATCGTTACGTCAAATTTTAAGGTAGACATTATTATTTAATAAAAATGATTTTAATTTAATTTTAATTTATTCGGTCTTATCGTAGGCTATTACGGAAAAGGTCCTGAATTGCTTCGAGAAAAGTATGGCCGTGCCGTGCCGCTTTTTTGCTTGACTTGGCGGGGGCACTGCCGTGCCCCCAGATAGAATAGAATATAACTTTAATGTAAACCATAAAACACAGAAGAAAGATAAAGAGTGATAACAATAATTCCATCCTTTTCGCACATTATAGCTCCTCCATTAGTGGGAAAAGAGGTGACACGATTTTCGCCGCACTTTATAAAAGTCACATTTAAACTGTCAGCGCGCTCAGCCCTTGGATGGGTGACAAAAAAGTGGTATTTGATTTTGACTTCGCCGCTGTCATAAGAACTTACTTACTTGATATTTACTTACTTGTTTTCCCATTTCCAGCCACAGTAGCCGGCTGGTCGCAATCAACTAACCGCGACACGAAGTTGTACGTGCTGCCGAACAACAACACGGCGCTGCACGAAGCGAGTAGCACGTGCGGGAAGTCAGACGTGCGCGCGAGGAACAAACTGATGTTGTTGGTGGTGGTGTGCTCGGGCACGGAGAACTGGCGCCGGAGGGAGGCGATACGGGCCACGTGGGGGAATCATACGAGGTACAATACACTCACACACACACACACACACACACACACACACACACACACACACACACACACACACACTTATATAATCATCACCATTATCAATATCTAAAATAGATATTGTATTCATAGACACAAACTAACAAACTCACAGACTCACTTTTGTTGTAAGCATAATCATCTTTATAATTTTACTAGCTGTGCCCGCGATTTCGTCCGCGTGGAATAGTTATTACCATAAAAACGGTTCTAGTGAGTTAATCTTAAAAGATAGACATATACTGTCGCGGTCATTTTGTTAGATCATTTCAAGAGGAATAATTCTTTTATACATATTTTTTTGATATCTTGAACCGTTTTCGCAGCGCACGCAACGGAAGCCCTCAAAGATGAATAATTTTCCCCGTTTTTTCCACATTTTCCATTGTTTCTTCGCTCCTATTAGTTGCAGCGTGATGTTATATAGGCTAAAGCCTTTCTCAATAAATGGTCTATTCATCACAAAAAGAATGTTTCAATTCGCACCAGTAGTTCCTGAGATTAGCGCGTTCAAACAAACAAACAAACTCTCCAGCTTTATAATATTAGTATAGATTATGATGGTAATGCTAGCGCTGTTGCTAGCGCCCAGCACATGCTAAGTTAGAGCACAGGTTAGAGTCGTATTATAATATGAAGCAATAGCTTTTATAAAGGTTTGCTATCTGTTATAATAAATATATTGTATTCCTATTCCAGATCTAAAATTATTGTTCTTGTACAAAAACTAACAAACTCACATTTGATTGTATAAACAAACAATGGTATGATACCGTATGTATGTATATAAAGTTCACCAATGTTAAGCAAAGGTCGACGCGGTCAGTACGCGGATGGGTGACCGAAAAGTGGCATTCCATTTTGGGCGCTTCCGTGGGTAGGATGACACGTTAAATTGTAGGTTCCCGCTGTTTGTCTAGTACGGCAGTCTTTAACCCCATGTCAGAGGCCCTTAGGGTGGTTTGATAAACTCTCGACACCAGAGCTGGCCACTCTCATTCGATAAGAAGGAGATACCAAACAACTATACAGTTTTAATTTACATGAACCAACAAATACATGAGAATATTAAAAACTCAATAAGATAAATATTTAAAGGGGATTCCATATTATGTGTACCTAATGTCTTATGTAAATATGTATGTGTATGTTTTTCCTTATTCACAGCCAAACAGCTGAATGTATTTATATTGTTTTGTTCATATATAAACAAAGAATTACTTCACATAATATTAGAATTCATTTTACTAAATAAATAAGACATAATGACTACATACATAGTATAAAGCAAAGTCGCTTTACGCGTCTGTTACTGTGTCTGTATGTAAGTAATATGTAAAAAAAACAACAGATTTTGATGCAGTTTTTGTAATAGATATAGTGATTCAAGAGGATGGTTTATATATGTAACTAGTGGACGCCCGCGGCTTCGCTCGCATTATTTCAGGATAAAAGTAGCCTATGACACTCCTAAGACCTGATGATCCAATCAGCCGTTTTTGAGTCATAGGCGTTTAAATAAACAGAGACACAGATAAATAGAGAAACAGATGAACAGACAAACAATATAAAAACTGCTGAAACGTGTTTTATTATCGATTTAAAGTATACACAAACAATTTTTTTTCTAACATCTTCTATGTCCAAATTTTTGATCTTCTTCAACTTTATTATATGTATACATAACGCGTGCGAAGCCACGGGCAAAACCTAGTTTAAAAGCAATGGTTTTTCTTTGCAATTAATTACTTATTAATGTTTGTTTCAGGTTCAAAGAACTGGATAAAATATATAAAGTAGTTAGCGACAAATACAAAGATTACAATTTTACCTACGATTTATATAACGTTAGCTCTAATAGCAGTAGAAAGAAAAGGGATGCCAGTTTATCGAAATTATTACCAGAAATAGCGAAAGCGTTGCAAAGCAACATCGTTAACGCAAAGACTGATAGTGTAGAAGAGAAAAGGTTTGAGGATGATGATGATTTAAAAGATAAGGACGAGAAAAAAGATGACACAGAAGATCTGTTCAATGAATTCGGTAACAAAGAGTTTGGTGACAACATTATAGAATACGAAGACAATGATTACGCTTCGAATGTAATGAAAATACCACCGAAAGGTTTTGAAGAGAATCCCAGTTTGGATAAAGTGATTAGCGCTTTGAAGAACGATATCAATTTTAAAATACCGGACAATTTGGAAGTTGTAAGCGACAAAATTAAAGAAGATAAGGTCGAGTTTAAAGTGGTATTTTTGCTGGGGTTGCCAGGACAGAGGAATGATACCAGTGTACAGGATAAGATCGACGAGGAGGTGGAAAAGTATGGAGATGTTATTCAAGAAGATTTTATTGATTCGTATAACAATTTGACGCTGAAATCAATCATGATGCTGAAGTGGATCAAGAATAGGTGTCGTGATAGTGGTGAGCATGTTTTTTTATATACAATTGTATGTACAATATATAAGTTATAAAGTAAACATATATTTGTACTAGTGGGTGTTCGCGGCTTCGTCGCTCGCATTAAGAAGTAAAACTCGCAACCCCTATTTCATCCCTTTATAAGTGGCATTTCCAAAACTCCTTTCTTAGCGGATGCCTTCGTCATAACATCTACTTGCATGCCAAATTTCAACCCAATCCGTCCAGTGGTTTGGGCTGTGCGTTGATAGATCACTATGTCAGTCAGTCAGTCTGAGTTTTACGCGACCGGCTGATATGTAAATCATATCTTACACATTTTAATATGTAAATAAAACTGTCAACTGTACATATACGAGTTCAATGCCGTACAAAATATTATTTAATTTAAATATGCTGAATTTCAAACATTAACATAACAATATTTTTATATACCTATTCTGTCTTATCAGTTCAGCAAAAAATGAAATATATATGTTTGATAATTGTAACAAGCGTTAGCACAGCAATAAAGAATCATTTTTAAAACAGAATATAATGATTAAGTTCCATTGATAAAATAATTATGTACATCTGAATGTTTTTTCATTATAACTAGTTTCATTTACGTCTAAAGGCATTTATAATTATGACTTTAAAATGTTCAATCTATACACATAATAAAGCTCATGAGGGTAAAAGACTTCTTTTAAAGAAGAAGAAATTCTGTACATACTCATAGAAGATATTTAAAAAAAAGTTTGATAAATCGAAAACAGAACACGTTACAGCAGTTTTTTGTCTGTATATTCAAACGCTTATCACGCAGAGGCGGTTGTACGGAACATCATAATTTTTGGTATGTACGTAGTATGAGGTCCTAGAAGTGACATATGCTACTTTTTATCCTGAAATAATGCGTGCGAAGCCGTGAGCGCCCACTAGTTATAAATAAATAAAAGACATGTAATGTATGTAATATTTTTGTATGTTTTTTGTTATTTCAGTGCGCTACATTCTGAAAATTGATGACGATATGTACGTCAACGTGCCCAACCTCATGGCGAATCTACATAACAGGTAACTTGTTTATCTACTATATAAAAATAAGTCGGGTTTTCCTTCCTGACGCTATAACTCCAGAACGCACGAAACGATTTCCACGGTTTTGCATTTGTTGGAAAGGTCTCGGGCTCCGTGAAGTTTATAGCAAAGAAAATTCAGGAAAAAAATTCAACAGAAAAGCGGGAAAACAGGGAAAATCATTTTTCACATACAGCGCCATCTCTGATACATAGCATGTACTACAAATTGGCGAAACAGAGTTCGCCGGGTTTGCTAGTTTTTTTATATAAATATTTCAGAACATTTCACACAGCGCCATCTAGCCCTATACGTTTTCGACTTAACGGATTCTCGTTTCGACTACCAAAATATATTGTAAAAGATTTCATCACTTTCATCCATATATTGCGGAAAATTCAATACTATTGAAATTACTTTTCCTCCGCTTAAAGGCAGTCCTGAAGAGCTAGGTTGGAAGAATATCAGCTTTTAGTTCGAAGGATCGATTCCCGCACTACACAAATCATTGTCAATTTTAAATCTGTAATTATAATTGCAGAGTCTGGTCGTTTCTATGTATATGAAGTATAAATAAAAAAACAAGTATATAATTTACTACTTATATAATTATCCCTTATATAGTAGAAACAAGCGACTGCTTAGTGTTAATTTTTTACGTGATAGGTTTACGTTTGACTACAGCCTGCCTGATGTTAAGCATTGCTGCAGTCTAGAGTGTAACACGCTTACCTAGAAGATATACCTATATTAACTCTAGGTTTGAAGACCCCTGGATTGTAGTTCGCAGGAAACACAGCTTCCGGTAAAGTGTTCCAAAGCTTTGTCGTCCGTACAATAAACGTAGAGGCAAGTGTGTTCGACACTTCTGCACTTCCACCATAAAACGGTGTCTACCTGCGGACTTTCTGCTTGTTCGGTTATAGTTGGTGTGGGGCTAGATGTTCAAATTAGTTTTACCCGTCATTTACAAATTTCCATCTTTAAGTAAGTAATGTGTTTTTTGTGTTAACAATATAATGTAATTCAATTTCGATGCGCATAAAATTTCACCTACCACAATGAAATATCTATTTGGTCTGTTATAGGCCCTTCCGGAAGTCCAGGCTCTGTAAACTTGACACCCGACTTTTGAAAAATAAGTTTTTTTGCTCAATCGAGGTGATTGGGTTTATACTTGATTGTACTAAAGCTATTTTTGTTTGTACTTGCACCAAAAAAAATTTTTCCGCACCCAACTTAAATAAAAAAAAAAATTTTTTTTGGCTGTTTGATAGAAAATCGTTTGTTTGTACTGAAAAATTTTTCGTTTGTACTTATATAAAAAAAAATACAAAAATGAAAACCGCTAGATGGTGCTGTGTACTATGTCCTGAATCATTTTTTTATTGTATATATTCCAGGTCCAAAGCGCACGACAAGCGAGTGGGTTCCCGCCGAGTTCAGGAGTATCTCCTGATGGGAGCTCTCATCAAGAACGCGAGACCTGTCGCCGATGTTAGCAATAAATGGTAAATAACACCACTAAGCAAAAATATAAGACTAATAAACTAAAATACTTTTACAGGGTTAAGAATCGCTATCACTACATAGTGTAAAGGAAAGTCGCTTGCAGCGTCTATCTGTATGTATGCTTACAATGTATTTTGATGTAGTTTTTTAATAGATAGAGGGATTCAAGAGGAAGGTTTATATGTATAAATATGCGCGCGAAGTCGCGTGAAAAATCTAGTTAATGAATAAGAATAAAAAAATAGTTTGTACTTGTTTATATTATTTTTGTCTTTTCACATAGGCAAAAACCAATATAAACAATTACAACTTGCGAAGGCATTCATCGGGGAAATTGGGCATAAACTTAGAGTTACGACCGGTGACCCCCGCTCTGGATCGTTTCTGGTGCAACGGCTATCTATTTAATTGCCAGCGGAAACGCAGCGAGCTTGATGGACACATTTGCACCGGGAACGATTAGGGGCGGGTTATTTAGTTAACTTGACATAAAGAAAATTCCTCATAATGCCGTAGATTTATATTATTTGTAAGGTTGTATATAATTTAGATTATATAGTTGTTAATTTATTATTTTTAAATTTATTATAAGGTTTAGTTTTTAATTTATTATTTACTAGTTAAGTTTGTAAGTTGTTTTTGGGTCTATTATGAATAAATTGTGACAAAATAAGAGAGAGATTACAAACTTAAATAAAATAAACGTTTTACCCAACCAAGCATGTGATGTGGTTGTTAGGCTCTTCATACACAAATCGTTTATACTTTACGATTTATTCTCCAAGCAACTACCTCGATACAAACGTATTGATTATGCTAGACCGTGGCTACATAATATACTTACATTGTAATAAGTTGCAATGCAACAATTTGCAACATTTGCAACATCCCAACGGAAGACCAGCGCTGGATGCTTGCATCCAGCACATGCTGAGTTGGGGCCGGATTGTAGCACGAAACGTGTACCTGTATATATTTTTAGATTTTATTGTGTTGTGTATTTCTTGTTGTTTCGTGTCCCAATAAATTGATTTTATTCTTATTCTTATACATTGCGGATTTCATAAACGTGTAATCTGTTGAGCTGATGTAGGGTGCAATAGTCAATTCTAGATGTAGGGTGCAAAACTTATATCGCTCCTTTTCTTTTGTTTATTTCGCTTTTTTCGCTCGTTTAGTTACATGACAGCCTTCAACTACAACTGTCGCTTTTTGAACAATAGTGTGTATTAGTGTGCTTTTTTCTAGTGCAATTTTGAGAATAAGTGTCTCAATTAATGTAATTTTTGTCATTTTCGCTCATTTGCTTTTGTTTTATTCGCTCTTTTAGTTACATAACAGCCTTCCTGTCCCCATTTCCAAAAACAAAATCTATTTTTTTCTATCGTTCTTTTATTTATTTATATCATTTCATTTACTATGTACCTACTAACAGCTTAAGCCAACACGTACATTAAGCCAACTACTACAATAATGCTAAAACATTTGGGTTTTACACTTTGTTACCTATAAATTTACAACAATAACAACGAAATTTCCTATATATTTATATTTTGGCTACATTCACAGCCTTCATATAAAATACACATGTCCCCTCAGGTACAGCCCCCGCTACATGTACGCGGGCCGGCTGTACCCCAAGTACCTCTCTTTTTGTCGTTTTCGCTCACTTTCTTTTGTTTATTTCGTTTTTTTTCGCTCTTTTAGCTACATTTTTAGTTACACCACAGCCTTCCTGTCCCTATTTCCAAAGAAATAAAATCTATTTTTTTCCTCATTCTCTCTATGTCCCTCAGGTACAGCCCCCGCTACATGTACGCCGGGCGGCTGTACCCCAAGTACCTCTCCGGGACGGGGTACTTGCTGTCGGCGCCCGCCGCCGCCGCGCTATACGACGCCGCGCTCAGGACGCCCTTCTTCCATTTAGAAGACGTTTATATTACTGGTGAGTTTTTATTATATATTTTTTTCTATTTATTTTCCAAGCGGTCATAGATTACAGATTCAGATGTCATTTATTCGCATATAAAATAGGTACAGTAGCTCTTAATTAATATAAAGTTTCACCATAACAACCTACATAAGGTACCTACGCAAATATTTTATTTTAAATTCATGTATTAGGTACTTGATTAAAATTAATTAAATATACTATTATTTCTTATAATTTATAATTATTCGTGGTAAACATGAAATCTACAAGCTGTTTTGTCCAGAAACTCCTAACGTTTAAAGTAAACTTCAAACTACATTATTTGTCGCCACTTCAACCAGTTTTTTGTTTGATTTATCTTTTCAACGTGTTGCAATTAATACGGACGTATCGTAGCGACTCTTTGTGTTAAACTAGAGTCTAAGCTGTCTTTGTACCAAATCGGCGCAGTTGTACATGCATAGTCTTATATACATACATACAAATATATAAAAACGAGGTGTCAATAATGAAGTGTGATTTGAAATCATAGCTTGATCTAACCTTTTTTTAGTGGACAGTCAAGTACTAGCTACTAGCCCAAGGACGAGGATACTTATACTGAAATGGAACTGGCTCCCAAAAGAGGCTGTCAAAACAAATCGTTATTATAAAGATAAAAGATTAGTAAAGTTGCAACTACATACAATATTGAAGTATAGTAGAATATGCTAAACGAATTACAATATTTCGTTAAATTGAATTTAATACATTTTATCTCAATAAATTGAATTTTAAATAATGTAAGCTTGTACAAGGTCAAGTTTTTTTTATAGTAATATTCCCAACTCCTTATTTCCAGGTATCTGCTCCCTCCGCGCGACCCCCCGCATCTACCCGAGCAACGAGCCCTCGTTCTCGTTCTCCCCGCGCTGGTCGCGCGCGGGGCTGTGCGCGGCGCACGCGCGCGCCACCGTGCACGCCGTGCCGCCGCGCGACATGCGCGTCGTTGCACGCGCGCTCGCCGACCAGATGGCGGTCGATAGGTGAGTTATAACTGAAAAGCGAAAACAATAATGGAAGAAGCGAAATGAGCGAAAATGACAAAAATATAGTTGAGTCGCTTTTTCTCCGTGAGTCTATGATAAAGTTAAAAAAAAACAAAAGAACAAAAACACAAGCAACTGTCACTTAATGGCGTGTATCTAACAGAGAAACAAAAATGAAACCTCTTCCTCGCATGAAACTAAATAAAGAAACATGTTATAGCTCAGTAGATTCATATCATAGAGCAAACTGAGCGAGATAACTGAACAAGAGCTGACAGACTCTTCTATCTATCTAAGGAGATGAAAAAACAGCATCTATACTAATATTATAAAGCTGAAGAGTTTGTTTGTTTGAACGCGCTAATCTCAGGAACTACTGGTGCGAATTGAAAAAATCTTTTTGTGTTGAATAGACCATTTATCGAGGAAGGCTTTAGGCTATATAACATCACGCTGCAACTAATAGGAGGAAGAAGCAATGGAAAATGTGGAAAAAACGGGGTTTTTTTTTTTTTTTTTTTTTAAATAAATATTTCAGGACATATCACACAGCGCCATCTAGCCCCATACTAAGCTTACGCTTGTATCATGGGTACTAGATAACGGATATAATACATAATATACTTTTTTCTTTTGTAAATACATACTTATTATACATAGAAACGACCAGACTTAACACAAATAATTACAAATTTTAATATTCATAATTACTTGTGTTATGCGGGAATCGAACCCGCACCCCTAGATTAGAAGGCAGAGCCACTACCAACTAAGCTAACGGAGCAGTCAATTATTCATCTTTGAGGGCTTCCGAAGCGTGCGCTGCGAAAACGGTTCAAGATATCAAAAAAATATGTATGAAATAATTATTCCTCTTAAAATGATCAAAGAAAATGTCCGCAAAAGTATATGTCTATCTTTTAAGATTAACTCAGTAGAACCGTTTTTGAAGTTATAACTTTTCCACGCGGACGAAGTCGCGCGCTTTAGCTAGTTATCAATAAAAACTTAATAAGCATCAGTCTAATAGCTATTTCTTCTTACTATAACATAGATTAAGTCCACACACACTTTTTTGCTTCGCGCGTATAAAGACAAAGCGTAAAAAATAAAAATGAATCTCCAGTAAATGTCCGCAAAAGTATATGTCTATCTTTTAAGATTAACTCAGTAGAACCGTTTTTGAAGTTATAACTTTTCCACGCGGACGAAGTCGCGCGCTTTAGCTAGTTATCAATAAAACTTAATAAGCATCAGTCTAATAGCTATTTCTTCTTACTACAACATAGATTAAGTCCACACACACTTTTTTGCTTCGCGCGTATAAAGACAAAGCGTAAAAAATAAAAATGAATCTCCAGTAAATAGCTCTGCCTCGATGTTATCAAAACAGCATACTCTAAAGGAATAAACCACGTTTATGTGTTAAATTTTCCTTCTCTTTGTATAAAGTCAAAATTATTTGTTAAATTACAAATAATTACTCAATTGATTAAATTATTACATACTAATACCTTCTTTTCGTTTCATTATAAAGCGTTTATATTTCCTTCTATTTTCAGATGTGAAAGACAGCGCCTAACGCAGGTAAGGCGGGATCGGTTAAAGCCCAAACCGTCGGCGAAAAAACTAACGAAACATACACAAAAGCACTAACAAACTTCTTCGAGACAAACATACAGTTTCTTTTCTATCTATCTGTTGTAATAGAATTGTGGCTAAAATCTTTGTGTACTTAGTTATTGATGGGTTATCTCACGAAGTTACTGTGTTGCTTTAAAAAAAATCAATGATTCAACTACTGGTACAGAAAATAAGTAAAAATGACATAAAACTCGAGTTTTTTTTCACTTATTTATTGCACGTTGATAGTTTAGAGTTTAGACCCTTAACTATTCAAATGCAAGAAAAATACTAAGTACCTGATTCAGTTTGTGACCTTTTTACTCTTTTACACCTAAGAAAAATTGCAAAAAAATAATATTTGCCCTAAAACATCAACAAAACAATGGAAGTTATTGCATTTGTTTAATCATTGACGATTTTTTTAAGCAATACGACGACTTTTCTACTTTATTACACCAAAGTAGAGCGAGCTTTGTGAGATAAAGTATCAGCTGTAGTGGAATTGACAAGCATAATGTGACCATAGATTACTCCTAATAGATGCATCATATATGTAAGCTTTCTGTTTTTCTTTCAAGATGCTTTTATAAGAAACGAAAGTATATGAGAAGTTATAGTTTATGACTCGATTTTTTAAACTGATTATATGAATCTACAATAAAAAAAAATATAAATAAATATTTCAGGACATATCACACAGCGCCATCTAGCCCCATACTAAGCTTACGCTTGTATCATGGGTATTAGATAACGGATATAATACATAAATAATTATTTTCGTAAATACATACATACATACTTATTTTACATAGAAACGACCAGACTCAATACATGTAATAAAATAATGAAAAATGTGTCATTGTAAAATTCGCATCGAAGTTGTAATGAAGAAAGGAATAAAGTCTCTATTAGTTTATATCGTTAGAAACGATATTTTATTAACATTATTTTTGCATCTCTTTATTTTGAAAAAGTACAATATAGCTTTAAATTTTGAGTGATAAGTATTGTAAACGATATAACTTGCATAATATTAATAAATATGTACAACATTTAGCATATTGTATCTATTTGAGATAATCTATGGTTACATTGCACGTCTTGGTCAAATCCTTCTAATAATTGCGTCTTACTTTATAAACCTTAATCAACTAGTAATCCACTGATCAGTGGTTTTTTAATCACATTGATTACTGACTGTTTAATATGTTTAATACTAATTTATTATAATTTAATAAAACAAAAACATTTTTTAACGAATAACGATGCCATAGAAACATAACTGAAGCAAAAAAATATAGGCTATTTCCGTAACCAATCACAAACACGGTGTGGAGTTACCTATCTATAGGATCTTTATTCGTTGAATTCAAGTAATAAATACTTCAAACATATCGAGATAGGATTATTCAGAGTCACAAACGCTCGAAAAAAATGACCGAGCCAAAACTCTGGCCACGCTACTCGTTAGCACACTTTTGGATTACCTATCTCTTTTGCACGTTCTTATAATATGTAAGAGCGAAAGAGACAAGCAGTGTTTTGTTTGCGCTCGCTGACGATGTTAGCGTTCGGACACTTTCCTGCGCTTTTTAGTTTGAGATTGTGTCTCTGTATAATGCTAGCTCAGTGTTCAAGCATTAGTTAATCAATAATTGATTTTGGTTTATAAGAAAGTAAGATCATTAACACAGTAACTAACATTTCTATCATGGTCAGAAATATCATCATAATCATCTTCTTTTACAACATTGAAATCTCTGGGAATCTCATTCTTAACAAAAAAAGTACTTTTTACCTTATTATTAAAAATCTTCACACTTAAATTTTAGTCATTGGTGAATCTTCTACATTATAGTATTAAATACAGGGTTGATTGTAAATAACGGGATACTATTTATGGATATAATCTAAGACCAAATGTTTTAATATCAAAAACAACAATTGTTTGAATTTCATTCAGTACAATTCTTAAAATGAGCGATTTCTAAAATATTAAGAAATAAGGTAGTACAAAATCACTATATTTTCGTATTTCTTAAATCAGATATTAAGGTAAAATTTCAAAAAAATCGACCTTGAATTTGACAAAAAAATGATTTGATTAAAAAAAAAGTGAATAAGAAGCCACGAATTAATAAATTGAACTGCTCATAAATGGTTCACGTTATTTCCAAGTAACCTTGTATACTTAAAGTTTTTAAATAGTCATATTAAATAATAAAAAAATAGTGCCATTAAATGTAAATCCGGACAAATGTTACTGTAATCAATTTAAATTTAATGTTGACTTTATTTTTATACAAAGTTTGGGTGTCGTGATAGGTCTAAGTTGAAATATAAAAAAATGTATAGTTATTAACAATAAAAAGAAAAGTGCCGAGGAGATAAAAAAGGTGAATGATTGATATTTTTTATTAGCTTTTTGAGTTTTTTTTTAATTATTTTTGCTAGCCTTATTAATATTAAACTTATTTAGCGTACTTAAGGCTTGGTTGCCCATTAAAACAAATTAGTTACATAATATTGTAGGTTGTTTTGGTAAATGATAATATGAGCAAGTCGGTGGATTAATAGTAAGCTGTTGCAAACTATGGACATGTGCAAAACCGTTTTGGTTAAAAAACCCACAATTTAATTTACTCGTATAAGTCAGAAATTTGAACAGGTAAATTGCGACATCAGGAAACAACGTTGTGGTCGGCGGTGAAGCATACATAAGTTATATGGAAAATCTCTGAGTCGTATTTCCTCATGACTGAGGGTCATGACCTTCCCGTAGAACTAATTCGTTAGGGGAGCTCTCTTGTACAGAACATCGTGGTGGACGCCCAGTTCCTTCCACGGTAGACACAGTCATGAAAAAGAGATATCTTCCAGACAACCGCAATTCCGATCCTCTAAAGTTGCGATGTCTATAACTTTGCATGACAATCTGATTTGAATTAAATAAGAAAGTGTGCTTACTATCATGCCTCTGCCTGTTCGTTTTATCATTAACTTCCAGAAAGTATCAAGATTTTTGATAGTTACTAATCATTACAGAGTTCCTGGCAACTAATGGAAAACTTAACTTTTTAAGGTGTTTTTTGAAAAGTGACACGTCGTTTAAAAGTGACAAAGCTTTTTAAACGTGTCAACCATTTTGAAAGTGACCTATCCCACGTTATAATGATAAAGATTAACAATTTGTTTTAAGAGTACAGCTCAAATTTATCCACGACTTTCAAAATCGTGATACAAAAGTTGGTTTGGTATATTACGTTTATTTTAAAAAAAAAACTACCGATGAAAGTTTTTCATTAGTTTGCTGTAACCTTGTATAAGTTTGAAATCGTTATATAATTAGATATAGGTATAGACTAGAAATATCCTGCCTATAAAAGAAAACTAGGGGTGATATGATATGACATGAAAACTGTAAATAAATCCTAGATAGAAGAGTACATAATAATTTTATAACAATAAGGGACCTAAAAGAGTTCCGTCAAGAAACGGAGAAAAAAATGAAATTTAGATACATAGGTCATGTAATTAATTTTGTTTTTAAATCAGATTCTTTATAAATTTTATATTATTTAATAATTAGTTTAATATTTTAGATTTTACTTACATTTTTTTAATTCAATTTTGTATATGACAATGCAATTTTTTTTATAAGATTTTGTTGCTTTGTACCTATATTGGATTTAGATACAATAGTCTGGTTCTTGCTTAGTTTATTGCGTTTATAGTTTGGCCAGTAAAAGAATGCGTTTAACTGCTAAAACTACATTTTTAGTTAGATTGTGAATAATTTCATACACGTTTGCCCTTACTTATAAAAAACTGATCGATGTTTAAACTGTTGTTTGGCTAAATTGGGGTTAGACTTTTTGTCAAAAAGAATGAACACTATCAAAGCACATGTTTACTCAATTTTTGTTTTTTGTAAAGTAAGGTGATGAAAGTTCAAGCTTTTTAGATACAAGCACTTATGTTATTGGCATATTTTTTAGCTCGGCAAAGTCTTTGAAACAGACTGTACAATTGTACAGAAACAAATTATACGTTAAATCGGGTTTTTTGCTTTGTAATTATCACTTTGGGTAAATTTTTAGTAATGATTTTTTAATTTTCAATGTGGATTAATTATTTAATTGTTTGCTAACTGCTTCTTTCTTTTTAATATTTATCTTCTTAACATCTATTGTCTTTCATTTGTTTTTACGGTTTTCTTTGCATTTATATTTTTAACCCCCTGCTTCGGCATGACATATTTTGGTGTTTTTTTTTTATCTAAACTCATTATGTGATCATTTTCATTGTTTACACATTATTTCTTTTAACTCTTTTTTTAAATATTTTCACCATGTTCAATTGTTTTTTTCACATGGTTTTTTTCTACACATTTTTTTTTCATTAATTTCACCATTTTCTTTGATTTTTTTCACGTGTTTTTTTTATTTGCGTTTTGCACATTTGTTTTTGTTGACAATTCCCATCGCATTTCAGATTTGTCGCGAGCATGGTAGATGCAATAAGGCAGAGACGTACGTAGTATATAACAAATTGCTATTTTTACTTTTAGGAATACATTTGTGGAACAAACGATGGGTATTTTATTACTAAACATGTACAGGGTTATTGAAAACTAACGTATGATCTCTTAAGGGTGGCTTGAGTACTTCAAAGGCAGCAACTAATGTTCTATTTTATTTAACTAGAACGGGTTTGTACTTAGCCACAGTTTGCCTGATGGTAAGCAAAGGCCTAAGATGTCCAACGACTTTTGGAAATTCGAAAAAAAACGCTTTTCACGTATTAAAGCCGTCCTTAAAAAGTGATGCGTAATAACTCTGTATGAGTTTTATTCAGGTTTTCTATTGTTGTTGTTGTAAATGTCAAACACATTGTTTCTACGCTTTCTAAGTGTTTTTATTTCAATACCAGATCAAAAATTATATAAGATCACCGCGTTATTTATACAAAGCTGACCGATGATTAAACAACTGTTTATTTGAACAATGTTTAGTCTATTTGTCTCGCTGTCAAATTTATATCATGTCAATTTTGACAGTTGTCATCCTAACAAATTTTACGTCAAATTTGCAGAAAATGTATGGATCTCTCGGGACCGCTGTCAAAATTATAATCCTATAATGGACTTAGCATAAGGAGAGAAAAAAAAACAATGTGTAACTGAGCAGCAGTTTAAACCTTGATCATTTTTATAAGTACAGCCCAGTACAGCTAATAAAATACCTGTCGATCACTTAAAAACTTAATTTAGAACCCGGTTCATTAAACGTGGCTTTTACATGGAACGGAGAAAATCATTCCATCCTTTTCGCATTAACTTCTCGAGTAGTGGGAAAAGAATGGCATGATTTTCGCCGCTCTTTATGAAAGTCACGTTTAATGAACTAACACGGTTATGATTATGTTATTTTCCTGAACAACTTCAAAAATATTAAATAAATAATTACTTATAGACTTAAGTAAATTAAAATGTCAGATGATATTCTGATAGAACTGTCAAAAGAGTGAGATGTTATGTTTTGAATCTCTTATCATATATAATATAAAATATGATAGGCACTTATTATGCATTTCAACGTATGTTTTGTGTTATTATATCGGTTGTTAAACGAATAAGCTTACAATCTTATTGAAAAAACAAATCCATATGATCAAATAGATTGGATATAAATAAATAAATATTTCGAGATATTTGACACAGCGCCACCTAGCTCCATGCTAAGCAAACGCTTGTGTTATGGGTTCTAGATAACGGACATAATAATACATACATATATTACTAGTACCCTTGACACAAACATTTGCTAATATGGGGCTAGATGGCTCTGTGTGGAATGACGTGGAATATTTATAAATTATTTGTTGAAATTAATTCTATTGATTTATTTAAAATGTCAAATGCACTATACCTACATATGAAGTTTACTTTATTGTATTAAATTAGCGATACCGTAATATATACCATTTTTATAAATCATTTTAACCGCTTTTTATGGTTATTGTTAAACGCATGTTGTGTCATATTTAAAACTTGCATGATTTTGAATCTTATTTACTATTGTTTTTTTTTTCATAAAATCATGTTTTTTTATTTGCAATATTATAGTCTGCTCATTTAAAATGAAAGTAACAGACATAATAACGTTTTAAAAGTTTAAAATCTCCAGAAGTTTGTATAAATGCTATACAGTGTTACTCGTAACCAGTGTGGGCAAAATTTTATTGCAATTAACAATTGATCAATTGTAATTGTCAAAAGTAGTAGTATTTTTTTCTTTTTTTTAATACAAATGAATTTATTTTTATAATCGATTACAAATTTGACTATTACATCATTGTTAACAGTTTTTTGTATTACATTGTATCATGATACCGGTAGGTCCTGCACTAGGAATATCTGTATCGCAGGCTCCTACTATATCGCTTTACATAATATACAATAATATTTCTGGCGGTGTGATTCTTATCCGAATTTATTACAATTGATTAATTGTTAATTGCAATTATTTTTTGCCCAACACTGCTCGTGACTAACGCATAACCTTTTAAGGGATAATTTAAAGCAACAACTTTTAGAAATTAAAAAAAGTAGTTGTTCTGTAAATTGTAGAACAAAAGTTATTGCTTTTGATGTAGTAAAGCCGCCCTTAAAAGTAATGTATATGTGTAGTATGCGTTATTTACAAGTAACCTTGTATAAGTTGGTGATGTCAAACAATTTTTATTTAATACTAATTTTAATAATTACTCTTTTGTTAACGTTATTAAGCTGTCTCTTGTTTTTAAATGGAACAAACAAATTTTTATACTTATTTTGTAAATTTCTAATTTTAGTTTCTAAAAAAATGATTTGATATTATTATTTTATTGAAATTGGAATATAGTGATTATGCTCAATATTATTTGTAATATAAATAAATAATAACAATAAAAAAGTATCAAATTTTAGCATAATCAATTTTAAAAAAAATTTGCTTGTTATATAAAATTGTCATAATCTTTCGTTATAAGTTTATAGCGTAAGTTTTAAAATGCCTTATAGGTAGGAATATAGAAAATAGTTCTTGTATTATAAAAAAAATCGTACATAGGTATATAATATACATGTAACATGTATAAAAAAAGGAAAGGGTAAATATAAGTTATAAAACGTAGAAGTATATTTTATAACTTATATTTGGAAACGACCTAATACATTCTTAATATTTAAAGTTTAATTAATAAAATAATATGTATGAAAATTCGTGCCATTCAAACTGTATGGCTTTTTTTCGAAAAAAAGAAACTGTTATTGCATTCAGAAATTTATCCAAATAAAGTTGTTACATAAAAGTCCAGTTTCAATCAAAATTAAATTTTATTGTTATAAGAGGATTTAAACTTCTTTATATATCTTTAGGGATTTAAATTTCTTCTTAACGTGCAGTGTCCTGTGTAATTTTCATACAAACTATTGTATGAAAGACCCAAAAATGACTTGAATTCAGAATCTGCAAATAAAGAAAAATCGAAAATATTTCTAATACTCACCCATCAAATATCTGTACGATTTTTCAGAACAGATTTGCTTTAAAACCAAATTTAATTATTTATTTTAAAACGAATTTTACCACTTGGCTGTTATAAGAAAAAATCAAGTTACGAATCAAGTGTCATATATGGTAGATATCCAAACATACCTTAAAACTATCAAAATAAGTTGTGTCCCTCTCTTTGAGCCGTAGTTCCTCATGACTGAGGGTTGTGACTCTCTGCATAATTAATTCTTTAGGGGAATTTTTTTGGGCAGATACATCGTGGTGGGCGCCCAGGTCATTCCACTGAAGACACATGTCCTCGAATAAAGTTGTGTAGTTTTAAAGTTTTATCAAATAAATAATTATATTTCGACCCACACATTGTGTGCTATAACTACAAAACCATTATCAATGAATTTATTAAAGCGAAATTCTAGTTTGAGAACCTACAATTTAAGGTATATTTTTAATCTCTAGTGTTCTAATTTCTCAATCCTTCTTCATTTTTGAGTCTTACTATACAAAAGTTTGTATGAAAAAAAAATCGACAGAACTGCACCTTAAATAAAATGTACTTATACTTAGGTACCTATTATGTAATACAACGAACGCTTATGTGATATCTAAGTGCATATAAAGACATGTAAATATAATAAGTACATATATTAGATTTAGTAAAACATTCAAAAATAATCGTGTCACAAATTGTTATCATAATTTGTTCTGGAGGAATAGAGTTCGCTTCTATGTTAAAAAAACTGAGAGTTTAATGTTTTTTTACTTATTAGTACCATGTCAGAGGCCCTTAGGGAGGCTTGATAAACTCTCGACACCAGAGTTCGCCACTCTCATTCGATAAGGAGAAGACTTATTAGTAGAAAAATATTAATATTTAGTCACATTAACAAATACATTATTATTTACCAACTCTATTTTAACTTGCTCAAACCCAAAATTCATTTTTTTTCGGTTTACTTAAGTATTAAAGAGGTCCCTTAAAAGTAACATATTGCTAAGCTCTTTTTATAAAAATAGTAGTATGTATGTAGTGGTGAATCTGACTCCTACTTTTTCTTATTATTACTATCCAAATAATAACTAATAGAAGCGAAACTAATTCCAAAAATCCTTGATATTTCTCAAAATACATCTAAAGTTTATTATCAGCTCAAACTTGTAGCCAGAAACGTATTCACCAATCATAGAAGCTCAAAATGTTGTCATTGATACGATGATAGCACTTTGGGCTCCATTTATTGGCTGATTTAGAATCTCATAGCTGATAGAGAATAATTCGAAAATAATTTGCCCTAACCCTTATAAAGCTTTATTTTTATATAGAAGCTCAAGAGAATGAATAGTATTATAGCATAGAAATTTTACATTTTCGATAATGTTAAAAGTACTATAAAATGTTGTATGTACCATGAAATAATTATGTTTAGTTTTTAAAATGTATGACTACTGATAATAATTTAGAGTTAATATTATTTGAATTGGAAGATCAAGCTAAAGTTTTCTTTAATTAATTAATAATATACTAAAATACCAGTTATATTCCAGTAAGTCGTTTGTGTGGACGTTGGCTAAGCCTGTTTTTTTTTATGACTGAAGTATAATAGAATAAATTTTGCTAAATTAATAACAAATCTTTGGTGCAATCTATGTGTATATATATTATTATTTTATAAAAAATCATGTTGTTTACTTTTATATAAGTTACCTATGTAAGTACTTTATGTACTCGTATGTACTTGGTTAAATCGTTTTGATTATGTTTTTTTATTGACTTGAATTTTTACATATTTTTACATATTACACACCGGTGTACGGTGACTTTTTATGTATAAATATGAATGTTTTTATTTAATTATTATCAGTAGTTGTATACAAATCATTTTGCTATGTTAATTATAATGAAATTAAATCAAGTTTTGTTTTTAGATTTTAAATGAACTTGATATTTGCAAGAATCTCTCGGAAGCGGTTAGTTTTGTCATAGGTTTTTATATGAAAATAAAATTTATTAAAAATACTCATTTTGTTTCACTGAGAAAGCAATAACCCTGTATGATGTAAGTATATGTATGTATCAATTAACGTGTAGTGACCCAAATATATTTTCATACAAAGTGACGTATAAAAATGTACATTAGGTATGTAGGTACATTTTTATACGTCACAAATCAAATTAAATCTCAAATCGTTGGTTGTTAATGAAATAACACAGCTCCCGAGAACTAATGCCATGGCTGTTGTAGTTTTCGTGAAAAAACGTTATGTTAACACTGCAGGGTATAATAGGCCTCCTCCCTCTTACGCCAATACTCCCTGTCTTGCGCTGTTCTTGCCCAGATGTTTCCTTCTAACTTTCTAATATCATCCAGCCACCGCTGCACAGGTCTTCCTACACTAAAAAAGTGTAAAGTTAATCAGTATAAATTCATTCAGCGAAGCATGTAATTATTTACATATTTTTGATACAATGACTACCTATATTAATGTTGGTTGCTAGGTTTTGTTCGTTAATGTATCTTTTACCGAGGCTTACGATTGACTTGTCACCTAAATTCCAACGTTGCGTCTAATTTATTAAAATTTTAATATTAGTTCTTTGAAATGAAGTGAAAATTATTTATTTCGCGAAAAGAAATTACCTAAGTACGAACACACACTTTGAGTGAAATGATATATTTTAATAGATTAGATTCACGTTTAACCCGCCTGATGGTAAGCATCACTGTAGTTTACGATGTAACTCTCTTATCTAGAAAATATCTTATATCATTTTTGAGCGCTCACTAGTTTTTTTAACCAAAACAGGTTTGCACCGGACCATAGTTTGCCTGATGGTAAGCAATAGGTAAGTATGGCCTAAGATGGATCGTGCTTACCCAATATAGAACCGGTTCACTCAGTGGGGAACAGGGAGTTCCACAAGTCAGCGGTATTATTATACCGCTCGGGATACAACACGTTAAATTGTTATTGTCCAATTTATCAATCTTTAGGTCTGTGACCTCTCTTCTCTGAAGTATGTTCATTGTTTTAATCATCACTTCATTTATTTAACTCGTGCCGTGCATCATTGAAACAACATTTTCAACCTTCCTACCAATACCTACCTAAACAGATCTGAAATTTGACAAATCATGGTTTTTCTCTTTTAGGATGTGTTAATAATTTTATTATTGATTCATTTATCATTTAAAACTGAGACACGTAAAAATTACGTTTTCGTGGGGGTTTCCGGTACAAAAACAGCAGATAAAGTGCAATATAGGCTAAAAATAAAAAAAATAACTACATATAATTTATTATCAGTCGTAAGTATAAATATAAGTAGGTATATTATATTATATCTATCTGTAAGAAGCAAGAATGTTTAACATATTCTGGGTAAGTAGTTATTTCGAAAGTAAAATATAGGTATGGTTTGTGTATGACGATCAAATTACATACATATACCTGCTCAAGAAATATGAGAAGTTGAATAAAAAGCAAGTTAAAAACTATACAGGGTTCTTGATGATAGGTGGGAATTGCGGAGAAGTATTGCTCGCTTGCCCGCGTAACCCGCCGTTTTCGAGACGAAGGGAAATCGTGGTAAGTTTTAGTCGGTAATGGAGTCTCATTTGTTCCTATTTTTTGCTAAAATTTAGAAGCCGTAAAATATTCGTTGTTGCATATTATGATGTTATCTGCCTAGTCCTGCGAGGTGCTGACCAAATTGTTAGCCGGTGCTTAATCTAGATTTGCTGATGTTTCAGGTTTTTCAGGTAAGTAATAAAAGAATAAAATAGGTAAGATATTATCTAAAAATATCACAAAAAGCCTTTATTTGGAAACGAATCAACTGTAATAGTAACTATATTTTTCAGGTAACCCTGTATAAATAATTATACACCTAAATTATTACAGCATATGCCGCTATCTTCACACTTGTCTTTCGGATACAGTTTGAAGATGACGCTTTATACTTGTGTTTTAATATTTGCCGGGGTAAGTCGCTACACCCATATTAAACTAATTATGATATAAGTGAATGAAATTTTGTTTGTATGTGAGTATATTTGTCCGTTGTTTATGCTCAAAGGGTTTAATCAAAATGAAAGAAATTTATTGATATCCAATTGTAAACCAATCAAAGAAAAGGTTTGTTAGTTTGTAAATAAGTAAATACCGTTAAATTGTTGGTCTCGGCTGTTTGTCATAGTACGGCACTCGTTAAGCCATGTCAGAGGCCCTTAGGGCGGCTTGATAAACTCTCGACACCAGAGTTGGCCACTCTCATTCGATATGAAGAAGAAGTACCTATGTATATTTGTTTATTCTTCATGATCAAACGGTTAAATCGAATTGTATGAAATTAAATAAACAGTTGGCTACTCCAAGATAAGGAGTAGGTATCGAGATCGAATAAACCTATTAATTAACTCTAAATATGCCACTTTTGACCGCGGGGCGCCACTAGTATAACAATAATGTATACTTAGTTTTGTCTTTGTCCACTAACCTCTCTAATCTAAATACCTATATAAAACTCAAAGGTGACTGACTGACGTAGTGATCTATCAACACACAGCTCAAACCACTGGACGGATCGGGCTGAAATTTGGAATGAAGGTAGATGTTATGACGTAGGCATCCGCTAAGAAAGGATTTTTGGAAATTCCACTTTTAAAGGGGTGAAATAGGGGATGCAAGTTTTACTCCTTATTGCGAGCGAAGCCGCGAGCATCCACTAGTGTTATATATAAATATAATTAGGTACCTCAATGAAGCCTCCATGTAGGTACCTACTTAAGTAAGAGTTAACTACAATAAAACCTAAATTTACTTGCCAAAGAAAACGTCTCCAATGAGTTAATTCTGCTGAGGATTTACCTCAATAATGAGCAATACGACTCGAACACGTTCCATCCTAGACCGTAATGTTTGCTTACCATCAGGCGAATTACGGTCAAGTGCAAACCTATTCTTTGTAAAAAAAAAACAGAGAGAGAGACCTACAGTAAAGTCATATAATGTTCTTATTTTTAGATGGTGGGTGCATCAGTGAACGTACCTGGTATATTGATGAACAACGGGAGGACGATGCCTGCCATCGCTCTCGGGACCTTCCTTCCAGGTGGACAGGTATCTATCCACTTTTTTAGAATTTTGGTTAGTGCAATTTTTAAGTGCGTATTCTTATTTTCAGGGCGCTAGATCGTAGATTATAACGTCGTATAACTTCAGGCCTATCGCCTGAAGATTAAAGAAAATCTAATCTTTAGTAGCTTTTGTGCGCTTGGGCTGCGGCACTGTGGATATTTCCCTAGTCATGTTTGTAATGAAATTTCAAAAACCTCGTTACTGTCAGTTTACCAAATCTAACCAAAAGCTTTTTATTTTTCAGAATGGACTTACAGAAGCTGAAAAAATCCAGTTCAGAGATGCAGTTCTTATCGCTATTGGTAAATATATTTCTATAACAATATGTTTTCCTAAAACTAAATTTGATGGTTGATACGCTTACCTTGACATGACACAAATGTTTATTTAGTAAAGCTAGATGGTGCTGTGTGATATGTCCCTCAACATTGTTTTTTTTTTGTACTAAATTATTTATTATTTAGTTAGCCTGGAATTAATTTTGTCCAACTTCTGGGCAAAGGTCTACCCCAAATTTTATGATTATTATATTTGCCTCCTATCTAAGGGGGCAGGTGAGTTGTGGTCTAGGGTAAGCTTAAACGTATCTTACAAAAAGCCTATGTCCGGGCTACCTTTAAAATTATTTTTTTAAATTATTACAGATTTGGGCTACCGGCACATAGATACTGCGTACATCTACAACACAGAGGAGCAGATCGGAGAGGCGGTGGAGATGAAGAGGAGCCAGGGAGTGGTCGCCAGGGGAGATATGTTTATTACTACCAAGGTAAAGTTAAGCCTCGAAACAGAAAGAGATAGGTATTATAAGTATCTTAGTTAGTCTTATAGTACCTATAGTATTTTTTATAGTCTAAGTAAGTTTGTTATCTTTATGGGATCGTGACTTGCAAAGCAATATACATGTCAAATTGTTAACCAGTCTCTCTCAAATCTTTAATTTAATCAAGAAGATAGCAAAAATTTCTAAAAAGGAAAACACACTATAGCTACAGCATAGCGGCGTCCCGCGATTAAATTCCTGCAAATCTGAGATAAAAAGTAGCCTTTGTTCTCCTATCTCCGTACCACATTTCATCCAAATCAATCCAGTCGTTGGAGAAGGTGAAAATACACTAAGTAAGCTTTGATCATCATCATCTTCCACAGCCTTCTCTGTAGATGATGATGATGGGCATAAGCCTCTCTTTGAATGTGCCAGCAGCGTCGATCTTATGCAGACCTTATCCACAAAGAACCCGCGACTCGAGTTATGTCGTCGATCATCATGATTTAGCAGGCTTGCGCCGCTTCCTCCGTATTATCCACAATAGCATAGGTATTTCTCTCGAATAGCGTCATTGCTTCAAAGCTTTTTTTTCATAAGCTTTGATATCATAAAATATTACAAAAGTATGATATGAAACTATGAATTTAAAAAAATACTTAATTGGTTAATCAACAATTAAGCAATTATTTTTTTCTTAACAATGTACGTCCTTTTTCCAGCTATGGAACTGCCACCACAGAAGAGAACAGATCCTGGCAGAGCTGCGTGAGTCCCTCACGCGCCTGCGCACTGACTACGTCGACCTCTACCTCATGCATTGGCCTATGGGGCTTAATGTGAGTAGATTTGATCAACTTACTTACTAGTGTGGCGCTGCGACCTAAAGTGGATCCTGGCCTCCGATACACAAAGACGCCACTCCGCCCGGTTCTGCGCCATCTCCTGCCACTCGGTAGCATGGAGTTGTTGCAGATCCTCCTCTATCTGGTCTTTCCAGCGGTACTAGGGACGTCCGACTGGCCGTCGACCAGTTGGTCGTCCCAAGTACGCTTTCTTCAGAGCACGATCCTCTCCCACCCTTTCCTTTGATTTTATCAACAAATATAAGTACATACTTTATTGTCTTTGAGATCAATATAGTACAAAAGCTGAAAAGAAGATGTAAGAATAAGGCTACGTAAAGAAACTAAATATGTATCTACCTATCGTAAGGCGGTAAAGAACGCATAAAACGAACCACCTTCTTTGCCGTAAGAATAAGACGATATGTTAGCCAGCCGCCTAAAACAACAAACAAATTAGAAGATCAAGAGCAATTGCAGCAGAACAGCAGTAAACGTATTTCCAAAATTATCGTCAGCTATTACTGCAATGACTTTGCAACTGGCACCGACAACAAATACTACGGATATCAATACTGACTGGACTGGCCTGTTAGCTTAGTTGGTAGTGGCCACAGAACAACGATCGGGCCACATCGCCCCCGCGAGGGCGACAAGCATATGGACTTCAAAGCTCTGTGGTAGTGGCTCTGCCTTCTAATCTAGGGGTTGCGGGTTCGATTCCCGCGTGACACAAGTATTTATGAATTTTAAAATTTATAATTACTACTTGTGTTGAATCTGGTCGTTTGTATGTATAATATGTATGTATTTCCAAAAGAAAAGTATATAAGTATTATATCCGTTATCTAGTACCCACGACACAAGCGTTTGCTTAGTGTGGGGCTAGATGGCGCTGTGTGCAATGTCCCGGAATATTTATTTATTTATTTAATAAGAATACTAATTATATGATTGTAAGTTTCAATAATTTGATAGATTTTTTACTCTCAATTCTGAATTTTGAAACCGCAGAAATGAAAATAATTTTTTTATTGACTTTTTAGTGACACTTGAAGTCGGTTTTGTTTATTTAATAAATTTTATTGCTGAGTATGTTAGACTCGAAGCTAATAAGACTCCACTACCGACTAAAACTTACCACGATGCCCCGTCCTGACAAGGACGAGTTTCACGGACAAGCGAGCAATACTCCCCCACAATATAAAGTAACGCCTAAAGTAAGTAAGTTAATGTCTGATCCAATATCTTAATTATCTATCTGTTCTTCTTCCAGGAAGACTACTCGTTCTCTCCAGTAGACTATATGGAGACCTGGCGCGGTATGCAAGACGCGTTGACACTGGGGCTGACGCGAGCCATCGGCGTCTCCAACTTCAACCGGGAACAACTCCTCAGGGTACTGCGGGAGGGCGGAGTGGCTGCGGCGCAGACTGAGGTAGTCTTGTAGCCAGTCTACTGTCTATTAGTGGAGCTAGAGTCTTCGAATAGACTACAGTCTAATTCGGTCTATTGGCGAGGGAGGCAGTCTTCTGGATGCTAGGGAAAACATTCGGTCTTCGGTCTACTAATGAAGCTAGGGTCTTCTCGAAGCTAAAGACATTAAAGTCTATTTTAATGGTTTAGTTGGTTGGTTTAGTTACATTAAAATCTTCTTTTCGCTGGTGAACCTAGACGATAAAAATATTTTATCTTCTATAAAGAGTATTGTGTAGGTACTGTCTACTGAAGCTAGCGAAGCTAAAAAGACTAAATATTGACGAGATATTGTCTACTAGCGAAGCTAAGAACACTTGAGTCTTCTTTACTATGGACTGTCTTTTAATGAAACTAGGGACTTTTTGAAGCTTATAAGACATACACTTCTCTCTTCTAGCAAAGCTAAGGTCTTTTCAAAGATAAATAACCAAGTTTTCGGTTATTCTTACCAAGGTTGCCTGGAAGAAATCACTCAAGGTGATAAGGCCGCCCTCTTGTACATACATCTATAGTTTAAGTATTTTTATTATGTTCATTTATATTTTTTGGTGTGCAATAAAGTTGTATTGTATTGTAAAGAAGAATAATATCTACTGCTTACTTTAGTCTACGTTATAACTTTTCTCTTCACAGATCCATCCAACCCTCATCGAGTCCGACTATATAGAGCTCTGCAAGGAGCACAACATCACAGTAATGGGCTACAGTCCCCTAGGGCCCCTGGTCCCTCGGTACGGGGTCACCTTCCCCGGCCCCAAGTTGAGCGATCTCTTGCTGGCTGCTATCGGGGACAAGTATAACAAGACTACTGCGCAAGTTGTGTTGAGATGGGCTGTAAGATATATTTCTTTCCTAAGTTGAGATTGTAAGAACATACATACCTACATAATATAATCCAGAGTAAAAAGGTTTCTCCTCAGCAAACGTGCAACATCTTAGACTACACTACAAGGTGCTTAACATCAGGCAGGCTGTAGTCAAACAATGGCCTGTTCCGTGTAAAACAAATATACTAACAATCAGTCATTAACATAGAAGTTCCTGATCAACATCATTTGAATATTGGTATTCAGGATTTTAACAAAACCTAAATAAAAAAATATTTTGCTATTTTTATATCTAGATCGAAAAACAGAAAGCGCTTGTAGCTTGGCAGACAGACGCAATCGTATGCGATTATAATCAATGTTAACCAACTGTTGACGCGGCCAGTCTTTGGATGGGTGACCAACAAACTAGCATTCTAGAAAGAAAGATATATATTTATTAAGACACACAAACTTAAACTTACTTACTTACTAAACTTACATGTCAAGATTGTAATGCCCCAATACAGCCGCAACTCAGCCTAATGCTGATGGCAAAGGGCCACCAGCGCTGATATTCTTCGATATAAGCATTTCCGTGGGTCGGATAACACATCAAAATGTAGGTACTGTTTGTCACAGTACGGCATTCGCTAAGCTATGTCAGAGGTTCCGGGCGATTTTATAACTATAGCACCTTTTCTTTCTTATCAAAGCGTGACTATGCAATTTAATATGTCATCTGACCCACGACAGCGCCCAAAAGGAATAGGCTTTTGGTCACCCACCCAAAGGCTGATCACGTTTTCTAATTGATCAAACACCAACCCGCTATCTCTTATAGTTTTTGAGATCCCATGGGGTACTCCAAGGTCTGATGGTCAGAGTGATGGTGATGCTCGGCCTTCGGCCTCACATCAGCTTCACTTCGACTTCGCAAGTTAATATATAATTTTATCTTCACAGGTGGACAGAAATGTAGTACCAATAGCGAAGTCAATAAACCCGAAGCGCCTGAAGGAAAACATCGACATATTCGACTTCTCACTCACACACGAAGAAATACAAAAAATTAATAGTTTCAATACTAACTCTAGACTTATTGTACCTTCTTTCTGGCAGGAGCATAAGTACTGGCCGTTTGAGAGAGTAGACAATCCTTTACCTAATCCTTTTTTGAAGAAAACTGGGCTGTGAATATATGGTCTTAAAATCTAGCGTTCATAGGTATCTTCTAGGTAAGCGTGTTACACCCTAGGCTGCAGCAACGCTTAACATCAGGCAGGCTGTAGTCAAACGTAAAACTATCCCGTGAATATTTTCGTTAGTAGGTATTTAGTTAATTTTATGCACAGGTGAAGTTTTAGTTGAATATTTATATGTCATGTGTATTGATGGAAATTATATTTTTTTGGATTGGTTTTAAAATTTAATACCTAATTTTACCTCTTTGTTTTCTTACATACCTAACATATATGTTACATCGTACATCATCCTTATCATCCTTACAAAACAAGTAACTTACAAAGTAAGTAAGTTAGTAAGTAAGTAGGTATCTAAGTTACAACGTGGCAACGCGGCGAGCGTAATGGGAACCTTTGCACCGAGAGCGATCCGGGGCGGGCTCTTCGATTAATTTTTGTTTATTTTATTTTGCTTCATATTTTATTTTAGGTATATTGTATAAAAACAGATAAAACAATATATATTTTAATATTATGTTTAAGACTTGTAAATAAATTCCTTAGTTACAAAGAATAAGTATCAAATAGAATAACTGTCGTTAACTTGTTGGGACCGCTTGATGGGTGATCTAAGAAATATATATTATTCTTCGGAAACAATCCCCATCGAATAAAAAAAGAGATATTGTCGTAAGACTTGATAACCTCCCTTTTTGAAGTCGAAAAATTATGACGTTGTAGTTAAAAAAATTGCAAGTAGAGAATTGAAGAATTTACGCATGAAAAATTTGAATTTCCCGCTGAGACTTTGTAGATCTTGTAACCAATTAAAACGCAGGGATTTTGACGTTGATGGATTATTTAAATTTTGACTTTGACAATGTAGTGATACCCCTTCTTAAAAAAATACCGACAACTGGTTTGCAAATGTTTAGATGAATTTCAAATTATGTGTATTAAAAATCTATGTTTTAGCCATATTGTAAGTTACCAGGACTTTATTTATGTGATTATTTTGTGTAAAAGTGTGGCTATTATTATTTTCATGCTTAAAATTGAACTCAGAGATTATTTTTACACATCATTTTAGATATTGTCACTAAAACACCATATGTGAATAAATGAATTACTTTTATTGAACATACCAATTATGTTCATGATATTTTGATGTACGTTGTTGCCGTTGTTGGGGTAGTTCATATCCACACCGTAAGACAAGGCAACATTCAACATTGTACAGCTGACGAAAGAAAGACGTCCGTCGTTTACTTTATGTCGGTGCGAAAATCAAATAAAAATAATTTCCTTTCCACCATATTTGTTCTGTTTTGCCTCTGCCGCGAAAACAGTGTATTTTGTACCGGTGCGTGAGTAAAAACAAACATTGTGGCTAAAGTAACACCGTACCCGAGTATGACCCATTCGGGACGCAGCAAATTCGAGGTAAGGATCGATCACATTTACTTTGTTTGTGTTTTCATTTTGTTAGAAACAGCTGACACGGGTGGTCTATCAGGCCTTTTTCTTTGTTCTCAGGGCTCACGAGCCCTATCTAAATAATAAGCTATACCTAAATAATGCCAATATAAAGTAGCATTCGCGAATACATCAGAGAAACTATACCCTACTCAAACCAAAATTCTACATAGCATACCTAGTGGTAAACAAAGTTCTATTTATAATTTTGTTAACTTTTTCAAGCGATAGATTGTGAATGGCTGTTATTGCGCATATTTATTTAGATTAGTTATGTTTTCTATTTGTTTGGCGGCGGTGTTTGTGGTTTTAATACGTTTAATGCCGGATGTAACATTTTCATGTCTTTGTAAAAGAGCATTGACCTGTGTTTCGCCGCCGCGTAATCCACCGTTATTTTGATTGACCATTAATTTAGGGGTCTAAAATCGTAATGCGGTAAAATCCAGTTTGCACAAAAAAATGTTAGGACTTTGTAGTTGTGACCTCTTTGGTTTGGTGACCTAATTTTTGGGAGTACATTTTTTATGAATATGAAATGAACTATAACTATATATCTGTATGTATAATGCATGTGTAAAAATATGATTAAATGATTTTGTTTGAGTATATTATAGCATAAAGTCTAATAAATAGCCAGTGGCATATATATGATAGTACTTAATTAAAAATGCCAATAACAAATTACCTAATGTACAATAAAACTGTTCTAGTTGGAAGGAAATCAAAGTTTGCTGTAACTATCAAACTACCGAGTATAAGTTTAATAAGAAGAAGAATTTGAATCCATTTCAGACATTATTATTACACATATTACATATAGCTTAAATAACTCACAATAGTTTCCAAAGTATGATTTATTTTTAACAAGGAAATAATGCTTATAACTTATAATATTCTTTGAAACTAAAGCAAAGCAAATTAGGCTTTTGACTAAAGCTAGACAGTATCTAGACATTTGATACTTAATTTACATTTAATACTATGCAATGTTAAGTAAACTGTATAAAGTAAATGTCAACAATAACTTTTAATATGTTTAAATTGTAAACAAATTGATCCCCTGGAAGATCCTGCCTTCTACAACACAGTCAACACTACAGTAGAAGGCAGAGCAACACTATATTGTATCCCATTTACCTGTTTACAAATTAAAATCTTTTATCTTTATCTTTTAACTATAAAAACACTCCTATACACACATTCTTAGTTGAATCCTAGATCAACAAGTGATTAGTGGATCAATGTTGGTGAATATTTGTTATCTCTTGTTGATAAGATAAAAAAATAACAGAAAAAAACACTAATGATATTTCAACTACCTATCTATTTAATTTTAGTTTATAAATATGACACTGCATATTAGTATACAACTTTTTGTATTACTATACCTACAAAAGTAAGAAGTCTTGACCTGTGATTTCAGCAGTTTTTTTTTTGTTTTAACACTAATATTATAAAAGGGAAAGTTTGTGTGTGTGTGTGTGTGTGTATGTTTGTTACACTCATGCTCAACCAGCTAAACCTATTTATATGAAAATTGGTAAAGTACCTAGATTACACTCAGGATGTGTGTTAAGGCTAGTTTTATATATCACCTTTATAATATTGGTGGGATTTGATAAATAATATGTCAAATATAATATCTATCTAATAATAATATCAAAAATAATATCAATCTAAGATATAATATCATGGGTACTTGATAATGGATATAATATATTTATACTTTTCTTTTGTAAATACATACTTATTATACATAGAAACGACCAGACTCAACACAAGTAATTACATTTATGTGCAAGTATGAATAAATAAATAAATACATCACAATTGAATTATCATCTCACTTATAATTCTAGATCAGCAGATTCTCGAGTGAAGATGAAAACCACATCAACCGCAAGCTGCCCAAGGAGCTGTTACTGCGGATCCTGTCTTACCTGGATGTGGTCTCACTCTGCAGATGTGCACAGGTACTACTAGTGGACGCCCGCGGCTTGTTCGCATTATTTCAGGATAATAATGTAACCTATGACACTCCTAAGACCTCATACTACCTACATACCGAAAATCATGATGATCTGTTCAGTAGTGTTTGCGTGATGAGCGATTAATTAAACAGAGACATAGAGATACAGATCAAAATTCTAGAAATTGTTGGAACGTGTTTTGCTGTCAATTCAAAGTATCTCTAAACATTTTTTTTTAATATCTTCAATGTTGATTACTAAATTTGTATTATTGAAAACATCCTAGAACCATGTGAAAATCTTAAAAAAATTGCTAAATAAAAGTAAATGTGGAACAGACTTACAAATATATTTTTTTCTTCATATATTTCCAGGTATCAAAGCTATGGAACATTCTGGCTCTGGATGGCTCCAACTGGCAAAGGATAGACCTCTTCGAGTTTCAGAGAGATGTCGAGGTAGTAATGTTTTAGTTGTAGTATTTAATCAGGCGTTACTTTGCGGAAATCCATTCAGCAGCGGAAAAGAGTTCCATTTACAGAACTCTTTTCCGCTGCAAATGCTCCTTAACCAGCTTCAAACAACAAACTTGGTAGTATTTAGTGTGTTCCTCAATATACCATACATGTTTTGATTAAGATGAGAGGTGTGGCGGTGGTTTACAGGGTTCATA
This sequence comes from Macaria liturata, assembly GCA_964023185.1. Classification (NCBI taxonomy): domain Eukaryota; kingdom Metazoa; phylum Arthropoda; class Insecta; order Lepidoptera; family Geometridae; genus Macaria; species Macaria liturata. Next base: position 9,761,476 of record OZ026810.1, on the reverse strand, counting down.
AATAAACAAAATATAAATACATTATGAATACAGAATACATGTTTGAATACAGGTAGGCTGTAGTCAAACGTAAGCCAATTCCATGTAAAAAAATAATTCATTTTTTTAATGTTTCTACCTGCAGGGTCCAGTAATAGAGAACATATCGCACCGCTGCGGCGGGTTCCTGCGGCAGCTGTCTCTGCGCGGCTGTGAGAGCATCGGGGACGGATCTATGAAGACTCTAGCGCAGGTATTGTCTGGAGATATTCTGTTTTAGAGTGGATAGGTTACTTCTAGACAAATGTGGCTGTATGTGTGTAGACTTACTATGTAAAATGACTGACTGACTGTCTGACTCATACAGTGATCTATCAACGCACAGCCCAAACCACTGGACGGATTGGGCTGAAATTTGGAATGAAGGTAGATGTTATGACATAGGCATCCATTAAGAAATGATTTTTGGAAATGCCACTTTTAAAGGGGTGAAATAGGGGATGCAAGTTTTACTTCTTAATGCGAGCGATGCCGCGAGCACCCACTAGTCTTTAAAAGTATAGAATAAAAGTATAAATAAAAAGAAAAGAGAAACTGCTGTCAAACACCAACCAAGTCTTATCCAAATGAGTGTAACCATTTGAGCCTAAAAAAGGTTCCCTACAACGTAGGGGGATTAATATTTGTGGAGGAGGAATGGAAAACTAAAAAAAACATTTGAGCGTGAAGTAAAAACAAAACACATACTCATAGATTTAAACAGCAAAAGTGACGCCATCGGCCGCTTAGACTAGGAGATTGGAAAAGAGTAAGGATTTTCGCGCCTGGCAGTCAGTCAGTTAAGCCTGGCGTAATACTAGAATGATGCGAATTTGAATCCTGCCGATCGTGATTATTTTCGCTCATAACTGCTTTCAAACCTTAGCGCGAGTTTAGTGCTTAGCAAAAATTAAGTAACACACCCATAGACTTTATAACAAATGAAATTTTTTTTTGTTTCAGTCCTGTCCAAATATAGAAGACCTAAACCTCAACAAATGCAAGAAGATCACCGACGTGTCATGCCAAGCACTGGGCCGGAGATGCAGCAAGTTACAAAGAATCAACCTAGATTCATGCCCGAGTGTTACTGACATATCGCTCAAAGCACTCGCCACGGGGTGTATGGTAAGCATTTAGCATGTAACTATGTAAGTAGTCAGCATGTAAGTTACAAAGAATCAATCTAGACTCATGCCCGAGTGTTACTGACATATCGCTCAAACGCTCAAAGCACTCGCTACAGAATGTTTAAAAAAATAAGCATTTAGCAGGTAAATTATAAATACATATTCTTTTTTTTTTTTTTTTTTTTTTCAGTTTATTTATAACAAAATATACCTAGTTACATGTGTAGTTATTCGGGGCACTTCTCACAACGCCATAAGCATAATGCATGTTAATATGTAAGCATTTAGTATGTGAATGTGTAAGCATTTGTTATAATTTGTCAGCATTAGTAAAAAGTAGCCTATATCACTCTTAGAATAATACCGTACAAAATCTTACAATAATCACTCGCTCTGTTGCGGTGTAAAAGAGGAACAAATAAATATACTGTTTTTCATATTAAAGTATTAGTTATGTATTTCATATTTATTGTATGATAAAGTTATTTGGCAAGTATTTTTCTATTATATAATAAAGCTGAAGAGGGTCGAAAGTAAGAAAATTGAAAATATTAAAAAAAAAAAGTTTGAAGATACTTTGACATGATAGCAGAACACGTTCCAACAATTTCCAGACAGTTTGTCTGTTTATTTAAACACTCATCACGCAAAAACGGCTGTATGGATCATCATCATCTTTGGTACGTATGTAAGTAGTATGAGGTCTTAGGAGTATTATAGGCTACTTTTTATGCTGAAATAATGCGAACGAAGCCGCATGCGTCCACTAGTTTTATTATAAATAAATTAAATAGTGTTATAGTACTACCTTTTTGGAGTTTTTATAGTGTTTTAATGTATTTTTTATTTGTTCTCAGCAACTGACACATGTGAACGTATCCTGGTGCCAGTCTATCACAGAAAACGGAGTGGAAGCACTTGCCAGAGGCTGTCCTAAACTAAAGAGCTTTATATGTAGAGGTAAGGATATAAATAAATAAAAAAAAACCGGGACATTGCACACAGCGCCATCTAGCCCCACACTAAGCAAACGCTTGTGTCGTGGGTACTCGATAACGGATATAATACGTTTATACTTTTCTTTTGTAAAGTAGGTTAGTTAGTTATAGTTTTTTATATACTTTAGACATTTAGAAAACCAATTTATTCATATTAGTTCACATGCAGTCTTTTTTTACTCTAAGTGGCCTATGTAAGTCTAATCTACCTCTGTACTAATTTTCATCTAAATAAGTTAATTCGTTTGAGTGTGAAGAGACAACAAACAAACTGACGCACAAACTGTCGTCTTTAGTGTGATTAGGTATAATTTATCTATATGTGTTAGTATCAGAAATCACAGCTCTACATTTAGGGTTAACATTAATATTTAAAGAATCCTTATATTTTTATTTATTTGTTCTAGGCTGTAAGAACGTAAACGACAGAGCTGTGTCGTGTCTCGCCACACATTGTCCCGACTTGGAAGTTCTCAACGTACAGGGATGTGATGTAAGTTATTCTAATAATCCTTGTTGTAATCCCCATTATTGAGGGTCATGACTCCTCTCCATAATCAATTCGGTGGCGCCCAAATTTCAAACCATTGTCGAGGGGAAGGCTAGAGGAAAAAAAGAGGAAGAGGAAGGCCGAGAAGGACATACATATATCGATCAAATCAAAGAGAATGCAAGCGTCATGTCGTATAAGGAGGTCAAGGAAGTGGCCGAAAATCGATGAAAATGGTGCATACTCCACAGACTAGAGCATCGCTCTTACATTTTGAATGAATAAATGAAATGCCCAAATTTAGTTTAGTTCAAGCTCAAGCATTTAATAGGATGTTTTCCTTCACAATTAAGCGTTAATCTGAAATGAAAAGTAGTCTTTGTGTTAAACTCGAAAACGCACAGTCGCCAACAGCCACTAGTTTTAAAACAAAAATGTATATGTATGATGTACTTAAAATGCTTGACATACTTGAAGACCACAAAAATCTGCGAATATGTGTCTTTTTGTGGTAAGATTTGTGCACCCGCCATGACCATCTCCATCCATCTCCATCTTAGGCCATAGCCTCTGCTTACCATCAGGCAAACTATGGCCAAGTGCAAACCGGTTCTAGTTAAAAAAAATGTTATACTTGCCCAAGAAAACTTCCTCAATGCGTAGACTCTTAGGAGTCACGACCCTCAGTAGCGTTAACGCGAGGAGGACAAACGCCGGATAAAACCGCAGGGCGGTGTTAGTACTTAAATAACTTTACTTACTTACTCCTATGGCGCAGCGACCCGAGGTGGGTCTTGACCTCCAGAGAAGACATGAGAATGCCACCTTCGCAAGTCTTGGGCTGCCACTTTCCAGTCTGCAACTTCAGTTTTTCCCTGCAAGTCAGCTACCACGGCGTCTCTCCAGCAGTATCTGGGTCGACCGACAAGGCGTCGACCACTCGGGATTCCAAGATACGCTTTTTTGGCATGACGATCTTCCTCATTCTTTCTAGATGACCCATCCAGCGAAGTCTCTGAATAACTATTTCATTTTTGTTATTTTCCAGGCCCTGACAGACGACTCGATCTCGAAGCTGGGCCCCAACATGCGGCGGCTGTGCGTGTCGGGCTGCCCGCGCCTCACGGACGCGTCCCTATCCGCGCTGGCGGCGTCCTGCGGCGAGCTGCAGACGCTGCAGGTGGCGCAGTGTGCTGCACTCACTGACGCCGGCTTCCAGGCGCTGGCTAGGGTAACTCTCTCTCTCTCCCTCCATCTCACTCCCCCCCTTCTCTCTCTCTCCATCTCTCTCTCCCCCTCTTTTTCTATTTCTCTCTCTCTCTCTCTCCATCTCTCTCTCTTTTGTCGTATTTCCTTATGACTGAGAATTGTGACTCCCCGCGCAATTAATTTGTTAGGGGAGTTCTCTTGGGCAGATACATCATGGTGGGCGCGCAGGTCCTGCCACGGAAGATACATGTCCTCGGATATTGTGGTCCTCAATCACGTCGGATTCCTCACGATGTTTTCTTTCACCGCTAAGCGAGTGCTTATTTACACATAACTTGATAATACAAGTCAGCCGGGATTCGAACTGGGATCGCAGATTGTAAGACGGACGCTTCCCCAACCCAGCCACACTCGCTTAAATGAAATAAATACATACAATGCTCAGGTCCTGCCACATATCTTTTCACTAAGGTGATCTGTTCCAGGTAACCTAGTTTACCTTATATGTTTAGTATCAGTAAACATTATTTGTCTTATCTTTGGTTCTCTGTAATCCGCAGAGTTGCAGGCTGCTAGAGCGCATGGACCTGGAGGAGTGTGTCCTCATCACGGACGCGACGCTCGTACACCTCGCCATGGGCTGTCCGCGGCTAGAGAAACTTGTGAGTACAATGTAAATCATCATCTTCAGGCCTTGTCGACTGCTGGGTATAGTGGGGCGACGAGGGCTGAAGATGTCATTATAATTACTTTCTAGATTTACTAGTGAATGCCTGTACCTGTATTAACGGGTGATATTTTGTATGTGTGTGTTTTTTTAATAAAACACTCATAATAACGTCATATTACATCCAGCATTTTTGTTGGAATCGATAAATTTGTCTTCGCCATTTACTTTTTACTATTTATTTTTCATTCCAGACACTATCGCACTGTGAGTTGATAACAGACTACGGCATCAAACAACTGTCCATGTCTCCGTGCGCGGCGGAACATCTTACAGTACTAGGTATGTGATTTTAAAAGCTTTCATTAATAAAAAAGGGAATGTGACTCGGTAGGTAGTGGAAGCGTCTGGTTAAACTAACATACTTTGGTTCCGGCCCTACAATAATGTCATCTTTCCCAAGTTGTATGTGTATTTGTCTTCGCTTAGCAGTAACGGAAAACATCGTGAGGACACCGATATGTTTGAAGACTACAAAATCCGAAAACTTGTGTCTTTATTGGAAGGATCTTAAGGTCCACTGCGATGCACGTCCAAGAGAACTTACCTTTTGAATTAATTCCACGAGAGAGGTTGGATCCCTAGTGACGTGGAATACGACTCGAAGAGGAGACGTAAAATATAAATATAAAAGAAAGTGGTGTTAGTTTCGGCTGAACGGATTTAGCTGAAAATTGGTGGGGAGGTAGCTTAGAACCAGAAAACGGACATAGGATACTTTTTATCACGTTTTTTATTTTATTTAATCGAGTAAAATCCTGGAAATCTGCTTATTTATTGCGTCTAAGGCGGAACAGAGTTCGCCGGGTCAGCTAGTTAGTTTATAAATCTTCGTAATATTTTTATACATTTTGGATATTAATTAAACATACATTTATCTCCCAGGGCTAGACAACTGCCCCCTGGTGACGGACGGCGCGCTGGAGCACCTGACCTCGTGCCACAACCTGCAGCTCATCGAGCTGTACGACTGCCAGATGGTCTCACGGAACGCGATACGGAAACTGAGGGTATGTCTCTCTCTATACCTAGACAACTGAGAAACTAGAGACCATGTTTGTTTGTGTGTTTATATGTTTAGTAGTAGGTGCTCGCGGCTTCGCTCGCATTAAGAATTAAACTTGCATTCCCTTTAAAAGGGGCATTTCCAAAAATCCTTTCTTAGCGGATGCCTACGTCATAACATCTACCTGCATGACAAATTTAAGCCCGATCCGTCCAGTGGTTTGGGCTGTGCGTTGATAGATCACTAATATTAGTCAGTCAGTCGGTCACCTTTGAGTATTATATATTTAGATGAAGCAACGAATGAGTACGAGAACATACATGGTGTGCGCTGAAATTAACCTCAGTCGTAGAACAGGAAACATTTAACATCACTTTCGCACTGATACGATTCTATCTAAGCAAACTCGCACTAAGATCTAGGCTGTTTCACGTATACACACCAAGCTAAAAATCACATTGAACCGTTGCTGCTTTGCGGCGTATAATCGAACTAACAGACCACCGAGCGCGCTTTCGTTTTTCGCCCGCTATGCTCACCACAGTCTCTCTTCTCTTCTTAGTCGTACCCCTCACTGCTGAGGATCGTGACTCCTTCTGATTTTGTGTGCTAGTTGTCGCCATTTGTTGCGTTCTGATGCTCGGTGCATTGCAACATTTATAGGTATCTCCAGCTCTTTTTTTTTTACAAGAAATGGGTTTGCACTTGACCGTAATTCGCCTGATGGTAAGCAATCATTATTTTGTTACTTGGTATTACAGACCACCGTATGGGACTCCGGCCTCTCGGTCTTTTTCCTTCTACTTTCCCAGTCACTATCAGGCGCTCCAGATTATCGGCATCTCTGCGAGCAATGTAGCCAAAATACTGCAAAATCCTTTGCAAGCAGACTGTGGACAGGTGCAGAGTATTTTTAGCTCTTTCAGTATAGAAACGTTCCCCACAGTAATCCCGGATAATTCAAGGTCTAAATCCGGTTTTAACAAACCGGTTGAGTTAAACGTGAAGAAATAACAAACAAACCACACATACACAAATACAGAAACTTTCATATTATGTTTAATTTTAGAAGGAGGGGGGATGAGATTTTTACTACTCACATACAAAACTAATTGCACGTCTATCCGTTTGTCTCCAGAACCACTTGCCGAACATAAAAGTGCACGCCTACTTCGCGCCCGTGACTCCGCCCGTGGCGGCGGGAGGCGCGCGGCCCAGGTACTGCCGCTGCTGCAATATTATATAATATATACTGTGTATGTATGTATGTATGTAAGTCAATAGATATCAATTAAATTGGAAAAGGTTAATTTTCAATCAGCCATCTGGTATATGAGTTAATTGTTATATAAATTCATATCAATCAGCTATCTGTTAGGTATATAAATAATAATATGAGGTATATAATATGAATTTATATAATATAATTATTTCAATATTATATCATTCATAGCTGTTATGTAACTGAAACCTCCTGTATGTAGACGAAACTATAATTGAAATTGGAAATACATTAGTTGTGTGTTATATAAGTTTAATATTATGTAATACATGGCAAGATTTCTTTATATAAACTAATTTAGTTGAAAGTTAATGTCAAGCGAGAGTGTATCTGTTCTTACTGGGTAAGCACGTTCCATCCTAGACCGTAATGATTGCTTACCATCAGGCGAATTACGGTCAAGTGCAAACCCATTACTTGTTAAAAAAGAAAAGTTGTTGAAATTAATCGAAATTTATCAAAAAGCTAATTTTTAGGTTCACTTGCACTACTGTTCATATTAATTCGCTAGCTTACCTAAAATTGGTTAAATGCGTTTAAAAGTTCTTATGCAAGCGGACCTTAAATCTTGCTATGTATTGCTTAAGTTATATATTATATAACACAGCTAGATACATAGCTATGATGGAAAGTAAATAGCTTTCTTTAACATTGGAAGAAGATAATAGTGATGATTTGCCAGTATCGCAATGCTATGATATATATATTATATTATATGTATAACCGATTATATAGCTTTATATTACAAATATCTGATAACATGTTACATGCATTGAGCTAGGATTACACAGAGTCACAGACGCTCGAAAAAATGTCCGAACCAAAACTGCCCACGCTACTCGTTGAGCAGACTTTTGGATTATCTCTCTCTTTTGCACGTTCTTAAAATATGTAAGAGCGAAAGAGACAAGCAGTGTTTTGTTTGCGCTCGCTGACGATGTTAGTGTTCGGACACTTTCCTGCGCTTTTTAGTTTGAGATTGTGTCTCTGTATAATGCTAGCTCAATGGTTACATGTAGCTGTTTTCGAAAGATGGAATTTTACGATTAAGTTTTCATTTAAATAAGAAAAGTAACAATTCATTAAAAATGGCTGCCTGATCTAAAACCGCACAGAGAAACATGAAATATGAATGATTATATGTATAGCTAAATAAATATAGCTATATTAATCAAAATAAAAAAAAAACTATCGAAAATCGACAAATGTTTATCGATAGAACGAAATTTGGATTTTTTGATCGAATAAATATCAAATTGCGAGAACGTGGGAATTCGAGAAAACTACAATATTTACGAAACGTATATGTCATAGAACTGTACAATGTGTTATTAGAAAGAAAGAAAAAAACAAGAATCAGTTTTATTTCTTTCTTAAAAAAAACATTTATGAACTGATCAGTCATTGATTTTTTTTTGAGCGAGTTGAAATGTACATAAGAATTGGTACGTACATATTTTTTGTTTATGGCTATGGTTGTATTTTAAGAAAATCTAGAACGTATTGTTTTGGCAGCACTGGTAAAATAAAATAAATTAAAAAGTATTAAATTACTGCGAAAAATCAAACATACAAAATATATAAATATACCAGTGATTGTATTAAATTAAGAACAGATTTTAGGTTTTTTTTTTTTAATTTTTGTATTGATATTTTGATAACGTATGATTTATTGTTACTGGCAATGTTTTTAACCGACTTGGTTAAAATAACGGTGTATATATTTGCCTCTTTTGTAGTTAAATCGTGCTTGATAGTGAGCGTTAATTGTTAAGTACCTAACCAATATAATATAACAATTATTTTTACACTCTAAATGCAATATAATGTATTATTAATAATAATTATTAACATTTAATTAAGGTTCGTTAGAACTTTAGGTTCCGAAATACATAAGTGATTTTTTTTCACAAACTTTTGTATAGAGGGACAAAAACTAAGAAAGTATGAATTATGGTTCTATATATGTATTTTTTTTTTGACGTTAAAAAAAAAAAGTTGGAAATATATAAAATGTAAATAAAGTTTTTTTTGTTCTATATCAAATTGTAGATACATATGTATTGTATATGTATGTATTCGAGTACAAAGAACAAGAGTTTTAGCACCCAATCACATCTATGTTGCAGTTTTATTACAAAAAATATATACTTAGATATTGTTTTATCTTCAGCTTTATTATAGATAGATTAATATATAATAATATAACCTATGTTTCTTAGTCTTTCTTTTTATACAACAGTTTGTGTAAAAACTTACCTTTGTTTGAACTTTAACTATGCAATAGCTTTACATATACACGTATAACTATCAAAAATCTTATTAAAAATACATATTTTACACAAAAACACAATTACCTGTGCAAAATATGTTGTCGATTATTCCTGTTTTTTTAATGAAGATAGAATCTTCCACTGTTGTAAAACGCCATCTACCGTTAACTGTAAATACTAAATTATGTTAAGTTTTGTAATTTGTGTTCGAAAGGGGAGATTATAGTCCGGTCTCTAAGAGAATGCTTTTATTGTTTATGCCTATTAATCCATAAAATAAAATAAGAAAAGAAAAAAATGCTGTTAAATTTTGGTCTAGAAAACGATGTTTTATAAAATTACGGTTTTTACAAATCTTAACAGTTTTAGGCAATTTAACAACTTCTCAAGCGACATAACGATTGAATGAATTGAATTAAAAAAAACTTTCAGAAGACTGATAACCTCCTTTTTTTGAAGTCGGTTAAAACAGTCTCTCCATTTGTCTCCAAAACTCAACAGTCAATCGCATTCTCATATATGACGGACTATAAAATAGTTTTTTTATTATTATTACTGGGTTGGTATTGGTGATTCAGATAAGCGAGGTAGAAGCCACGTGACTTTTATAAAAAGCTGAGAAAATCATTCCATCCTTTTCGCATAATATAGCTTCTCTATTAGTAGGAAAAGGATGGCATAACTTTCGCCGCCATTTGTAAAGGTCACGTTTTATAAACTAGGTAGTAAAAGTGAGGATTTCCGTGTATTGGATGTATTATGCTTTATGCTTGGTTTACTTGATGTTTGGATCACCACAAAACAGATTTCTTAGTTTATGGACAGTTAAGTCTTATGGCTCAAGTGTTAGCATGTCTGCCTTCTGATCGAGAAGTCGCAGGTTTGATGCCAGCACAACTCATTTCTTTTTCTTGTATTTTCAATTTGCTATCATTAGTGTTGAGTGTTGAAGGTGATTATTATTGTAATATGTATGACTGTATGTATATAAAGAAGATACATGTATTAAGAAACAAAAATAAATATTTCAGGACATATCTCACAGCGCCATCTAGCCCCATACTAAGCTTACGCTTGTATCATGGGTACTAGATAACGGATATAATACATATATACTTTTCTTTTGTTAATACATACTTATTATACCAGACTCAACAAGTAATTACAAATTTTAATATTCATAATTACCTGTGTTATGCGGGAATCGAACCCGCACCCCTAGATTAGAAGGCAGAGCCACTATCAACTATGCTAAAATAGCAGTCAACAAAAACTGTGTATGATGTAAATAATAGTATCATTTGTACACAAGTTTTAACTTAGTATAGGGATAGATGGCGCTGTGTGCAATCCTAATGCCAATATTTCTAACCTTTGACTAAATCATACAAAAAATATAAATTTACACTCCTGTCCATTGACTAAGAAATCTGTGTACGAAATAAATGTATATGAAAAAATAATATGTAAAATTATATGTAAAGTGTGTACTGCGGCGGCATGGTATGAAACGAACTGTGATAATGAATGACGGATTTGAATTTATATAAATGTTCTAATGTGTATATTTTTCTAACCAGCGGGCCTACCGCCTAACAGTAAACTATACAGATGCTATCGTTTATGACGTCATTTCAATCAGAATCACCTGTTGGTGTGAGTGTGCGAGCGAGACAGAACTATAAAAATGCATAAAGAGCGAAAGAGAGGGAAAAAGGAAGCGGAAAACACGGCCACTCTTGATTGAAATGACGTCATAAACGATAGCAATTGTATAGTTTACTCTTAGGCGGTAGGCCCGGAACACATAATCTCAAACACATCCTAAATATAACATATGTATTGTGTAAATGTTGGATTCCGTAGGTTTAACGCAAGTAAAATGATGTTTTTGACAGACTTCCCAAAATTGGAGGTTCTCTATTTGATTGTATGTATTTTTGACAACTGACACAAAAAGTTGTGACTGTATTGCTGTCTGTCTGTCTGTGACATCTTCGCTCTCAAATGGATATACCTTCAATAATACGATAATACGATCAAATTTTCTGTTGTTTAAAAGCTAACCGAGAGTACGTTTATCATGGGATTTTAAAGGCTTGGATGTCAAAAGCAGATGTATAGTTCAAGAAATGTCATATTTAAAATCCTTTTCGTGTCAAGTGTTTATAAAATACTATGCTTCGTCGAATATAGCATGATAATTTTGACAGCTGTTTTTTTTATAAAAACTAGATAGGCGAGTTGTAGTCAAGCGTAATGACTACAACTCGCCTGATGTTAAGTAACGTTGAACTACGATCTAGCGCGCTTATATACTGTCATCTATATAGTCTATTTTTTGCAATTTTGACGTAAAATTATTATTTCTCTTGTGTTAATCTTCATAAATTTGTAGTCCGTTGACTGACAACAGTCGAAATTATTATGATATATTAGACAAACTATAATTGTTACAGTAATTTAAGTAAGTAATAATTGTAACTAGTAGAAATTTTTGCAAAATCGCGAACTTATCAACCTGTTCTATTGTCTGCTTTTTGGTACCCTTTTTGGGGATAGATTGTATGTCCATCATTATTGTTAATAAGTACTTGTATTAAACTTGATGATAATATATAAATAGATGTGTTTAAACTACAAAACCGGCGCAGATGAGCGACTAACTGTTAAAATGAATATTAAGTGAAAAAAAAAACAAATTCATATAAAAAGGTAAAGTAATTCGGTACCTTTTAGGTAAGCGTGTTACACTCTAGACTGCAGCAATGCTTAACATCAGACAGGTTGCAGTCAAATGCAAACCTAATGTAAAAGATGGAATATGTATTTTATATTATTTTTTATTTAAATCTGTAGGAAGTACAACATGACAAAAAAAATATGTTTAATTCATTCATGTCTTTGTTTTACTCAATTAATATGACTTTAGTATGAAAAAACAAGCAAAATCTTATGAAATATAAAAGTCGCTCATCTACGCCGGGCCTTAACGTACAAGCGGTGGTATAACGCGAGTTAATAAGGAAAATATTTCCATATTCACGCACATACATAATATATAATAATAAGTATACAAAATTGCAAATCTGGGATCTACAGTAGGTCGGATAATATTAAGCCCTCTTCGACAGAAAAGACATTTTACGTCAAACTAGTGGGTGCTCGCGGCTTCGCTCGCATTAAGAAGTAAAACTTGCATCCCCTATTTCACAAGTGGCATTTCCAAAAATCCTTTCTTAGCGGATGCCTACGTAATAACATTCATTCCAAATTTCAGCCCAATCCGTCCAGTGGTTTGGGCTGTGCGTTGATAGATCACTATATCAGTCAGTCAGACAGTCAGTCACCTTTGAGTTTTATATATGTTACGGCTAATACCCGAAGTGCGGCTACACCTAGTTTTAGCCGGTTAGAACTAGGTGTAGCCACTTAGTCTTGGTTAAACCTAGTACGAGCCGATTGTTTTCGGGTAAAACTAGGTCTCAAGTCCTGTTGTAGTGCAAGTGTTGGACTCGAAGTCACTTGTCTGTGACAGAAGGTAGATTAGGTTCGTCAGGTTGCTTTCTACCACGCACATGCGACGACGAGCGAAGCGAGGAGGAGCCAACTTCTTTCAAAACATGTCTCGATTCGGGGTTTATCCAAGACTAAGTGGCTACACCTAGTTCTAACCGGCTAAAACTAGGTTTAGGCGCACTTCGGGTATTAGCCGTAACATATACATAAATTTAGTAATCGGTCGTATTTCCATAAAACACATCCCTTACATAACTAAATTTGACTTAAAATAATTTACAGTTGACAGCTGTCAAAATTATGAAGCAATATTAAACAATGCTATGTTAAACAAAAAAAAATGAAATATTTTCTCTATTGAATCGCAACCTGCGTCGATTATGTGTTCATTATAAAACTAAAGTTAGGTATTCTTGTAAGGATCGCATTTTCAGTCCATTCTGGTGTAGATATAAAACGAATAAAAATAGATAAAATTGTGACAAATGACTTTTTTTACTTCGCAACTTCTTTCTAGATTACCATATTAGTTATTTTTTATATAAAGCGGACTTGACCTCAATTTTCCTGATAGTAAATGATCATTATTGTCTAAGATAGAACAGCGTTGCCAGAAAATAAATAAATAAATATCCTGGATATAGGTAAGATCCGATTCATTCTAGCTTTTTGCTTCTTCCGGCTCGAAAAAAGATCTTCAAAAATTCTTTATGTTACCGACCGGTCTCTACCTAATTTGTTCCCCAAACCGGCCGCCAAAACTATGACGTAGACATTCCAACAGATGAGTAATAGTACTAAAGTAGGTCAGAACAGCCCCATGCTTGCTGCATACATATACATATATGTTAGTACTGCAGTATATAGTGACATAGTACTTACTGTAAGGGACAGGCTTTGCCAAGACTACTTATTTTTGAACTGAAATGATGCAGATGGCAATACAAAGAGAGGCTTTACCCAGTAGTGGGATTTAAAGGGCCGAGGATGATGATTAAAAAAGGAGGTTTGAAAATATAACAGATTGTTTTTTTTAATTTAGCTTACAATACAACTTTTCTTTATTAATTTGAGATTATAAAAACATTGATAGTAATAAGTGAAGGTATACATGAGTCTATAACAACGGCATAATAAGCTACATTTATTTATGATATTGAGTAAAGTATTTAAAAAAAATAACGAAACAGGTTTGCACTTGAACAAAATTCGCATGATGATATGAACTTTTTTTTATGTCCGCTAGATTTATAGATCGCGAATTTTAGAAATAATAAGAAAACGTTAGTTTCCAGGTGTAGGTATTATTATTATTTATAGGCATCGAACTAAGTGTATATAAAATTGTGCGTTAAGACCAGTCTATAATATCTATGTCGACGACATTACCTAAAACTTTCCCATCTTATCCGGGCAATTCATTCATCATTCTAACCTACCATTTTTGTCTTGCACCAGATATTAATATCTTTCTTCGAGTCGTATTCCTCTTTACTGAGAGTCGTGGCTCCTCCGCTGAATTATTTCCCTTGAGCAAATACATCGTGGTAAGTGCTCAAATTCAACCACGGAAGACACATGTTCTCGGATTATCCATAAAAAACAACAATATGCAACTAATAATAACGCCTACAAAAATATCATAGCAAAATACAATTCAAAAAGAAGATGGCGTCGATTAGACATTTTCCCGCCTATTTTTTTTTTTTTCAAACAAATGAGGTTGAATTATGTTTTCATGGTCCGCATAGCGGCAACGCACAGCTTGTTTCAGCTACGCATTGTGGGCTGCCATGTGGGAAAAAACTACCAAAGTGTAAGATTCATCAATTGTTTTTAAAAATTGATTCATCATTATCTTTATATTGGTTATGATTATTATTATTACAATTTCGATACCAGTTTACATTCTGCGATCTTATCATGGTTATTTTTAATGTAGATATGGTACATTATTATTTTAGGGAACAAACAAAATGTTTACAAGACAGCAGCTGATATTAGGACGTAGGTACTTAATGTATTGTAAAATATAGGTAGGTACCAACTACCAAGCAAACACAATTCAATTTCTGGATTAAAAAATACGAGAAAACCTTAGATAATAAGTTATCTAAGTCCATATTAGCATAAATTATAACACAGACACGTTGACCTGTTTTATCAGTCATACGTCATGATAACAGATTCGGGTAAATTTCCAGGGAAATTATCCGCACTTGCTGGCAACACCGGCAGTACCAATGAGCGCGCGGGCGGTCTACCCGGCTCGTCCGAAATAAAATGGACTCAATTCCATTGCAAAACCGCAGAACAATATAAAATACACAAAATCCAATACTTATCTAGCCAAATAATTATGCATAGAGTATACTTATAACGTTCGTTTCTCAAGTAGGTACAGTGCCTAGTACAAAATAATATTGCTGCAATTTTCTTTTATAATTTAAATTGATTTCCAAAACGTTAAATCGACCGGTAAGGAGGGATTTTAATATTAAAAATAATAATAATAATAAAATATTATTTGACAAAAACGTGTGATGTGTCGTCGAAAATTTAAAAGCTAACCTGTGCATATACCAAATGAAAAAAATTGACGTGCAAAAATTATTGGTGCATTTTATTTTTTTCTGTGATTTTCACGCCAGAGTTTTGCAATAAAGGAGGTTTTATTCAAAACTAGGGTTGTGAATGTGTTATATCGGTAAACAAAATCCGTACGAATGTTTCGTCGCCCCTAAAATCGATACTGTCCGCGCAATGCGAAGAAACAGACCCGTAATACTTTTACGCTAGTGGGATTCGGAATGTTCACCAAATTCCTTGTTCTTTTACCCTATGCCTTTGTTTTAGACGCTTTTTTGTATAATATCTGTCTTTTAGCAAATATTACCTTCGTTTTTTTTATTACTTGAGACGCTTCTGTTAAAATTAATACAAAAATGAATTAGATGTTGCATTAATACGTAATTTAATTTTAAGTCCTAATTTTATGTTTCTTTAAATGATTATCACTAAAACTGTATAATAATTCGCATACCTACATACTAAAAGCATTTTTGGCATACCTAGTACGTAGCTTTGAATTCCATTTATGCTTGACCTAGGTAACCTATCTTACCTAACTGCAGAAGTACTAAGTACATACATTAATGTAAATTTTAAAAGATTAGACGTAAATGTGTGACTTAGGCGATTATAAGTTTACAAGTAAGCTATTTAAAGATTTAGGTTTACTTACTTGAACTTACGTTTAGGCTTTGTTTAATAACCTAGGTTGAGACCTAACTTATACTAGGCTTCCAGTTATTATCCTAACATTGATTAGTATCATCCAAAATGTAGTCAAGTGAACCATTTACTAAAAAGTCAAAGAATAAACAATGTTTTTTTCTTTAGTCATTTGTTGTTATTTAGGTTTTTATAGGCGTTTTTTTAATACGTTATGCCAAAATAATATTCGCAATATTATTGAAAACCAAAGTTTTAGCTAATAGTTAGTTAATATAAATAAAATAGGGTATACGCTGCGTCGCGCTGAGTACCGCTGAGTTCCGTGTGCGCTGCGCTCGCTAGTCAAATATTTAATTTACCTTAAGTTTTCATACTTTCCGTAACTATTTTACATCCAATAACATTTATTCTCCCATCAAAAAACCGTGTACAGTTATAAAATAATTAGAAAAGCTAAAAACTAGTATAATAAGTACGATAGGTGCATCATGCGGCGCGCTGAGTCCCGCTGAGGTCGGTGTCCGCTGCGATCGCTAACCGACAATTTTATTTACCTTAAGTTTTCATACTTTCTTCAACTATTTTACATCTAATAAGAGTAATTATCCCATCAAAAACCCGTGTACAGTTATAAAATAATTTAAAAAAGCTAAAAACTAGTATAATAAGTACGATAAGGTGCATCATGCGGCGCGCTGAGTCCCGCTGAGGTTCGCTGCTCTGTTTAAACAATAACATAAAATTAATATTATCCTTTGAATATAGGTACTAATATTTTTATCTATCTAATATTTTTTGACCTTTCCTAAAAAATCATACAGTGAAAGAAGCAAAAAAAAAATAGAATAAAAAAAGTATAATATAAGTATAATAAGGTGCATAATGCAGCGCGCTGAGTCCCGCTGAGGTCGGTGTTCGCTGCGCTCGCTAACCGACGAAAGATGCGTTGGATATTTCCCGTTCCAGGTGAGTCTCATCTCTATTCCATACTAATATTTAATACTAGTGGACGCCCGCGGCTTTGCTTGCATTGTTTCAGGATAAAAAGTAGCATATGACACTTCTTACTACCTATATACCAAAACTCATGATGATTCGTTCAGCTGTTTTTGCGTGATGAGCGTTTTAATAACCAGAAGCAGACAAAAATTCTATAAATTTATGAATTCTACATAAATCCAAAAAAATAAAATTGCAGCGTTAAAAAGAAACAAACAAATCAACATAATTTCACTTATTATATTTGTAAACTAGTGGGTGCTCGCGGCTTCACTGCCATTAAGAAGTAAAACTTGCACCCCCTCTTTTACCCCTTTAAAAGTGGCATTTCCAATAATCCTTTCTTAACGGATGCCTACGTCATAACATCTACCGGATGCCAAATTTCAGCCCGATCCGTCCAGTGGTTTGGGCTGTGCGTTGATAGATCACCATGACAGTCAGTCAGTCAGTCACCTTAGAGTTTTTATATTTAGAAAACATTATTTTCATTCACATCAACCAGTCACAGTTATTAAGAATCCTCTGACAGATAAAAAAGTGAATGATAAGAACTTCCTGTTTTCTTTTACTTTTCAATATGAGACGCAGCTGTTATTAAAAATAAACATTACACTTATATTCATTACTTAATAGAGGTGAATAAACTTGGGTTATATTAGTTTGAGAGTGTTCGTATATTTTGTTGATTCATATTTCATATATTTATGTCCCTGATTAATAATAATCTATACGTATACAATAAGTAAAGCTAAAGACGGTCGAAAGTCTGAACAATGATGATATTTAAAAAAAAAGTTTGGAGAAGCTTCGAATTGATAGCAGAACCACTTTTTTGCAAATATCTAAAAGTTGTTGCTTTAAAAAAATACTTAAATATGTAAATGAAATTTATTTCAGCCAAACGTATATTACTGTAAGGAAAAACTTAGGCGTCTAGTCAAAAGGAAGCTACCCACGAAATATCAGCTTGATAGTAATAAACGATGAAAAGTGTAACAGGGATCCTGTACTATTAATATAATATACATAAACTTAATCAACTTAAATAAAAAATAAATTATAATTTATAATTAACCGGCCTAATTAAAATTACATTATTATACTTTTGTCGTACTAAAGCCACCATTAAAATATTATGCGTTATTATCAATAGCCCTGTATATCGATATATCTGTCGATAAAACTCTGTTGGTTTATCGATAAAACGGTTAAAATCGGTACTAAACCCGAGTCTGTTTCTCTTTCTACTGATTTACGGTTTGTTACTTTTCCGCGTTTGCCAAAGGCGGTCTTTGATTGTTTTCAGATAGGTAATATTACCCACTGACTTACATACGAGTATTCTGTACAAGTAGTGCTATATACATGGTGTTACCCGTTAATCCGAGGTAAAAAGTAGCCATAAACTAATCAATAACAATAACAAATTTCATTAAAATCAGTTCATTCGTAACACACAAACACACACACGTAAAAACTTTCACCTTTATAATGTACCTAAGCGTGATGTGAAGTGATATAAAAAGTGATTCTATTCACGAATACTTAACTGGTATGCTCTATTTTAGTGAAGCTGTTATTTTCTAGGTATAAATAGCAGTGAAAACAATAGGACTATTTCAATATCGATGATTTAGTTCAAATGTAATTAAATAATAAGTGGCGGCCTCTTTGTTAAAACTGATCTCTATCCTCTATCACATAACGTTAATACATGAGGGAGATAAAAACTATAGGAAACAATACCTGTTTGCCTAAAATATAAATAATAAAATAAATAAAAGACATTTATTTCAGGCTTAAAATTATTTTATTAACACCAAAACCGATTTCTCCAAACCTGCAGCAAGACTTCAAAGGAAAACCTTTCCCACCACATCATCAAAGAAATCAAAGCAAAGATATTTTGTCTCATTCAAAGAACAGTCATAACACTACATTTTTCCCGCGCAATCTAGGCCTTGCAAAGAGTTCTGTTACGTCACACAATGCAACTGTCAGCTGTCATCGAGCTGTCAGGCGATGACAACCGGACGCGCGCTCAAAGGAGGTCGGATGACAAGGCAACGCGCATGACAACGCGCTTTGTTCGACTCGGATAGGCTTATCGTGGTTGTAGTGACTGTTATTGGCTAGTAGATGTTTTTATTTGAAATTTATGAGTACCTACTTTGGTACTCATATTTTACTAGCTTCTACTCGTGGCTTCGCACGCATTATTATACATATAAACCTTCCTCTTGAATCACTCGATTCGATCTATATAAAACAAACTGCACCAAATTCCGTTGTGACGTTTTAAAGATCAAATCATACATACATACGTACAGACAGACGAGAAGTATCTTTGTTTTATATTATGTAGTGATTTCATGAACTCAATTAGAAAATTAGCGCCTCGTAGTGTTATTTGTGTTATTCCGGGATAAAAAGTAGTTAATGTAATAATTCAAATGAAATATCATCAGAATCAGTTCAGCCGTCTGACCCTGAAGTAGTAACAAACATACTTATACACGAAAAAAAATCGCATTAACTATGGCCTTATTATTACTAAAATTCACTTAGTACTTGAGATTTTCTGTTGAAATGTTATAATGGCCACTGTCTTTGAAAATAATAGGTAAATTGCACGCTTATGTATTTAAAACATATTACATTAAAATAAGAAAGACATAATTGTTTTAGAAAATACTGCTCAGAAACTATGTACTAACCAATCTTTTGTGTAAAATGCAAAGTAGTTCCCCGCGGTCTGTCCCCTATCTTTAAATCTTTGCAACGGATTTGATGTGTTATTTTTAACAGATAGGGTTTTAACAGGAATGTTTTTATGTAGGTACATATCGTACATTGGTGACCATGCAAAGCCGGGTCAGGTTGCTAGTTTATAATACTTTTTGTTGATGACTGATGAGGATGATGATTTTGACTGAATGAGGCATTAAATAAATTTAAAAATATCTTCGAGCATTTACGTAAAATTTCGAGAAAATATGCGAAAGACGCGCATTCAATTTTAGTGTTGACAGGTATATTGTAATTTTTCGTTACGGTTGCCGTATTAAATTCGACAGTGACATACGAATAACATGTTTTGTTTTAAATCTTTCGCGAGCATATTTTTTCAGAATATTTTTGTGTGAAAATTCATTGTGGTAGGTAAAATAATAGTATAGATTTCTAAATAATTCAAAAACTGACTTAAATGCAAATCACCTGCTCTGCTGATACAAAAACATCGAAAATATATTTATTTTCCACTGCTTTTTTACGAGCACTACATAAAAACATAAATAGGAATAATATCTGTGTTAAAGTTGATACTGAATAATATAGGGTCACTAATGTTCAGTATTAATTAATTAATTAGCAACATATACATATATTTAATTAAGTTTATTTAAATTTGTGATAGATTAATTAACGTTTGACATGTTAGTATTAACTTAGCAACATGGAAAATGTTACATAGAGCAATCTATAAAAAATCAACTAAACATGCGACCGAAGCAGCGGACAGCCACTGGTATCTTATAAAACTTCGTCATATTATTAATGGCTGGATCCACATTTCAGTCTCACTATTTCAAACCTGAAATAAATAGGAATATAAAAAACCGCGCAGTTTCTATGATCTGCTGTCACGCGCTTACGTTTTTAATAGTCATTTATTTTTAGGCCTCTCTTCAGATTTTTATTCACCTATTTGATATTTTAGAATAGAACTAGTGGACGCCCGCGGCTTCGCTCGCATTATTTCAGGATAAAAAGTAGCCTATGATACTCCTAAGACCTAATGCTACCTACTTACCAAAAATCATGGTGATGCGTTCAGCTGTTTTTGCGTACGTTTTAATAAACAAACAAACATTAACAGTTAAAAATATAAATACTGCTAAAACGTGATTTATTATCGATTTAAAGTATACCTGAACATTTTTTTTCTGATACCTTCTATGTACAGATTTTTGACCCTCTTCAGTTTTATTATATGTATGTACAGATGCTAAAATACAATTATGACGTGTGATAGTAGAATAGGTAGATAACAAATTTGTAGGTACTAATTATATCTTCCCTCTGGTAGTGGGCTGGATTAGGCTTTTCTAAAGATATTCTAAGTGCCCCTTTTTGTAGTAGTTAGAAGTAGTATGTTTAGTTTTTCTTCCCTTGTTTTTATATTTTATTATTATATCTTTAAAGTCACATATTATACCTACAACATCAGTTTTTTAAAAAAAGAAGGATGATTCTTCCTCAGTTTAAAAGGAAGATATAAAGTCATTACTAAGTACCTATTTGTTTTTGGAGGAATGTATTTGGAAACTTTACAAAGTATCTAAATCCAATATTTCTTCACTGAAATATGTTGGAAAATTCTCCATAAAATCTATAAGTAGGTATATACATAAACCTAGAATTAACTTCCAAAAGAATAAGTTACAAAAGATATCCTTAAATTTTGGCATAAAAATCTGATTCGAAAAAAACACGTGTACACTCTTAACCTTTACTATCCCTATTTAAAGTGTCAGTTATTCTGTCTAAACAGTGTCAAGAGTGTCCACTATACTATGAGATTGAGGCGAGCGAAGCCGTGGGCGGACGCTAATATAAGCGGCAATCAAAAATAACCCAAGTCGCGTGAGAGCTACGGAAGAGTTTGTTTACTAGAAGAAAAAAGGACTTTATTTAATGAGGTTTAATACATGTGACCTTAGTTGTAAAAAAATGCATCCTCTGGTCGAATAACATGTTTTATTGTAGGTAATGCAGAAGGTCCCGGCAAGAAACAAGCTAAGATTGGGTTTCGGTTGCCTCTCTTGAACTACAATTATTCTTCTTATATTTAGTTATTTTGTTGAGAATTTAACTGTAACGACTGATTTTTGGTATGATGGTAGTATGTACATACATATTTGGTACATATTACAGAGTACTGAAATTGATACTGGCACTCCAAAACCACCGCATACATATACCTAGTTACCAAACTCATTGAAATTTTACGTGTATTCCAACTCCCAATATAATTATTTATCTATTACAAAGTAATTAAAATAATACAAAAGTAAAAATATTCTTGTTCCAATACATTTTTTTTGTCAGTGTACAATATGCTAATAAATAGGTTAAGGTAAACTTTAATTCAATTCCTTTATTAGCCAAAATATAAAATTTTCATATACTTACCCTGTTCACGAGGGAATTAGAGCTAAACATTAACCTAATTTTTAAAAATTATACTTAAAACAAGTAGGTACAATATTTTTACATTACTGCAAGCATGTAAAAAAACAATAAGATTTCTGTAAATAAGGTAATTTGTAATTAAAACACCCATATCTCCTAATCTATACCAAATATAGTGGGATAAATAACGCACGTCAGAGCGGGCGCTTCAGTTGACATCTTGTTGATAATGCAACTGACGGCTGTGTCGATGAGAAATGTATTTATAACTCTAAATATAGACCAAACACACTAAAATATTACTGGTATTCATTATTTATGGCAAAGTAATGGTGTGCCGCGGTGTTACTCGCGTTAACGGATAAAAAACTAGCGTGGCTTAGTGGTCCAAGCGTCGGCTTTTCATCCTGATGTAGCCTGGTACGAATCCGGCCCTAGATTAAAGACTTGTTTTCAAAATTGTGTGTGGATTTGCACTCGCTTATTGGTGAAGGAATACATCGTGATGAAAGTTTGAGGACCACAAAATCCAATGACGTGGGCGCCCACCACGACATACTCGCCCAAAAAAACTCTTACTAATATAATTCTGTGGGGAGTCACGACCCTCAGTAACGAGGAAATACAACTCAAAGAGTGAATATCAATAGTCCATTTTTGGGCTTTTCTAAAGATTTTCTAAGTGCCTTCCCCTTTTTTATGTTGTAGTTAGAAGTAGTAGTTTTTCTTCCCTTGTTTTTATGTATTATTATTGTAAATAAATTTGTTTCCAATACACCATTTAATATTTATTGATAACATGTTTCTAACAAACATTAGGGTAATAGGAACATGAAATATTTGGTAACTCTCTCTCTTGAGTCGTATTTCCTCACGACTGAGGGTCGTGACTTCCCCTCAGAATTATTTCGTTAGGTGAGTTCTCTTGTGCAGATACATCATGGTGGCCGCCCAGGTCCTTCCACGGAAGACACAAGTCCTCGGATATTGTGGACCTCAAACATGTCGGTTTCCTCACGATGTTTTCCTTCACCGCTAAGCGAGTGCATATCCACCCATAACATGATAATACAAGTCATTGGTATAGGGCCGGATTCGAACCAGGGTGCGTCTGGATTAAAAGCAGACACTGGTACCGCAGAGCCAGACTCGCTGTTTAATAACATCCAATTTATTTGGTAACAGGTATTAACAAATATTAGCCATAACACCCAGTATATTAGTATTAGTGTTTAATAACCTTCTTCCCCATGTTCCAGTTCTTCTAATGTCCTGGTTCGGAGTGGAGCAAGTGAGAGCCAACTCTTGCATCAGAACCGGTAAATATGCGGCGGTGTGGGCCCTAGCTGTTACACTCTGTGTCGTGGCTGGCTGCAAAAACTTGCGATTATACAAAAAACTTATTATACTTAAACAAAAAGGATAGTTGTTGCTGTGTGCTAAATTCTTTTGTAATTAAAAGTTTTTAAAGCTATTCAATGTTTTTGTTAAAGTTGAGCTGTCTGTTAATGCATACGTCACCGACTAATATTGGAATTAAAAAAACTCCAGGAGTAAGAAGAAATATAACATATTTCTAAATTATTGATCTGAAATGCAATGAAAAAAGAGAATATGAGAAATAATGTGTTAATGTAATAAATAAAAATATATCATAATAATAACAAGGCAACAATACATAAAAACATCGACATATTTACAGGCATTACGTCCATCACTATGAAAATTGAAAGCTAGCATCTTTAGTGATTAAAGTGGCCAAGACACATTTTAATTGCCATAATTTGTGTGAACTTTCTTCTGATACTAATATTAAAACTAAAATACAAACTTCTGTAGTTTATCTATTAATAGAATGTATGAGCATAGATCTATTAGCGTTTTTCCCTAAATTAGAAGTAGGTTTTTTCCAACTTCACTAGAGATGAGACATTTTTAGAGTAACAGTTATCGATATTTTCAAGTCTAGTCTATAGAATATCGAAGTTTTTGCAGCGTCGATGTAAAATGTTTGTATTTATGTGTTTGAGTGTCCACAGGAATGATTGTTGAGATGTTAACAAGGAATGGGTAATTTGTTGCATGATACGAACATTAGAACAGAAAATATAGAAAGGATTTTAAAAAATATTTTTGTTACCGTAAAAAATTTTAATGTGTTACGATTTATTTAGCAAAAATAATATATTTTAATGTAATTATTATACTATATCGTATCGTATTTTTAAAGAGTACAATCCTTACTGTATTTAATATTTGAACCGTGTTAGTTCACAAAAGCTCACTATCTACCTAACTGAGAAATAATAGTGAAAAAATATATTTAAAAACACGTAAACATCTTTTCCTGTGAATAACTGACTGTTTTTATTTTACACGAAACACGATTATTTTAATTGGTTGATCTTTTTATACATTGATAGATTTTGTATACATGTAGTCATGTTATCAAAATTCTTTTTTTTTTTACTTTATTAGTGTCATAGAGAAACAAAATTTAGCAAAAACAAATGACGGCCCAGTCCACGGTCTTTTCCCGCCAACACTTTTCTAATTCAGTTATTTACAGGATCTATTTATGAATTATTTGTTTAATTATTTAATCTTACACTCTCTTCTAGTTTACTGTGTAGTTTTATGTTTATTTTGTTTACTCTAATTGTTTTTTTCTTACTAATAATAGCATGGATTTTCAGCGATATGGGCTCTAAGTCTGAGTCCCCTTGTTCAGGCGGAATGCCAAAGTAAGTACTTTCTAGAAAAAAAAAAACTATTAATTTCTCACAGAGCTTTTAGGCTTGGGAAAAGATCATTACAAGTCACATCGCCTAATAGCTAGCCAACCTTGCCAAAGCATAATGATCACAATAAAAAAATCACAGACACGAAAAAGTTTTTGCTCATGTACAAAATATCATGAAAATTGAAAACGCCGTAGACTGGGTTATTATAAAATACTTTAGTGAGTAACGCACCTTTTTACAGCTAGAGAATTAGATAGAAACTCTTTAAATTTTTAATATACATCCTGTTATCGCATGAGCTTGTGTTCCTATTTTTCGTAGACTCATTAACAGTTTTTACGCCAGCAATATTACCTACCATCTATTTTGAAATCACACAAAAATTTACGTGCGCATAAAAATATACTTTTATTGCTATTAAAATGAAGGATTTATTGAGACAGACACAGCTTTTTGTGTTTTCTTAGACGCTGCGGTTCTTTTTTTAGCCGGTCACCGCAGTGTTGCCAGCGTGAGAGTCTTGACCTCGATAGTTAATTGGAAAAGGGCAAGAAGGCGGCAACCGATGAGGCGCGCTTTCTTTGAAAAGCACAGTCTTTAAGAATACGCTGGTTTTGCATAAAATATGCTTTTTTTACTTGTATTTAGACTTAGAATATCGTATAAAATAGGTACATACTTACGTTAGCCTTATTAACATAGCAATATTTTAATCATAAGTTTCTTGAGCTTGATCTATAGTTTTTTTTGACGCAAACCACCAATTATAGTAAAAACATGTCTTGGCTAGTTTTCTTAAAAAAAAAACAAATTAATTAAAAACAATAATTAATAAGGTGTTTTTTTTTCATTGCATAAGATTACGCTTTAGTACTTAGGATATAACGAATAAAGCAGAACACACAGTACAAACCTAATACATAATGCATCAATCTAACCCCCTCTAAGTACTTACGTTTAAACCTAGCTTAAACAGTTTATCCTACTTTCTATTTCAGTGCCTAGGTAGTTAGTGCAAGCACTAGAAATGCTAGACCAAGGCTGGTCACGCGATAATACCTAGGTCCTAGGTACATGCTAATTCGCCCTTGTGATTTTATTCAGGTTATCAATCAAACGATCTGGGGCGCAATTTGTGTAAAATTTTAAAAAGGTTTTTTTTTATTGTAATTTTTTAAAGTTGGTATTTATTTCTACTTTTTGGTTAAGTACATAAATACTAATTAATGTATTTAAATACATATAGAAATTGCAAGATTTCAAGTCCTCAAAAATTCAAAATTTAGTTTTTCGGGTCAAATTCAATTTTTAATCGACGTTTCAAAGTTATGATTATATAAGTAGGTATTAAAATAATAGTTTTTTTTGTAGTTTAGATATTTATAGACGTATATTTTTTTAAAAATCTAGTAAATAGTACCCGGTGAGAAAAGTTATTGTAAAAACACCCGAAATTTCAAAAATATTTAACTTCATATAACCCAGAAACTAATCGCTTGCCAACAGGAATAAAACTAGTCAAACGATACTTAATCCAACTTAAAAAAGTATTTAAAAAGATTACCCAGGGCTACAGTAAATCGACATCGATAATTAGTAATTGGATTGGCACAACACTACGTAAGTCATGTCACCTTGTCCTAGTGACGTGCAAATAATTAGCTATTTTATCGACATTTCGATAAAGAAGTAGGTCAACTTTTGCTGACACGAAAGTATGAATTTATGAGTAGGTTACGTAATATTTTTTTTAGTACTTATTGTAAATATTTCCTATGTTTTGTGTAATATTATTGTGTCTTTTTTTCTTATTCGAAGTTTTTTTTTATTTTCAAATTTTGTTGTCTTTATAAATATCTAATTTTATAAAACATGTATAAAGTAGGTACTACACTGAATTAAGGATAGTACTTAAATGTACGTTACATAATGGCTTTCCACGTTTTTGTTTAAGTTTAAGTTTCATATAAATACGAAATTGCATACTTAAAGTAATTAGGTAGGTTTCTACTCGATATCTTTTTTTTTAATGTAGATATTTTATTGCATGTTTCTTTAATGTTTTGTATTGCATGATAATATACTGGCTTTATACATTGTGCTTGTCGTTTGGCTATTTCTATGCAATTTTTATGGAGTTTGCTTTATTTTGTGGTATTGTAATATGCTATCAAATTTGTATGTTTGTAACGTGTATCCAATTGATTAGGATTTATAGTAAAAGATAGGAAAATATATTTTTGAAATTTTTTAACTCAATATTAGTGTTAGTTGTACAAAATTGTTACGTTATCTAAATTAAGGTGTTCACGAATAGCCTTTAAGTGGATGTTACCACTTTTTTTCTTAAAAATAAAATCTAAATTCGTCCCTAAGATACCAAAACATATCAAAAATCTGTTGAGTCAAATTTCCCAAATAAAAATGAACCTCCTATGTTAACAACATGTTTTCTCAAATGTTATCTACATTATATTGGACGTCTTAAATTTATCGAATAGGTTTTCTCTGGTCTACTGAATCTCCTTCGTCCCCCTATCTCACAAGTAAAAAAACGACCACGATTTTAGAACCAATCAACCTTTTTCATACAGTTCTACTTCCTTTCATAAATTCTAATACATCAACCAACCTCCTTTACCCCTTTTTGATTAGTTTCTTTTTTCCAACTCTTACATGAAACAACCTCCTCTTATATATTATCAACCAACCTTTTTTTTGAGTCGTTCCTTTTTTCCACACTAACATGAGCCAACCTCCTTTTCCAGCGCGCACGATATACTGCTACGAATGTGATAGCTGGACGGACGCGCGCTGCAAGGACCCGTTCAACTACACCGCCCTGCCGCGGGACCAGCCGCCGCTGCAGACCTGCAACGGCTGCTGCGTCAAGATGGTGCGCTACTCCAAGAGCCGTGAGTGTCAATACCTGGGTTAATAAATTTTAGTTTATTCTAGAACATTCCAGATATTCCAGCTGTTCGATGGATTTTCGCTATTTTGTTGCGATGGTTTTGCAAGATGGTGCGATACTCCAAGAGCCGTGAGTGTCTACATCTGGGGTTTAATTTCTAGATGCTTTAAGAACATTCTAGACCATTCTAGGTCCTTTTAGAATTTTTTTTATTTTATTGCTAGGTTTTCTTATTTCTTCTAAGTGTTCCAGTGTTCTGATGATATAGCGCCGATCTATTTACTGGTACGCATTTTTTAATTTCTAATTAACAGAGTCGAAATATTGCGATTTTTCTAGAGCAATCAATTATCTGTTTTTTTTTAAACTATTTGATTTTTTGGACTTCTAAAGGCATGATGACATGACATAAACCTTAAAAATAATAACATCAACTTAATTTATCGAGTCATTTTGATGTTTATCGATATCTAACGTGTTCGATGACCCATCCCTAAAACTAGTGAAGAATAATATAATAATTTGTTCTTATTTCGCGCTCAAACAAATTAGAATCAAATTTATTAAGGACACCAATCAATCAATCAATCATGAATTCTTTATTGTACACCAATAGCAAAAGAACACATGTATGAATAAAATATGTAAAACATAGTATTGGGACAGATGGCGGCCTTATCACTTAGAGTGATCTCTTCCAGGCAACCTAGTTTGACACCAAATACTATACTACATATATGTCTACATACATTTTGCCAAATGAAACGTCATTTGTTACAAATAAATAACGACAAATGTACACAATTGTCAGTATTTTTAAGGAATCCAGGCCAATACTAATTTCTGCGAAAACTCCAAAGGCCTAGTTTCAGGCTGATCAATACTTAGGTACAACATAGTTGAAATTCTTGTTGCATAATACGCTGGCTAAGCTATGATGCCCTAGTAAGTGTAGGCAATAGCAGAGAGAAGCGTAAGTTACCTAATTCATAATGCAAGCGCCATTTTGTCGAATAAGTTGTAGATTGGGTGTAGTACTAAATTAAACAATTATTAACTTAATTATCAATTTATTAAGAAACTACTAGAAAGTATGTAGTTAATTTGTAGTTTCTTCGATAGATAGGCCGTTTCACACTTTATTGCAATACTAGTAGACTCCCGCGGCTTCGCTCGCATTTTGAGATGAAAAGTACCTAGCCTATGACACTTCTCAAACATCAACCTATATACCAAGAATCATGATGATCCGTTCAGCCGTTTTTGCGTTATGAGCGTTTAAATAAACCGACAAAAATTCTAAAATCTACTTCACGTGATCTGTTATGGATTTTAAGTAGGTATACCTACCCAAAAAATTTTGTTATAACATCTCTATGTACAGATCTTTTACTCTTTAGCTTTATTATATATATGGATAGTATAGATATGCCCTCTTAACACATTTGACATCTTGGCTAGGAATAAGGCTATTTGTATTTTATTTCAATAAAGTACTTGGCTAGAATCCTCGGTTACTGGATAGTGGATACTGCTGCAGCTGAGTAATAATCTATACATATAATAAAGCTGAAGAGGGTCGAAAGCCTGAACATTGAAGATATTTACAAAAAAAATGATTGGACATGAACGCATTCCGACAATTTCTAGAAATTTAGTCTGTTCATCTGTTTCTCTATGTCCCTGTTTATCTGTTAATTTCAACGCTCATAACGCAAAAATGGCTGAACGGATCATCGTGATTTTTGGTATGTAGGTAGTATGAAGTCCTAGAATTGTCATAGGCTACTTTTTATCTTGAATTAATGCGAGCGAAGCCGCGGGCGTCCACTAGTTTCTTATATTTTGTTGTTGAGTGCCAAATATATTCCAGACAAGTATGAAAATTATTTCTGCATTAAATTGTAGTGGTTTAGCTCTGGTGTCAGTGGTTTTGGAGGAATTAGCAAGGACGTACATGAATGAGAGGACAAATCTAATATTAGTGAACGTAAGATTGAGGTGGTTAATTTTTTTTATATGAGGCTCATTCTTGGCTACAACTTACCTGATGTTAAGCAACGTTGTGATCTACGATCTTGCGCGCTTACCTAGAAGAAACCGAATACATATTATTATATAACCTACTCTCTCTCTCTCTTGAGTCGTATTTCCTCATGACTGAGGGTCGTGACTCCCCCGCAGAACTAATCCGGTACGAGTTCTCTTGGGCAGATACATCGTGGTGGGCGCCCAGTTCCTTCCACGGAACTGATACATATCGCAAACCACACCTTTATTATGAGTACAATCTACTTACAATAATTTTATGTAAAAGAAATATTAGGTTAAAAATAACAGTCGGAGGAAATATTAGGTTGAGAAATACTAGGTTCCAGTATTTCTGGGTCATTTAAGATATGAAAACTATAAAATAATTGTCTCAAAACCCAACATTGTTCTTAATAATGAGCGACTGAAACCCCATTTCAGTTTAACGACTTGTATAAAGTACCTTGTTATGCTGTAAACGCTGAATAATTTTGATTTATTAGTTGACAAGATTTCTCATCGTGGAGGCAAGCCAAGAATCGTATAATATTGTAGAAGACTGGAAATATGATAGAAATGATCTGAAAATACGTCGAGACATTAAAATATCGGACACATGTATCTAACGCAAAACTCTTGATATTTTTCATAAATGTCAATATGATGTAAGTGTTTATTTTGTTGGTTTGTTTGTGGTTCTTACTAATCCTATTTCATGTCACAATAAGCAACAAAAGCAAACGAACACCGTACTATGCCTGGAAGAGATTACTCAAGGTGATAAGGCCGCTCCCTTGTACACACATCGTTAGTTTAAGTCCTTTTATTATGTTCATTTATATTTGGTGTGCAATAAAGTTGTATTGTATTGTAATTTTTGGTATGAAAGTGTAATATGCTGATCGAAGGTAATATGGCTCTAAACATGACCTAGAATATTTTTATCCCCATGCAATGCGACAATTGCCATACAGCCATTGTTTGATATACTTGTTACAGTAAATGTTTAATCACTTAACGTTATAAACAAAAACTTTTGCCCCGCTTCAATTATACCAATGACTTGTATTTTCAAGTTATGTGTGGATTTACACTCGCCTAGCGGTGAAGAAAAACATCGTGAAGAAACCAACATATTTGAGAACCACAATATCCGAGGACATGTTGTTTCTTTCGTGGAAGGACCTGGGCGCCCACCATGATGTATCTACCCAAGAGAACTCCCAAAACGAATTAACTCTGCGGGGTAGTCACGACCCTCACTCATAAGGAAATACGACTCACTGAGAGAGAGAGAGATGGTGCAACCTAGCCTAAATATCGTAACAAAGATGTCATCTATTTCTACAAACACCTGATTAAATATTCCATTACTTATGAGTGTTATTTCTCCTCCGCAGCGTACGAGGTGGTCCGCCGGACGTGCACCTCCCAGCTGCAGATCAACCTGTTCATGGTGGACCACGTTTGCATGATGGAAAGTACTGGCACGGGCCACATGTGTTTCTGCGAGGAGGATATGTGTAACGCAGCGCCACCTCCAGGCCCAAACCTCTGGCTCCCACCTATACTGCTAGCATGCGCATGGCTCAGGTGAAGTAGGATATAGCTTGCCTCTGATTCTAACGATCGACGGTGCGATTTTAACTGTCCAGGGAAAATGGCGGCGGTTTCAAAATGGCGCCCGGTTTGAACGAAATGGCGGGCTTTCAATTCAAATATTGAATTTCGATAATGCAACACTATTTCTCGTGAATAGTGCGTTCAAAATGGCGCGAAATTGTTCAAAGTTGTGAAGGAATAGAGCGCAGATTTACGAGTTTGAAGGTTCGAAACGCGACAACTGTCACTGTCAATGTCAAAGTGACGGTTGACGCGCGTCGTGGGCTAGTGTTGTGATCGACTGTTGTCGATATCGATCGGTTGAGTCGAGGCGTTACCCTAGATTTAATTAAAAATTCTTCGTCCAATAGTAGCGGTAGTTTAGTCTGTGCTTAGTTTTATCAGCACGGCGCGATTGGATGCTTCTCAATGCATGGGACAATGCTGCGTGTGCATCGACACATATTTATGAGGTCTCGCTTAACAAGTAATGTACAAAAAGACTTAAATTTTTACAAAAAAAACGCTTAGCATGTTATCTATCATAATAATTAAAATACCGTATAATTAACTTTCCTCTTAAAATGCTTCAGTGGTGGCAAAACTAAGCACACTTTTTTTTTCATCTTCGGCATTTTTGCTCTAAATTAAAATTTAAGGTACCTAATCATTATTATTAAAAAAATGGAGTTTTCCAATAATCGACATAGCGTGTAAATATTGCTCAGTCACATAGTGATGCGGATAGTGACGATAGAATGGTGAATAGTTATCGATAAAATTACAAAAATAACGTTAGCGGATTTCGCGCGAATGCTATTTCAAGTAACTGCTACTAAAATGTTAATAAATACAACAGGTGAAAATAGCGCAGCAGTTTTTCTGAAATAGCATTTTAGATTAATCCAGTTAGTGACTAAAAACGAAGTTTTCAGCGACGCTTTGTATTTTGGTCCAAACTTTATACTGACCAATTTGCTCATAGAATGCACATCAGATAGAAGTGAAAAGCACTTGGTAGATAGAGAAAAAATATGATAAAAATAAGAACGGAAGATGAAACTAGCAAGAACTGCCGTAACATAGAAGCGTAAAGTAGATAGGTGCCTGATAGAACTCGACACAGAACAGATTAGGTTTAGAATAACGGTTGTGTTCTTTCGTTTTTTGAAACTGCTATTTTTAATTCGTAAAAGACAAAGCTATTTCGTTACGCTGTAATAAACGTTGCTGCTATGTTTGAGTCGCTGCAATTAAAATATTGATTTTAATTTAGGAACATGTTCTTAATTTTTGATTTATTAAATAAATAAAGATGAACGGATCATTAGATAACGTTTGAATATTGGATTGGAATACATTTTTCACGTGTTTTTGACGCCAGTTCATATACATAGGTATTTCGTTTTCTAATAAATTAATCTGAATAATTAATGCTTAAAATGCGCTAGAGTAGGTATATTGCTAGGTATTAGATACGTCTCGAGATTGACGTAGTTAGAGTTAAAATTAATTTTACGAAATCAAACACCAAATTAATCATAAATATGTAAAAAATATTGTTAAGTTTAAATTTTAGCTATATTAGTAAGTTGCGAGTTAAATTGGTAGTCTAATTTTTGGTACAGTACAAATGATGAATATTTTCTACTCAAGTTCAGTCCAAAATTATATTATCATTTTAAAGTACTTGTTGAAATGTGTGCAATACTTTGGTGAGTTTATAAATTTAAGGCGTAATAAATACCCGAAAGACAGTTATCGACCTAAGTATACCTGAAAAGTAAAATCCAAACGTCCGAAATCGTTATGAATCTTGACACAATATATTATTAAAAATATTGATTACCATAAAAATTATTAAGTCCGATTTACAAATACCAAAATTACCGAACCGATCCACGCTTACTAAAGAAGCAATTTATTAAAATATTATCTAAGTCGCTAATGGTTTGAAAACGTCACGTGTTCAATGTTATTTCAATTTTAGTTCTTAAAATTCATAGATTTTTGGCATAGAAATGCACTTTTGTTGTAACAACCTACCCATACAATGTAAGATAACTTTGCCATCGATTGGGCAGCATTTCTGATAAGCCTGCAGTCTAATCTCAATAATTGTTTTAGTTCCATTATTAAATTTTCTTGAGCTGGATTTAACTACCATGTGTCATAATTTTCTATAAAATAAATAAAACAGAGCGGCTTCAATAGTTTTCCCACTTGGGCTGAGATTCGATAATATAATTTACAAAAAAAAACGACAAGCTGGCGTCCGCTTTAGCGTAAAAAGGCATGACATTTAGAAAATAAATTATATAGCTTTATTACCAACGTAGTTCCTCGCCCATCTCAAAATGTTAATTTAAGAACGGGTGCAATATAATTAATTAATGAGCAAATTATAAATATTTTACATATTTATACGTTTATCGTCATTTTATAACGCGGAATGTAAAATAGGTCATCGTTCTTAGGATTATCGGTTTTAGGCTAGCTCTTATTAATTCAAATATTTAGGATGCCATGTGACTGGGTGGACTAATAAAATATAATAATTTAAATCATTGTTGCGATAAAATTACTTTTAGAACGTGAAATTACAAAAAAATACTGCATTGTTGCCAGTTTTCAAGTATGTAACGCACGATACAAAATGTTCTATCACATAGAAAGTAAATAATAATTTCTTTAAATAGACAATACAGACATTTTGTTATATCTTAAGCCATATTGAGTATCGCTTCAGGCTATCTGCTGAATAAATAGCGTATTGTCCTATTTAACAAAATTTTATTTAATTATATCATCAAAATTATGCTACTAATATTTTGGTTTCTACTTAAGGATAAAATTATGTTACTAAAATATTCCATAAGTTTTGTCCTGCCCAGTAATTCACACGGCATCAGAAATATTATAATATCAAGTGCAAAGCATAATAATATATTAGGTTTATCATTAATTGTAATGTACCTAATATATGTAATTAAATAAAATAAGTCTACATCGGCGTAAAGTATAACTAACCTTCCTTTAATTGTTATTTATTATTTAGTCTTTAAAATATATTAAAGCCTTTTAATATTTTACTAACGTTTCCTCATGTCATAAGATTATCATAAATATAATTGAAGAGACATATCGCAATTTATCGTGTCTGTTAAAAATGGTTGCGAATATTGATGAGGGATAAGTATTCCTAAATCACTTGAAACTGTCATTTTATAACATTGACATGTTTAACTCTCAATTTTAAGCTGAAATAATCAGAAACAAAAAAATACTTTCAAATATCAGTGTTGTGGTAACAAAAGAAAGTTGTCAATGTTATAATATTTCAAAACATAAAAAACGCGAGAGATCGTCATGAACATTGCATGTGTTAATCATTAAAGTAACCCAGCCCAGTTTTGTATCGATAGACTAAGCATGACCACTCGACTGCACTTTAGTCTCGCTTCACACAGCAGAGACACTGGATGCTATAAAAAAAAACCTCAAAAATGTCCCTTAAGCTGTCATTTTGACATTTGTCATCATTCTCATCACTAAACTTTATAAAATAAATTGCAACAGTTTCTTGATCTGCTATTTTCGAATCGAAAATATCGATATCGATAGCTATCTTTTATCGAATCGCTCACATCCCTATTTTAGAAATAATGAAGCTTACGCTTAGGCACAAATCTTAAAATGACAGCTCAATTAAAACATCATACTGTAACTTAGAAAAATTTCGTTGTAATGCTGTTAAAACCTTAACTTTAATAAAAGTTGCTTTAATTTAATCTAAATTAGAAGTTTAAGAATGTTATGTACCTATTACGATGTTGGATTATACTTTTTAACGCCATACCTAATATAAAGTGCTGTCTGTAACTGTTACGCTCTTTACCTGTTAGGTACTTTAAAATACGCAAAACGTCAAATTCACCAATGTGGTTCAATGTCATAGTAAGTAATATTTGGCAGATGATTTGAGAAAAATAAAATACAAGTTTGATATCAAAAGAAAAAAGTATAATTCAACATACAAATTGAAATTTAGTAAAAAGTAACACAAATTTCTTCACTTTTCCAATTGCATATCACACGTATTAGAACAAAATAGTTCTGATTATATTGAAATAGTCAATTAGGCATTTTGAC
The DNA here is from genome assembly GCA_964023185.1 of Macaria liturata. Taxonomy (NCBI): domain Eukaryota; kingdom Metazoa; phylum Arthropoda; class Insecta; order Lepidoptera; family Geometridae; genus Macaria; species Macaria liturata. The sequence continues at coordinate 9,725,946 of OZ026810.1, read as the reverse complement.
ATATCTTTCGCGGCCACCCCGTTGATTGGGGTACGACGAAAAGAAAAAGGAATCTTCGGATTCCTCAAGCATGTAAAAAATAATATTTTGAATAAAACTATCTCTTTTAATTTAAAAACTAGAATCTTCCTAAATTTCACATTTTGACTGACCAATCTGGGTCGAAAATCCTTGAAACTATTGAAATCCCAAGTAGTTTATATTTACTCGTTATAATTTTTATTTGTAGGTAATTTAGTAATTTATATCCATATATTTCATATATTTAATAGTTTAAATAGTATGGGAAATAATATAAATCATGTTCAGACCTATTTTTTCTTATATCTCAATTTAATTCAGAAAGTGTACCTACATAGAAATAACCCACTTTAAATCGATTGAATTAATTTTGATTCCGTTCGACGCCTTTCGTGACATATTCATTCTAGTTGTCAAATTGACAGCTGAATTGACATGTCGCAAATGGCGATTGACAGAATTTGTTAGTTGCATCGCCAGAGCACTGCACTGTATATATATTGTAGCTAAGCCCCTCATTTCCAGTAATTTAGAGATAGTTTTATCCAAAATAAACCTTGCACTTTTGTTACTAACACTTAAACAGCTAGCTTTGCAGTTTTCAATAAATAAAATTTGGCCTCCAGTTGAGTCTGCTGCTAGTATGAAGTTATCCTCCGTTTGTATAATGTCTTAGACCAGTGATATTTTTTAATCAAAATAGCTTTTTCTCTCAAAACATAAAATACTTAAAATGCTACAATTACGTCTTCCCAATTAACTGTGTAAAACATAATTATAAAACTTACAAGAATCTTCCTTGAAATTAATCAAGTTTGTTTAGTTAAATTAATTATTTATTTTGAATCCTAAATATTATACCTAGGTAAGCTAAATTACCTTAAAATTTACAAAATATTATAAGCTTGGTAGAACCAGGTCAGAATTAATAATCAACGTAATATTTATTGAAATAACAGTTATGAATAATGATTATCTATACCTGTTATTTGAGTAAATATTAAGAACGGTTACAATTATCATAAAATCCATTGAAGTGACAAGTGTCAAATGTGATCTATTAAATTGACCCTACAATTCTTGGGCTAGTACTCAATCTGCTAGATAACATTCACTGGCAGACCAAGATTTTTGGACCATATATTTTTATTAATTTCCCTAACTTTTAAAATAAAAAGTAAACAGATGAATATTTGATTGTTTTGTTAAAAAGTATCACTGGTGTAACAATGCAAACATAGTGTGGCCTGAATGTCAGACCTTTCTCATGTCAGACGATGGTACTACACATGCAAAGGTGTTACAAGTCTCTAAGGAAGAATAACACATCCCTATGAACTGTCAATTAAAGGATGATCATTTTGACAGCTGTCATTACCATATACTACAGCAAATATGACGTAAAATGTATTGAGAACACAGCTATCAAAATTATTATCTTCTATAATTGACTAAGCATAAGGTTTTTCTTTCAATCTTATGCAATACTTTACTTTCGAGAAAGTATAAGTAAGTCAGTTATTATTAATTCGGTTTCTAAGGGTACGTAAGTACCTTCATCTGATTCACGTTCTGATTGGTATTCAAATTTACAACAAAACAGAGCGTTGATCAGTTAATTTGACGAAAGAATAAACTGATCGTCTTTCAAGAAACTGTGGCACAAGATTTAACATCTGTTTTGACGATGGATTGCCGCCATTTTTACACATAAGACTATCTTCTTGACATGTCATTCTCTGACAGTGCTGAATACCTATATGCTGAAAGTAGTCTTGTGTCACGAAATGACGTGGTTCATATTGATTTTAAAATCTGTACGAAAAAGAGGAGTTGAGTGCTGTATTGGCAAAATATTTATGTAAATGCTACAAATAATAACAATTATTCGTAGTGTTAATGATATATTGTCAATGTTATTGTAGGTACGCATTCTTTGAAAGGCCAGATTTTAAGATGTTTTGTAAAAGATATGGGACATACAATGTTGTTCTTCCTCAGGGTTTTATGAAGGTCGACAAAAGCAGCTTACCTACTGCATAATATATTTTAAAAACCTTTAGTAAATGTATAAATTAGCTCAAGATTAATTTATGTATGCCATTTAGTATGTTTTAATTTGTAAAATTGATTGATAATGTATACCCATATGTTAAATAATTAAAATAAACTGTGATAATTATAAATTAACTATGTATTAGAATCCAGTGTATATGTAAAATAATTTAAATAATAACCAGAGTCATAGCTATGTTTGACGTAAATATGTAGATTTAACATAGATTTAGCTGTAATTATATGTTTTTGCAATAAGGTTGCTGCGATGTCGACCTTTCGAGAAAATCTTTAAAAAAATATGACGAATTGTAAACATTCTTTGGAACATGTTTATTTAGTGAATTGTAATCAAGTTATTTAGGAATTTGAATATTATTTTTTTAATAAAATGATTTTGAAATGACTGATGAGAAGATGATGCTTTATATGAGGGACTAGTTTATTGTATTTTATCGTCTATCTATTTGCAAGTTGATGTATTACTCGTAATATGTCAATATTATCCCTAATAAAGATAAGAAAGTATGACGATATAACCAGTTACTGGCAACGTCCCAACGCAGGGGTTAATAAAGGTTTTAGTTTAATTAAATAAACATGTTCTTAGAATGTGTAAAGTTCTCCAAATTGTGTCTGTTACGGTTACTACAATAGCCTTAAATTGATGGTTTGAAACTGAAGAATATCTCAAAATCTTAGTCAAATGTCGAAACGCAACTTGGATCTCGTGGCTAGTATAAAAAATATAATGTGAAACATAAATGATAATGTGAAAATTCTGTTTATTTTTAACTGGTAATTGGTTTTATTATATTTGAATTTTGAACACATATGTACTATTTGCATACCTGTTATCATGTTTAAATATCTGTTACTGTATTTGAATACCTAATACAGAATACCTGTTATTTTATTTTAGTAACTGTTCTCATATTCTTATCGAATACTTATCACAACATTGATCGTAGATTATAACGTTGCTTAGGGCAGGAAAGTTGTAGTCAAGCGTGAGCCTATATAATGTAAAAAAAACAGTAATTAACTAGTCTAAAAAAACTTTCAGAAGACTTGATAACCTTATTTTTTTTGGAGTCGGTTAAAAATAGCCACGAGTCTAAATTCTATCGAATATGCGTTTGATTTAAAAAAAACTGACAATAACATAAAAAAAACAGTATTAGATTGGCGATGTGTGTCCGACATAATGAAGGCTTCAAACCTAAATGAATCGACGTTTTGGAAATATTAAAGTGCCATAAATATAGAAATATTGTTATAAAACTTGCGCAGTTTTATTTGATTCCCAATAACTTTTATAAGAATTAAATTAAGACTCACTAGCCCAACAACCCTTAAATACATTACAACCATTACTCATCCGTCTGTACATAAGTAAAGTAGGTACCTATGTACCTATACCTAACAAACCTGAGAAGGGTCGAAAGTCTGAACTTTGAAGATATTTAAAAAAATGTTTGGAGATAGGTACTTCCGATAATAGAACACGTTCCAACAATTAATATAAATTTTGTCTGTTCATCTGTGTTTCTGTTTATTATCTTTATCTTTATGATTTTTGGTATGTAGGTAGTATGAGGTCTCAGGATTGTCATATGCTACTTTTTATCCTGAAATAATGCGAGCGTAACCGCGTGCGTCCACTACTAGTAGGTACATTACCTATATAATATGGTATATACCATATATGTACCTCAATAACGACTGACCCGATTTTGATTAGACTTGTTGTGAAACTAACACATTGTCACAAAATTGTTATAGGTATTAGAGGCCTGAATAGATAATATTATATTAAAATTTTATTCAAATCCACATCACAAAACAAAGGTCGAATAGATAAACTGTTTTAAAAATTGGTTTAATATTCATAACACGCTCAGTTGTTGATATAAGTGCGAACGGGTCGCATGTTATCAAATAATGTTTAGTGCAAAGTTTATCGTTTCTCTTGGAATATTGTATTGGGTGAGTATTGGTTTCAATTCTTATTTCATACTTTAAAAAAAGCGAGTGTGGCTCATCGGTTCCGGTGTCTGCTTTTCATCCAGACGCACCCTAATTCGAATCCGACCTACACCAATGACTTGTATTTTCAAGTAAATTGTAGATTTGCACTCGCTTAACGGTGGAAAACATCGTGAGGAAACCGACAAGTTTAAGGACCACAATATCCAAGGACTTCCGTGGAAGGACCTGGGCGCCCAACACGATGTATCTGCACAAAAAAACTCCCCGAACGAATTCTGTGGGGGAGTTACGACCCTCAGTCATGGAACAGGAAATACGACTCAAGAGATTTTGCTGCTTGAGGAGCCAATCCAAAATGGCCAAAGCCATCTCTTAGCAAAATTTGTTACTACAATTAACTTGGTAGTGTAAAATCGCTCATTATGTAGTAATCTAACTTCCCAGAACCATGTAGCAGCATCAGCTCCTCGGGTGACCCTCAGCGATGGGCGTCAGATGCCCTCACTTGGACTCGGCACTGCGCTTGGAAACGATACGCACGTGAGTCACACTGTTTCATAAAATACGTTTACTTCTTCTTCTTCTTATCGAATGAGAGTGGCCAACTCTGGTGTCGAGAGTTCATCAAGCCGCCCTGAGGGCCTCTGACATGGCTTAACGACTGCCGTACTAGATAAACAGCCGGAACCTACAATATAGACAAGATTAGACCAATAATACAATATTAACTGATTAATTTTATCCATCTTTCTTGTCTAAGTTGAATAACAAAAAAACAATAGAAAGTCGATATTCAAATGTTTCACATTTTTAAAAAGAAGAACATCATAGAATGCACGTGAAAAAAGTTTCATTCAAAAACCTCAAACCGTGAAGGTTCTAAGTCAATTCAAAGTAGGTACCTACATATTACAATAAAACGGCAATTTCATACTTTAAACCCCTATTACTACTTACTACCATGCTTTAAAACAAAGTCAACGTCATTTATTCATAAGAAATGTCTTACAGGTCCAAATATGTTCTAAATTTATAACAAAATTATTGCGATACATGACATGTACACAAGTACCATTATAAATTCAGTCTAATTTATATATTATATCTAATTATTGCATAAGTATACGTTTAATAAATTTGAATACGTTCTGATTTTTTCAGGGTAGAATCGAACCTGGCACCAACGAAGTCGAGAGCGCCGTACTATGGGCACTAGCGGCAGGCTACAGACACATCGACACTGCTTACCAGTACGGCACAGAAAAGCAGATCGGTATTGCGCTGAAGAAGAAGATGCAAGAAGGAATGAAGAGGGAAGATGTATTTCTTACTACTAAGGTAAGAGTGAAGATTATTACCTTTATTTGTTGCACTCTTACGCCTAATCAGCTCAATCAATTTCAATGAAATTCAACATATTGATAGAAGACTTTTCAACCTAACTGTATACCAAATTTCATCAAAATCGGTTTAGCCATTTGAGCGTGAAGGAAGGACAAACACGACAACGAACCAATGAGTATAGGTAACCTACTCCAAATTATAGAATTTGGTATAAAATCTAATGTTAGTATATTTGACCCTCTTTTACTCCTAAACGGTTGAACTTATTGTAATAAAACTTAACACACACATAGATAAAATATAAAACTAACTTCGTATCAAATTTCACTTAAATCGGTTCAGCCGTTTAAGAGGGGAATAACGGGAAACGACACTATAGTTCGTTATAAAGTCTAGCAGTAAAAGCACTACAATAAACCGTGTATTTAACACAATTTACTATACACAGATTAGTTGTCTTTTTTATCATATTAGGGATACAATGTCTGTATCGAATAACCTAGAAACTCTTTTGAAAAAGCTTAGACATGGTCTAAGTGCAGCATATCCAGCATAGTGGCCGCATTACCACGCTGAATGGCAATGATGATGTGTTGAGACAGGAATTGTTTTGTTTGAAATAAATTGCTAAACCACTTTGCACAATAAATAAAAATAAAATAAATAAATATTCCGGGACATTGCACACAGCGCCATCTAGCCTCACACTAAGGAAACGCGTTGTGTCGTGGGTACTAGATAACGGATATATGTAATACTTATATTATTTTCTTTTGTAAATATGTACATACTTATTTTACATACAAACGACCAGACCCAACACAAGTAGCTATATTTTTTTAAATTTATAAATACTTGTTATGCGGGAATCGAACCCGCAACCCCTAGATTAGAAGGCAGAGCCACTACCAACTAAGCTAACAGGCCAGTCAAACAATGTTTGATAACGAAGTTAAACTGTCTGCTTTCCAGTTATGGAACGAGTTCCACGCCAGAGAAGCAGTTGTTCCAGCTCTGAATAAGTCTTTGGAAAACTTGGGGTTGGAGTATGTAGACCTGTATCTGATACACTGGCCTGTGGGACAGTTTGTGAGTACTTATTATATTAGTTTCGAAGTATTTATTTACCACTAGCTGTCCCGGCAGACTTCGTACTGCGACCTAAACTTTTGTATTTTTTTTGTTTTTTTTTTCCCTTGTAAACCTTCCCTAGACCTCTACGAACATTTCAAGACTAAGATATAATAAATCCGTTCAGCCGTTCTCGAGTTTTAATCAGACTAACGAACTACAATTCATTTTTATTTATAAAGAAGATAATAAAACATAAAAACAAGGGAAGAAAAACTAAACACAACTACTTCTAACTACAACATAAAAAAGGGGCACTTAGAAAATCTTTAGAAAAGCCTAAAGATAATCTTAGTTTCAATTGAATTCAATATTATTTTATAAATATAAATAAACGCAACAAAAGAACTTAAACTATAAATACATGTAAAGTGATCTCTTTCTATGTAAGTAGGCTGTCTATATGATCTTTAAAGGTCTGGAGTCCTAGAAATGAATGAAGCTTATTTTTCACGATTGGCAAATGCCGTATTATATGCCCTGCAGTGGGCTCTAATAAGCTGCAGATGATGATGAAAATATTTTAGTTCGTAGGTAGGTAATAAATAGGTCGATCCAGGAAAGCACTTTTATTATAACTCTTAAAACATTACCTTTACAATTTTCCAGGCAAACCAAAGTTACGACAGCACAGACTACCTAGACACGTGGCGTGGTATGATGGAAGCCAAGCAGCAGGGCCTGACCAGTCTATAGGCGTCTCCAACTTTAATGAGAGTCAGATACAAAGATTCATCGATAATGGGCTGGACACGCCTGCTGTTTTACAAGTTGAGGTAACTTTAAGTATATTTTTTTAGATGAATCATCGATAATGGGCTGGAAACGCCTGCTGTTTTACAAGTTTAGGTAACTTTAAGTATATTTTTTGAGATGAATCATCGATAATGGGCTGGACACGCCTGCTGTTTTACAAGTTGAGGTAACTTTAAGTATATTTTTGAGATGAATCATCGATAATGGGCTGGACACGCCTGCTGTTTTACAAGTTGAGGTAACTTTAAGTATATTTTTTGAGATGAATCATCGATAATGGGCTGGACACGCCTGCTGTTTTACAAGTTGAGGTAACTTTAAGTATATTTTTTGAGATGAATCATCGATAATGGGCTGGACACGCCTGCTGTTTTACAAGTTGAGGTAACTTTAAGTATATTTTTTGAGATGAATCATCGATAATGGGCTGGACACGCCTGCTGTTTTACAAGTTGAGGTAACTTTAAGTATATTTTTTGAGATGAATCATCGATAATGGGCTGGACACGCCTGCTGTTTTACAAGTTGAGGTAACTTTAAGTATATTTTTTGAGATGAATCATCGATAATGGGCTGGACACGCCTGCTGTTTTACAAGTTGAGGTAGTTAACTTTAATTATATTTTTTGAGACGTTACTCATGTTTATGCGAAATAAAAGTATACTGTCTCTTAGTTTACTTTTTATATTATCTGTGTACCAAATTTCATCAAAATTAGTTTGCGATAATACCTACGTAAATCGTTGTTTTATGAATCTAATTAGCTACCTTATTATTATCCACCATTCTTTATACGAAATGTTATCTACAGTACATAATATCAGTCATGGTAATTTCCGCGTAAAGAAGAAACATATACACAATCTTCTATGTACATTCATAGGATTTTCTTATTTACGATTTACTTACTTGACCATGTATTAATTATGTAAATATTGATGGCTGGTTACAGAAAACCAAAAAATCTCTTGTTAGATCACTGTTCCAGTGGACTGTATAATTGTCAACTTTGTGTGGACTATATAAAACAATTTTGACTCAGTATGAGATGGGGCACATCATCAATTTGCTGCTCGCCCATTAAATGAATAAATTTATGATTCCAGTTAAACCTAAACCTCCAGCAGCCATCTTTGTTATCGTACTGCAAACAACACACCATCGCTGTCATGGGATACACACCGTTCGGATCACTCTTCTATAGCAAAGCCAAGGTAAACACTTCTTGATAGTAATCTAATTCAACACATGAATCATAGGCTCATGGACATTATAATAATTAACTAGCTGGTGCGCGCGACTTCGTCCGCGTGGAATAGTTATTACCATAAAAACGGTTCTAGTGAGTTAACCTCAAAAGATAGACATATACTGTTGCGGACATTTTGTTAGATCATTTCAAGAGGAATAATTCTTTCATACACATTTTTTTGATTTCTTGATCCATTTTCGCAGCGCACGCAACGGAAGCCCTCAAAGATGAATAATTTTCTCCGTTTTTTCCACATTTTCCATTGTTTCTTCGCTCCTATTAGTTGCAGCGTGATGTTATATAGCCTAAAGCCTTTCTCGTTAAATGGTCTATTCAACACAAAAAGAATTTTTCAATTCGCACCAGTAGTTCCTGAGATTAGCGCGTTCAAACAAACAAACTCTTCAGCTTTATAATATTAGTATATATATGATAAATATACCTACATAGAATTTATTTGATTAGTTCATTCTGGTTCATTACACGTGACTTTATAAAGAGCGGTGAACATAATTCCATCTTTTTAGCGCAATATCAAAATCAAATTCGTTTATTTTACAAAACTCCTTAGGCTACAAGTCACATATAATTTAATAACAAAAGATTCAAGTAGGTAGGTATAGCTCGTTGATTAATGGGAAAAGGATGATTTTCATCGCTCTTTTTAAAAGTCACGTTTAAGAAACCAGTGGTACCTATAAAAGTTTTGCTACTGAGAACCAGCAAGCTTTGTTTATACCTACCTACAATTATGACGTCCGTGGAGAATCTGGCAAAGCGATAGAAAACTAATACAATGTAGTATTGTTATGCTGGCCTTTTTCTGGCTCAACGTATCAGCATTGCCATCCAGCGTGGTAATGCGGCCAGTGGGCTGGAGCACTTAGATTATCTTAGGCTTTTCTAAAGATTTTCTAAGTGCCCCTTTTTCAAATCAAATCAAATAGTTTTTATTGGTCACAAAATACATACTATGTAAAACGTACCTATTTTATGTGATGTATATGCAAATATGTACATTAAAAAGTATTTGGTACGCGGTGGAATGCCTGACTCCTGCGCTAGGTACCAGAGGTCCTGTGTTGCAAGGAAATCAGAGACACCACCACCCCCACACTTGTAACCATGATACTTTACACATTCTTTATTTATTAGTATTTTACTATTGAGCTTGTAGCGTGTGGATGAAGTATGTAGTGGTGGTGTGTAGTTTCTGGGTGTTGTGTAAGATTGAGTATGTAATGAAATTGTGTATGATTATGTATTTATTATGTGTAGGTGATTGTTGTATTGTATGTCTGGTGAAGTGTGTGTGTGTGTGTGTGTGTGTATATCTTTGGTGTGATTCTGTCTATTTGGTTCTGGCAATTTAGATAACAATTATTGGATATTATTTGATGACTTCAATTAGCTCCTCTGTTTTGTCATAGTCTAGTGTTTGCAGATATTCATCAATTATTTTATTGCAATCGAATTTTGAAGTGTTTACTATGTCCACTTTTATGCTGATTTTGTTATAAAGTACCGGTCCCTGGGTTTTATGGTTTTATGTAGGTAGCTAGTATTACTTTTTAGTATTGAATTAGAATACCTAAATAGTGTTTTAAAGTTAACTAGAAGTAACTTGGTTTTTCAGGACGACGCTCCTCCCCCACGAGTAGACGATCCAGAACTGGTTGCCATCGCTAATAAGTACGGAAAGACGGTCCCACAGATAGTACTCAGATATTTAGTAAGTTTCTTGACACATTTTCTTGTAAGACTCCAAATCTTTTTTTTTACATGAAATAGACTCTCGGTTAACTACAACTTGCCTGATGTTAAGCAACGTTATAATCTACAATCTAGCTAAAATCTAAAAAATACCAACCAAAACCAGACTTTTTTTTAACTAAAATAGGTTTTGATCATAGTTTGCCAGATGGTAAGCATTGCTATGGTCTAAGATGGATCGACCTTGAAAACTGAATGAAGCCCTTTGCCTAGTCTGGTCTACATCTTCTTATATTGTAGCTCATCTATCGGAGCAATATTCGACGCGGTCGGCCTTTGCATGGGTGACCATGAACCGACCTGACATTTTGGGCGGTTCCGTGGGGATAGGTTTAACTGTTTATTAGGGCGGCTTGATAAACTCTCGACACCAGAGTTGGCCACTATCATTCGATAAGAAGAAGCCGTTCTGAATAATATCTTTAAATTTATTTTTAACTATTGCATACCTAGAAAATAAAATAAGAAATGATGCATTGTTTTTTAATGTTTGTGCGTTTTGTTTTTCAGTTGGACCTCAACATAACTCCAATACCAAAGTCGTTAACCAAGGCCAGAATCGAACAGAACATCGACGTGTTCAACTTCTCCCTTTCTGAGCAAGAGAGGGCGCTGTTGCAAGCATATGATAAATCTTACAGGACTATACCGCAGTATAAGTGGAAGGAGCATGTTTATTATCCATTTTAATTGAGTCAACTATAGTAAAAAAATAATCTATCCAATCAAAATTATATTTATTTGTATGTCATTTTAGTTATTTTTTTCTTCTCCTTCCTCCTTAATGCTATTCCGCATTATTAAGGGCCATGACTCCCCCATAGAATCAATTCGACGGTGTAGTTATCTCAGGGCAGATATATATAAATATATAAAACTCAAAGGTGACTGATAGACTGACTGACATAGTGATCTACCAACGCACAGCCCAAACCACTTGACGGATTGGGCTGAAATTTGGCATGCAGGTAGATGTTATGACGTAGGCATCCGCTAGGAAAGGATTTTTGAAAATGCCACTTTTAAATGAGTGAAATAGGGGATGCAAGTTTTACTCCTTAATGCGAGCGAAACCGCGAGCATCCACTAGTTAAATATAAGATACCAACTTCAGTGTTTTTTAACAAGCAAACGCTTGTGTCCTAAGTATTCGTAAAAAGGATTTATTTAAGTATATCTTTGAAAATGTATAATAACATTTATTTTTCTGCTCCTGTGGGACTTAAGCTTAACTTAATATTTAATTCTAACGGAATGTACATATAAATAGTACTCACATAAAATAAATAATTTATTATTATTTAAAAAGAAGTCACATTTATTCTCAAAAAATAAACTTTACTTACAACCATTTTATACAACTTTCTAAACAATCGCACGAGACGTAACAAAAACATATAATATTACAAAAAAAATATAGAGAAATAAAGTAAGATAAAAGTTCGCTTATTTGCCTTGGTTTGGATTTAGAGATATTGTGCATATAGGGTCAAAGTGGCATTGATATAAAATAATAAATATAGAATGTAGTTTAGCTTTATTACGTAGGCCACATCTAAATTATTTACTTTCTGATATGCTGTCGCATTTATTGCCTAATAAAAATACCTTTTCATTGTGCAACTTTGATAACATCTTTAGCGGTAAAAATTTGCAACACGCCAAAGGAAAGAAATAGAACTTTTGGAAAAATATATTAAACTAAACAAAGACAGAAACATAAATATTATTTACATTTATTCTGCTTCTCTTTCACACTCAGATTGGTAAAAAATGCACTAGGAGTGACGTCATCACATTGTTTTCTTTTATTTATCTTTACATTTGTGACTTGGCAACACTGAAATATTATTTTTATTTATTTTAAAGTCATTAATTAGCCTGGTAGTTAGTTCCACAATGCCGCGAAAGAAATATTATATTGAGCACAGAGTAAAAAAACAATGTGATGACGTCACCAACTACCTATAGTTACTAATTAGAAAAACTTCTTCGCTTGCGCCTCTTTTCTCTCCCTGAAAAAAAAAATATATTTTTTTACCTTTTACAAATTATCTGACACTGTGAACTTTATACAATATCTACATATATATATACATATGATAAAGCTAAAGAGGGTCGAAAGTCTGAACATAGAAGAAATTCGAAAAAAAAAATGTTTGTGGATACTTAGAATAATACCAAAATACGTTCCAATCATTTACAGAACTTTTGTCTGAAAAAAACCTCTGAAAAGGCTGATAACATATCACTACATAGTATAAAGCAAAGTCGCTTCCCGCGTCTGTCCCTATATCTGTATGTATGCTTAGATCTTTAAAAGTGCCAACAACAACACAACTGATTTTGATGTAGTTTTTTAATAGAATGGATTCAAGTATAACGCTTCACTTCTTTATACTATAGAAATATTACATTACTGGTGGACGCCGCAGCTTCGCTCGCATTATTTTGAGATAAAAGGTTTAAAATGAACGTAACTTTTTTATTTACGAACCGATTGAAATGAATTAAACACTTAATGTTAAGTTTAAAATGCACCTACATGTTAGTGAGACGTAGACAAATCGGTTCAGCCGTTTTTGAGTCTATAACAAACAAACATACCGACAGACAAACAGATTTTTTTTTAAACATGATTTTAGTGTTCTATTGCATCAATGAAGACCCCTCAACGATTTTTTTCCATTATCTTCAATGTACAGACACCAACCGGTTACAGCTTTATTATATGTATAGATTTACATACTTGTATTCAATTGTAATTGAGGAGCTTTAAACTACATTAGTTACTCACTTGTACATCGCGTATAGCAACATGGCGGTCAGCTGCAGCGCCGCCACGACCAGCACGGCGGTGAGGGACACACACGACGCCTCGGGACAGCTCGACTGGGCTGCTATCTGCGGCTGGGACGCTATCCTGCGAATATTAATACTAAAGGTAAAGCTAAAGAATCTATATTAATAACGTAAATTTGCAACACACACATATAATATTTAAATATAATCATAGAATATGCTACACAAATTACAATATCTCGTCAAATTGAATTTACCTAATACATTTTATCTCAATATAGTAGTTTATGCAACTGTCATATAATGAAGTTACTATTATGAAACTCGCTGCGCTCGTTTCATAAACTCACACTCGTGTTTTAATACCCGTGTTATATGCAGTTGCATACACTACTTTATCTTCACTAATGCAATTAATCAAACAACAACAGTAAAAGCTGACAATAGTTTATCGTACGTGTATTGTCACAGTGATTTTGCCGCCATTAAAATCTAACCAATGAGAGCGCAGCTGCGCTCATCAATAAAACGCGACCAACCTGATTGGCCCTGCGATCAGGTTGGTCGCGTTTTATTGATGTTATAATGAGATATTACGATATCGATGTGGATATTATACCATCATGTGAAATTGCTTAAATTGAGTGTTTTGTTGTCTGCGCTATAACAGTAGTAATTATAAGTCAAGTATTGGAAACATAAGTAGAATGTTACAACATTAGTGTAGATAAAATTGTTTTAAATAACTAAACATTTTAATAAGTCAAGATTTATTATTATAATAATGTCAATTTTGTTATAAATTAAAATGTTACCAAACATATTAATTATTAATTTATTAATACTCTAGTTGAGAAAAGGATATACAAAAGAAATCGTCTGGGAGCCCACAACCATTTTCCAAAACCTCTCAGAGCGCTTAGTTGAGATGACGCGTGACCAAAGTGCTGGCCTTTTTCTGGCTCAACGTATCAGCATTGGCATCCAGTGACTATGGCTATAACTCCGACTGTGACTATAACTACAACTATGACTACAAATTCGACTATGATTTTTATCTTGAATGTGAATATGACTATAACCTTACCTCTGTGCAGTAACAGCGACGGTCTGTTTGGCCTGCTTGAGACCCTAGGAACTACCCCAGGGTGGTTGTGATATTTCATGTACAACTTTGACCTTGAAACCGACTACGACTCTGACTATAACCTTACCTCTGTGCAGTAACAGCGACGGTCTGTTTGACCTGGTTGAGAGAGTCCCTTATCTCGGTGAGGAATTGCGGGTTGATGGCGCCCCCTGCCACCTGCCCGCCGCCGGAAGAAGCTAGGAGCGTGTCGGATTTACGAGATACTTCGATTATGAAGCCCCTGCGGAGAAATATTAATAAAACTAGTTATAATACAAATCAAATATGTATGTATATTGTATTTAGTGACCAAAATAATTGTACGTGAGTATAATATACACATAACAATTTATGCAGGTTTTTTTTATTATTATTTATTTTGTCGTTCCACCATTGTTTCCCTCAACATGAGTCAAGGACATTTTCTGGCTGAACATTTGCTTAGGCGTTATGAGATTTTATGATCGGTTTATTAGAAACGTCACATGCAAAATTTGTACTTGTATATGAAAACTGATTGTAAATTTATGTAGGTTAAATACAATACCGAACTGACATCGAACTAACAATGTTCTATTAAATGTTTGTATTTGAAGGTTTCTAGCGGACCTATAACTAGGCAAGGCTTGTATCTAGGAGGTCCAGAATATAATGGCATACTTGAGGTAAACATTCTCGATTTTCTATGTTTCTAACTGACATAGCTTGTCTTGTGCGTTTTATTTTTACTTTTATTGACATTTAGTTCATAATTCGAAAAATTTGATGACTTAAACATACATTAGCCATTTTTACTAGGTAATTTTGTCGCTAAACGCGTATAAGAATCGTTGTGTAAGTGGGCCTTAGTGTAATATACGTACTTGAGTTCAGCGATGGTGTTGATCATGATCTGGTTGTTGGCGACCAGCGCGTCCCAGTCGTGGCGGCCGATGGGCAGGGAGGGCATCTGAACCTGCAAATACAGTTGCAATACCTTAGTTAAAAATAAAGCAATATGCACTGAAAATATTAAACTCAAATATACAAACTAGCGAGTGCTCGCTGCTTCGCTCGCGTTAAAAGGTAAAACTTGCATCCCCTATTTAACTGACTGACATAGTGATCTATCAACGCACAGCCCAAACCACTGGACGGATCGGGCTGAAGTTTGGCATAGGTACAGGTTGATGTTACGATTTAGACATCCGCTAAGAAAATATTTTTGGTAATGCCACTTTTAAAGCGGTGAAATAGGGGCTGAAAGTTTTACTAATGCGAGCGAAGCCGCGAGCCACTTGTTGTTTTATATTACATAAAATAGGAATAAAGCTTTGTTACTTGTTGTCCGGGCGCGGGGGCGGGCTGGCCTTGTGCCTGGCTGTACACGTGAGTCAACATAGACAGAGAGTTCATCTGCTTGCCGATCACCTGCAACACAACACACACAATATGTTATATATACTAAAATTCTGCCAAATCAACTAGAACGTCATCCAATTATTATTTAAAAAATAATAATTTAGTAATTATTAATATTTTAACAACGTTTGCCATAAAATTGGGAACATTGCTAAAAGGAACAAGAAACAAAATTGATATCCTCATTTTTTTTAAAAAGTCGGTTAAAAAGAAAACAAAATTGTTATTACGCACCACATATACACGTTAGACTAGAGTAAAAACTGACTAAATAATATTCTAGTTTCTATAACATGATGATAACTATTTGTCTGCTCAATTAGTAAAGTCCACGGAACTGTCGAATTCAATTACTCCTATTGTCTGTGATCACGAATATAATGAATGTCAAAACACTTGTTTAAACACTCTATACATAATGTTAATATTATTATAACAGCTTTTCTTTTAAATCTGAATCGAGTGATAAATACAGTTGTTTCTTTATGATATTCATGTTTGAGCTGAGTTTTGTATTCACTAATTTTCTCTTTCTTTTTGCATTTACCAATCATACGTAGGCATATGCCAAAGCCAAAATGTGTAGGAAATATGGAGGCGCCACTTGTTCAATTTATTTGCCCTTTTCCCGACTATAACGCTGCTGTCATAACGGAAATTAACGCATTCGCTGCCCTCTTATTTTGTACATTATGTCTATTTATACATGCCCCCTTTTTGAATTTCAAAACGCATCCTTGCGTTCCGGGCATGTCGTTAATTCTCCGAAAGCGCAAAGCCACGCTATGAGCAGTCAAAGCGTTAAATGTACAGTTACTATTATTCTTTTATTATTTATGTCCAATTATCAAAGAACCAATTATCCATGTCGTCCTCGTCTCACATCTAGAGAGACAGAAAGATAGATGTATATATACTCACCTCTTTAGATTTACTCACCTCTTAGACTAGACCCGACTCGAAACCGTCATCCATGTCTTCCTTGTCTCACATCTAGAGAGACAGATAGATAGATAGAAAGACAGATAGATGTATATATTCTCACCTCGTCCACTTTCTTGTTAAGCTCCCGCAGCACGTCGTTGATCTGCCCCATGCCGGCGAAGATCTGCCTGAACTCGCGCTGTCCGTCAGACTCGAACCAGTCGTCCATATCTTCCTTGTCACGCATCTGTGAATAGAGAATAAAATACATTATTTTATTGTTACATGAAACATAAATAAAATTAGTAAATAAATATTCCGAAACATTGCACACAGCGCCATCTAGCCCCGTACTAAGCAAACGCTTGTGTTGTGGGTACGAGATAACGGATATAATACTTATATACTTTTCTTTTGTAAATACATACCTATTATAAATAGAAACATTACTATTAAATTTTATTTTTAATTCATAATCACTTGTGTCACGCGGGAATCGAACCCGCAACCCCTAACTCTAATTTATAATTCTAACCGTATCTTAAGTACGTGAAAACCTGTCCAAGTGGTTGTCACTGACCTCGTCAGGGTGCTCCTTCCTGTAGTCCTCCTTCTGCTGTTCCAGCTTCTTCTGGTACTCTTGGTACTCCTGCGACAGCTTTTGCTGCTCGTCGGTGCTGATCTGCTGCCCGCCTGCGTAGGGAAATTAGTACACTTTATTGATATGCAATAAAGTGTTTTAAGTTTACTATTGTAAACAACACATGTACATCTATCCACTTCTGACTTGTAACTATGGAGTTATGAACAAATAATTTGTATTTGCCACATGTTACCAACTAAAACATCCCGAAAGAAGCGTCCGTAGCTCAGCTAGCGGAGGCAATCACAAGCGATTACTAATGTTTCGGTCAGTACGCGGATGGGTGACCGAAAAGTGGCATTCCATTTTGGGCGCTTCCGTAGGTAGAATGACACGTTAAATTGTAGGTCCTGGCTGTTTGTCTAGTACGGCACTCGTTAAGCCATGTCAGAGGCCCTTAGGATGGCTTGATAAACTCGCGATACCAGAGTTAGCCACTCTCATTCTATAAGAAGAAGAACTAAAACATCAAGTACTTAGATAACAAACAAAATAAATACCTATCTATAAATATTTTGTATTTCTAAAAAAAAAAAAAACTATAATACAGCCGCAACTCAGCAAATAATAGTACGGGACCACCGTTAAAATTTATGATAAAAGTTTTGTATGACCATAGTGTTAAAAAAAGCAATTTATATTTTGTTGTAACTGTTAGGATATATGTACCTACACTGACAATGTTACTTAAGTTGAATATTATAATAATAAAGAAATTTTGAAATTGAAAAAAAATTTAATTGAGTACGGGACCACCAGCTTCGATGTCAAATTTCATTCATGATTTTTTTTTCACTATAACATCGTAGCATATACACTTATACTCTCATCAATGCTTACTTAAACAATGTATTTTTTTAGTTTTGTTCTCGTTAAATCTAGTAACACCTAAGTTTACTTTGTCAAATGACGCGTTTAAAAACTTTGAAATTCGTTTTGTTAACTTATGACTTGTGATATAAAATGACATTATCAATCATCTTACGCCTAATCTAGACAAAGTAACAGAAACACTGTCCAAATAGACTGTCAAATCATGTGTTTACAAACATTTGTTTTGTCAATGCAAGACATTAGTTTTATCAACTTTTGACATATGATGACATGTCATTTTTGACAATTTTCACTAAAATATACATACTCTGTTGCTGCGTGGAGTACAGCGAGGTGGTCAGCATGTGTATGATGTCGTGATCGTCCGCCAGCCCCCCCGTGGCCGCCGACAGACCAAAGTGGCCCCCGCGCGGGAGCTGCACGTTCTCGGCGCGGAAACATAGCTCGTAGTCCGCCTCGTTGTTTGTCATTCCTGGGGAAATTATTTAGGTATTAAATAATTAATCATAAATATTTATAATATTTGTTCATAAATATATATTCTAATCGAATTTATTATGAGGGCGACAGGTCATGGACGGACATCCCGTTGGGGATAATTTGTGCTTTTCGTTCCAGACTAACCTTGGCTTTTACCCATACTTATTTTTACTGGAGTAACGCTATGAATATCGCAAGCGCCGTATCTGGTAATCTAGTTCGTAGTCTACATCCATATCAAATTTTCACCTAAATCGGTTTAGCAGCTTCAAGTAAACTAAATTTAATAAAACATTCAATTTCGTTTATTTTATCAGGAATCGGTTAACCGGTTGAGTGTCAAGAAACAACAAACGCACACGCATAGTTTACATTATTTAATGAACGAAAATTTATTAATTTAAATGCCCCTAAATAAAAAAATAAGTTTAGGATTTTTGTAGAAGTCAAATAAAATAAAATGTATTTATTTCGAGTTACTGGAACCCAAGGCGAATCCAACAAACTTATTAACAAGAGGCACTTTCATTTTTATATTTTGATAGTATTGATTCGGTTGATTGTTAGGGGCAATTGCCATATTGCTAGAGTTTTTGTAGCAGTCACATTGCAACTATATAATTTATGTAGCTTACCATTGTGGAAGTAGACGGTGAGCGTGTTCATGTAGTACTCGATGCGCGCGCGCGTCGGGAACGGCTTGTTGCGGAAGTCGCGCAGGCAGCCTGACAGCAGCTGCTGGGAGCCGTCGCTGAAACAGGAAGATTATTACTTATTTTTAACCGACTGATAGTGATCCACCAATCATAGAACAATATCATATACTTTTTAATAGCAACAAGACGCTTTCCAATTGCAGTTACAATGATATTTTTCTGATTCGCAAGTCCCTAAGTATTTGATTTCGTTTCGCCTCCTCTAACGAACAAATTTTTTGAACCTCGCTGTGCTCAGTCTCGTTTTACTTCCACCATTCTATGCTCACCTCTTATGGTCGAAGGTCTTGGTGCCATCATTGAGCACGGCCATGATGTACGGGTTGTTGTGCTTGTTGTCGTTGTCGAACGAGTCGAAGATTACGCCGAGCCCGTTCCAGCGGTCGGAGGAGCCGAACACTTCGCCAGTGTAGTCGCCGCGCTGGGTCGTGTACCAGAACGCCTGGGAATAAGGAAATTATGATAAGAATAGGTAGATAGATTAATTTAAAGCATTCCATTCTCCACCACCGGTCACCATTTAATAAGGGATGTTGGATCTTTGAAGTCTTCTGTTGGAGGGAGTGAGCGAGAGACATACTGTTATCTACGTGTTAGAGAGTGTCAGAAATATCCTCACCAGGCCATCGGCCCCTATCCGCCCTCTGCCGGTGACCTTGAACATGATGTCCACCTCCCACCAGTCGAAGTTGATTGGCTGCTTCGTCCATATCGCGCCCTTCTGACTTCGGAGTGAGGGAGCGAGACGCACGCTCTCGCCAGAGGCTATCGCGTCTGTGGGAAACAGAGATAAACAGTGTAAGTAAGCTTGTATTAGATTAGTAAATTAAATAAATAAATATTCCGGGGCATTGTACACAGTGCTATATAGCCCCACACTAAGCAAACGTTTGTGTTGTTTGAACTAGAAAATGGATATAATACTTATAGTGCATCAAGATATTTTACAATTCACTGTAAAAGCTTATGACATGGCTTTATTAGGAGTGACTTATTTCTTTTCCAAAATTTTCTTTCTTTTCTTTTCATTATAAAAACAATTAGGGTCTAAAATTGCAATGCTACTTTTAAGTCATAGCCAGTCTACCCATCCGAGGATAGGCTGCGCCTTTTTTTTTTTTTTTTTTTTTTTTTTTTCATCCCCGCACTCTCCCCGGGGGGGGCAGCGGGGTATGTCGGGCTCGGAGCTAATGGGACTCCACTACCGACTAAAACCTACCACGATGTCCCTTCACCTCGGCAAGGACGGGTTTCGCGGGCAAGCGAGCAATACTCCTCCGCAATAGGATTGGCTGCGCCTACAGTTTCTTAGCTTTTGCATATTGTGTGTACTAACTAAATATTAAAATAGAATATCTCTACTACCCAAACTTTAAATTACTTCTGTGTCACACAAAATGATAACAAATAATTCAAAAACTATATCTTTACATATTTGATTAAATAGATCTTTACACTTTAAATAGTCA
Source organism: Macaria liturata (assembly GCA_964023185.1). Taxonomy (NCBI): domain Eukaryota; kingdom Metazoa; phylum Arthropoda; class Insecta; order Lepidoptera; family Geometridae; genus Macaria; species Macaria liturata. The sequence continues at coordinate 9,705,223 of OZ026810.1, read as the reverse complement.
CAAAAAACCTGATCTATACTAATAAAGATAAGCTATTACAGTAGGTATGGATAGTATCATATCTTTATAGTTTAGTTTACAGTAGGTAATTGTATTGTAATTACTGATATGATATGATGATAGTCTAAACATGGTGCCCTGTGTAGTTAGGTTTACATATTGTACATCTAATAAACTTACAGAAAATCTAGTCTTGTGTTACTCACTTTTTGTACTAAGTATAGTTATTTATTTATTTAAATACCTACATATATGTTTCATACACTTTAGATTTTAAAAATTCAGTAATCAATTAGGCAAATCCACTTATTACTATGATAGTTTGTAGGTGTACAAAATATAGAATTATAAGATGTTTAAAAGAAAATGTATACTGTACCTTGAGAACCAATATTTTGTCTGAGATTTTACTTCACGAGTCAGTTAAAACACACTCTAGTATGTATATACTCTAGTAAGATACTTCATAACCTATACCTATAGTTTAAACACACAGAAGTCAAATACTAAACCACTTAAAAACCACAAACAAATTTCTAACCAGAAACACACAACCTAAAATGAACCTTAATTCTCATATAAAACAGGTCAAATTTCATTACCAAACTATTCAATAACATTTTCACTAGACTTATTAAGCTGTAGCTATGTGATAACATCTTTGTTTCCATTAACATAAGGTTTATTTTACTGTGACAATTTCAGTGTGTAATTTTCTAACTTATGCAATGTTTTAATCAGCGAAAATGAAGTGCTAATTTCTTTATCGAGTTAGCAATATTGCAATTGACTGATTGACATAGTTTTCTATTATAGTGGGCATTTTATTGTACATTTTGTATATGTGGCAGTTCTTTCAGAGTTAATTTTTTTCTTATCAAGATTTAATGCGGTATATTCAGATTGTTTAATATAATATATATATATTGTTTATTGGCTACTTATAAAGTGAATTCTATTATATAAAAGTGTCTAAAATTTAAAAAAATGTTACTAAAAATGTCAATAGTGTTGTCTGTTATGAAGGTCTGGTAAATTCCTTTTCAGAGAATTGGACTGTAAATTTTAGATTACTAATCTTTTAATCTTTAAAAACAATTAATGTGCCATCATTCGTTTCCAAGAAATTTAATAAATGACAAATATTTCTTATGAATATGTGTCTTTTATCAGTACTGTGTCACCCTCGTCAGTCCTTTGGCAGTCAAATTCTGAAAAATCTAAATATTTCTGAAACTACTCAAAAAGTGACTGGCTCGTTTTGCAATGATAACCTATCTTATAAACCCAAACTTTTATAAATATAACATAAAAAGTACAGTAAACAAAAAATCCCAAAAAGTTACCCAATTTTTGTAGAACCACCCACATGTATAAAAATTATTATACATACATACAGTATGGTATATACTTATATACTATAAAAATCTACTCTGGTATTGCCTACTTGACTGGAAGAAACCTATTTTGTGGTTTTCACAACACAGATAAATATCCATTTTCAATATGCAATAAGGGACTTGTGTTAAGCCTGGTTGTTTCTTTGTAGGTACCTATATAAATAAACAAAATATGTATTTATGAAAGAGAAAAGTACTTATATAAATAATTTATCCATTAGCTAAGAAGTACATAGGTACAGTATAGAGGTTTCTTCTAGGCAAGCATGTTACATCTTAGACTACAGTGGTGCTTAACATCAGGCAGGCTGTAGTCAAACGTAAGTGTATTTCGTGGTAAAAATATATCATCATGAGATAAATAATGTTGCCAAACAAACATGAAAAGTTGTAATGAGTTTTAAAACTATAATCTATATACTGTATTTAATAATATAAGTACTTACCTACTTACTATTCAAATTTGGGACAATCTATATTTTTTCAGACAAGTTAGGTACAACTTTTATAAAAGCAGAATAGGAGACCTATCTGAGAAAATTTTGTTAAATTTTAATTGTTATTATTTTTCAACATTAAAATTAAATCTTTCAACAGAATTTAAAAAACCTTTGCTACAGAGTTAAATAAATGATAAAGATGTATCTTGTATAGTTTAGGTAGCATTTACTCGACATTATATTTTCAGATATCTTTGTCCAGATATGTAATAAATTAGGTACACCCAAGCATGTAACTATTTATGGATAAATATAATTTCAAAAGAAACTGTGTCTATATTATATGAAAACAGATGTTTTTAAAATAACTTCCTTCATATCTAATACACAGGAAAGTTAGTAAGTACTAAATGTGTAGGAAACTATTTCAATAACATATAATTAAGTGTAACAGCCACGGTGAATCAAATCTAAAGCTGTTTATTATTTATTAATTTGATAAAAAACCGTGAATGCATGCCTCCGTGGAACCCAAAAACACAATTTTCGCTACATCGGACCTCTCTTTCCAAAAACAGTAACACGTCATAGCGCCATCACTTTCTATTTTGACAGTTAGTTCTGACGTGTCGATGTCAGCTGCGCTAAGCCGTGAAAACAAAACTTTGGACTCATTTTTCTACGTGTTTATAACATAACTATACCACTGATCGCTTCGAAACTTAAGATACATCATTAATTTACATAACAAAGGCCTTAGCAACAGTACAAAACGCGAAATAACAATAGGAATCACTGAAATACTTACTCCCTCCGTACTCCCAGAATGGGACAGTTCCATCTTTTTGAGCCAAGTACGGCGGCTTGAAGGAATATTTGTATTCGAAACGTCTATGAACTGATTGTGTATTGACACGCACTAACACACATATTAAAACGAAACACAGTAAATAATTTAATTTTAAACAAGACATGTCGACCGCGACTGCTGCCATTCACGTCACGTAAAAAAAGTTTTTAGGGATGCCAGTGTACGGTACGATACTAAAGGTTACCACACACAATCGGAGTATGTTTAATTTAACATGTCAGTTTTTTTATTACTGTGATTGTTTTTCAAGATAGTGATGGCTTGTCCTTGTTGTTTTTTTTTGAAGCAATAAATTACGCACTAATCTTAGTTTATAGTATTTACTTCAGTTTATGAAGTTGGTACATAACTACCGTACTTATGCTTGTGATTACGTTCGTAAGTAATGTACAAATTTAACGTTATCACTTTTGAAAATTAAATTAAAAAAGGTACTCTTGTATATAAATCTATATCAATGTAACTCATTGCTCGAGTCAGGTAATAAGTTTGGTACCTTCAGTTTAACGGTATTCAAATAGCTTGGCAACATTTTTATAATGTCATTTTCATGAATCAATCGATGTCACTATTTTGTTCGGATACACCACCACTAGACCATATTTTGTCTTTATATAGAAAATTAAATTCAATCATCATCATCATTAGCTAATTTGAACACGATTAGAACCCACTAAACGGGTAATAGTATTCTTTGGAATCCACTGCTGAGCTTAAGCAATAAGCATCCTACTTTATACGCCAAGAATCCCTGTCTTGCACTGTTCTTCCTAGATATTTTTTCACATAAATTTTTGAGTTAAATTACAGTGAAATTATGTTTCTCTACCTGCAGTTTAGTTCAAAGAATACTTGCATAGCTCAGATAGTCGAGCTATTTCCTTGGATGGGGGACCAAAAGTGGTATACTATCAATAAACAAATTATATAAAAGCTTCCCTACTAAAAATAATTGAGACCATACATAACACATAAGGGTTCCTGTTTCGTGTAATAAATAAAAATACATTTTCAAGGATTACATACAAAATAAGACATTTATTTATTGTACTTTACATGTGCTTAAAATATTTATTTATTGTGCCTACTCTAAAGGGCAATATTTAAATTCTATCACTTTAAATTTTACACAGCAATATAGGAATTCTTCTTACGGCGAAACTTATTGCCTGGAAAGTAACAACCAATCAGTAAAGCCCAATACGACATCATTTTGATAAATGATGCTATTTTGGGTTTGTTGGATTGGTGATCTTTTTTAAATTAATTATAGCCGTGAGAATCGCAAGTATCATTGAAAATGAGAAAATATTTTATTTTAAAATTGTCTTCTGGGTCAAGAGGCTTTGGTGTCAACGTTTTTCAAGCTGTTAAAGTATTACTTGATTTATTTGAGATGATAAGAGATTGTTAAACCTCCACAACCTTTATTAAACAATTTAATAGGTTGTTCTTTTATATATAGAGTGAGAGTTTGCACTTGACCATAATTCGCTTGATGGTAAGCGATCATTACGGTCTGGGATAGATTCACACAGTAAGAACCGATTCACTCTCACTTTGAAGATAGCAAGATTATATTCTGTGGGAAACAGGGAGTTGATAAAATATTTTCACATTTCAATCTACCTATATCGCGCTACAGACATACAAAACAACACACGCACTATACATATTACATATACACTGGCCAAGTTGAAAAGACTATAAGTTTTTGTGCCTTTTTGTGCAAATTTTTAACATTTTATTCATAAAAAATATAATTTATAAACGATTTTCCAGTACCCAGTTTATTTTATATAACTATTTTGTAATATTCTCACAATTAAATATAAACTATTTTAGTTTTGTTACCACTTACATATTTTCGAAACTTACAAAATATTTATTACAATGATTTATTCTTTTGGAGTAAAAGCCAAGGGCGCCATCTAGGAAGATTTTTGTGTAATTTTATTTTAATCTGAGATCTGAAAATCGCTAATTAACTTTTAAATTCTTTTTTTATGAATAAAACGGCCAAAATTACACATCACAATATAGCAGAGTGTTAACAATCTACTGAACTAAACACTTATTATCACTTGATTAAAGCTTAAATGTAGATTTACCATCTTTTTAATTAAATCAACGATAAATGATCAGTGTTGTCTCTCTTGAATTTTATGAACCATATTAAAAAATGGAGGTTATATTGATAGTTTTGTTTTTCATAGTATATTCATTATGCCATATCAGAGGCTCTTAGGGCTGTTTTGAATCAAGTGCTGGCCACTTTAATATTATTAAGTTTCTAAATTTAGTAAAAGCAAAAAAATACTGACCATAATCAGTTGATCCGGGTTCTGATGATAAACTCGGAAACTTTTGAACTCTGAAACGAAACGCCAATAGTAGAAGCTCTTGGAACTTCTATGATTGGTGGATGACTGTCATTGGTTAAAATATATCCACATTGTTAATATGTCAGTTTTGACTTCTGTGATTGGCGTTTCGTTTCCGATTGAAAACTTTCCGAAATTGTGAAATACCCTGCACATTTACAAGATGGTTAAATTTATATTACTTGTGAAGTCTAAGTCGTGTATAAGAAAAGATAAAGGGCATAGACCTTTGTAAAATACATTTTTATCGCTTGTTAAAAAAATAGAAAATTAAAAATAGCACCAAAAAGAAGGTAATTATAAATGTTGAAAAAATGCAGTTTTTGAGATAAAGTTAATGATACAAAGATTTATTACGTATAACAATTATAGACAATAATATTTAAGTGAGAGCATGTTTATTCAGTTTCCTAAATATTTAGAACAGACTAATAAAAAAGCTAAGTCATGTACATCGAAAATTGAAAAGGTACAAAAGTATAGAAAATTTGTGCAAAAGTATTTGTTTGAGCGTACGAAATTACAACGAAACCTATGTTAGAAATTTGCTATTACATTAACATGTACTAAAATAATATGTAATAACTTTTAGGAATGTACAATTAGGAATAAAAGATTTTTTTGGTCGGTGTAAAATTTAGGCGTTTTAAAAGATATCGAGTCAAGTGAAAGAAACCTTTTTTTAAGAAAAATCGAGATTCTTTAAAAGATTTATTTTGATTTCTTTTGGGGTACTGTACCCAAAGGGTGCAAACGAGAACCCTATTTGCAAATTTTTTTATTGGTAAATTACATAAAAATAGTATAGGTACTAAACAAAATGAGATATAAAATACTAAACATAATACAGATAAAAATACTGGCCTTACAACCTAACTTACGAAAAACGAGATGGCATTTTCATTTAATTTTCTTAAACATAATTGTCTTTTAAACTATTTTAGTGCGACTAAAATTAAATTCGTTGTATAAACTTATGGCTTAGGAAAATGAGCTGAAAAATACTTACAAATAAATGAATATACGTATTTACAACAAAAAAATATGGCAACGAAATTTTAGACTATATTAATATTTTTAAATTTTCTGTATTATTTTCAATAATTTGCTTGAACTTTTATACTGAACGAAGCCTTATTAATTAAAAAATATATAATATATTGGCAGTGCAAATTTGCAGTACTAAATCAGTTATACAGGAAAAGTGTTTTTTAGTTTGGGGCTAGATGGCGCTGTGTTTAATATCCCAAAGTATTCATATTTACGCATTTTTTATATACATTTGATATTTTTATTGTCTATTTTACACAACATAAGATTAATTTACTTATTAGAACACTGACTAAACACATATTTTTCATTGAGCTAGGATTATACAGAGACACAATCTCAAACTAAAAAGCGCAGGAAAGTGTCCGAATGCTAACATCGTCAGCGAATGCAAACAAAACACTGCTTGTCTCTTTCGCTCTTACATATTTTACGAACGTGCAAAAGAGATAGGTAATCCAAAAGTCTGTTCAACGAGTAGCGTGGCCAGAGTTTTGGCTCGGACATTTTTTTCGAGCGTTAGTGACTCTGTATAATCCTATTTCGATGATATTTTTATAACAAATTGATATAGAATTATAACGTTTTTCTACAACCTTTACAGTTTAGTTTAGTTACTAAGGCTTATCCGAGCGAATTATTTTACAAACTGTTGTATAGTATTCTAGTAAAGGTATGATCTGACTTAAAACACAGAGTCGCTTCAAGGCACATAAACGTAAAAAAAAGTGAAACGAAAAAACCAAAATATATTTGGTGATAAATTATTCCCCGAATTGCAAGTTTTGACAACCAACAAAATATTAAGTAAATTATTAACTTACTATTTTGTTGGTTGTCCAGACGTTAGATTGTTAAACATAGCTTCTCTAACATAGTAAGTGAATCCGAGCGAGCCTAACTATACAACAGTTTGTATATAATTTGTTCAGAATATACCTTAAAACAACTTCGCCTAAGGGCTAAAGCTAATCTACATAACAAAGCTACATAACGACACGACTACTAATACTTATATAGCTTTATAATGCATAAATAAAGAACTCAATTCATTATTGTACAGATTTACCACTGAGCTAGGATTATACAGAGACACAATCTCAAACTATAAAGCGCAGGAAAGTGTCCGAACGCTAACATCGTCAGCGAGCGCAAACAAAACACTGCTTGTCTCTTTCGCTCTTACATATTTTAAGAACGTGCAAAAGAGATAAGTAATCCAAAAGTCTGTTCAACGAGTAGCGTGCGGAGAGTTTTGGCTCGGACATTATTTCGAGCGTTTGTGACTCTGAATAATTCTAGCTCAATGAGATTTACGAATATTTGGTAGGTACTAATATTGATTATTTTTTTGCAAATATTTGTTAGGTTGTACAATATTTGATTCAGTTGTTTTGTTAGTAAAATAAAATGAAAACAGAATAATTTAATCAATAATCATTAAAATTACACCATCAGATCAATGTTTGCAATGTCCCGGAATATTAATCTATTTATTTAATAACGCCATTTCGCGAGGGAAGCACGACCCTTATTAATGGGGAATACGACTCAAGGACGAGGAATGTTCTAGGCATATATGAAATATTATAATATATTTTATACTTTTTGCTAAGATATGGAATGCTGATATCATGATACGAAAAATACGATTTTCTAATACATTTTTGTCCTAAGTAAATAATAATTTTTAAACCATAATTTTTTATCACAAAAATATATGAAAATGTAAATAAATTTTTGAATTAGAAATAGATAGAGGAACATAAATGATTTTAGTATATATTAGTTTACTTAAAAACCTGAATCAATGATTTGTTAGATCAGTATATTATCTGTCTTTCACATTGTATTATATCCGTTATCTAGTACCCATGACATAAGCGTTTCCTTAGTGTGGGGCCTGGACATTGTCTACACAGCGCCATCTACGCTGTGTAGACAATGTCTAGGAATATATATTTACTGATTTAATTAAGAATAAAAGAGACAAAAACTAAACACTATTCAAGAAATTTTTGGTTGATTCAGATTTATAAGTAATTCTGATAGATTTTAATTATAGATTAGAATATTTACATTTATTATTTTTAATTAGGTATTCGTGGAAAAATAGGTTTGTGAGTCAATTCCTAGAAGTTTTTAAATGCATTTTAATATTAATAATGGCGGTTGTATATTCTCTTTATATATCTTGTAAAGTAAGTTTTTCCCCATATTTAGATATGCATTGCTTAACGTGCATTCGCCCGTGCGTAATTTTTATACAAACTCTTGTGATAAGACTAAAAAAAACTTTCAGACAACCTCCTTTTTTTAAGTTGGTTAAAAATATGAATGATTAGTGATTGTGGTTACAAAAACAAAGATCTGGCCTCTAGAAATGAAAATCAACCGTATTTTATTGGTGTTGTGGTTTTAGAGTTCTATAAAAAAAACACAATGTTATTTCGCGAAATCTTTAAAGTTACAAACATAACGTTGTTAGTTTTTCTAGAGCAAAGATCTTTGTTTTGTTTTCAATGAGAAGTATAATTTATATTTCTTAGTTTTTTTTTGCAAGATAGGCTCATGCTTGACTACAACTGGCCTGATGTTAAGCGTCGTTGTAATCTACGATCTGGCGCGCTTACCTAGAAGAAACTGATTGACTTTGTCTTGGTTTTGAGTTTTAGTTTACAGCGATTTATATTTTAGCATTTTCGAGATTTTTCACATTAAATTTTTTCTCTCACTCACGTGTAAATCGCGTAAGTTGTTTACGCGTTTCGGATGTTATGACATCCATCTTCAGAACGTATATTCTGGGACCGCGGCAGCACGCAGACTGCGCGCCGCCGCGCGAGCGGCCCGCCGGGACTTGACGCGGGGGCCTGGGGTGGTGGGGGTGGAGGCGAGGCGATGTTACTACTCCCGGCCGCTTCGTCCTCGGGTCGCTCCACTGCTTCATCAGGGACAGCAACATCGACATAACATCCGAAACGCGTAAACAAACGCGATTTACACGTGAGTGAAAACCGTTTAGTTAATATATTGATAAAATGTCTCACGAAAGTTTTAATATTAAAATGTAGGTAATAAGATAAATAAAAATAAATGAAAAAAATAACAAAAAAATCTATCAAAATATTAAAGAAAATATACAACCACCATAAAACATATCTATTCTAAATATATGTACGTATATCTTGCTATTCTGTGCTTTAAAACTATGGCAATATTCTCTTTAATACAACTCCTATAGTAACTTTATAAAAAGCGTTGCAAAACATTTATTGCAAAAGTTGGATTTTATTACAATATAAAACAATATTTATTTAGCTTATTTTAGTCGATACAGGGTTACTAATAACTTATTCAATAACTGGTAAATCCAATTTTGGTGTATTTATTTAATGATTTTGTTTTGGCGCAGGTGGGTGGTGTGAAAACTCTCAAGAGTTGGCCACTCTCGTACAATAATAAAAAAAAACTGCACGAGGTTTAGTAACCGCGATTATTTAGTATCGCGATATTATGGTGTTATGCTTCGTCTATTATATCATGACAATCTTGACAGCTGTCATTTCTATTAATTTTATGTCAAATACGAAAAAATGGTTAGAGAGAGAGAGAGAGAGAGAGAGAGTGACAACAAAAGATATTGAATCAGGCGTTCTTTGCGTTCTTTCTTTCTTCTTTTTCTTTCTTTTCATTCGATAAGACTAAGCAGTTGTACACAAGTTATCAGTGACCCTGTCCGTCTTATTACAAAACGCGCTTTAAATATTAGTCCAGGACTTTAAAAATAAAATGAGGGTTCTTACATACAAGCAATCAAAATGTCAACTTCAAATCGAAACTTTGTTTTTTTTTCTTTGGCCATAACTTTGTATTGTGCCAGTTCTCAAGTAAAACGAAACTTTGATTTAACATTGGTACATTTTGACAGTTAGATATTTATGACAGTAGACAGATAATTTTCGAACAACTATAACGGACTTGGTCTAGACTTATATTTAAAGCACGTTTTGTAATAAGGCCCAGTTAGACTACCTAGCACACTTACAACGTCCTCTTTACCTGCGTCGGTTAGCGTCGAACTGTTTCACCACATCGGGTATGGCGTTGGGATCCACCGGCACCTTCTCCATTAACTCATCGAGGGATTTCACGTAGCTTAGCTTCTTGAAGAATTTCGAACTGGAATTTGAATGAAAATTTGTAAAATATCTTTTTGTTTTTTCTTGTGTCATACCAGTGATGTTGCCCGAGTTATTCCAGGATAAAAAAAATAGCTAATGTAAACCAAACAATAGTATATGGTAACCTCCATACAATACTTCATCATAATTCGGATGTCGTTTATACAACAAACTTTGGCAAGTAAAAAAAATATCGCGACCAACATTGTTTTTATAACCATTGCAGGTAATGCATTGCAGTTTTAGTTTGTTAATTCTAGCTAAGAAATAAAAACTCAACTTTGTACCTATATTATATTTCTTATGCAGTATAAACTCAACTCACCTTACAAACGGTTTAGTAATAAGCACGAACGACTTGAGCCAAAAAGTGGGATGTACCAGATACAGCTGCTTCAGGCTCTTACGTAACCTGCAGAGAAGAAAAAAATTTAAATGATTATACAGGGTTACTTTAGTACAAACGTCGAAGTACAACCGCGTAAAGTAAAGCCTTTGAAAGGTTTTTTTAAAACTAAAACAGGTTTGCACTTGACCATAGTTTGCCCGATGGCAAAGCAATAGCTATGGTCTCAGATGGATCGTTACGCGTAGGTTCACTATTAGCAGTAACGTATAAAGCGAAAGCATGCTGGTTGGTTTAATGGTCTGTTTGTTCCGCTTTCATAGCATATGCTAGATTTTGCGATGTCCCCTGTGTTACTTGTTGGCAAGAAGACGCACAAATAAGAACTGCCTGGCAGTACAAAGTCAAGAAAGGAGTAAGGGATTTCGAGAATGCTCGTCTATCAGAGTTGGATTTGGAGCGGCAAGCTTGCAAGAACCGTACAAAATCTTCCTACAGCTAGGTACACATATAAAAGTTTGGGCAAGCTCTACTGCGCATCGTGTGACCGAGTCTTCAACAAAAAGTTCCGATTTGCTAGCTAATTGAGAGCGCACGCCTGGAAGACAGAGCCAGGGCCGCCATTGTTGGTTACAACTAGGACGACAACATCAATGAACTAGTAGCTCACCGTGTAGGTACACTGCATGCTGAGGTGTCTCCTGTGTTACCGACCTCCCCTGTGTGTGTGTTACTGACCTCCTATCAATGAGCTTGTAGCACTCATGCAGCCAGTGGAAGGCAGGCAAGCGACGTCGGCCCGCGCTCCCGTGGAGGTACACTAGCACGTACTCGTCTGTCACTAGGCGCTCGAGGGTCCACAGCACGTAGCTGTAGAAAGAAATGAAGAGATTAGTTTTAGGGTTGCAAGAAAAGGATAGATGGGGCAAGAGACAGGGGCAAGAAATGTAAGACAGGGACATTTGCACCAGATTAAAATGAATCAGCAGCGTTCTCATGCCGCAGTCAAGAGATGCGACGATCTGATCAAGACGAACCTAGGTTCAAATCCCAACTAAGCCACTTTCTTTTTGCAATCTTTTTTTTCCGACTTCCAAAAAAAAAGGAGGTTATCAAGTCTTCTGAAAGTTTTTTTTGTGGGTACGTTATGCGATTACTCCGGTATTTATGAACCGATTTCCCTTTTTTTATTATACGTATACTGACAGGAACAAGTTGTCCATGACGTATGTGTAGTCTGGGCGCGCGTTGTCGGGCAGGTGGCACGCGCTGAACACGATGAGCGCGGCGCCGTGCGCGCTGTACCCGCCGTGCGACAGCACGCGCTTGTACGGCTCGATCACCTGGGGAACAAAAAGAATGTTTACAAAAGTAATAAAACAAAAACAACAACAGTAACTAATTGAAAGTTTAAACATGGTTCTCTGAGCGCCTATCGAGCGGTCTCTTTTGACGCGGCATACATAATATAGAATACACTTCCGTAAATTCCAAATCTCTCCTCTTGGATGCCAATATCTCAAAAACTACTGAACCGATTTTGATGAAACACGTACAATATCACATTGATAACACGAAATTGTCATAAATGTTTATAACAATTTCGTGGACAAACATACATCCATATAAATATTATACATACAAAATTTTACATGTTTATTAAAATGTTAGAATTAGTTAGAAGCCAAAATACATAGATCATAATCAATTTATTGAATCCTAAAAATATCATAACTATCTTTTTTTTTGTAACGTTTTTAAGTTTGTATTTACCTATAACTTTGTAATAATGTACATATATCAATAAATGATAAACAAACGTCACCTTAACATCACAAGCATGGTTATGCACGGAAACCCATCCCCGCTCGTTGGAGAGCTCCTCGCAGAGCGAGTACTCCGGTATGGGCTCGCTGCTGTAGCTCACCGTGTTGGTGGATTTTGAACTGTAACACAAGGAGATAGGGGAATCGTTTGTAGAGAAAAAAGTAAGATAAAACTTGCATTTTTCCCGTTAAAACTTACATAATTTGATAGGTATTGGAATCATATCGATTTCACTTAGATTGACCGGGGCACGCTGACCCCGGGGAAGTTCAAGTCGAGTCGCTCTGTCCGGCGGCGTTCCAGCGACGGTCGGCGTTGCTCAACGTGGTGATGTTGGTGGCGGTGGTTCCTGAAGGTGGTACAGGCGCGTCGACCTCCCGCTCGGGAGCAGCAGCACGACGCACGGCGCACGCAACCTCGCGGGAGGGAGCGGCTATTGCAACGCGACTCAACAGGAACAGGCGTGAAGGTTGTTGTATCTTCCTCCGACTTCATGAAAGAACTTGTAGCATCTGAATAGCGTGAGCTAAGTTGCATACTAACGCCATCTAGTTTTCAAAAATCACACTACTATCACTCACCGTTTAGTATCATCATCACTCATGTTTTCTTCCTCGTTATGCCTTATCACCGTAGGTTGATTTTCAGTTTGAGGCATAGGGGTCGGGGGGGTTCTTCCTCTGACTCCACGAAGGAAGTAGCATCTGAATAGCGTGAGCTAAATTGCATACTAACGCCATCTAGTTTCCATCAATCAAACAACAATCACTCACCGTTTAGTATCATCATCACTCATGTTTTCTTCCTCGTTATGCCTTATCACCGGAGGTTGACTGTCAGGTTGAGGCATGGGGGTTGGGGGTTCTTCCTCCGACTCCATAGAAGAAGCTGACAGGCTGTCCAGGCTGCAGCAGTCCTCTTCTACTTCTGGGGGCTGGAAGAGAGAAGATATGTTTTTAATTTAAGTATAACAACCGGCTAGCACTGAAATCAGTGACATGTTTTTAGCTTTTTTTAAGCCGAATGCTATGTTTTTTTTTTCATAAATCATTTATTTATTTTGCGAGATACAATTTGCGAATACCGATATTTAATATGGTACGTAAGTAGTCTAAATATAATTACTAGCATGAAAATAATAATAAGAGTTCAGCAAATGGTATGGCTATTTTAAGTCATAACATGTGTAAGTTTTACTTCTTAAATTTGACAAAGCCTATTAATAATGCGCATACGCTAGATAGGTATTTCAATCGAATTATTAAAGCATTCTGTTATCAAGTGGCGACATAATTTTAGAACACGAGAATCTAAAAAGCGATTCCCATAATTTAGAAAAAAATACCAACTTGTTTGCCAAAAATTAAATTCAACACCATAACTACTTATGTACTTTACTTATTTTATTGTAGATTATAACGTTGCTTAACATCAGGCAAGTTGTAGTCAAGCGTGAGCCTATCTCATGTAATAAAACAACTACTTACTATAGTATACCACTTTCCCCCCACGTGCAAGCGCCGTGTGAAACGCTTGTTTGTTACAACACCATTGTCTAACGCCTTTGTTATGTTTACTGGGAAGTGGGCTATGTCTTACTGCTTGTTATCATTACTTAGTATAGGTGACAGATTATACCTACAGCAGGTAAGTTAATACTGTTTGATAGTAAACCTGCGAGCATGAAAGTTATTTAAGGAAATTAGGAAAGAGGTCAATTTCAGGAAGCTGTGACTTTGCAGAGTCTGACGCGCTAATGAAAGCAGTGCCGGTGTCAGGTTCACTGACACCCGGGCAAGAATACTGTGGCGCCCACTTAACGAAATCAATGTCGAGTGTTAGTTGTTTAGTAAACCGATTTAAATGTAAGAAATTAAAAAAAATTGTCTCTAGTTTAGCATTACACAAAGCTCCCGTTATCGTCTCCCGCCGAGTGTTACAGTGCGCTAATCGGCGAGCGGCTCGAGCGGTCTGCGATCCGAGTAATGGACTTATCCATTGATGCTTAGCTTCGGAAATCGCCCGACCGCGCACCCACAACTGTCGGTTGTTTGACCGGATATTAAACATATATTTTTTAGCATAGGTATATGTTTTTTTCATACGGGCAGCCAGGAGATACGAGAACCTAGGCTACGGCGCCCGCCAAACCCCAAATTTGGCGTCCCGGGCTACCACCCTATTGTCGCATTTCCTCAAGAGAACTTCCCCAGTGAGCCATTACTTGGGAGTAATGACCCTCAGTGCTGAAGAACACTACTCACCAGCATGATCTTCCTCCTGTGCTGCTGGTGTTCTCTCGGCGCTGTCTGTCGCAGAGCCACGGAGCCAGTGTACGGGTCCAGCTTGGCTTCGTATGCTGACCTCTCCTCTTGGGTTGATGAGGATATCAGGTCGGGGGAGTCCAGGTCCTGAAAATACATGGTTTTTTTAAAGACGTATATGGTTCCGTACTGGACCACAGTTTGCCTGATGGTAGGCAATAGCTGTGGACAAAGATAAGAGTATATGGAAGGACGAGTGGGTGCTTGCTGCCTCGCTTGCATTAAGAAGTAAAACTTCCATCTCTTTTAAAGTGGCATTTCCAAAAATCCTTAGCGGATGCCTACGTCATAACATCTACCTGCATGCCAGATTTCAGCCCGATCCGTTCAGTGGTTTGGGCTGTGCGTTGATAGATCACTTTGTTTGTCAGTCAGTCTTTGTCAGACCTATGAGTTGTACCTATAGGTTTATTTCGATTTTGAAGGATATCTATCACTTAGCTGAAAACTTGCCAATACTTATTGTCACTAAAAACCAATATAATGTTAACAAAGTGAGTCTCAAAAAATAGAGCATTAATATATACTTACGTTATGCATCCCGATAGCACTGGACATCTCAATGGGCAAGTCAAAGTTAGGCATCGCGCGGAGCTGGGACGGAGATTCACACCATTCTGCCACCTGCAAACATCAAAATCACAAGTTATTATTTTCACAAAATTCCAAAAAAGCTATTCGTCAGTAGTTAGGCTATGTCAGAGACCTTTAGGGTGGTTTAAAAACTCTGACACCAGAGTTGGCCACTCTCATCCCAACTTACTTAACTTTTATCATCCTAAAACTACCTTTAAAAGGACATGCGTTACAACAGTTTATAAGTATGATAATATTCACAAGTTACCGAACCGAAAAACCAAGGAAAAATTAACTCACGCCAGAAAGAAACTCTTCAGTAGTGACATCTACAGGCTGACTGCATTTAGGCGTACTATGACTAGACAGCGTCACGCCACCATCACCTTTTTTCCCATCCAAATAAGAGGCCAAATTTCTTTGCGGGGTCAATTCAAATTTCGGCACAATCTTCCTTCTACCAACCCTAGTAACCACATCCGGAGGTAAATCTAACGTATCTGATAGTATTTGGGACTCGGCCGTGACGAAATTATCAGTAAAATAGAGGTTATTCTTCGAAGTGTTTGTCTGAGGACTGTAAAGACCGTTTGTCTCGCTCGGACGTTCGTCTTCTATGCTTGAAAGAGAGAGATCTCTATCTTCCTCTTTGTGCTTCTTTGGAATAAGGTCGGGGAAGTCGTCTGGGCTGCCCAGACCCATTAAAGGATGACTTGTTGCTAAAGTTAATGTTGAACTAAATTTGGGCGGACTTATGCCCAGATTTTTCGGCTGAACGTCTTTTGGTGAATCGATCTTTAAAGACGACATTTTGTTGAGAAAACTGTCGTTCAAATCATCCGTTTTTAAAGTATTTAAAGTTGACTTTTTCGGTGATTTCGTGATTTCGGTTCTTGTTGTTTGATTTTTGGTTTCAATTCTAATTTGTTCTTGGTTAGCATGTAAGCTTAATTTCGTATTATTTGTGCTAGCACGAGATGTTTCTTCTGTATTTTTAAAACTGTTTTCATAACTTTTTAATTTGTTTGTTGTAGTTAGGTTTGTATTTGGAGATTCTTGAAAATTATTAGCATCTTTGAATTCTAGATCTTTCTGAAAGTTTTTGAACACATCTGGTGTTCTTAGATTGCCAAAGTTATTAGAGTTCTCTGTTTTTAGGAAATTCTCATCATCTGAGGACTTGGATATTAAATCATCAGAAGTTTTTGACGTTTCATCATCAGATATTGGTAGAGGATTATTTGTTCTTTCTGATCTTAAAAATCTTTCACTATCCTCTACATTTCTCTGAGATAAATTTCGATCATTTGATATTAAATTATCACAATTTTTAGATATAAATTCTTGAGATTTCTTTGATATAAAATCATCAGATCTTTTCGTGTTTATGAGATCGTTTATTTCCTCGGGATTCTGCAGTCTAAGAACACTTTGCTCCATGGTTTCCTGGTGGTCTTCGAAATCTGAGGACCTAAAAAGATAACAATTTATATTACTTACTGGACAGGTCAACTTCTAGCATAGTTTTGGGGATATGTTATACTAATAGCGCCCGCGGATTTACCCACGTTTGTCTGCGATGACAAGCAGCCAATGTGTTACAGTACAGTGATACAACACAGAGTTCAATACGTTTCCATACCACAACACACGATTTTGTGCATACGCACATAAGTACTTTCCCATTTGGGATACTTCCTTCAATCACGGTATCACTGCGTTTTGAGCCACGCCATCGAAAACTATGACTGCATACATTTCCTATCGATATGTA
Organism: Macaria liturata; assembly: GCA_964023185.1. NCBI lineage: Eukaryota > Metazoa > Arthropoda > Insecta > Lepidoptera > Geometridae > Macaria > Macaria liturata. The sequence goes on along the minus strand of OZ026810.1, from coordinate 9,688,047 downwards.
TGGTTGACCACAGCCAGCTCGAAATTAAGACACGATATGGCAGACGAGGACGTACATTTTCGCCGTGAATATCGCTTGTATGTAGTTCAAAAGGAGCATGGTTTTGATAAGGCGTTTGTAAGATAACTCCTCGTCATACGGACTTTCGACCCTCAGCAATTAGGAATTCTACTAAGGAGGAACTTAATAAAATTAATAAATACCTGATAGAATTAGGCGTTCCCATTGACCGGAAGGACTCCGACCCGGTGTCCATCTTCTCGTCAGACGACGGTGACGTCAGTTCCTCTTCATTTGTCAGGAGCTGGTTGAAGTTACTGGAAAGAATGACAGAAGTTATACACACTGTCATATTCAAAAACTTTTAAAAAACTTCAAAATTATTTGCCTTAGCCTGTATCTTTGTACCTAGTACATATTAATGAACTAGTGGACGCCCGCGGCTTCGCGCGCATTATTTCGGAATATAAAGTTTGTCACTTCCAGGATCGAGACCGTTCAACCGTTTTAGTGTGATGCGCAAACAAATTTTACGAGTTTTTTTTTTCAGTTTTGAATACCTACCTTGTTTGTACTACCGTTATACCAGAGTTGGCTACTCTCGTACAAACTTAGTCACATTTATTGCTTTAGTTTACAATCATACTGTTTTACTAAGAAAAAACAAAATTGGTAAATCAAGTACAGTTGCCCTTTAATAACAAAATACCCAACACTAATTTCTTGTTGATTCAACTTTACTTGTAAGATGTTTAAAATGGAAAGTAAAATCGTTAACCTTTACCGACTGGACTAGCCATAAACATACACATAAAAGGCATGTATGTATATATATAAGTACATGTAACTTAGGTCACGGTGTCGATCATATCGCGTGATCACTTTCACCTATATTGAAAGTAAGAGAGTAGTGAACTCTAGTGTCGAGAGTTTTTAAACCGCCTGAGAAGATTTTGCTGTCGTTTAATGACTGCTGTACTAGAATAAACAACCGAAACATATACTACCTTTACTTTAATGTGTAAGCTAACGCACGCAATGTCATTACTTAAATAAAAAATAAAATAAATAAAAATTGCCTTTTTTTATACTACTCAACAAAATAGATACAGGAATACTTAACTTATACATCTTTAATTGAAGGTAGTCATTACTTGGTCACCCAAAAGTAATGTCATTACTTGGTCACCCAAAAGTAATGTCATTACTTGGTCACCCAAAAGTAATGTCATTACTTGGTCACCCAAAAATAATGTCATTACTTGGTCACCCAAAAATAATGTCATTACTTGGTCACCCAAAAATAATGTCATTACTTGGTCACCCAAAAGTAATGTCATTACTTGGTCACCCAAAAGTAATGTCATTACTTGGTCACCCAAAAGTAATGTCATTACTTGGTCACCCAAAAGTAATGTCATTACTTGGTCACCCAAAAGTAATGTCATTACTTGGTCACCCAAAAATAATGTCATTACTTGGTCACCCAAAAGTAATGTCATTACTTGGTCACCCAAAAGTAATGTCATTACTTGGTCACCCAAAAGTAATGTCATTACTTGGTCACCCAAAAATAATGTCATTACTTGGTCACCCAAAAGTAATGTCATTACTTGGTCACCCAAAAGTAATGTCATTACTTGGTCACCCAAAAGTAATGTCATTACTTGGTCACCCAAAAGTAATGTCATTACTTGGTCACCCAAAAATCCAAAGAATTATCGGATCGAAAGTCCTCATAAAATAAATCTGGTAATCACGTACGAATATCTTCGCTAGGGGTATAACAAGCGCGATCTTTTTTGTAACATGTACGAGTAAGTGACCGGACTTTAATAAAATTATTGTGTATAACTAGTTATTCATGAAAGTTTCTTGGAAAACAATTGCGGGCGCGATCGTAATAACTAATCGTTAAGAAAGGTAAAAAAACTTCTTCTTATCGAATGAGAGTGGCCAACTTTGGTGACGAGAGTTCATCAAGCAGCCCTAAGGGCCTCAGACATGGCTTAACGACTGCCGTACTAGACAAACAGCCGGGACCTACAATTTAACGTGTCATCCGACCCACGGAAGCGCCCAAAATGGAATGCCACTTTTTGGTCACCCATCCAAGGACTGACTGCGACGACCTTTGCTTAACATTGGTAATCGCATGCGATTGCCTCCACTAGCTGAGCTACGGGCGCTTCAAAAAAACTGAACAAGTACTACTAGTGGCGCCCTCATTAATTTCAACACTTTTCGGATGACACGTTAACTTGTAGGTCCCGGCTTTTTGTCTAGTACGGCAGTCGTTAAGCCATTTCAAATGCCCTTAGGGCGGCTTAATAAACTCACGACACCAGATTTGGCCACTCTCATTCGATAAGAAGAACACTTTTTGGTCAACTTTATTACCTATACAATTAAACATACCTAGTTATTGTGTGGTAGGTCAGGCGCCAATATCGCGTGTACAGGTGAGCACTTTCACTCAGTGGGTGAAACTATGGTATAATGTGACTCATTGGGTAATACCTTTGGTTATTATGGCTTTTTATAATGACGTTAGCTGTTTTATTGACATTGTTGGAAAAAATATATGAACTACCTATGTGATTCTAAGTGTGAGCTTGTTGGAATACAAATGAAACAAAGAAAGTTTAATTAATAAAGAATGAAGTTTAATATAATGAATTTACATCTTAATTTTCATTAAATGTTAATATTGGATTGCTAATATTATTAGGTAAAGGGTTGTTATAAATTAAACAATGGCACCCTTTGGTGTTACCTCCATTAATCCGGAATAAATTTGTATTAATCCTTTATTAAATAGAAATATAAACGATAACTAAAATTCGGCAAAGCCTCACAAAAATATCTTCATATGTAAGTACACCTATCATTGTAAGTTTCTAAATAGCCCTGAACTAATGTATTGTACTACAATTAATATATTTAATAACATACATTCACCACAACAAATCAACAAGTACCTACTAACTAATAAGGTAAAAAAAATACAGTATATACAACATGCCATATACATATACATCATTATATATAAATACTTGTAACAAATTCCGACTCATCAATACTATTATAACTGACCTTCTACCTTTAGCCACATATATGTAACTATGTACCTACATCCATAGGTACATAGATGACTAATCAAAATAAAACCAAAGACTGGTTTTATCAGCATAAACTGACCATGTATACTATTCTATGTATATATGTAAGTATGTCAATTATTAAAAGCTACAAACACATTTTGTTAATGAATCTTTTGTGAGACATTCTTATGTAACTATTACAGTTTTCACTCATGTCTAATTTTGGGTATGTTTACGTGTTTCGGGTGTAATGACACCCATCTTCAGAATGTAAGTATATTGATACAAACACATTGCTACTAGTTAATTAAATATATATATAATTATGGTTTTGTTTTAAACCTATCATAGGGAATATCATGTACTTAGATATAGGGATTTACTCAGATAAAATCTGATTACATATTTTTTAAAACTAGATAGGCTCACACTTGACTACAACTTGCCTGATGTTAAGCAATATTGTAAACTATGATATAGCGTGCTTGCCTAGAAGAAACTAATTCACTCTCAACTTAAAAACCGATAAATTATAGTTCGAGGGGAATAGGGAATCCGGCAAGAAGCTCCACAGTTTGGCAGTTAATACAATGAAATTTGAAGCAATATGCTTGGTGGGAGTCTTTGGTACCTTAACTGTATATTGGTGCCTTCTAGCCATTCGTCTACTTGTCCGATGGTAAAATGTTAGATATTTTTTTTTTTATATTGTACTGTATTTATTTATTATTCCATTGGATCTTACAAACACTTGGCTTCGTCAAATATACATAGTTATGTACACATTGTATGTTCATATAAGTTATTATACTGCATTCGTTTTTATTTGTTTTTAATTGCTTGCGTTCAGAGCTAGACAACCATCACAAATGTGGATCTTTAGTGTAATGTTCAAGTTTATAATAAGCTTTTTTAATAAGGTAATCAGCGTTTCCATCACTATTCAGTGTGGAAACGCTGCTAGTGTACTGGGGACATTCAGTTCCGCGTGTGGGAAGTGATGTTTTGTTCCTTGTCTGTTTGTTGGTATATTTTATTTTAATTTTAATGTGACATAATTGTTAATGATATTTGACATGTCAATATTATGAATAAATGACTTTTAAATAAAATTTAATAGAAACTAGTGAACTATATATAAAAGTAGATATATATAGTTAAGGTGCAGTAGACGGAACCTATTTATATACTAAGTAGGTACATAAATTGTTGCATTAAAATATTATAATAAGTATGACAAAAAAATCTTTAACATATATTTTAAAGCAAGTTTCATTGAGGTCCAGGATTTCATTTGGAATCTTATTATAGAAGCTTATAGCATTATGTATAAATGACTTCACGTTTTCCTCTTTTCTTTACAATCAACTGTTTATTTTAAATGTTCATCCACATTATAGCATTAATATGTGATAGGTATGATGTAAATATGTAAATGACGCATCCTTTGATAAATAAATTGCATAAAAACTTGTTGGAGCGACCAATTCGACCTTATTGCGAGTCAATCTATTTGCATTTTGAATTAATTTTGTGTTTTCGATTTGTTTATTACTTGGTAGCGACCGGAGTTTCTATGACCATGGTTGTGAATTTTAATTTCGCATCTTGTGCGATAAATTTAACAGCCAGAATAATTGAAATAACTGCTCTGCAACATTATATTTTTACGTGCTTTTTCAATTTATGAGGGTAAATAAATTAAGGAGACTCCTCCTGAATAAAATTATTTTTTATCAAGTTGTAAAGGATTATGCATGGTATATTTTTGCTCACCTCATTTGTATGTTCTTGTACACTCAATTATTGCTGTATTTTAGACGAAAAACACTTGAAAAATTAATTAAAACTAAAAAAAATCAAGCACTACCCCATTCAACAATAATCGAAAAACTGACATCCAGATAACAAAGTATAGTACTGTCACTGTCAAAATGTATGCTTCATTTCGTGACGTGTGTTGTTAATGTTTGCGATGCGTTCAACTTAACTTACGTTATTTTTATTATCATTTTTAGGGTTCAACACAAACTATAGAAACATGCGCGAAGCACAATTCTGCATAATTATATCGCTACTAAAAGTACAGTTGTTCTTGAGAAATCGAAGCTGAAACAAATGTAAAAGAACAATAGGTAATTTCAAGGAAATTCGTTTGTTTTGTAACAAGCTAAAATGGCATTGACTCCTGATAAATTTTTTTACTTCTATTGGTTTCGTAAAAGTGGCCAGTCCTGTAGCTTTTCAACCCAAGAATTTTAATTCTAATTTATAGTAATTTAGACAATGAGTGAGTGATTAGAGTTTATTTATTGAAAACAAATGCAAGTAAAGCTTATCCTATGTACACTTATAAAAATATTAATGAATTGTAACAGAATTTATATAAAATGCACTATATTATATTCTCACTGTCATTAAGAAATTGAAGTTCAACTGTTTCTTATTTAAACCAACAATGAACAAAATTTAAAAAGCAAACTGTAATCTTTGAGAAGTGACTATACTTACTTAAATGCGTAAATTATACATACGTAACATACTACAGTCAAAAGTACTTATCAAATACGCGTGTGAAAAAGACAAACCCAGCGTTATGTTTGTTGAATTTTTTCACGGAAATAGGACAATTTTCATCATAATATTGCACTTTTTATTGTCTTTCACAGACTATTCCTTAGCCTTGTTTTACAAATATTGATCGGCTAGAAAAGTATTTGAAGACGAATTTCATTCATTTTCATTTAGTTTATGATTGGTTTTAGGAGAGACAGGAGTTCTAAAAATGGAGTTTGGAGGTCTTATATTTCTTGTTTATTTGATTCTGCCAGCCATTTTCGCTGAAGATGTCAGTTGTAAGTACCTTGATGCATATTCCTGTTTATTGTATGTTCAAAAGTTCGAATACCTACCTATAATATAAATCACGATCATATTTACTTAATAATTACTTTCAGATCAAGCTTGCGTGGACAAATACTCTAGGAAGGGATACCAACCTTGGCAAGAATGGTCTGACCATTATACTTGTCATCGATACCGGTGTGAAATACGTGATGGAAAATATTTCATCGCTGCTGTTGGGTGAGCAATGATTATTGGTTTTCTTAACAGAGTTATATAGTTCTACTAATAGGAAACTAATGCCCTGTGAAAGGCTGTATGAGCTATCAAAGAAGATGATATTAAAAAATAACATCTAGGCAAAGGTTTATTGAATCATTACTTCTTATTATTTTCTTTTCTTGACTTTCATATCTAATATATTTTCTACCATTTCAGATGTCGTAAACCGAAAATACCCGAAAACGCTTTAGAATGTCACGAATACATTGAAGACGAGAATGTTGGTACGTATTTTATCAAATCATCAAAGTGTAGATTTAATGATCCAATAGTTTACGTTCTTCTGCAAGTCCTTTGTATAACTAGGTATCAATTTTACAGGTGAGAAGTTAGATAATATTTATCATGATATTTCAGGATCAGAACATTACTTACTAACTGCGATCAAAGGAGATTAAAATGCAAATGTACTAACGTAGCTCAATTATTGCAGAATTTCCAACATGCTGTGCTAGACTCCGATGCGTAGTGGAAATTAATGGTGAAAGAATCGTACAGACAAGAGGACAACCCGGTGAACTTTTCCCTGACAAGTGAGTACAACAGCAATAATCATACAATGATGAGCCAAAAAATTTAAAAACTTTTACTTTATATTTTTTTCCAATTGATTTATGATTTATCTACCTAGTCAATAGATAGATTACATTTGCATAAGCCAAAATGTTACTTAACAACAGAAAAAACTCAAATACATTTGGAAGATGTTTTCCAATTCCTTGAAAATTAATGAAATGCTTCAATTCCGAATTCACAGGCCCTGGAAGGGTCAGCAGAATGAGCCCAACCCAGCTGTAGTTGGTATGGCTGGCATCCAGCAGAACACCGTCGGCGGAGAGCCTCAAGGACAACCTGCCCCTGGAATCTTCAACAGCAGAGGAGCAGGCAAGCGTGCCAAGGTATTATTGGCCATTAGTCAAGCTAAGGCTTGGGATGATGGCTGATAATATCTCAAATATTTAGTTCAGTAGAGATTGATTAAAGCAAGTAGGTATTGTCTGTAGACTTACATTAATTTTCAAGTCCCAGGTGAACAGTTGTATGACCTAAATGGCTTAGTGAACTTGAAAGATAACATCAAATTAAGATGATATAATAATGTGTTTGAATCTTTATAACAAAACTATCAACTAAAAAAACATTAAGTAAATACCATGTGATTAATTCTAATTATTTTGGTTCAACAGCGGACAACAGTGACCTAAATAGCCGTCGCTACGTTGACCCCTACCCAGCGCAACAGATGCAAGATTCTCCGAGAAAAAAGAGATCCACATTGTATCCAGTATTTGATAGATCTCTATTGCCTGAAACTGGTGACAGCAACCGCCCAGGCAAAATTATTAGCTATACTCCTGAACGATATTCTTCTTATTTTCCTACTAATACTAAAGGAATTTCAACAAACCTAAAGTTATCAAACTTTAACTCGTCTTAAACAAGGAATTAAAATATTTTAATGTAATTATTTTGCATTTGAATATTATCACTGCAATCTCGAGAACTTTATTTTTTTTTGTATAATACGAAATGTACTTGTATTGGACAGAGTGAAAATATAAGGTGTGCTAATAACGATCAATGCAATTTTTCAATTTGTAAGCTCTCTAATAAAATTATATTGTTTTAATTAGTTGTTCGTTCTATTATAATTTATAAAAACTGTTATGCTCTTTGTATTCAAGTTGTCTGTTGTTATAATATACAATACACATAAGTGTAGTTATTTTTCTGCCGAACCCCGAAAAACTTTTACCACCACAATCACTTTTATTTTTATTGTTTTTTATATCTTACTATTTTGTGAATTTATGAACGCAGCTATTTTAAGTTATCTGACATTGGCATATGAATCTGATGATGTGTCACTGTCATGCACGCTAATGTTTCTGTTTTGGATAGATTTTGAACAGGAAAAGAAGGGAAATCAACATTGGCAAAATTGCGGCGGTGCCGCAGAGTCCATTAATAAAAAAAAAAAAAAAAAAAAAAAAAAAATCAAGTTATTGTTTTCATGACTTTTTAATTAAATATACAATGTTTTCCTTTAAAACTGTCACTAATCATGCCTTTTGATTAATACTATAAGTGATACTATAAATATTAAACGATAACTCGAAAACGGTAAGTATAATAAAATTGTACCTATTGTGTATGTTGCTTGAATTGAAGAATATTTTTCCCCCGATAAGAAAATCTTATTGATAATAGGCTTGATAGACTAAAATACTAAGGAAAAGAAAAACAAACAAAAAAACATACATATTCATATAATCCCTGATGCAATGTTATTAATTAAGTTAGGAATGCCTGTACAAAGTCTACATTTATTACGCCCACCTATATTAGTTCTGAAAATTACTTCATACACATTTCGAGAAAGTCGGTTTTATCGAGCAGTATTTACCACTTTTTTTTTTTTTTTTTTAACTTGGACGGGTTTGCATTTGACCATAGTTTACCTGATAGCAGGCAAAGGCTATGGCCTAAGATGGAGCGTGCTTACCCGATAAGAACCGATTCACTCTCGCTTTGAAGATCGCTGGATTATAGTGCGTGGGGAACAGAGAGTCAGGCAGGGAGTTCCACAACCTTGCGGTACGAACAATAAAGGTAGAAGCGTACCGTTTCGTGCGGGACTTAGGAACTTCCACCATAAACCGGTGTCGTCCTGCCGTACCTCTACTCGTCCGATGATAGAAAGGCGCGGGCGGAATTAGTTCGTGCAATTCAACACAGTTTAAAACTACTACACTATAACACTTCTCACTGTTATTTTAAAGACGAAGATTGATGTGCTACCTTAGTTAACCCAGGATAAAAAGTTGGATATGTGTTAATCTAGCGTGTTATGTATCTCTTTTGCAAATTCCACTGAAATTTTTAATATAAATTAAGTTAAGGGAGATTTTGGTCAAGTAAAACCCTATTCTTTCAAAAAAAACTCACAAACTATTATTAAATTAATTTCTATATCAACCATCATCATCATAATTGTACCTTCATGATACACACACTACTGATCATAGCTTTTTCTGCTTTATCAATGAATCTCATAAAAAAATCCATTTAATTATGTAGTCTATGATAAATTAACACCTACTGATGAACTAAGCCTTTCTTTCTTCTATATCAATAAACCTCATCATAAATAGATATTAGATAGATATCATTTAATAAAATAGAGAATAACAACAAACTTATTACATTAACAACAAGAGTTGGCATCAAAAATGTCTTGTCAAACATTGATATAATTATAAGTAAAAAATTCTGATTACTACTAAAAAATACTAATTAAAAGTATATTAAAATTATTTACAATTTCATTTTATGTGGGATAGGTTTATGTTTGACTACAGCCTGCCTGATTTTGAGGATTGCTGTAGCCTAGGGTGTAACACAAATTTATCTAATAACTAAATGTTCCAGTTAAATAATCCGCAACAATGGTGGAACCGGAGAAGCCCTTTGCCTGCACAATGCCAGACTGCGGCATGACATTCACAAACGAGGACCACTTGAATGTGCACACGAGGAAACATGACATGGTGCTGCAGTTTGGATGTGAACAGAAGGCTGTGTTTGTTGGTGAGATTTTTTCTGAGTTTGTTTTTTTTACACGGAATAGGCCAACGTTTGACTACAGCCTGCCTGATGTTAAGCACTACTGTAGTCTAAGATTCTATAATGTTTCATGCGTTTTATGACTGTCTACATGATCTTTGTATTATATCAATATGTCTTGCTTGATAAATGAATAAATATTATAGGTGTTATCATGCAGCCATCTTAGTCAGCACAGTATAATCTAATGTGCTCAATGTGCATTGTTTCATCTGTAACCCAGATAAATATCCGATTATTGTGAAATAAATTGAATATTGTTTCACTATCATTGTGACAACATGCATAATTATTTTAAGTCTAGAAAAATAAAACATATTAGTTAGGTTTCTACACTTTTTAACCGACTTCAAAAAAAGTCAAGTATCAAGTTTTCTGAAAGGTTTTTTTTGTATAAGTATAAACAGTGCTATAGCAACTATTGCATATGTTTCAGCGGACCAAACCCCAACTCCGACAAGGTTCATCCGCAACTGTGAGGAGGTGGGGCTGTTCCAGGACCTGCAGAATGTCAACCCCTTCGATGAGGGGTTCAAACGGGCTATAGAGACTAAGTATGTTGATGTTTGTTTATCTAATTAACATTATAACAAAATCATGGAACAGGCATGTTCTGCCTGTCACAAATAAATAAATAAAATAAAAATCAATATTTTAGAACATATCACACAGCGCTATTGCTAAACTAAGTAAGGTCAAGTTGAACAAGAGATGGTATCATTACAATATATGACAGATATTCTTCCAGTAGCTAAATATAATAAAACTCAAAGGTGCCTGACTGATGACTGATATAGTGGTCTATCAACCTACAGCACAAACCACTGGACGGATCGGGCTGAAATTTGGCATGCAGGTAGATGTTATGACGTAGGCATCCGCTAAGAAAGGATTTTTGGAAATGCCACATGGAACACAATGGAATAGGGGTGAAATAGGAGATGCAAGTTTTACTTCTTATACACTGGTATGATATACCTAGTCAGGTCATAAATTCTGTCACATGTTTAATATAAAATAATTGAAACAACTTTATTCTTTATGTAACCATTTATATACCAAAATGAACTTAACAAAACATAGATTCTTATGACAATAAAGTTTATTCAAAATGACCTCCGTGATTTTGAATACATGCCTTCAATCTGCGCGGCCAGCCAAATTAGGATGAGGCTTTGAGCACGCCTTTTCCTCCAAGTGTTGCCATATCTTGTAATCTAACGGATTCAAATCTGGACTGGAGGAGGGCCAGTCTTCGTGCCGGATGAAGTCGATTTCACGCGCCGCCAGCCAGTCTTGTGTGCTCTTCGCTCTATGAGCTGGCGCCGAATCTTGTTGGAATACCCAGTGCTTGTTATTGAACATGATATGAGAAACAGGTTCCACAAGGTTCGTCAGGACTGTATTTTGATACACAACTGCATTCGTTTTTACACCTTTCTCACAAAAATGTACCTCTGTTAAGCCCCAATAAGAAACTCCCAACCATACCATGAGCGAGGATGGAAAATGACCTCGTTGGACACGCGGAATACGTTTGCTCGCTTCTTCACTACTGTGTGCGTACACCTTATCATTTTGTTTGTTGTAGCTCTCTTCTACGGTAAAAAATTTTCCATCCGAAAAAAGAATTTCCCGATATTTTTTTCCCGCGTACCGCTTCAACAAAGCGCGGCATCTCTTCAGTCTCAGGTCCATTAGACGAGCATTCAAACGATGTCCTGTTTTTCTTCGATATGCCCGAAGCCCTAAGTCTTCATTTAACACCCTTTTCACCGTGGTTCTGCTTAACCCCATCTGAAGGGCCAACAGTTTCTGCTTACGTTTGGGATTTCTTTGAATTCGCGCCTTCACAGCTTTTATCACTGCTGGAGTCCTAACAGACCGAGGGCGACCACTTCTTGACCTGTCATCTACACTAGAGTCTTCATTGTATCGTTTGATGGTACGATAAACGAATCTTTTGGTTAGATTCAAATTTTTCAGTATGTCAAAAATTTGAATTGGCGCGTAACCGCAACGATGCAATGCAATAACTGCAACACGGTCTTCTTTAAGCGTCCACTCCATATTTAAAAATGAGTAAAATTCTAAAAAGTATACATTTTTATTTTCATGAACAATTCGAAATTCGAATTCAATAAACTTTTTTGTGGCCAGCATTCTAAAAGAAAAGTTTTTACTGTGTGACAATACTTATGACCTGACTAGGTATTATGTATTACTTAATTTTGATATTACTGTTATTTTAGACAAGGCATGTTGGGTCTGGACGGGTGCTGCACCCGGGAGGAGCTGCACACGCCGCAGATGTTCCCGCTGCTCGACTACAGCGCCACCAACAACACCAACATCACCATCAGTAGGTCAGTGCCTCTGGAGTCAGCACATTTCAGACAAGACATGCTTGTTGATAATGTAAAATACGGGAAATTTAGACACAAAACGCCATCTAGCTCTATACTAAAATAAATAAATATTTCTGGACATATATTACCCACTCAGCGCCATCTAGCCCCATACTAAGCTTACGCTTGTATCATGGGCATTACATAACGGATATAAATAGCTACATTAGCTATACTAATTGAATAGCTACATTCAATTCATTTTTTAAATATGTTTATTTCAAATAAAATTTACAAGGTATCTGAAATAAAGATATTTTGAAATATATAATTGCAGATTGAATTGTACTTTGTGGGAATCGAACCCGCAACCTTTGTATTGTTTGTCAGACACTACCAACTGAAGTAATAAGCCAGTCGTGCTTCATTTACCACCACAATGTAATGTAATGCTTAAGTGAGTGTTGCTTCGAGCTAAAAAAACATGTTTCTGTCATAAAGAATTTTAACATTCCTAGTCAGAAATGATTGCAGCGATTCTTACAGCGAAAATTAATCACTGAAAAAATAACGCACAGAACAATTTAATTAGCATATATGTAACTTTGTTATCATCTATTTAATTTGTAACTAACGCGGGGTGCTATGTGAAATCGACATTTCAAAAATCAAATAGATGTATATAAGATAGAGCAATTTTTTTTCAGTTTATATAATTTTGATTCAGTGTTAAGACAATAAAAAATGCCAAAACACGCTTACGTATACTTCGCTCGATAGTTTTATTTTTTGAAAAATAGTTGTTTTGAAATATTTTTCACCTTTTTTTCCAAAAGTAGTACAGAAATTGAAACCAATTTAATTAGATCTAAAAGATAATGTTATTATTTAGCAAAAAGCCATAAATAGAATATTCTGAATTGCTGATTTTATATGAATTTATTTCGTCAAAAACGTCTCCAAAACTGCTCAAATTGTGCAAAATTGTTTGCGTGTGGACAAGACTCGTCGGCCGGAGCTATGCGCGCGATGCTCGCCCTTGCTTTCATGTATATATAATACGGCGTGGAATTGCATGCGAAATAGCAACTGTAGACATTTTTCCTAGCGCAAAGCGTTTTCGGGTGAAATATCGTGGCCTTAACAAAAAACTTTATTGGTTCCAGATCATCAAGCGACGAAACGGGAGCAACCAAAGAGTTCGAAACAACAAGAATATCCAAACTCACAAACGAAGTCACAACCATCAGTAGAATAGTCGAGAAACATGACGACACACCTAAAAACAAAGAAACGCTCAAAAATTCCGTCTCGTATACTAACAATGTTATTAAAATACACAGCAACGTCGAAATAAGGAAAGATACAGATGTAGTCAAAGATATATCTAAAGATACAGATAATGCAAGTAAAGAAATAGAAAAGGCAAATATATCTAATGTACCAAACGATGGACCACCTTTGATGAGTCAAAAATCATTAGATTTTGTCGTAGATTGCCTAACCACAGACTATATAGCTGAGAAAGCAGCTGAAAATGCTGTTAAAAATACAAACGCAACTGTTATAAAAGAAATCAAAGAAAAAGAAGTCGCCAAAGCAAAAGATATAGAAGTCGAAATAAAAGATGCGAGCAAAAAAGAAGATTACGAAGTTATACTAAAACTGCCGACCGGACAAGAAATTAAACTAGTTAACGCGGAAAAAGCTTACATAAAACCTAAAAACACTAAAGATTTACTCAAAAAAGCTATAACAGAAAAAGTGGAGTCACAAAAAGTTATAAACAGCATGAATTTAATACCAACAATAACTGGAGGAACATTAATACCAGTCAGTATAGTAAATACTAATATAGTAAATCCAAATTTAGTGACAGCAAACCTGACAAACACAAAACTGGCAAATACAAATATATTAAATGGCACAACAACGAATTTAGTTAATGCAAACTTGACGACTACAAGTATAGGAAATCCTACTTTGGTAGCAAATTTGCCGAACACAAATTTAGTGACGGCAAATTTGGCAAATGCAAATTTGGTGACAGCAAATTTGTCAAACACAAATTTACTAGCAACAAATTTACTAGCGGCAAATTTAGTAAGTTACACACCAAAGTTACCTATAAAAGTGTTTGACAAAAAAGCTACTAGAAGAAAGAATTCGAACACAAACAATGACACAGAAGAGAAAAGAAGTAGAGACGCAGAAGAAAATAGATTGAGAGATATGGAGTGTCGCTCTGCTGCTTCTAAACGATACAGGTAATAACTACTATAATTAATCTATCTTTCTATTCTATACATACCTATAATAAAGCTGAAGAGGGTCGAACGTCAAATCATTGCATTGAATTTTTTTTTGTAGTTACTTAGAATTGATGAAAGCGAGTGTGGCTCAGTGGTTCCAGTGTCTGCTTTACATTCAGACGCACCCTGGTTCGAATCCAGCCCTACCAATGACTTTTTTTTTCAATTTATGTGGGGATTTGCACTCGCTTAACCGTGAAGGAAAACAGTCTTGAGGAAATACGACTCAAGAGAGATTTATCTATTTTTAGTGATAAATTAAACATGTTATTTAGATTGATAAGGCAAATTAATTTATTAATTAACTAACTAATAATATTTAAGCAATGCCTAACATATGTAATCAAACTCAAATGCACATTTTAATCTGTAATTAATTTTTAATTTTAATTTCAATAGTTGACACACTGGAAGAACCCTGGATACTGCAACACAGGGAATCCTAAACCAGTAGACAGGACCCCAATTTAAATTTGAACTTTAATAATTTAGATACTTTTATATAATGTAAAAATGGTAACCTGTTTTAGTGGAAATAAATAATTTTTATCTTTATCTTAATTAATTCTTATTATTTCCTTCCAGGGCCCGTTTAAAACAAGCAATGATACATCAGGACGAAGAGAACAGACAACTCAAGTTGGCGAATGAAAGACTTAGGGCCGAGAAAGCTTTACTACAGGCTCTCATATTGGACCATATGAAGCGATACCATTGTGCGGATGACCTCAGTAAGTATAAAATAAATAAAATAAAGTATATATACCAGGACATTGCATTGTATGGGTTTGAGTACCTACTTTATTATTATTTTATATGTTTATGTTTATTGTTTAAGATTTTATAGTCAAATTTCATGTGCTCGTTATTGTACACCCCGTCTAGTCTTTTTTTAATATTTTCCTCTCCATCCTACGGTTGCCTGGAAGAGATCGCCTTTAGCGATAAGGCCGCCATTTGTGGCATTAGTTTTAATTATTTTTTTTCCGTTTTGTATTATGTTTTTTGTGTCCAATAAAGTATCAATCTATCTATCATTGCACACAGCGCCATCTACCCCCACCCTAAGCAAACGCTTGTGTCGCGGGTACTAGATAACGGATATAATACATAAATACTTTTATTTTGTAAATACATACTTATTTGATTATTCATAGAAACGACCAGACTCATCACAAGTAATTACACATTTTTATATGCATAATTACTTGTGCCATGCGGGAATCGAACCCGCAACCCCTAGATTAGAAGGCAGAGCCACTACCAACTAAGCTAACAGCAGTCCAATTTAAAGTGTTTCCATAAGAACGATTATTATTTGACTTATGTGCATAAGTATTTGTTATTTAGTTAGGTGCTAGTTAATTTGTACAGATTTTTTTAACCGACTCCTAAAAAAGGAGGTTATCAAGTCTTCTGAAAGTTTTTTTTTTAGTTTTGTTTTATACATATACCTATATTCATGTTGTTTTTCCTTGTTTCAGGAGAAATGAAGGAGCGCATAGATAATTTGAGTCACAAAAAATTTGAATGATCAAAGCAGTAAACAAATTGTTTAGGGCTGGCCAACTCTGGTGTCGACAATTTTCAAACCCTAAGGGCCTCTGATATGGCTTAATGACTGCTGCACTATGACAAAGAACCAACCTACATTTTTATATTTATTATTTGACCCACCGAATGCCTATGTTCAAATGTTAGTTTTCGGTCACCCATCCAAAGATTGACCTCGTCGGCTGTCGATTTTCGCAATAGCATAAAAATGCTCCAATCAGATGAACTGCAAATACTTCGAATATAATTTGTATATTATTTATTGGCTGAAACAGGTTTGCATTTGACCATAGATTGTCTGATTGTAAGCAAAGGCTATATGGAGCCTAATGGCCTAAGATGGAGCGTGCTTACCCGATAAGAACCGGTTCACTCTCGCTTTGAAGCTCGCTGGATTATAATGCGTGGGTAACAGGGAGATTAATGAAATTAATAAATATTATAAATGTACATATATTGTATAATACTTTTAGTTAGGGTATTTTCTGGTACCTCCCTGCCTGTCTACTACCCTCAATGTAAATCTATCGCCAAGCACTTTTCTGTGTGTTTCGGTAACCTCGTTTGAGAGCCACTTCCATTCCAGTATATACCCTACCAGGTCAAATGCCCATTATGTAATAAATAAATTGTTTTTTTAATTGTTATTTATTTGTGTATTTTAAAAATGAAAATCTATATATTATGTAAAACTCAAAGGTGACTGACTGATTGACTGACTGATTGACTGACTGATTGACTGACTGATTGACTGATATAGTGATCTATCAACGCACAGCCCAAACCAATGGACGGATTGGGCTAAAATTTGGCATGAAGGTTTTTTTTTACATGATATAGGCTTACGCTTGACTACAACTTGCCTGATGTTAAGCAACGTTATAATCTACGATCTAGCCCGCTTGCCTAGAAGAAACCGGTTTACTCTCGACTTGAAGACCGACAAATAGATAATAGATTACATTACAGGTAGATGTTAATGCGAGCGAAGCCGCGAGCACCCGCTAGTTATGTATATTGTTTTAATAAATGTAAATGACGTCATGTTCTCTAAAAATGTATTATTTTCCAAAAATAGTATATATAATTTAAATGAGCTATGAAACCAATTTAATTAACATTGTACTTACTTAATTAATCATGTTAACGAACACTAATTAGTAAAAAATATGATGATTTGTCTACATACTAGTTTATTTTAAGCTCATAATATTTAGGCTACAAATTTTGTAGCCTAATTTCCAAAATATGTTTGTAAACCAGTTTCTAAAATTTTATGTAAGTAACTGGTTTTCAAAAAGACATTTTGATATTATAGAAATCAAAATACCAAGTGAAGTGTAACAAAATGGACGTCCAAACTGTAAGTACATAATTTTACTACAACGTTTATTTAAACATTTTAATTTATTTTAGTCTTTTGTGTACAGATTTTGACCCCCTTATATGTATAGCCCACTATAGATAGATAGAGATATAAAGTATAAAACAAAGTACTTCTACTTACGAGAGCTTATCAAGCCACCCTAAAGGCCTCTGACATGGCTTAACGACTGCTGTACTAGACAAACAGCCGGGATCTACAATTTAACGTGTCATCCGACCCACGGAAGCGCCCAGAATGGAATGCCACTTTTTGTTCACCCATCCAAGGTCTGACCGCTTCGACAAAGTACTAATATCCTACAATAGACACGTCCTTTATTGTCTTTGAATTATTTTAACCCCTTCTAATGTTTATTGTCTTTTCCTCTCCATCATACGGTTGTCTGGAAGATATCGCTTTTAATGATAAAGCTGCAATATAAACGTGTTTTTCTTGCTGTTGTATTTAATGTACAACGAAACGTAAGTATACATAGTTTACAAAAACGATTAAATATATTACATCTAAGTATACTATAATTAACTTAATTCGAGTTTAGTCGGACCAAAAAAAAGTAAAACAAAAAGCACAATAACCAAAGTTTAAAGCCAGTTTTTAAGAAAAAAAATTTGTCTATATTTAGAATGTCCACAGAGGGCCTTTGCTATAAGGTTGTTAGCAAACCTTCCAATACCAACTTACCTTGACCCTTCTTATAAAAGAAACCTGTTATCTCAAAGCTCTATTTATACTGGTTATTAGTTGTTCAATAACCAGTGTATTTAGAACTATAATATAAAAATAATTATTCAAAAGCATGGGTCTTGATAGTTTTGTGTTGGACGCATAAAACCTGTTTAGAATTATAATCGATTGGTGGCAAAGAATAGATTAAACATTACAGAAGAGTTATTATTTTTAGTTAGTTTCGTATGTGAGGGGTCTCTGGTGTCAATGTTTCAAGCAAATTAACTTTAAAGGCTTTTGACATACTTGTAGCCATATTATAGCCGGAACATACGATTTAATGTAGTTTTGTTATTTACATAGCTAGACATGTCCATATAGATACCAAAATACCGCTCTTGGTCACCCATCTAAGAACCGATCGCATCACCCTTTGCTTAACTTTAGCAATCGTTTATGAATACTTTTTTCAGCTTAACTAAGGGCTTTTAGCTATACTTTTAAAACATGTAGATTTTTTTTAGCTGACACTTACAAAGAGTGGCGTAGGTATACACAGTAGCAATAAGGTATACCTAAATATAAAACTCAAAGATGACTGACTGACTGATATAGTGATCTATCAACGCACAGCCCAAACCACTGGACGGATCGGGCTACAATTTGGCATGCAGGTACGAGAGATGCTCGTAGATATAATGACGTAGGCATCCGCTAAGAAGGGATTTTTAGAATTTCCACTTTTAAAGGGGTGAAATAGGGGATGCAAGTTTTACTTATTTTAAGGACGAGCGAAGCCGCGAGCACCCACTATTTAGGTATAAATAAAGATAGCTGTACCTAGATGATGATGATTAAATTAATATGTAAATATAATTTTGTTAAGTAAGTAAGTAAAATATACGATAGGCCGTGTTTTGCCGTGATCGTGAGTTGCTTACATTTCCGATATCATAATAGCTAGCTAATTAACAATCTTTAACGATGACACTGTGACCTCTCTGTACATAGCTTATCGCTAAGATTATGACAGATTAGAGAGGAACAGATGTATAACTTATATTTAAAAATAATACACTTTTAATTGATTTGCTTTCACAGTTAGTTACCTGCCTGTATCTATTAATAGCAATCAGCTTGATTACTAATTACTTACTTATTTATTTGATTGCAGTCTTAATTGTGAACTTTAATAAAAAAATGTAAACACTGGACTGTCAGGTATTACCAACTGACTCAACCGACGCTGTTTGAACACACCAGTAGGTACCTAGTTGGTTGACAAATATATTATTTTGAGGGTGGTAGCTAGCCAAGTGTTTGCGCCACTTGAATTCAAGACTAAATTTTGCACATTCAAGTATGAACCAAGGAGGAGTTTACTGAGGGTCATGCTAGTCAGGCGGTTAATGTTGACACCGAGTTGCAGGAACCTCTTTTACATGTTAAAGTTGACTTAAACATTTAACAGATTTATTTAAAAGACAGAAAATTCATTTGAATATTAAAATAGACTTTAACTTTTAAGCCACGTCCCTGCAACTCAGTGTAGTTATGTTATATAAAGTGTAATGATTTGAGAATCTGTACCTTCTCTACTCTGTGCGTAAAGGTTACAAAGCTTATTATTATGTTGTAAGTAGTATAAGAACCGGCATTGTGCTTCCGAAGTAACAACAACATAGTTCTCTGCAGTTTTTAACGAGGTTAAACAAACCTCCTTGGTTGGAAACAAATACTTTGACATTAAAAGAGAATTTAATATGATTTGGGTGTGTTTGCTGCTGGCTGGAGCTGTTTTTGGTGATGTAAGTTTGTTTTATTGCTTGGTTTTTTTCTCTATTCTGTGCTTGGTAGTCTTATGCCTATTTGAAGAATGATTCTTAAACGTGTTTAGCGACAAAGTTCTCTAGTAAAAAATGTGAAATATGTTTAATAGTCGTTGTACAAGAGGGCCTTAAGTTTGACTACAATTAGTTTTTAAGTATGATAATAAATATCTACTGATATTCTCCTCCTTGAGTTGTATTTCTCATTTCTGAGAGTCGTGTCTCCTCAGAGAGAGCTGTGTTTGGCTGGATAAAAAGGAATAAAGAATCGATTATTCCTATCTCTTTTCTCAATTCGTGGACCTCAAACATCAGTTTTTATCCTATCTCCGTTATCAAGTGCCTATGACACAAGCATTCGCTTAGTATGAAGCTAGATGGCGCTGTGTGAAATGTCCCGGAATATTTATTTGTTCTGATTTTTTTACCGCTTTCTTCCTATCGAATGAGAGTGGCCAACTCTGATGTCGAGAGTTTATCAAGTCGCCCTAAAGGGCTCTGACATGGCTTTTTTTCATTTTACCGTTAAACGGGTGCAAATTGACACAGAACTATAACAACAAGCCATTAGTGTAAGGCCGGATTTGAACCAGGATGCGTCAGAAAGTATAGGTAGTAAAAATGTTAAAAAAACAAGGCATTTTTTCAACTTTTGTACCTACTTTATTCCATTTTCTCTTTGTCAAAGCGTTATATAATCAATATCAATGTCATCATATTATTTTCCCTTGTCAATTCTGCCAGAAAAATACAATATCATGAACCCCTAAATATATAAAACAATTCAAATTAATTATGGAAAAATAGCTTGAAATAAATATGTGAAACTTTTACCGAAACCGCGAAAATTCAACCATGAATCCTGCTAATTAAATATATAAACTAAAGAAATACAGAATTCCTATGGCGAAACCTTTAAATTTTAATTGTAGAAATATTCCGAAGCTTAATAATTTTAATTAAAATAAAATAGCTGCAGATATAATTTTAATTACAAATAACATTATAATGTTAAGAACTTAACTATTTACCTACATTTAGGCTGAAATAATTTGATAATAAGGAAGAAACTATATAACCTTATCTATTAATATCATGGTCCGAAATTATAAGTGAAATCTCTATTGCTTGGATTTTGGATGTTTTTACAAACCTAGTGCAGTTTTATCAATGAAAAAAATAATTGAACCTAAATATTAAACATAGATAAGCACTTTGATTGTCTTCAAGTGTATTAAACGTAATATTCTCAAATATACACTCTATAAAATACAGTTTCGCTAAAAGCTAACAATTATTTAATATTTAAACTATAATTAACGTTAAAACTAAAGACCGAATTCGCCAAAAATTACAACATCCAAAAAAATCAAATCTCTTTGGTCAAACCTTACTAAAAATCAATACCCATGTTTATAACACAAATCTCCTCACTATTCGAGGAATCCTTAGACGATCCTAGTAACATACCTCCAAAATACTACACGCCAAATACTCCCGTTACTGCTGTCAAAACTATCCCGAAATCCATTGTAAAGATGCCTCCAAAATACACCGCAAGAACCTGTTGTACTTCTACTAATTTAACCATATTAGCTATTGTCGGATATTTGCTGTATACTTTCATTATGAGTCGATTTGGGACGAAAGAAACGCCGCCAGAGTTGCCTGTGGCTTATACGAGGAAGAAACGAAGTGGGAGGAAGTCGCATAGGAGATATCGATATGAATGAGTTTGGTAAGACTTTAATTAAGTAATCTATCTATATGTTATGTTATTGTATACATATAGTAAAGGTGCAGAGGGTCGAAAGTCTAAACATTGTGAAGATATTAAAAAAATATTGTTCGAGATACTTCGAATTGATAGCAGAACACGTTCCAACAATTTCTAGAAATTTAGTCTGTTTATTTAAACGCTCGTCACGCAAAAACGGCTGAACGGATCATCATGAGTATTAGGA
Source organism: Macaria liturata (assembly GCA_964023185.1). Lineage (NCBI taxonomy): Eukaryota > Metazoa > Arthropoda > Insecta > Lepidoptera > Geometridae > Macaria > Macaria liturata. Next base: position 9,666,130 of record OZ026810.1, on the reverse strand, counting down.
GTGTAGGCATTTTTGTCCTGAAATAATGCGAGCAAAACCACGGGCGTCCGCTAGTTTTAAATAAGGTATTAGAGTGGTTTGTAAGATTTGTAATCGACGAAGGTAGACGGGTAAGATAGCTATGTTAGAGACCCCTACGGTGCTTTGAAATATTTTTCGGTTACTTTTAACTAAGATAACTTATTATCGTCTTAAATTTTAACTAGCTAGTGATAATTCTGTGTACATACAAATATAATGCATATAATGCGGATAAATAATGATACAAGATAAAATAAAATAAGACTCGTTGATAAAAGTTTAAAAATGAGAAAATTATAAAACGTTATGTCATAGTTTTGCAAGTTCGATGTTTTAACGTGTAGTGTCCCGAGCGTAATTTCATACAAACTGTTACCAAAATCTCGGTAAGTTAAAGTTTCAAAGAATAAAATATATTTTGCATATTACAACATTAAAACGGGACACAACAAAATCCCAACTCGGCATGATACAACACTCCTGATAATGGCGTGTTAGTGTGTATCTAGTGTATTCCTTTGCGACTAGACAACTCAAGCATAATTACAGTTACTCCATAAACGGAGCTAGCCTTGCTCGTAAAACGGAGGCCAGAGATCTAGGAGTTTTATTTGACTCGCAAATTTCATTCCGACAACAATACGACAATATTGTTAAAAAATGTCATCAACTCCTAGGGTTCACTCTCAGGATTACTAAACCGTTTAAAAATCCAAGCAGTCTACTTTATCTGTACAAAAGTTTGATTAGGCCCATCGCAGAATATGGAGCCGTAGTATGGTCACCCTACTATAAAACTCACACAAGTAACGTGGAGCGTATCCAGCGGCGCTGCCTGACCGCGCTGTGCCGCCGCCACGGCCTGCAGCGCAGGTACCCGGAATACGAGGACCGCGTCACACACTTCAAACTGAGTCCGCTGTCCGTCCGGAGACAGGTCGCTGAGCTATTATATCTACATAGGATTATACACTCCACTGTAGATTGCCCTATCTTGCTTGCTTCTGTTAAAATAAACTTAAAATATAACCTCAGACGCAGCTCATTTAATGTATTTTACACTAATGACTTATATAGAAATAATGTGTCTAAAAATAGCCCTGTGGTGCGTATGTGTCAGTCCTATAACGAACTTGAGAATTGTAACGCCTCGGATAACAATGATGAACAATCTGTTAATGTAAATCTAGACATATTCGGAATTAGTTTCAGTTCTTTTAGAAATAATTTATATAAGGTGTTCTAATGTGATCTTGCATTGCACTGCAACGCGCCGAGTGTACATCAGTGCTGTTGTACTGCAACGTTAACCCACAACAATGTAATGTTATGTATTTCACCTTGTTTTGCTTGCTACACAAATTATTTTTGTACCTTAGTCGTGTTTTTTTTTATGATTTTGCTTAATATTTAGATCTATTGTAATTTTTGTATTATATGTATTATTTTAATAGTTTCACTTTAGTTTAACTTACTGAACATTGGATTTGTTTATAATCATGTTGTGCACGCATGTGTTTGATGCACAGAATGGATCAATACCTTTAAAATAATATGCTGTCACTCATGTATCTTCTGTGTATTGTGTTGTGTGCCTAATAAAATAAATAAATAAAAATAAAATAATATCTATAAACTTACTCGACATTGGCTGAACTGAATTACTGAAAATTTAACATAGACTATAATTTACCACAAAGGCTACTTTACCCCTGAATTAAAATTGCTTGTTCCAGGCTACAGCAGGGTCTGGAGTAGTTCCAGCTCAGAAGCTGAACAATGGACTCGACATGCCAGCACTTGGACTTGGCACCTGGCTGGGATTCACTAAGACGGTAAGTACCTACTCTCTCTTGAGTCGTGTTTCCTCATGACTGATGTCGTAACTCCCCCGCAGAATTAATTCGTCAGGGGAGTTCTCTTGGGCAGATACATCGTGGTGGGCGCCCAGGTCCTTCCACGGAAGGCACATGTCTTCGGATATTGTGGTCCTCAAACATGTCGGTTTCCTCACGTTGTTTTCCTTCACCGTTAAGCGAGTGCAAATCCACACATAACTTGAAAGTACAAGTAATTGGTGTAGGGCCGGATTCGAACCAGAGTACGTCTGGATGAAAAGCAGACACTGGAACTTCTGAGTCACTATGTTATTTTATAATACGGTGTAACATTCGTTATATGGACCAAGTAAAGGAGAAAGTGGATGTCATGTCGTATAAGGTGGTCAAGGAACTGGCAGAAGATCGGGAAGGGTGGCGCATGCTCCACAGATAATTGACTCACCCTTAAAATGTGATGATGATGATGTATCATTTGAATTAACAAGCGTATTCAGACTCATTCCTCATTACTAAGGATCATGGCTCCGCCACTGATTCAATGCATTGGGGCAAGTTCTTTTGTGTAGATAAAGGTTCGTTTGTGTTTTGGGCGCCCATGTGCTTCAGGAAAACGCATGTGTTTGGATTTTGGGGTCCTTAAACATGCCGATATTCTCACGATGTTTTCGTAAATAATTGAATATGTTTGTTTGACTGTTTTTCTCACTACAAAATAATAAAATCATTTGAATGAAACTGGCAAAGAGTCATATTATTAAATAGACTTTTTTATATCCGGGATTATCTATCTATATCTATATATCTGATAATCGTGAGTTTTTTCTGTAAACAATATATAATTCTTTGATACAGGGAGAACGTAACCAACTGAAAGGTGATGAAGTGAAGCAAGCGGTGCAGTGTGCTATCGATGCTGGGTACAGGCATATTGATACTGCCGCCATTTATGAGACTGAGCCGCAGGTAAAACTTATTATGTGGCTTTTTCATATTTTACATGGATTTATACCTTACTTACTTACTAATGACCATAAAATAGTTACTACAAGAATATTTCTATGGTATTCTTCTTATCGAACGAGAGTGGCCAACTCTGGTGTCGAGAGTTTATCAAGCCGCCCTGAGGGCCTCTGATATGGCTAACGACTGCCGTACTAGAATAAAAAAACAGCCAGGACCTACAATTTAACGTGTCAACAGATGTTAGTATAAAGTCCAACCGAGTTTCTGAGAAGTAGAAGCCCACTGTCAGAAAATCTAATGGTTTGGTAACATTGAAACAAATCTATAAAAAAGCTAACGCACCAAATTCTTCGTGTTTTACAATTGGACTTATGATCTGCGGTCGTAATCGGTAGAGTGTTTAGGCACAGAGACCATACTATCTTACTGTACAGAATATTCTATTTTTATCAAGAAGTTAATAAATAAGATAGTTTAAAATTAAATTTCAATAAAATATATTTTGTTTTCAGGTGGGAGAAGCATTAAAAAACAAGATCAAAGAAGGAGTCGTCAAGAGAGAGGACCTGTTTGTTACCACTAAGGTAAGTTACTCAGTTACAATTTTGTACCTATTACGTTACAGTAGCCCGACGGCATTTCTATACAAACTGTTGTATGTATTAACTACCTAAAAAGACTCAATGAATATTTAAATATTTGTATTATTCAAACAATGAGGGCTACCGCGTGTAAAATCATCGCTAGAGGCGCTAGTGTACCGTGAGGTCCAAATGTTCTCAAACTAAGCAAACCTCACCAATTTGCCGCTAGGATCGCTACTGGATCGTAAGATTTGAAATGTCAAATGTCAATAAACGGTAGCTCTCATTAGCTACACGGTTTTAAGCCAAGTTACGTGTTTTTGAATCATCAAGTATTATTCATGACCAAATTTTTTAAAATATTGATGATTTTATACATAACATTGTTCATACAAATATTTTCGATATACTTATGTAATTGTATTGGCGACACATCTTTTTTTCTTCTAATGAACACATTAATTTCTCCTCAGCTATGGAACGACAAGCACGCTAAGTCCGACGTGGTACCCGCGCTGCGTCACTCGCTATCACAGCTCGGACTTGCTCACTTGGACCTGTACCTCATACACTGGCCCATTGCTACCAACGTAAGACTCTTCATATTCATATTTTATTTCTAGAATTTTGCACCAGAACGATTCTCAACGTGAAGTCTCCTGAGCGTAATTTCATACAAAATTTTGAATTCTTAAACAAGTGACAAAAATATTTGGTAAAAACGTGTTTGAGAGTTGAGTGCAAACGAGCCTTAGACTCACAGTTAGTTACTTACAAACATTATTTAAGTATCTATACAAATATTGTTGTGCAATGCTAGTATAAATTAAATACATGTTAGGTACGTACTTGATCAAAAGATAGATAATAACCAGTATTCATAGATGCTTTTGCTTGAGGCGTTCTTTTTTTTCTATAGTATTTGCACAGTTGACAAAAAAAAAAACGTGATTAGTATTTATTAGTATTAAAGTATCTTACATTGTATTTGCTCTGTTTTTAGGCCAACTTCTCCCTGGTAGATATCGACTATCTGGAGACCTGGGAGGGAATGCTGGAAGCACAACGCCTGGGACTCACCAAGTAAGGAACTATACGCATGATCTGTTTTCATCATCTTATAACATAGACAAAGAAGCGCCCATAACTCAGCTAGCGGAGGCAACCGCATGCGATTTATTCATTCATTTATACTTGCACATAATTACAGGTGTATACCTGCATTTTTAAAGAAAATTGCATGGAATTACCAAAGTTAAGCAAAGGTCGACGCGGTCAGTCTTTGGATGGGTGACCAAAAAGTGAATTCCATTTTGGGCGCTTCCGTGGGTCGGATGACATGTTAAATTGTAGGTCCTGGCTGTTAGTCTAGTACGGCTGTCGTTAAGCCATGTCAGAGGCCCTTAGGGTGGTTTGAAAACTTTGACACCAGAGTTGGCCACTCTCATTCGATAAGAAAAAGAAGACACACAATCACAGACATGGATTGAGGTGTTATTTGTATGTACTTTATTTATATTTTGTACCTTTTTGTGTCGTGGAATTACCTGGGCACCCACCACGATGTATTTGCCCAAGAGAACTCCCCTAACGAATTGCTCCTGAGGGGTTGTCACGAGGGGGAGTCCTGACACTCAATAATGAGGAATACGACTAAGGAAGGGAGATATATATTTTGTACATAATCGCAGGTCTATCGGCGTCTCCAACTTTAACGAGGCACAGCTGCAGCGTCTGATCGAGGCAAGCAACTCTACTCCACAGGTGCTGCAAGTTGAGGTATGTACATCTTTGAGATAAGTACTTTAACGTGCAGTCGCCTGTGCGCTATTTCCATACAAACTAATGTATAGTAGGCTCAAAAACTAAGAATGATAGACTGATGGTTTATATCTCATATTGTTGGTGTCTATACAAAAACCTCGCCTCTAGAAACCCAAAGGTTTTGTAGTTTTACCGAAAAGTAATATGTTTTCATACAATTTTTTTTATTTTTATTTCCGAAATCTTCAAAATATCAAAACCTTTGCCTTTGATTTTGTACAGGCGAAATCTTTGTTTAGACACCTACAATTTGAGATATAAACCACCAATCTATCTTTCGTAGCTTTTGAGTCATAACAGTTTGTATGGAAATAGCGCACGGGCGACTGCACGTTAATTTTTGTAAAATAAAGGAGTGTGGCAGCTCGATCCTATTTTCATACAAAAATATTGTAAAACACTTTAAATTGATGATTGGTGAATTATCAAGTAAGTACTTGAAATTATAAATTTCCATACAAACAGCTCAGCTCATGATATATGACTGCAATACTTTTGTTAAAACTACAAGTAGTTGTATGGATAACTCAAGTGGCGACACCATAATATTTAACCTATCCTATACTTAGAGCTTACAAAATACTTCCTATTTATGTTCTAGATTAACGTGAACCTCCAGCAGCCTTCCCTGCGCGAGTTCTGCCGTCAACACAACATCGTCGTCACCGGATACACGCCCTTCGGCTCTCTCTTCTACTCTAAGGTGATCAATAGATAAATATTAAAAATAAGATATACCTACCTTATAATGGTAGATGTAAGTTTTATAAAGAGCGGTGAAAATCATTCCATCCTTTTTGCACAATGTACCTAGCTCATCTGTTTAGGCAAAAACGATGATATGAATTCGCGCCGTTTATAAAACTTTATTTCAATCGCTCGGCTTAAAAGATTGTTCATTTTGATTTAGTCAAAGGATATGTTCATCTAAGGAACAGTTACCTTAAAAACCTACATTTGTTAAAGTCTGTTCAGTATTTCTCGATCTCATGGATTGCTGTATAGTACAGGTATGGGTCTCTTTCAATGTAATAAACTTACGTACTTATTTATATTCCAGGCAGCAGAGACGGCCCCGCTGCCGCGCGTGGATACGCCCGAGCTAGTTGCCATCGCCAACAAATACAACAAGACCGTGCCACAAGTCAACTTGAGATACTTGGTCAGTATACATTTATTTATTTACCAAAAACACTTATAAAACTTTACTTTTCTTTCATTATGTAATTTTTGTGTGTGTGTACATTAAAGACATATCGTATGTTATCTTTTGTTATTCTTATATTAAACTAGCTGACCCGGCGAACTCTTTTCCGCTTTACAGGCAATAAATAAGCAGATTTTGGATTTCCATTCAATTAAAAAAAACAACGGTATAAAAAGTATCCTATGTCCGTCTCCTGGTTCTAAGCTACCTCCTCACCAATTTTAAGCTAAATCCGTTAAGCCGTTCTTGTTTTTATATATATCTATAGATTTTGACCAATCTTAAGGTTCAGGATCTCAACGTCACTTTATACCAATTGTTGTATTATAGTAAGATTAAAATGTCTTTAATTTGAGGTATAGTTAATTATTCATACTTATTCATATATTACTTTAATATGTCTTACTTTTGAGTCTTACCGTAAAACAATTTGTATGTAATTACGCTCGGGACACTGCACGTTAACTTATTATAAAACTGCTGTGCAATATAGTCCTAGATATTTTTTTAAAGTTTATACTGGAATTGAAACATACATTTATTTATCGTCTGTTTTTTTTGTCACCTGGTTCCAAAACATATCTGATATAAGTATTATGTGGCGTTCGTCTTACTGTAATCCTTACTCCTCTTGATAGGGATTATTATATAAAATCATTTTATCTCTTACAGGTTGAATTGGGCGTCATCCCCATCCCAAAATCCATAACCAAGAGTCGAGTGGAACAAAACATCGACGTATTTGACTTCTCTCTCACACAGGAAGAAAAAGATCTTTTCAAAAGCTACGATAAACATTACAGGACTATCCCGGTCAAACATTGGGCCGAGTCTAAATATTATCCTTTTGAGAAGAATTAAAAAGAAATAAAAAGTTACTCAAATAAATGAGATTAATAATTGGTATGATAAGTGTTTTACTAATATATCTATACTAATATTATAAAGCTGAAGAGTTTGTTTGTTTGTTTGTATGAACGCGCTAATCTCAGGAACTACAGGTGCGAATTGAAAAATTCTTTTTGTGTTCTATAGACCATTTATCGAGGAAGGCTTTAGGCTATAATAACATCACGCTGCAACTAATAGGGGCGAAGAAACAATGGAAAATGGAAAAAAACGCGGAAAACTATTCATCTTTGAAGACTTCCGTTGCGTGCGCTGCGAAAACGGTTCAAGTCGTGGGTAACAGCTATAATTTATAAAGCTGAAGAGGTTGTTTGCAAAAATAAATATGATGCCCAAAATAACTATCCCACGCGGACGAAGTCGCCGGCACAGCTAGTTATATTATAATACTTTTATCAATTAGTAAAGAAAGATTGATTCTAATCACGTAACTCAGATGCATTGACTGCCAAATAGGTAAGTAAATTAAGTGTTGCTTTTTGATAACTAATAAAAAGTATGGTATACGGTATACCTAGATATAAACGTGGAAAAAGAGATAGCTCATGCACAAAACGCCCCAAGCGGGATGTCCGTGCAGGACTCATCGCCCCCACCTTAGAATTAGAATTAGCTCAGCGTACTCCACTCTTCTATAGATGTTAGCGAAGTCGATTTTTTTATATACCTATCACGAAGGAAATTTAACGCATTGGCCATAATTATCTTAAATGGAAGGAATTGAAAATGAAGTAGGTAGGTATATTATTAAAAACTTGTACATTAGCATAACGTTAACATATCCATTACCTACGATAGGTACATAACATAATATGTGTATAGCTAGTAGGTAGCTAGATATGTGCCTATTCATATACCTAAGTAAGTTTCTATTATAATGCGTTACTCACTTTCCTGGCGAAAAACTTTTCCCTTTTGCTGAAATCATCAGTTCTTGCCAAAAGTGAATGACTCTTCAGAACTTTACAATAGTTTTTCCCTAAAAATGTTTTCCATTACTTTTCAGTTGAAAATGAGTCTTATATACAAAGACATTAGGGTGAAAATTCCTTGTAAACATCCTTGGCGCCACCCAGACATTGCTACGCCAAAGAAAAATATCTGTAGATTATCTCAACAAAACCTTGACTTGCTAAAACCACCCCTAACTTTATATAAGCAGGACCGAAAATCCCATAACAAACCAATAAATAGCTACAGCATAGTAACAAAAACGCATAGCATTGTTATTGAAAAGTCAATACTGAAACTGCACACAATTTTCAAACCAATTTAGACCCTAAATTTTCACAAATAAACCATAAAATCGCTAATACGTATCTGTTACATAAGTTCTTTCTCCGTCGCGTTGTGTGAAAGCGTTTTGGCGCCAGTCGGTCGGTCGCCATCTTGCGGCGTTTTCTTCGTTGTGATTCGACTACGATATATCTATTGAGCACACTTCCGCGATTATATTAAATGGCTAATTTACTGCTGCAGGCTTTTGTGAGGGGTAGCTGGAGTTTTTGTGGGAAAATCGATGAGGAAAACAGAGGAAACTAGCAGCATCTTTATAGAATTCTATGCAATACAAAAATATATTAAGATGTCTTACTATAAAACCTGAATTAACGAGTGATTAGATATGTAATTTTCTAAGTTTGACTGTTTGATAATTAGAGAAAAAGAACACTGATTAGCTATTCTAACTTACCTACTTTTATTAGCTTTTCTGGATATGTACCTAAGTACTAATCGATATTTATTCGTTCTACTTTTCAGTTTTTTTAGGGGTTTCTTGTGATTAAAAGTAGGTAACTAAATAGGATTCGTTCGACGAAGTATCTAAATATTAGGTACAGTACATAAGCCTACATCACAGAAAACAGAAGTTAATATCTAACTTCTCATAAAACAAAGTCAACTCCCGATTTATTTGCTTAGATCTTTAAAACTACGCAACGGATTTTGATACGGTACTTTTTAACAGTGTTTTAAGAGGAAGGTTTTTATGTTATCCTGCATAATATAGGTATATAGTCCAGTCAATAAAGCCCAAAATCCCCAACAAATTAGTTACTCGGCCAAACTTTGTGAATTTGTTCAGAAGGGTAAAATAAGTGACCGTGTGAGTTTGCACCCTTGTAGGGTGTACGGAAAGGGTTGAAAAGGGGCGAAAAGTGATTTTTATCAATAACATTGACAAAAAAATTAGTTACTTTGTGCAAATTTGGAATTAAGTTTTTGTTACCGTTTCCTAACATGTATCAAATTTGCACACTTTTGCAACATACGGAACATTGTTTTGTTTATTATTAAAAAACTGATTATGGTTAATAACACGAGTGAAAAAATTAGTTACTCGCTGCAAATTTGGAATTATGATCTTTCTTTGGTTTTCTAGCATGTATTAAATTTGCACACTTTTGCAACTTACGGAACATTGTTTATTAATAAAAAAATCATGATATTCGCTGATAACAGGGATAAAAATATCTGTGAAGGGTTGAAACTTGGAGTAACTGTGCTTGACAAATTATATACGTGTTTATTTTTTATTGTTTTTTTTCACAATTTAGAACACGTTGTATATAATTTGTCTAGCACAATTACACCAAGTTTTAACCCTTCACAGATATTTTTATCCCTGTTATCAGCGAATATCATGATTTTTTTATTTAGGTGTCCGAGCCTCCGCTTGACCCACTTATTGAGATAACATCTTGGATTTTACGTGTGGCAACACTATTTTGCTCTATGGCGCCCCTTCCATGCGTCGAGTCATATCGGCTCGACTCGGTATCGATCGGCTCCCCCCTCCCGCACAACGCTCGCGCAGCGCCGGGCGGACTCGCTTCCTCAGTACGTCTTGGATTTTTGACGTGTTAACACTACTGTGACTCCTACGAAAATGTAAGTGAACATTAATTGTTTTAATAACCTTTAATTTTTTTAATAAAGCAGGAAAGCCCTGTTAAAGTGCATTATGCACTTCTAAATGCGCAGGAAAGTCCTGTATAAACGCATTTTTCACCTTTTAACGCACAGGAAATCCCTGTCTAAATGCGTGGTGCACCTTCTAACGCACAGGAAAGCCCTATCTTAGAATTATGGTGCTAGTTAGACTTCTCAGGAAAGCCCTGAGTCTAATCTAACGTTTGCTATCAGGAAAGCCCTATATAAATGAGAGATGCAACAGTCTCAGTTTTAATCAAGAACTTGTTAAGTTGTGGCTCTGTTGGTAAAAATATTCGAATATGTAATATATGGGCCTGGAACACAGATAAAAAACGATCATGACCCAGACGGACACCAAAATAGTCATCTACATTATCTTTGGTAGCCTACAAATACATCAGCAAATGCGCTCATAAGCGCGCTACATTCCAAGTCGATAGGTTTAGCTTTTCCTTAGCCTAATTGCTTCTAAAATGGCCACTAAAAGAAGACAAATATTGAGAATGACTTCTCTGACACTGAAGACTCTTTCAATATACCACTTTGCGAGTGCAATTTGCATTCTTGTGCATTCTGTTTAGTGCTTAAATAAAATATAGTTTAGATATTTTCTTTCACCAAAACTAGTTCCTTGCATCCTACATCATCTAGAGATGATTAGAGGACTCTACCTATTTGTTGTAAAGGAAAAGAGGAAAAGACTATCTGCAATGCATTATAGATAGACAACAATATATCTATCTAAATATCAATATTTTTATAGCTATCTTCGCTTGCCTGAAAGATTCGGGCTAATACGGTCTGACGAATTTTGATCAGCAGAAAACAGGCCTCTTATCTTCTGGAAACCTCGTGGTAAAGTCGACCTTACGGACTGACAAGCTCACGTGAAAGAGATGGATAGACTCATTACGTTACGGTTACTAGTACGAACTAGCGGAATATACCCGTAGAATTCTGTCAAAATGATTAATCTAATAGGTGTCGATTTGTCGAAAATCTGCTTTATAGTTTTCCTTATCTCATCATGGAGCAGAGGTAACTGGCTGAAATAACGCTGGTTGGTAAAATTCATACCGAGATAACCGTCGGTTTTGGTTTAGATTTAGATTACCTACGTTGAAAAGTCGACATGTCATCTAAACTCGCAAAATGTATTTTACTTTAATGAATTAATCAGTATCGTGAGTACCATACCGCTAGTATTTTAAAGACCTTCCAACTCATGGTTGATCGTGATAGGAATAACTTTAGCATTTGGTGCAAGCCATCAATTTTATTGTCTGAAATATGAAAGGTAAAAGGTTGACGCACAATCTCGGCCTTGGACATCGAAACAGAGGTCCTTGAAATATACAATACGCTCCAAACAATACGCTCCAAATTCAGTTCCAGAACCGACGGTGTGACCGTCTCATATATTGTCAATCGGGACAGAAACTCGCCTCTAACGAAAAGTTATAATCCAACCGGGTTCACCGGATTTAAATTGTAAATATACGTTTTTTACTCTTCGGGGGAAAAACGGTGCTATTAATAAACAATGTTCCGTAAGTTGCAAAAGTGTGCAAATTTAATACATGCTAGAAATCCAAAGAAAGATTATAATTCCAAATTTGCAGCGAGTAACTAATTTTTTCACTCGTGTTATTAACCATAATCAGTTTTTTAATAATAAACAATGTTCCGTATGTTGCAAAAGTGTGCAAATTTGATACATGTTAGAAAACGGTAGCAAAAACTTAATTCCAAATTTGCACAAAGTAACTAATTTTTTTGGCAATGTTATTGATAAAAAACACTTTTCACCCCTTTTCAACCCTTTCCGTACACCCTACAAGGGTGCAAACTCACACGGTCACTTATTTTACCCTTCTGAACAAATTCACAAAGTTTGGCCGAGTAACTAATTTGTTGGGGGTTTTGGGCTTTATTGACTGGACTAATATGTGATCACGTAAAACAGAGCCGGGTAGCTAGTTTTTAATAAAACCAACAATAAAAAGTAGTTTCAATGAAATAAAATTTCATTCAAATAAAATAAGCACAAGAGTTGCATATTGTAAAAGTTGCAATTCAAAACTCACAGTTTACACTTACAAACTTTACAAAATTAATTATTATAAACACAATTGGTCAATATCAACGATACATATTATAACAATTACTTAAAAGTTAACAAACACATAATTACTAATTTATAAAGAAACTTCTAAAAATCCTCAACCGGGTTTCATAATTGTAGTCCAAATACCGGCGGTAGCGACCGCGGTCACCGCAATGACCGCTAGATGAGGTAGTAGGGTAGCGGCCATGTTGCACCAACTGCCCGTACACACGCACGCGTGGAAACGCGCGTAGAGGGAGATGCCGCGAGACATAGGGAGCAGGGTCGCTGCTGGGGTGATGAGGCAACCGTTGTCTACACTCTAGAACAATAGAAAAATCATATATAAATATAGGTATACGCGTACAATACAACACTAGCGAAACTAGCGATTCATTAAATAAAGCGCAAAAAAAACTGATTATTAAGAATATTTGACGAAATATCAACAAACAAACAAACTATTTTATTGTTTGTATATTCTATTTATTTTCTCATCCCTCTCGTCCCATCATAACGTCAGATCTTAGAAAAGGGTTTCAAAAATTACTTAACTACTGCTTCTATCATGAAACAACGCGAGTAATGCCGCAGTAGTATGATCTTTTGATTTAAGTCCATAGTTAAAAATATTCGTTTACAGATAAAGCTAGCTCCAGCTTTGCCATCCGTTTGCTGGCATAGTGGTTCCCAAGAGTTGGATGACGTCGGTTCCTACAAGCTCGCTGTGTGTAGAGTCCGGTGAGGTCAGTCCAGCGCACGGAGCACCCGCCCGTCCAGCGACCGTAGATCGACTTCGGACGGGTCACGTTCTCGTGGTAGTTGTAACTGGAGAGACAAAATAAAATTTGTTTACCTTCTAACGAGTAACGATACTTTGAGTTGATCCAACAATCAACTTCAATGTCTTTAGATAGAGGTGCCAAATTGTATTTGTTTCATATAAAATAGTTTGCTGTGAATGAAACAGTCTAGTAAGTAAACAAATTTAATCTACACTAATACCATACAAATTTTGGACCTTGTTTCATAAGTCTAATATGACCGCGTTCGCTACTGCACCATTTTGTTTGTTATTGTAATCAGCTAGCAACGACTCGCTGTACGCACATTAGCGCACATGGGATAACACACAAACGGTCGAACCTAACACTACAATCAATAAAAGCGATATATTTAGAAACTTTTTCGATCATTGTCATCATCATCAGCCCTTTTCGACCAACTGATAAATGTAAAATAAATCGACTTACACTTCTCCATATCGACAATACTTCCTATAGCCAGCCGCTTTGGCCTTGGCGAGGGGGTTCATAGGAGTGAGCGGCAAGAAGTCGCCGGCGAATGCATCCGCGCAGTCCGTGTCGTACGGGATACCGGGCACTTTTAGACCGCACACGAAACACTACAAATGGAACGTCAAGTTAGTATATTTCTTTTTCTAAACATACCATACGGCGGGCTGTAGTTAAACGAACGCTTATTCTGTGTAAAAAAAGCATGACACAAGCGTTTGCTTCGTATGGGGATAGATAGCTCTATGTACGATATTTCGGTATATTTTTTAATTTATTTTACATATTATTTATTTTATGTACCTACATACCTTCACATACGAAACATGTGTAAAATAATAACAATAATTCATGCAATGATCTGGACCTCGATGTATTTGCCCAAGAGAACTTCATCAATTAACTATTTCTGCTTAGATTGACGAAGTACCTACCTATCATAGAATTGTAGTTGTAGATTTTGACGTACTAAATAATAAAATAAATAAAACCCTGTACAATACTATGGAGTATGATTTTTGTAGGATATTTACTCGTACCTTTGCTACGACGGTATTGTTGAGGTTCTTCGGTGGTGGAGGCGGTGGTTCCGTGGTGGTGGTGGAGGTGGTCGGCCACGTGAAGTTCGGCCACCCCATCCAGGCGTACCAACCCTAAGGGTGTTAAGCATGAAGTAAGTACTAGAGTAGCGAGTGTGGTTCGGTGGTAATCTTGTGTGTGGTGTGTTTGTGACGCAGCGAAACTACACTAACAATTTTCTCCAAAATTTTCATCTGCAATGGATTTCCGCAAAGTAACATCTGAGTCAAGCGTTTGTTGATGTGGCTATATACCTACTTTATTCTGAAGTACCCGATAGCAGCCCTACATCAATGACTTGTGTTTCCGTCAACCGCGATGTATTGTGAATCAATTCTGCCGAGCTGTCACGATCCTTCATAATCAGGAATATAATTCAAGGACTATGAGAGTCTTAAACTGTAGTTGGTATACATAATTTAGAGTATTAATGTAGAATTTCGTAAACAGTGAATACAAATACTAACCCTAGGTGTTCCGCAAGTGGGTGCTCCTCTCTCCTTGAGCGTCATATTCATGACCATGGTCAGATTGGTGTCGTAGTCATACGTGAGGTTCGCCAAAATCTCCAGAAACATCTCTGCAAAAATAAGTAACGAACGTTTGATTAAACAATACTTATATATTATTTTCTTCTTCATTTTTATCATCATTATATTAGCCAATGCCAACTTTCTGCTGAATATAGGTCTCCTATATTAATTTAGAAATTGGCTATAAGAATAATGTTAATATAATCAATAAATTGATATTTTGTGTGGGTAGTTAATAAACTGATTATAATTTGTTAACATTTCATTAAATTATTTGAAAATACGTACCTACATCAAATGGCGGAGTCGTCAATGCTGTAGTGGTGGTAGTAGTGACTGTTGTAGTGGTTTCGATCTCTGTCGTGCTACTTGATGAAGTAGAAGATTTAGCAGAAGATGAAGATGAAGTAATGTCTTTGCCAGCAGAAGAACTAGTGCCAGAAGAAGACGAAGAACTTTCATTTTCAGACGAACCAGCTGCAGAAGAAGAACTTTCTATCTCGGAAGAACTAGCTGCAGAAGAAGAACTGGTGGCTGGAGAAGATATAGTGACAATCTCTGAACTGCTCTCAGCCTCTGCTGATGTACGAAGTACGACTCCATCATTGTCCATGTTTAATTCAGATCCCAAAGCAATCGTTAAAACGTTAGGCTTTTTAGGCATAGTCATATTATTTGAGATCCACTGTTTTATCATAACTACGGGCTTAAATACTTCTGTAGCTGATTCTGTGTCAGAGTGATGAAAATCTTGTTTCAGTGACATTGACAGTGTTGTTGGTGCATTTGTTTCTGGGTTGTGTTTGACCTCAACTTCATTATAAAATGGCATTACTCGGTCTGACTCATATTTATCCTCCAAATCTGCTTCAGTATGCGTTAATTCTCTATCAGACAATACATTGGTTTTTGCATTTTCAACAGTGTGTGTATATGAATCTAATTGCTTTGTAGTTTCTGATTTCAGAATTTGATATGATTTTGGTGGAACATACATTATTTTAGGCGTCCGCATCAAATCTTTCGAGAATTGTGTGTTATGCGTATCCTCGAGTGATTTTTCTGGCTCGTGGCCCATTCGCATAATGGATTTTACTGGTGTATCTTCACTCTTAGATAAGGATGCTGGAAGTTTTGCAGTTGTACGAGTTGGTGTCTTAGGAAGAGGCATTGGTTTTGTGCGACTAGGTTTAATTATAGTGGAAGTTTTAAGAGAAACCTCTTTAATTTTACTGGCATCAGAGAGAGGTGCTATGGAAATTGCTGCATCAGGTAATTCATAATTGTCCAATTCAGACAAAATATCTAGTGGTTTGTGGACTAAATATTCTTCATAAAATGGGTTTCGACTTAGAGTCGAGTTTTGTGTACGAAGGCCTGGTGTCATCTTTCGAAGCCAGAATCTTTTGGACCTTAGTTTTAAAAAGCTTGATGTATTCTTCATGTCCGATGCTGGTACGATAAGAGTTGTAATTTGTCGCGCGCTTTTTCCATGATGATGAGTGGTAATTTCTTCGTCATCCAAAAGAGTTGACACATGCATTTTAAGCATGTATTCTAAAGTTGTTTGCTTAGTGTTGTACTGATCGGGAATGTCTAATGTATCTTCTGACAGTGTTGTGGGTACGGCAAAGAAAGCTCTGTTTGCCGGCATTATTTTGTGGAGAGCCTCTGAAAAAGTAGAATAGATGCTTATTATCAAACGCGCCGTAGTCAACCGCAAGCATATCTTGCAAAAATGACTTTAAAACTAAGTATCTGACACAGATAATAAATGATCTCACGAGCTTTCTTTAAACTGTTAAGAATTATTACAAATTCAAAATCAAATTCAAATTTATTCAGTTAGTGAAAACTAGGTACATAAGATCTTAAAGTATAATAATAACTAAAATAGTTCCACTAGTTCCTACCCTATGAGGGTTTACTAACATTTCCTAAATATTTATTACATAACATTTGACAAATTATTTAACTAAATTAATACATCATAAAATTTAAGTAATTATTGTTAAGTATGTACATTCATTAATTATTCTTATATTATATCATGTCAAATATATTTAAACTAAGTCGGTTAAAAATGAGTCAACTTTGTACTTACTTTGTAGTATGCTTTACATTATTTACCTTGAATTTCGTCATAAAGCAACGAGTGTGGCGTGGCCGGCGTCGGTGAACGGTGTGCTTTTGGAGTGCCGGCTTCATCGCCAGCATACTCTAAAGTTTAAAAACACATTATTTTCCAAAATTTCTCGGAAAGTCTGGTGGACGCATTGGATGCCTGAGAGACATAATGCTAGTTTTTCTAGATAGGATAGAAAGCTAGTTTAGTAAGCTATCCCTAGTCAACAGAAACACTAACTTGAAAAACTTTTCTCGTTTCTCGGGCATTTATGCTGGTCTTTGATAGTGATGGTGGAACGAAGTAATGCAGGCAGCATGTTGAACACGTAGCCCTCTGGTAGTGGGCTAGAGCACTTAGACTTCGTTTTGGCTTTTCTTAGTTTTTTTTAAAGTATAAAGTCTAAGCAATATTATGTTATACTTATTTGGGGGCAGTGTTCCCGTCAGGGCAAGCTAAATAATCTTATAGAAATAAATATTCCGTTCACACAGCACCATCTAGCTCCATAGAGTTTATACCTACTAAGCATACGCTTTATTGTTTAGTCAATATTCAGCCTACCTGGGGATTCTTGATAGTCACCATAGTCGCTGTAATCATATTCTGAGTAGCTATATACATCATCACTTTGAAAACTTTCACAAACATATATCATGAACACAACAGTTGGACAGAGAATCATACTCTTGTAAATTTTGAAGACGAGACTTAAAATATATATCAATAAATCATGGTTATTTTGATAAACTGAAACACAGTTAGAATAAACTTAAAATTTTGTAAGCAAGTTTGAAAAATGCAAATGCATTCTAAAAAAATAATTAGGAAACGACAGTTTTAATAATGATAACTTCATGTCAAACATTTTTGAGAGAAGTGTCTTTAAAAGGGTAATAGTATTCTTTGGAAGTGTCTGCCATGATTGTCTTCAAAATAGAGGTTGATACATGAACGTACTATCAATCAATCAATCCTTTGATCGTACGTTTTAAAAGGGTAATAGTATTCTTTGATCGTACGTCCATGAGAGTGTGCAGAGGAGCTACATGAACTGATTCCCTCAGCTCCCTTCTATAACCGAACAAGCAGAAAGTCCGCAGGTAGACACCGTTTTATGGTGGAAGTGCCGAAGTATCGAACACAGCGCTTTGCTTCAACGTTTATTGTACGGACGGCAAAGCTTTGGAACACTTTACCAGTAGCTGTGTTTCCTGCGAACTACAATCCAGGGGTTTATAAATCTAGAGTTAATAGGTATCTTCTAGGTAAACGTGTTACACCCTAGGCTGCAGCAATGCTTAACATCAGGCAGGCTGTAGTCAAACGTAAACCTATCCCACGTAAAAAAAAATAAAAAAAATGAGTACCTAGATAAGGAAATATAATCGGCTAGATCCTTCGACAATCAATCCTGGCTAGATCATACATCATTATACACATTTCTGAGAGCATAATAAAATAAACAGAATAAGAAAGACTCCGTAACTCTCTATAGTAACTTGTAAAACGAAACAAACTAAACGAACGCTTGCTTAATGATATAAAAAATAATATATTTACATGTACCTACATACATACATTCCTATTCGAAGTCTAAAATATTATCTTATTTTGAGACAGAAAAACAAAGTTTTAGTATCAATAAAATATATTTCACAAAGCAAAATCGCCATAAAAACGTATCAAAACTCACAACAAAATCATATAAAAAAACACTATCAAAACATGGTAGTTTCACTATCTCGTAAATTGATACCTAAGCACTGTATCGTTTAACAACATGAATCTCAAATATTTTACATACAAAGTAGGCAATCTATAGTTGTATTAACAGAGAATGATTAGTAAGTTTATGTTTTCTATTTCTTGTACTCTTTTTTAATTTAAAACTGATAAATTATTATCTGCGATAAATTACAAGAACGACATTATTTTAGAAGAACGACTCCACAAAATATATGAAAAAAAATGTACTTAGTTATAGAAAACATCAATAACCAAAAATTTTGACATCTCATAAACAGAGCTCACAACACAATCCATTCTCAGCCCGGTTTAAGCGTCGTCCAAATACCGGCGATGGCGACCGCGGTCACCGCAATGACCGCTACATGCGGCAATAAGGTCACGGCCATGTTGCACCAACTGCCCGAACACACGCACGCGTGGAAACGCGCGTAGAGGGAAATTCCGCGGGACATTGGTATCAGTGTTGCGGCTGGAGTGATGATGCAACCGTTGTCTACGCTCTGGAACAAAACCATATTATTATGCACTAATTTAAATGCAAACTTCATGAGATGTTACTAATAAGGTCAAATAAACGTTTTTATTATTATTATGAGATGTTACTAATGCTATTTTTGAAAGGCTCTCTCTCTCTCTCTCTCTCTCTTGAGTCGTATTTCTTCATGGCTGAGGGTCGTGACTCCCGCGCAGAACTCCACCTTATTCCCTGTACAGGAATAGAAGTGGCTATCAAAACGGCTGTCTCAAAACGTCCCACAAATGTATCGTATTTGGTGTGGAATCTAGCCAGGCTAGTACCAGACAGTACCAGCTCTCTCCTGAGTCGAATTTCCTCATGACTTCTCCGCAAAATTAATTCGTTAGGGGAGTTCTCTTGGGCAGATACATCGTGGTGGTCCTTCCACGGATACATGCCCTTGAATAATGTGGTACTCAAACATGTCGGTGAAACAAAGAGTGTTACCACCATGCAAAAGATATAGTGTAGTGTTTACCGAAAGCGCAAACTCGAGTTTAGCCATCCTCTTGCTAGCATAATGCGCGCCCGTGATAGGTCTCCGCTTGTTCCTACAAGCTCGCTGCGTGTAGAGTCCGGTGAGGTCAGTCCAGCGCACGGAGCACCCGCCCGTCCAGCGACCGTAGATCGATTTCGGACGGGTCACGTTCTCATGGTAGTTGTAACTGGGGGAAAGGGTATAATTAAAATTAAAGTCTAGGAGACTTCACCTATGGCGGAGTCGTGAAATTAGCGATTCCGGAACGTATGTTCTGACGTCAAAATACACGTTTAGTTTATACGACTAAATAAATAAATATGGGAAAAAGTTTATAAGTTGAAATGATTCTGGGCATATCTATGTAGGTAGGTATGTGGTTTGCATGAAGTATCACTCTTTATAATCAGAAATATACCGGGTTACTGCGGACTAACGCACAACCTGCTCAACAATTTTGACCTTTGGGACTTGCTTGTCTATAAAAAACAACTACTTACATTTCACCATATCGGCAGTACTTCCTGTAGCTGGACGCTTTAGCCTTGGCGAGGGGGTTGATGGGAGTGAGCGGCAAGAAGTCGCCGGCGAATGAGTCCGCGCAGTCAGCGTTGAACGGGATACCCTCGTCTTTGAGGCCGCATACAAAACACTAATAAAACAAATAAATAATATTACCACAAAAAATAATTGGAAATAAAGGGTGATTCAATGTAACTTCTTATTATCCAATGAGAGTAACCAACTCTGGTGTCGAGAGTTTATCAACGGTCGTCTGCCTGGCGCGAAAAACCACGTAGTTCGAAAATGATTCCAAGATATTCGGACTACGTGGGCGATAACTCCATTTGTGATGATTGATATCGATGTAAAATAGGGATCACGATATGTCGAGAACTGATCCTTTTACTATTTGATTACGAGGTGATTTGATAAAAAGCTAAACCCGCACTAAGGTTTTATACAAACAATTAATTGGAAACGAGCGAAAATAATTAAGACTAGCAGGATTCGAACGTGCATCATCCTGAAACACTATGTTAAGCGCGAAAATTGATACTTATACCTAAGCTCATGCATAAAAAAGGTAAATAAAGAAAATGGGATATAAAACACACAACAAAAGTAATAACATTAATATCGAGACACCATGTGTCCAATACCTTTGCAATGACAGTGTTGTTGAGTACCATCTTTGGTGGCGGTGGTTCAGTTGTGGTGGTGGTGGAGGTGGTCGGCCACGTGAAATTCGGCCACCCCATCCACGCGTACCAACCCTGGGGACAACACCATATAGATGAACTAGTGACCAGCGGTGCTACCCGCGATAATCCGGAATAGAAAGTAGCCTATGCGTTAATTCCAGGTCTTCTTTTTCTTCTTATCGAATGAAGGTGGCCAACTCTGGTGTAGTGAGTAAGGGCCTAAGGGTAAGGGTTGGATGTCATAGTACGACAGTCGTGACATGGTTTAACGACTGTCGTACTATGACATCCAACCCACGTAAACACCCAAAATGGAATGCCACTTTTCAGTCACCCATCCAAGAACTGACCGCGTCGACCTTTTGCTTAGCATTGGTAATAGCGTGCGATTATAGGTTAATTAAGGTACTCGTATTAAAGGTCTAATCCACCGCGATACCAAATTTGATCCAAATCAGTTCAACCGTTTGAGACAGAAGAGGTAGGTAACAAACATTTACACTTCACACTCAATCAAGCATTAACTTTTATAACCTTTATAAAAGGCCAAAGCATCTGTACATTCGCCATGTTCGCAAATAACTGGTTTGATTTGATTTGACTAGAAAAAGAGAGAGACAGGATGGTAAAGAGAGACATCAATACCCTTGGAGTTCCACAAGTAGGTGCTCCTCTATCACGCAGCGTCATATTCATGACCATGGTCAGGTTGGTGTCGTAGTCATACGTGAGGTTCGCCAGAAGCTCCAGAAACATGTCTGAAATATACAAGAATCATGATTCAGAGGTCAAACCTGGATGAGGCTGGCACAAAATCGAAGCTAATGGCGTATTAAGAAAGAGGCCTATACACAGTAGTAAGACGATACCGGCTGTAGATGATGATGATGGTGATTATCATACTAGTGCCTATAATGTTTGTTGACGTTGTGCGTCTACAACTTAATAAAAATTGAGGGTAGAATATATTTATAATAATAAACTATTAATGGTGATTTTGATTTAAAAAAATACAAGCGTTGAAAAAGGCATCTTATATACGAGTAAGTATATGAGACTAATGAATCTTTTGGTTATGTTTTAACTTTTATTCTATACTTAAAGCCGACTAAGTATTGAAGTTTTATGTTATTTAACGACTACGACGTAATTAATATAAGTGCTTACAAATATTTTGGTAAATATAACAGGGCTCGGGTATATTAGAATTTTGTAATTTGGAATTTAGACGCAGCTACTGTTATTTTTTCTCAAAATTAAAAAAAATAATATATTATGACTGAGGGTCATGCATGACTCCCTAGCAGAAAAAATAAGTTCTCTTAGGCAGTTATATCAAGATGGGCGCCCAGATCTTTCCACGGAAGAAATGCATGTAGATGTTTTTACGAAGGCATCCACTATGAAAGAATATTTGGGTATGCCACTATTAAATGGGTGATCTAGGGGATGCAAGTTTTACTTCTTAATGCGAGCGAAGCCGCGAACACCCACTAGTTGCTTTTAATAATAAATAATAGTATTGACATTATATTATTCACTAACCCACATCAAATCCTGGGGTAGTTATAACTTCTTTGGTGGCAGGACTTTTTTTCCCTTTTGAACCTCCTCCTTGTCCTTTAGAACCCCCTCCGGATCCAGATCCTTTACCCCCTGTATCCTTGGCGGTTCCTTCTCCTTCACTATCTGAATCCCCTCCGGGTCCTCCTCCTTTACTCTCTGAATCCCCTCCGGGTCCTCCTCCTTTACTCTCTGAACCCCCTCCAGGTCCTTTTCCTTCACTCTCTGAATCCTCTCCAGATCCTTTACCCCCAGTGCTCCCTCCGGATCCAGATCCTTTACCCCCCGTGCCCCCTCCGGTTCCAGATCCTTTACCCCCTGTACCCTTTCCAGATCCTTTATCCTCTGTACCCCCTCCGGACCCTCCAGCTTGACCCTCTGCACCCCCTCCAGACCCTCCTGCTTGACCCTCTGAACCCCCATCAGATCCCCCATCTTTATCACTAGTACCCCCTCCTGGTCCTTCACCATCTTTTGTTGTCGCCGGAACAGATGACGATGGTGACGATGCAATTTCTGGAGACGAACTGGCCATCGTTGTTTCATCTTGTCTCGGTCCGATTTTTATGCGATGTGGCGTTGTTTCAGCCTGAAAATGTGTTAAATTGAAAGTTTTGACTGTTGCTATAATATTATGTAATTCAATGCTAATTGTACTTACCTCAATATTTAGAGCAGTTGTAGACGGTATATATTGTACTCTTTGTAATTTCGACTCCCACTCCCTCACATGTGGATTCTCTGGAATCACTTCGTTATCTTCAGTTTTGTATAGATCTCTATTTTCTGACCTGAGTCGTCCAATTCCATCATTGTGTCTCTGCGTTATATCTTCCTGATCAATTGTTTGTTTCTGTGCTGACTTCTCGATTTCTATTTGAGATAGAGCTTCTATATTGGTTCTCCCAACTGCTTTGAATGTTTCAGTATTAGTCTGCAATTCTGGGACAGTTTCTTCGGGTCTGGAAAGCCACATGAGCCACATATTTTCGTCATCATATGCGTCTGTTTTTGTCTGTATTTCTTTCCTCGTCGGGCTATCAATACTTTCTCTATTATCGAATTTGGATGTAGGAATCACTTCTAAACTTTCTTGATATACATTTTGTAATTTATCATCGGTGTTTGGTATTGTGTTTTGCCATGCATTGTCTGAGTTCTCGGTACCTTCAATTTCTTGATGTAAATTTAAATTTTTGCGAGCTTTTAAATCATGTACGTGAGTTGTTATTCGATCTTTTGTGTGTGTTTGCGCTGTGTTCAAAGTTATGGTAGTTTGAACTGCGGGAACATAATCGTATACTACTGTTACTTGTTTTTGCATCTTACTTTCAGTCCAATCTATTGTCTCTGTGTTTGTTCGCATATTGATATTCATATTTAGCTTAGCGGTTGATTTCTTCCACAATTCAGACTCTGTTTCTTCTGTATCTTCCGTATTTAGTGATGTGGTTGGTACAGTAGTTTCTAGTTTTAACTCTTGGAACAGAGGTGTTACTCGTGTTAGTTCCTCTATGTTGATTGAGTCGTTTTGAACTTGTTTTCTAGGATTCACAAAATTTCTAATGTAGTATTCCAAGTCAATATCTTTAGTTACTTCAGATGTCTTATAGATCTTACGGGAATCAGATAATCTTGTACGATCCGCTTGTAATTTTGACTTAAGGTTTGCCATCGATTTGCGAGGTTCATTCTTATGTGTTTTTGTTCCTTTTTCTAGCTCTTTTATATCGTTTTGACGAGTTCTAGTATATCTAGCTGGAGCAACATATTCGTATAACCTTGTAGACTTGTTCGTTACGTTTTTCAATGTTGACCTTATTGGTATGTGTATTCCCATCTGTACTGACCTCCCTGGCACATATCCTAACCTTTTTATACTGGATTTTACTGGCAACTTCCTCCGGGTCGTTCCTACTGGTGACTTCATATTTTTATGTGTTGATCTATCAGGATGATGTAGTGGTTCTGTCCAGGGGTGAATAGGCACTTGAGAACCTTTATGAGGAGATCTTGAAGGGGCATAAAAAATGGCTATAGTAGCTGTTGTCGGTATAACTAGCTCTCCAGAATATTCTATGTCCATTCCTCGGTTTGTTTCTGTTGTGTCTACTAGTATGTATTCATATATTAGATTTGGGTCCGTTGTTACATCGCTTCTAGTCGAAGAGGTGTCCCTCGAAGATAAATGGACAGTTGTTCTAGTTCTTGATATTCTAGTGTCATTTAGAGTACTTGTAGATCTCGACAATCTAAGAGAAAAAAATATATTTAGAATCCATACTACTACCTCACTAAATAAGTAAATTGATCCGTTGTTCCGTTGTGGCGCGGAGAAAGAACAAATATTTACAAACCAAAAAAAAGCTGAGTACTTATAGTGTAAATTTTACTATTTTTCCCTTCATCACGCTCAAACAGACGAATAGATTTGAATTAAAATTGGGATGAGAACAGTTTAGACATTGGATCAATATATAGGCTACTTTTATTGCGGATTAAAACGGCCAACAGCTTAAAAAATTGCAACATTTTTTTTTTGTACATTTTTGTAATGTCATTTTTTTTAATTTACATACATGTTGCGGTTTGTTTCTACCGTGGCCATAGCTATTGCTTACCATGAGGCTATGATCAAGTTCAAATCCGTTTTAGTTAAAAACATACCGTTGAGTTCTCCCATAGTAACTTTGTGTAGATCTTCCATCATCAATTCCCTTCCTCTTATCAACTAATTCCATGAACTTCTGCCAATGAGGGCTTCTAGTTAAAATTTCTAAATATCTCGGTTTTGCAACTGTAGTCTTCTCTATGCTAGCAGTTCTAGAAACTTCTGTACCTTTCGTGATCTTTTTAGCCTTCTCCATATTATTATTTCTAGAAACTTCTGGACCTTTGGTGATCTTTTTCGTTGGTATTCTCTTGAAGTAGTATCCATTGTTTTTAGCCGTTGATATTCTTTTGGATGCTCCTTTCGATTCTATTGCAGTATAAATGTCATTAAAATGTATATCAGTTGTTCGTTTTTCTAAGTCATCTATGATAGTTAAGTTTCTGCTTTTATTGTTAGATGAGAAATTATTTTGTTGAGTTTTCGTGGGGATGTGAAAGAATTCTTTATTGTGCGGCATTATCTTCTGGAGGGCCTCTGAAAATGATTTCAAAATTACGTTAATAATCTACAAAGGTTTTATTTGGCCGCTTTTCGAAAAGTCTTAATAAGAGCAAGCACACTAGATCGTAACTTACAACATTGCTTGACGAACAACACTATACATGTCTCCAAAGTATCATCTGCAATGGATTTTCGCAAAGTAGCACCTGATCCAATCTCGATCCTAATTTATTTATTTGCCATAATCGATCCGGGTATACCCTGTTTATTACAGTACTTTGCCAATGACTAACCCTAAACCGCAACAAATATTAAACAACCGTCAGTTCCTTGATGGGGGACTAAATTGTGTCATTACATTTTGGGCGCGTGCGTCGGATGCCACGCTAAATTGTAGATCCCGACATGGCATGACAGTCTTTAAGCCAATTCAGAGGTCCCTAGGGTGGATTGAAAACTCTGACACTAGAGTAGGCCCCTCTCATACTCAGGTACCTTGTATATCGCTGTCTTGCAGTGAGTTGGGTGTGGCGGGCACGGGGCGGCCGGCGCGGTGCAGCCGCTCCGGACGGAACAACCTCTCTTTGCCACCATACTCTGTAATATTATTATTGAGTAAGATTTTTTTCCAGATAAGGTATGGTATCGCGTCGCGTCTAAGCTTCTCGTTCATCTTTGCGACTCCCGTTCGCCCAGATTTAATGGACACTAAGACACTTGCACAACAGTTCTCAAACATATTGAGCGACAAAAAAAACTTAATTTACAAAGTCTAAGAGTTATTTATTTGCATCATTTGGGGTAGAAATTTTTAGACCGTGGGGTCAGGCCTGTCAGGGCGATTAAAAGAGGCTATGCGTGACCAAAATGTTGGCATGTACTTTACCCAAGCGAGCGTAGCTCAGCGGTTCCAGTGGACACGCTTTCGATCCAGACGAACCCTGGTTCGAATCCGGCCCTATACCAATGACTTGTATTTTCAAATTATGTGTGGATTTGCACTCGCTTAACGGTGAAGGAAAACATCGTGAGGAAACGGACATGTTTGAGGACCACAATATCTGAGGACATGTGTCTTCCTTGGAAGGACCTGGGCACCTACCACGATGTATCTGCACAAGAGAACTCCCCTAACAAATTAGTTCTGCGGGGGAGTCATGACCCTCAATCATGAGGAAAAACGACTCAAGAGAGACTTTGTCCAAAGGTTAGTCTTACTATTTATTTACTGGTCAGCCAGGATTTTAGATTTCTTATACTATTCAGTACTTACTTATTCAACAAAACTTAACTAAATACCTACTACTAACCTTCACCCGAAGGATTGTATTCCTTAAAATCATATTCCGCATAATCATAACCATGTCTTTGAAACTGAAAACTTGAGTGTACAAATAATAACAAACTAACACTCAAAACAATATACATACTTTGAGAATTTAGACAAATAACCTTAAAAAATGGTACAAAAATGTACAGTCACATAATAATCACATGGCCGTATGTAAATACATATGAAAAAACATATTTATAAAATAAAATATGAGTAAGCAGAAAATGTAAGCCAGTACGCAAAATTAAGAGAAAATGCCAAAATCTAATTTAGAAGTTGACTTTTGGAAGATTCTGTCCGATTAATCTTCTACCAAACAGGATTAATTTAATAGAAGTTAACCAACTTCCAAAAAAAAGAACTTAAAGAACTAAATAAATCGCAAAAAACGCCGACAAACATTTATTCTTGCTGTATTAATAAATGATTAATTTACTTTGTTTATATTTTTATCAAACAAAAGGAAATTCTTTAAAAGTTTTACGATACAAATCTTTTTTAACATGGTCATAGACGAATTTCTTTTTTTTTTGTATAAATTATCATTATTCTTGGCTTTATCTATTATTTATTTTGAATTCATGATTTTGAATATATTTGTACGAGGTTTTTTCGTAATTTCGTACGCTATTTTATTGGATATTCATTTAATATTATTTGACTTATTTGCAATATTATTTTACAATATTTGTGCGAGTTTTTATTTATTACAACATTTTTCTTTGTCTATAATTTTGTAAAAGCATGTTTTTAGGAACTCTTATTTTGCTGATATTTACTTGTAAAAGTTTACAATATTATGACGAATATGAATATGCAGGACATGAATATGGTAACTATTTTCATGATGGTAAGTATATATTATCAATCTTCTCAGTAGTCTGTATTCTATATAGTCTGGCCTGTTAGCTTAGTTAGAAGTAGTTGGTAGTGGCTCTGCCTTCTAATCTCGGGTTCGATTCCCGCATGACACAAGAAATTATGAGTTTTAATATTTATAATTACCTACTTGTGTTGAGTTTGGTCGTCTCTGTATATAATAAGTATGTACATATTTACAAAATAAAAATATTATATCCGTTATCTAGTATCGTGCTTAACATGTTGAAGCTTTGATGGTTTTTTTTTTTACATAAAATAGGCTTACGTTTGACTATAGCCTGCCTGATGTTAAGCACCACTATAGTCTAAGATGTACGTAAGAAGTACGCTTGCCTAGAAGAAACCTATTTACTATGGTTGGTACAGTATCAAAAATGTATTGTATGCAAGGAAAGTGAACAACTTCTTAGTGGCCAGAGAAAAGCCATCTAAATCTATACACTACAATAAAGCTGAAGAGGGTCAACAATCTGTACATTGTGTACATAGAAGATACTAGAAAAATAATCGGTATAATTTAAATCGGTAACAGAACTCGTTTTAAGTCTTAAGATTGTTTGTCTGTTCATTTAAACGCCTAAAGACAGCTGAACGATAATGGTTTCTGGTATGTAGGTAGTATAAGGTCTTAGAAGTATCATAGGCTACTTTTTATCCTGAAATAATGCGAGCGAAGCCACGCGCGTCCACTAGACTCAATAAATAAAATAAATAATAAAAAAGCCTTTATTCGCCTGGTATTTGGTATGTTTACACAATTTTAATATAATTAAAAATAATTGATTAACTAGGCACCCAAATACGGGTATAGGCCTCCTCCTCGTGTTGCCATCTCGCTCGGTGTTGTGCCGCTCGTGTCCAGGTAGCGCCTGCCACCTGCTCGATGTCGTCGCTCCACCTGGAGCGGGGCCGTCCTCTGCTGCGGGTCGTGTCTCGGGGGTGCCGGTGGAGGATGCGCTCACTCCACCGGCCGTCAGTCGCTCGGGCAATGTGACCTGCCCATTTCCATTTTAATTTGCAGAGCATCGATGCTGCATCTAGAACCTTAGTCTTTTTTCTGATATCTACGTTTTTAATCTTATCCATAAGTTTTAGACCCAGCATCGATCTCTCCGCAGCTCGCTGAAAAACTAGACTCAATATAAAATCTTATTTCGTGTAGCACTTTCGTAGCACTGGCGTAGAGCTTGTCGTAGCCTTATTTCACAGAATACAAACGTAAAAGTAGATGCCGATCGATATTGATTTCGTAGCAGATATATTTTCATTTAATTTGGTTATTTAACAATTTTCAATTTCTTTAGATAGATAAGTAGATAGATATTCTTTATTGTCACACACATGTTTAAAACACAGCATAATAAAATTACAAATAGAAACTACTCTAATGGCGGCCGTATTTGCTAAAAGCAATCTCTTCCAGGCAACCATTCTTTATAAATCCCTCTTTTATTAAGAAGCTTGAAGATTCTTCTTCACGCTGAAACAGCTGAGCCGATTTATATGAAATTTGGTATGGGCACAGTTTATACTCTGGATCAACACATAGCATTTATCCCATATAAACGCATGTAAAACCACAGGGTGCTGCTAGTAACTTTATAATTTCACCCACGTTTGTGTTTTATAAATGCTTTAACACTAAGATTAATATAAAATTTTTCTTTGCAGAATACGTAACAGATACAGAAAGAATCAAACCGAGCAAAGAAATTATCAAGCCAGCGACACCACTCCTACGGTATAATGATATTGACGGTAATTTCATATTTTAATAAGTTACATGTTTGATTATTGTTTATTTTATGTATCAATTTTGGCTTTAGACACGTGTGCTAATTGTCATAAGTGTTTTTTGTACCTACTTACTTGTTTACAAAATTTTTGCGATTTACACTCACCGTTACGAAGAAGATAAAAATACAAAATTATTTATTTGCCTAAAAACTTTTGTCAAAACTTTTTTCGGATCTTCTGACCTCATGGTAGGCAGTATATTTTTAATATAATTATACAGATAGAACCATAAGATGCATTTTGTGATTGTACTTCTAATGGTACCTACTTACATCTATAAAACTATATTATTTACAGAAACGTTACGCAAGATAATGGCTGGCAGAACATTTTTCTCAGTTCCTATATCATCAATGGAAAATGCAAAATACTATGAAACCTACAGGAATCATACTATTCACAATTTTGCGTATAAAAAAACTGAGAGCAAATCTAGAAAAAGAGTTCAAAGCAGTACTCTTGAACACGTGAACAAGCAAAGTAGGATCAATTCTAGAGAAAGAAAACAAAAGTCCAAAAAACAAAACATAAGAACATCCAAGACAGTTCATAAAAAAACTAGAACGAACAAAAAAAAATCTAAAAACATTAAAAATAAAAACAAGAAAGTTGAACAAATAAAGCAAAAGGAACGTGCCTTGAGATCTCATGATAAGAAGTCTAGAAATAACAAGAAGACCAGAGGAGAACATCCCTTAAGGTCTACCTATACGGCCTTTGGAAAACCTTTCAGGTATTTTATCACACCAGCTTGCCCCTTGACTGATTTGATAATCTCTATATTTTTTATTCAAGACAAACTCACGCTTGCCTATGGGCGACTCGCCTGATGTTAAAAATCATTGTAGTTTACGATCTAGCGTGGTTGCTCAGAGGAAACTGAGTATCTCTCGAATTAAAGTTTGATAAATTATTTGTTTTAATTTTGTAGATAATCTGATTAGTTAAACTAGAATTTGATTAATCAGATTATTTTGTCTCTTCAAATTTTATGACTGAATAAGTAATATTTTATCAGATCATCGGTACGCGAGTTAATAATCTCAAGATCCAATCCAAACCACGGCAAGCCATCTAGATCATCAAAGAAACCTACAAAAACTAAAAAGAAAGAAAATGAAAGCTGGGAAATACAAATAGAAAGCTGGACACCTCTGAACAAAAGCAAAAATCGCACAAATAAAGACAAAACAGAATCAAACCTTTTCTTCATCAGACCGTCCAGATCTATGAAGACACAAGATCACAAATCGTCGAGAGTTTTTGAAAGTAATCGCCAGTCATCCAGAGTAATAGGTAAGAGAATATTGGACAGCCAAATTCTATCGTCCTTCTTAAATCATAACTTCTCTTTATTGAGGGTCGAAAGTATTTAAGACGCCCAAGAGGCTCGTATGTGGCTTAGCAAAGTTATAAAACGTAAAGATTAATGTAATCGATGCTAGAAACTTATACAATACAATACAATACAATACAAAAACGTTTATTGGGTTCAAAACTACTTACATCTAGGTTCACTAAATTAATACATATAAAAACAAGAGTTATGAATTAACGATAAGGATTTGTAATTTTTTTTCAGGCGCACAAAAGAAATTACAAACAAACATGAGTTTAATTCCAACCTTGACCATGAAGAAAGTAACTCCAGCTCGATCCAAATTGAAATACAATATCTTTCATGATTACAATCTATTCTTTGACACAACTGTGACAGATATATTTCCTAAACCTGAAGATTCTATTTATGCGGATATTATTCCAACGACTGCTACAACACCTATTTTTTATACTATTACAAGATCATTACAAAAAGAAAAGACCAAGGGTAAGAGTTCACTTGGAATAACTCGAACAAAACAAATACATTATCCTCATAGGTCATCTTATCACGATAGTGAAACAGAGCTGATACGTTATCCAGAAAGATTACCTTATTATGACGGCAAGTCATCAGGCAGAACCTGGAAGAAAGGATCACCAATGAGGCCAAGTATAAGAAAGTTTATTTACCTTCCAAAACAAATAAAGGGAAAACAAGCACCGATAAGGTCTACCCTAAGAAACGTAACACATACGTCTTTAATAACTTTTACACATCCAGTTCGATCGTCTACAATTAACCAGCCAAAGAGAACTCAAAGCAAAATAAAAGGGTCGAAGAAACAATCGGTTCCAAAAACATATGAAACTGAGTTAGAACTTTATGAACCTAATAAAGCAATTGCTCAATTGAAATCCATAATTCAAGCAAACCGCGCAAAGATTGCAAAGACCCTTAAATCTGGTAAGACAAGTATAACAATCCAAATGACCGAAACTACTGACGTTGAATCATACTACAACAAAAAAACTTATAACACAATAAGAAGAGTAAATAATAGATATCCGTCCAACATATTAGAACGTGTAACACCTATGTTTCAAGCATTGCAAATAAGGAACCAAGAGAGAACAACAAAATTGTTAGATTCAGAAGAAGCCGGCACCAATGACGTTTATCTAATGTGGGGCGATCAAAAATCGGACATAAATACATATGTGCAAGCAGAAATAGCTGATGAGCGGGAAGGTGCTCAGGAACAAGTTGAGACAGAAAAGCGAGAACAGAAGGAATTGAATAAAATACAAACACCGACAAACACGAATCTTTTGAGAGAAGGAGAAGAAACATCAGACTTGGAAGTAATAATTACAGAAACGCAGTGCAATGGAAAAACAGAGTTATTTGTAGATGGTGATGAAACATTGTCCACTGTTTTCATACAAGCAACTGGAGCGAATATTCAGGTTGGTGTATTATTTTTACGTGGAATAGGTTTGTGTTTGACCACAGCCCGTCTGATGTTAACCACTACTGTAGCCTAGGGTGTAACACATTTACCTTAAAGGGGACGTTAAAACTCTAAATACCTACATAGTATTTTGTTTAACTATGATTCTTGTTAAAAAAAAATATAGTCTTCTGTCAAAAAGTTATCTATTTGCCATGTACAAACAAAATGTATATGTATATATTATGTGTGTATTGTGTATCACGTTATTATCTTATTTTCTGTTGAGTTTTTCGTGTTTTGATAAACGATTAGTTTTTTTTAATATTTTTTATTTCAGCAAGCTGATCCTGCAACAAATGTCAAATACGATGACTGGAATAAAAAAGAGGGTGATGCGAATACAAACAAACAAACAGACACTAGACAACTGCCATCCACTGATGATGATGATGATGAAACTGAAACAACTGTGTTACTGCCTTATTTGGAGGTAAGTGTATGTATATGTGTATGTGAGAGAGAGAAAGAGATAGTTTAACGTGGTACTAGTAATAGAAGTGGTACAGGATCTCGAATTTGACATAAATCTACATTTATGCACATGCTTAGAGGAATTAGATGAATATTATAGAAACAATCCAAACGCAAACAAGAAAACTGTTTTCATCTTTCTGAAACTGATAGTTCCTTATTTTTAGAAGAACATTATTGACTGTTTTTATTTGTTTGTTCTGTTTTTATTTGTGTGTTTTTGTTTGTTATTTTTTATTATATCTTTCTTACAGACGCAACCAGAGAAAGAAGACACATCAACCACAGAAACAGGAGACACAAACATACAATTTTACCAATTTTTTACTAAAAGCACTTCAACAGCTACCACAGTAAATACAATTGATAAAATAGGAAGGCAAGCACATGATGATGAAACCTCTTCTGTTGAATCTTCTTCTTCTGATAACAACATTACTACAACCGAAAAGAAAGACAATACTACCGCTAAGCAAGAATCTACGACCACTATGGCAGAATTAACTACCACTATGGAACAACCAACTACCACTATGGAAGAACCTACTACCACAACTGAAAAATCTACAACTACAACAGAAAAAACTTCCCCAACTGAAGACAAGACCGATACCACCGGAACAATGTCTAAACGCACAAGAACCAAAGGATTTGATGTAGGTGAGTTAATAACTTGAAACTATTTAAGCCCTAGATCAAACGTTCATAGGCATGCCTGCGTTTCATTCAAAAAGGCATGCGGCTTGATAAACTCTTGACACCAGAGTTGGCCAATCTCATTCGATAAGAAGAAGAATAATTAAAAGAAGGGTGTTTTCTAGTGTGTCTAGTTTTTATTTGTACGAATGATATTATTTTCTAATGTGGTAGGTCACGTTTCAGAGATGATCCCATATTAAACCTAGTTCGTAAAAGGTGACATCTATAGATGGAAAATCAATTCATCCTTCTCGCACAATACAACTCCGCCACTTACTTTACATGAACCGGGTGATACATTTTATGGTAATGGGTTTTTATAAGTTTCTCAACGAATATGAGAAGAATACAAATAAACACGCTGTAACTAACGCCTATAGAAAGAAAGTGAGCAATTTGACTAATAAGACGGTATATGGTGAAATGTATGGACTGTACCGTGTATAAAACTATGATTAATTACAAAATAGAAAAAAAAAAACGGGAGCTTGAAAATGATCTACTACTAAAATAAATTGTCCATTGTTTAACTGTCTTCAAAAGAAGGAAGTTTTATAAATTCATCTGTATCTAAATGTTATTTTTGCAGACATGTTCCTGGAGCTTCTGGCGAACCTCACGTATGACTACGACACCAACCTGACTATGGTCATGAATATGACTCTCAAGGAGAGAGGAGCACCTACTTGCGGAACACCTAGGGTATTAATTTTATACTGATTTGACATCTATTGCTATCTCCTTTAGTGACAATTATTAAATTAAAAACTTGTTTAGTAAGCTAACTCGCTGCGGTCGAAAGGCGCCACTTTATCTTTTGTGTTTCCACACAAAACTGTTGTGTTAATTCCATCCCTTTCGCATCAAATGATAGCTCTTCCATTAAAGGAAAAAGGATGAGTAAACAAATATTCGGGACGTTACACACAGCGCCATCTAGCCCCACAATAAGGAAACGCTTGTGTCGTGGGTACTAGATAACGGATATAATAATTATATACTTTTATTTTGTAAATACATACAGTCTTAATGATGGTATGATGTAAGTCGTCATTTATAGATGTCATGTTTAATGCAACCAGCTCCCTTAGACAAGAGGCGTATTTTAGTGAGCGTATACTGACGTTTGGGATTAAGCTCCGCGGGGGGACATATTAAGTCACTCCCATACATTGGTCTTTCTATTCCATAAGCGAGCGACAGTACGCTCACTAAAATACGCCTCTTGTCTAAGGGGGCAGATTGTAATACATGTGCTGTCCCCAGGGTTGGTACGCCTGGATGGGGTGGCCGAACTTCACGTGGCCGACTACCTCCACCACCACGGAGCCATACATAGAACTGCCTAAAAGCCTCAACAACACTGTAATTGCTAAGGTGATTGTAATCTGTGCATGTTATATTATTATATACTAGTGGATGCCCGCAGCTTCGCTCGCATTATTTCAGGATAAAAAGTAGCCTATGACACTCCTAAAACTTCATACTACCTACATACCAAAAATCATGATGATCCGTTCAACCGTTTTTGCGTTATGAGCGTTTAAATAAACAGAGACACAGATAAAGAAACAAAAATATGAAAACTTCGGAAACGTGTTTTATTATCGATTGAAAGTATACACAAACATTCGTTTTCTAATATCTTCTATGTTCAGGTTTTTTACCCTTTTCAGCATTATTATATGTATAGATAGATATACCTATAGGAGATAGATACCGAAGGTACAAATAAGTATGCACTCAACAGATATAAGATTCGTTAATAACGCATCATACAAAAATAAAACACACACACAAAAAGACCAAACGCTATTTCCCGCGCGCGGAAACAAAAGTGCCTAATAAACTGGCCGCGTTTCCTCGCTGAATTGCGATGGAAACGCGTTGTGCCAGGAATGATCCATAACGAGGATCCTGCCCTCTATCCCGCATACGGCGCCCGAGGTCCTGTACGAGCTTTCTTGAGCTCCACGGGCCAGACGTTTCAACGGCATACATTAATCTTGTTTCCAGTGTTTCGTGTGCGGTCTCAAAGAGCCAGGTATCCCGTACAGCTCAGACTGCGCGGACGCGTTCGCCGGCGACTTCCTGCCGCTCGTACCGATCAATCCTATAGCCAAGGCATACGCGTCCAGCTACAGGAAGTACTGTCGGTACGGGGAAATGTGAGTAATGATATATGTGAGACATATAATTATGAACGAACTTATTTATGAGAAAAGAAATTAAAATCTTTTTATAGCAACATTATCCTTTTTTTTAATGAAATTAAATAGTTTTATTTTGAAACAAGAAATTAGGTACGAACACAGTCAACATATTACAGAAAGTAAAATGTCAATCACATTTTGCACATACCTACACAATTTCTTGTCACAAGCCGCGGTGGCGATCGCGGTCAAATTAAATCCTGTATTGTGGCGAACATAATGAGACGCCTCCGTTTAATAGTAATAACTCTTATTATTGAACGAGAGTAGCCAACTCTGGGGTCGAGAGTTTATCAAGCCACTCTAATGGTCTCTGACATGGCTTAACGACTGCCGTACTAGGCAAACAGCCGGGACCTACAATTTAACGTGTCATTCGACCCACGGAAGCGCCCAAAATGGAATGCCACTTTTCGGTCACCCATACAAGGCCTGACCGCATCAACCTTTGCTTAAAATTCGTAATCGCATGCGATTGCCTCCGCTAGCTGGGCGGGCGCTTGAAAATGACACTTGAAAGGCTGCTAATAGTGCTGATGACCATAAAATTGAGAAGTTTGTTATAATAAGCACAGTACAGCAAGTTACCGATTCTAATTACAACTAACTATTGACATTTTTGGGACAAACTAGTTCACATTACCTCAATCATGATATTCCCCAGTTACAACTACCATGAGAACGTGACCCGTCCGAAGTCGATCTACGGTCGCTGGACGGGCGGGTGCTCCGTGCGCTGGACTGACCTCACCGGACTCTACACGCAGCGCACCTGCAGGAACCGGCACAGACCTACGACGGGCGAGCACTATGCTAGCAAGCGGATGGCTAAACTTGAATATGCTTTATCGGTAAACATGTCATAAATTTGCGAAAAGCGTGATTAAATAAGCACATCGAGATAGCACTTGATCCTAAGAGTACATAATATTATGGCTACTTTCTAAGCAACTTATAAAAAAAGAAGAACTTGCGCATTATGATCTACTTAGACCATAATGCGCATATTTGCAGAGATTTAATTCAATGTGGGAATATTTCTATGGGTATGATTGGGCATGGATTTTACAATCATAAGTGTTATCATATTAAGTAACCAATATTATTCTGGAAACAAATCATTTATGTTTAATTTCAACTTAGAAAACAGTACATGTTTTATCAAAATCATAATTTTAGAAGAGAGTCCATTTAATCCTCGTAGATACACTCTTCTGGTTGGTAACCTTTTTGAGACTGCTCACTTTTGTTCCATGTTGATACATTAATGTACATTAATGAAATACAGTCAAACATAATTATACATTTAAATGTATATACATATATACTTATGTGGTCTTCGTTTATTTCTTTATTATTCCAGTCCATGGAAGACGGTTGCATCATCACCCCAGCAGCGACCCTCCTCCCGATATCCCGCGGCGTGTCACTCTACTCGCGTTTCCACGCGTGCGTGTGTTCGGGCAGTTGGTGCAACATGGCCGCGACCTTGCTGCCGCATGTGGCGGTCATCGCGGTGACCGCAGTCGCCATCGCCGGTATTTGGACGACACTTGTGAAGCCCGGTTGAGAGTGTATACTTACTAAGTATACCTACTTTTATTTTCTTGCCGCGAATATAATATATATTATGGAATGGAAAACGGATAATATTTTTCTTTATATGGAAATAAAGAGGTAGCGAGTACGTGGTTCTTGATCGTATATAAGTAGTGTTCTTACTAGCTATGTTATTTTTTAATTTTTAGACACTACTTTGGAAGACGTTTTGTTTTTGTGTAAATGAAGGTATATCTTATTTTTGTCGTCGTATTGGTAACGGTGTATATCTTAGATACATTATTACAATATTAATTTATTTTTTAGAAATATATTGTGATATGTTTTAAGTATAATGCAGCTTTTGATGAATTTATTAAATCTTTTAAATTTAATTTACTTTTTTATTTGATTAGTATGTAATCACATCTTAATTAATTCAACCAAATTAGATATTCACTTCTGTAAATCGCAATAACGATGTCAGTCATTCATATATTGAATGAATGTGACTCTATACGTATACCTATAGTATCTTTGAAACATGATTTTTGTTATTAACAAGGTATCTACATATCTTAAATGGTTGGTATACCTTTACGTGGACTGTTTTTTTTTTACGTGGGATAGGATTACGTCTACTACAGCCTGCCTGATAAGCATTGCTACAACCTAGGGTGTGACACGCTTACCTAGAAGATACCTATTAACTCTAGATTTGAAGACCCTTGGATTGTAGTACAATAACACCTCTCTAAGCTAGCAAAGTGCTGCAACACCTCTGGAGTTGCAAGTGTCCAGTGACGGTGACTGCTTACCATCAGGCAGATCGTCTTCCTTTATGCCACTTTTGAATAAAAAAAAACAACAATGTTGGTAGAACAATTTTGCCACAGTGTGCGCATAATGCTGCTTGCATGAAATAAAAATCTTACAATCCAGAATTTAATTTTTTTAAAGAAAGCCACCCTGCCGTTTTAAACTCCCCTACCCCACTTCACCCCCGCAGTCCCGGTCGCGCCCACCTGTTCGAGGGACCTCTTATTGGTCGGCCACGAACCTCCCACACCGAGGAGGTTTTCTATGTTAGTAATTTGGGAAATAGAAGAAGGTAGATAGGTACATACTTAGTTGTAAAAAAGGGAAAGGAAAATAAAACCAGCTTGCACAAATGTAGGTACCATAAAATAAGAGATAGGCAAGATAGGTAAGTAGATGGGGATTCATATTTATCAAATTGTAACATAGGAGAAAAAAGTGTTGGTTTAGCTGATTTTGGTGAAAGAGGGTATTTTTTACTCTTAATAAGCTTATATTAGAGGGACCTCTTATTGGTCTGGTTTTATAAATAAATAAAGATTTCGGGACATTGCATACAGCGCCATCTAGCCCTACAATACACAAACGCTTGAATCGTCGGTACTAAGATGACGGATATAATACTAATATACTTTTTTTGTAAATTCATACTTCTCGCACCTACATAGAAACGACCAGACCCAACACAAGCAATTATAAATCTCAATATTCATAATTGCTTGTGTCATGCGGAAAGCGAACCCACAACCCTAGATTAGAGGGCAGAGCCACTACTAACTAACTAAGCCAACAGGGTGAAGATCGATTCATGAGTCGGGTCTGTTTTACTGCTAGTTTCGCCAACTTTGTTCGGAATTCGCGCAATAGACATCTGCCGTTATTGCTTGACCAGATCGGAGAAAACTATAGTGAATAACACCATGCTGAGACCACCAAATAGTTACCATTACCTTTTATTGTTACGCTTTGCTTGAGGACACTGTTGTGGCGTTTGACCTGGGGTCAGCTATTGCATTTTCCTTTTGCGGTTATCATAAAGAATCCACTTTTCATCACACGTGTTCTTATAAATTCCACTCAAACAACAATCACGCTTGGTTACAAAGTTGTTGAAATCCTAAATCTGATAAAATTCTCAATAGTTTTCACAAAACTGTAACTGAGCTTAACAACTTCATACAACCGAACCCTAACACAATAAAAATCCCAAATTTCCATTCTTACCCCAACTGAGTAATTTCGTCGCAGCAATATAGATATTATCAAACTTGTATGTTTGTCTGTAAGTCCGTACTTAAAGTGGAGGGTGCATCTGTAAGCAATGATATATGGCGTAGGGGGTGGATGACAGGGGGAATGTAGGCGCTGTGTCTCTATACGAGTACATATCTGTTTGACACTGGAAGTGGATTGAGAATTGTTTAAGTGTCTTTTCCAAAAGCAAGTATAGCTTGTAGTATAGCTTGGTGGAAAAGCGTCTGTCTTACAATTTGGTGTATCCCGGTTATATTCCAGCCATATACACATGTTTGAAGCTATTACTCAAGAATGCATTGATACAAACGGACGCATACTTAGTAAAAATCAAAAAGTAAGACAATATCTAAACAAAGAGCTTGCCACTTAAAAATCAACCAACCATAACTTGAATAGTTAAATACTTATAAATTTTTATTTAAAAAAATGTGATTGCATAACGTTTTTTGTTGAAAACCAAGCAACGTATTTTAGTGCAACGAATGCGAATATAAGTTTCTAGAAACGTTCTTGTTGTTAAGATCAATACAATTTAAGATTTAACAGATAACAGATAAACAGATAAACAATTTATTGGTAATCAAAAGCTTACACGTCAATTACGTTTATAATACGCCAATTAATACAAATTACATTTATAATTAATCATTTATTCTCTCTTACATTTTTAATCTTACTATTACAGAGCTTTGTATCAAAAATTCATAATCCTACTGCTAGTTAAGATCATGTAAACCTTAACCCTGTGGTAAAATAATCCTGATAAGTCTACAAATACAATATTGGCGTATTAGATTATTCTCTACCACATAAACTATGCTCCCGTGTAGTGTTATACTTATACCACTTAACTTGATTGAATAATGCTGGAGATTGCTCAATCTATTAAGGGCTTAGAGATTTGTCATAGTTAAGGGCTGGGCTTGTTTCGCCCTTTTTACCACGTTTTGTTAAGGAACTGTCGTTTTGAAATCATTGGATTAGCACATAACTACATATAAATTAATAAATTGTTGAATGAATGATAACAATAAAATGAAATTCGAAGGATAATCAAGCAAGCCACCTACCGAAGTCTTAACCAAATCAACGGGCATTTTTCATGTTTTTTTCCTCTATGTATGTACTGCCCATGATTTCATAAGAAATCCTTATTCCGGCACAATACATGGGCATTATAGGCATATTCACATACCTTTGGCAATTTAAGTAATCATTGTTAAGTGGTAATATGTGTTTAGTTTCAGATTTTAAACATTTTTGAGAACCTGAGTTTTGTTGTATTTTTATAATAATATGTTATTTTTCCTCTATGTATATACATTTTGTACATCTATTAGTTTTTCCCTTTAAATGTCTGGAACAATTTATTAGGGCCCTTATTATAATAATCTACATCCATCAACCTCAAACTTACTTACTTACTCAAGCTTACTACGAAAGACATCTAAAGAATACACCAATTAAGAAACTAGCACTCATCTCTCCCTATTGTCTAGTAAAACAATAAAACAGTAAAACCATTAAGATAACAATAACAAAAAACAGCATTTGTTTCAACAATAACAATTAGCTTGGGGACAGAATATTGTGATAATCACCGCGACTTGTTTAGTGGAGTGTGGTGAGGGGGTGTGGGGGAGGAATGGAAAGCGATGTTTTAAAAGAACTACCTATAAAAAATTGTGGCTAAGAGAAAAAAATTAAGGCTAGTTTGACCAAGCACCATTGCTATAATGCCATGACTTGTATGCTCAAGTTTAATTTTAAGACATTGTACTATGAAAATCCTTGATTACCTACCTTGACTGCATTTTTATTATTACATAATCTGTGCCTCTGTTTGTCATGAGGAACATGGAGGAGGACGAGAAGGAAGTTTTTGCGTGATGAGCGTTTGAATTGACTGAACGGATCATCATGATTTTTAGTACCTAGGTATGTTGGTAGTATGAGGTCTTAGGAGTGTCATTGGTAACATTTTTTATCCTGAAATAATGCAAGCGAAGCGTCAGGCGTCCATTAGTTTTACAAATAACACTTTGACAATAACATGTTTTACAGTATCCAAACTACTTTTACTGCTTTATTTTTTACGTCCCATCTCACCCGGCTATCCCCTATCTCCGGGGACAAATAACATTTGTTATTTTAACCATTAACATCGGTTTAATTCTCCCGCATTTAATTGTGATCGTTAATAATATACCACTGTTTTATATTTTGTGCTGGGTGGTGAAAGGTGGGGTGTTATAAGTGTGTGTTTTTAAAGCTTAATTTAAAAAAAAAAATATCTAAATCATGTTTGCACTTGACCATAGTTTGCTTGATGTTTGCTTGTATTTTTAAGCATTTGATGGACAAAAGTATAAGGAAAGTCTAAATACTGATCAACTAATTATGTAACACTTGATTTCAGTTTAAAATCGAGCCTATTGTGGGTTATGGTATGATTAGATAAAGTTAACTAGAATTACTAAAATATAAGCTCGTAGCTACATAACGTAGGTAAGAAACAAAAATTCAAATTCAATTTATTTGCAAATACAAGGTTACAAAGTTGGAAATGTATACAAAGCTTTGTAAATTTATCTGGTAAATATATTTGAAAGAATAATATTATTTATTTCACAATTTAACCCCCTTGCTCCTCAAATGGTATAGAGTCGTCGTGTCGCGATGACTGGCACTAACTATTGTTTTTATGGCGCGGAAACTGCGGCGGGGAATATATAATTAAGTTCATTTTTATTATTTTACTAGTGAACGTCTGCGGTTTCTCTTAATTATTATCACTATGAAGACGAACAAACAAATATTTTTTTATGACATTTTTAATTTTTGTATATTTTTATACTTACAGGCTCACGCTTGACTACAACTTGCCTGATGTTAAGCAACGTTGTAGCCTACGATCTAGCGCGCTTGCCAAAAAGAAACCGGTTCACTCTCGACTTGAAGACCGACAAATTTTAGTTCGAGGGAAATAGAGAATCCCTTGGATGATGAGAGATGTATAAAGAAATAAATATTTCAGGACATATCACACAGCGCCATCTAGCCCTATACTAAGCTTACGCTTGTATCATGGGTAGTCACTAGGTAATG
Source organism: Macaria liturata (assembly GCA_964023185.1). Lineage (NCBI taxonomy): Eukaryota > Metazoa > Arthropoda > Insecta > Lepidoptera > Geometridae > Macaria > Macaria liturata. The sequence continues at coordinate 9,623,620 of OZ026810.1, read as the reverse complement.
ATATTATTATACATAGAAACGCCAACACTCAACACAAGTATGTATGTTAACCTAGTGTAATAATGTAAATTGGAACTCTCGGAATAAACTTCCAACTTGCCAACTGAACAAAAAAGAGCTATAGGTATTTTAGAAGCTTATAAGCCGTAACATGTTATATTTTGTGTCTTATAATGCTTACACTTTTCTTCGTAGCATCCTTCGTAGTGTCGTAGCACCCACCCGTAGCGTCGTAGCTGTGCTACGCGCCCTCGCACGTCACCGGAAGTGCAAGCACCGGAAACAACGATCTGTCACTCTTGCTTGTTGATGCGATCCCCGGTAGTTTGGGGAGAAATGGTTTTTTTAATAGATAAAAACAATTTTGGTATCGTTAGTGAAAAGGTTTAAATACAAACTCCTTTTTAAAAAAAGTCGGTTAACATATTTCTTTATTTATTTATTAATAGACTGCAATACAGGCACTAAGCTAAAACACATATAAAATAAATACTTAATAAATAAGAAAAAATTACGAGCACTTAAAGCCCTCTTGATGCAGACCTTACTAACAATTTTAACATAAATACTTACAAAATACACACATACATAACCACAAAACAATTAACAAAACAATTTTACTAACGTTAGTGAAAACGTTCCTACATGGACCAAGTAAAGGAGAAGGCGGGTGTCATGTCGTATAAAGAGGTCAAGGAATTGGCAACATCCTTCTTATCGTCGTAGCAGCCACCCATAGCTTAGCTATTGTCGACGCGGTCAGTCCTTGGAAGGGTGACCAAAAAAGTGGCATTCCATTTGGGCGTGTGAATCGGATGACACGTTAAATTGTAGGTCCTGGCTGTTTGTCTCTCGCAGTCGTTAAGCCACGACAGAGGCCTTTAGGGCGGCTTGATAAACTCTCGACACTAGAGTTGGCCACTCTCATTCGATAAGAAGAAGAAGTAGCAGTACGCCCGCCCTCGCACTGTCACAAGAAGCCCCGCCGGAAGTGCAAGCACCGGAAACGACGATCTGTCTCTCTTGCTTGTTGATGCAATCCCCGGTAGTTTGGGAGGGTTTTTTTTTTCGGAGTTAAAGTGAGGGTAGGTTGAGACATTGTTGCGATTTTGTTTGTTTTTAAGATTCTTTTAAGACAAGAAAGGGTGATACATATTTGCTATTTGTTTATTTTATTAAGGCACACAAAACAGAATATGTTCTTAAATAAACTGAGTATACATTTTAAGCTATTTATACACGAGAGACCACTTTCTCTCAGCGTAGCAGCTGCTCGACATATCTTTTGTTTACTAAAATGCCCTCTTTTAAATTACATTATTAATAAGTGTTAATTTTATAAGAATTTGTGTGTCCCATAAACATTTTTATTTATTTATTATTATTTATTATTAATAGTCAGATTAGACAGATGTTTATAGTGATTATATAACCAAGAATTTTTTAAAAATAAAATACAAATATTTCAGTAACAAAATAAAATTGGCTGTTGGTCTTAGAACGGCAGTCGTAAAGCCATGTCAGAGGCCCTTAGGGCGGTTTGAAAAACTCTGACACCGGAGTTGACCACTCTCATGCCTACTTACAAAACAAAATAATAATATACTGAATAATTAAAAGTAACGAATCTTTGTGTCCATTATTAGGGCTGCTGGTTCAAATTCAAAACTTGTAATACTGTCGTTGTAAGAACTTCTAGAACAGGTAGTGACGTAAAAAGATGTGTTTTTAATGTTGTTATACATGTAGTTATATTCCTAACTGTAAGCTACCCAAAATATATAAAAAATACTTTATTTAAAAATAAAACGTAATGTTTAAAAAACATTAAAAAAATAATCGAAGAGTACCCTCTTGTTGTACATACTTGTAAGCATTTTAGATTTAGTAAGTCAAATTCAAAAGCCACCAGAATAGATCTCGATAATTTTACTAATTTTACGCAAGCTTTTTCATCTAATCATAGCTAGTACCGGCTAGGACAAGAAAGATTTGCAAAATTTAATTAATATCAAGCTCAGAAAAGGCCAAAATGAAAGTTAAAACAGCCCCTTTCAACAGACAGTCCCATAAAAGCATACATCCACGGAGCAGTCAAGCGTGAGTGCGCTAAAAGCACCCCATACAAACTTGTATTTATGTCTCTATTCATTCGATTTAGACGCTGTTGTATAGTAACAGTAGGTACGGACTTATGGAGCGATGCTATAACACGTTTATAGCATTCTTAGCATGAAACAGTTCTAAATATGGAACTAGTGTATATATTAAATTATCCTTCTCCTCTTAAGTCGTATTTATTTTACTGAGGGTTGTGACTCCTCGAAATAATCAGTTCAATCACTCAAAAACACACGTAAGTTCTTATGAGATTGGTCAATTCTGATGTCGAGAATTATCAAACTTCAAGGATCTAATGTAATCTAATAAATAACAAACAAAAATTGTTTAAATTTCTATCAATAACATCATAATCTAAATATCAATATACTTCCAACTAAATATAACTATATATAATTATCACTAATGATGAGTTTACATATTCTTCAAAGTCTAAATTCAAATAAAAATGTGATAAAAAATGTTGTTTTGTATTTTTATCGTTTCGACGCACAGTACCAGAAACGCAAAATATGTCAAGTAATACGGTTTATGTTTGCCTAGAAGTTGTATTACACTAAAGACATTACAAGTGTTGTTTATGTTTTTAAATAATCTATAAGTTTCCCTCAAAGGAATACGTATATCAGCATTCATCAGGATTGCGATAATCAAATGGATTATATAGGATGGATCTTGATTACTAAAAAGAAAATAATTTTGATCCCTGAAATAGCGTATTGTTCGCACGAATGTTAATAGCATCGCATTATGAGATATCTCGTTATCTCCAGAATGTTCTAATAGCTCGGTTTAGCTTCAAATAATTTGATTATGAAGCTCTAAACGTTTAGGACGATGCAGCCATTAAGTAAATTAGGAAACGATGAAAATTTATAATGATTGAGAATAATCTGAGAAGGATTCTGTTTTAAATTCATTATGAGAATAAATTGAGTGCATGTCTATAAAGTACTGATACAAAATACTTATACAAGATAATTTGAGTAAGGTATATTGTTTTCTGTAAGTTGACATATAGTATGATTACATACCTATTATTATGTTTGACATGATTTTAATAACAAAAAATTTCATTATTTTATATAATATCATATGTAACTTTTAAAATTTTATAAAAACCAAATGTTATAAATTCAATTTGACGAGATATTGTAATTTGTGTAGCATATTCTGTGATATTAGTACTTATACCTATACCTATGTATGTTACAACTTTACATTATCAATAAAGATTCTTTATCTTTTATGTGAATTGCAAGTAAAATATACATAAGATCTCATACTACATGAGAAAAAGAGTGTCCAAAATTTTAAGAGATTGTACTTATTATTATTAATACATACTTATAGTGGTACCAATCTTGCTACTACGACTTTTAAATGTAAAATGTGCCGTCAATGTCAAACTAACAGTATGTTTTGCCAGCCTCATTCCAGAGCCAGTTCTAATCAATTGGCATGCTCCACCTTTGGACAACATTGTTTGTGTCGCTTCAGTGAAATAATCTGAAAAACAAGTGATGTAATGTAGGTCCGCTGATTGCTTCCACACAACCAGCATTATGCTGAGTTGGGGCTGTGTTGTGGCAGATGTTATGTTTGTTTTTGTGTACAAAATTGAAAATAGAAAATGAAAATACTTTTTTTACGAAAATGTTGAGGAAAACATTAAGGGCATATCTATCGCTTCTCTAGGCTAGAAACCTGTACCGACCAGATACAAACTTATTTACCTATTTACGCCACACAAGACAGATATATGTAGATTATATAGAATTGTGTTTGTTTTTCTGTTAGGTAAATCTGCCACAATAAATGCTTTCTTTATTAGAACCAGAGGTGCATCAGATTGCATCATCGACACTCGCTTAGTTTCTAATGAAGTAACAATATCAACTGACCGCTGTCCAGTGTCCCTTTCAGTCCCTTTATAGCCGTAAAGTCCCTGAATGGCCGTCGACATCTGCGTGGTAAACTGATATTATCACATAATAAGATATTACATTAATTAGCTTTGGCTGTAATGGGAGGGCAATGAACTGCTTCTCTGATTGTTTTTGTGATCTAAGTTAAATTGGTAAATGTTATTTATGTACATATATCGGAAACATTTGACATTGCGCCGTATTGTGCGGTGATAAACGTATATGCATTTTTTTATGTTCGTCGATCAATCCACCACATGTAGAAGTCGGAGATGTTGTCCAACAAACACTGAAGAAGCTTGTTACAATAATTATGTTGCTTCGTCAAAACAATACCGTAAAGCGTAATTCTAAAGGTCATATTGTTTTAGCCGCCTTCTCCTTAAAACTATCTTAGATAAATTAATCACATACTTTTACACTCTTATCTATTAATTTCATCATCATCATCATCATCATCATCATCATCATCATCATCATCAGACATTGCGGGAGTTTGGATTTAAAATATCTTCTAGTACTACATACCAACAGTACCAACTAACTCGCACGAAGCTTCTATCCATACAAAGTAAGGACAGCGAGACTATGGAACTCTCAACCTGGAGCCCTGTTTCCAAAAAATATAACATAATAGGTTTCTTCTAGACAAGCGTGCTTCATCTTAGACTACAGTGGTGATTAACATTAGGCAGGCTGTAGTCAAACGTAAGCCTATTTCGTAATAAAAAAAACTAACAGAGCAGTCAGTCGGATACCATAGTACATTGCGCCACAGGCGCAGTAGACACACTTCCACCTTATATACTGCAGTACCACACCTCACTTTATATACATAAGTACATAGAGACACTACATAGAGCTGCTACAATCGATAATACCGGGCGAGCTGGCAGGCAGCCAACGCGGAAGGGCGGTAGGGGCGGGCGGTTGTGTAACCACTTATGTAACCTTCTACTTATATAGGTAGGTAAGTATGTACATATATAATGGTACTTTAGGTAAGTGTACTTGATTGTAGATAGATGTAGTATGTAATAATTGTGGGTGCTCGCGGCTTCGCATAAAGAAGTAAAACTTGCATAGGTACCTTATTTCACCCCCTAAAGATGGCATTTCCAAAAATCCTTTCGATCCGTTCAGTGGTTTGGGCTGTGCGTTGATAGGTCACTATGTCAGTCAGTCAGTCAATTATTCATCTTTGAGTTTTATACATAGAGAGGGATGAAATAAAAAATCCTTGGTTTTATATATGTAGAAGATTGTTTTAACATTAGTAAAGTTGTAGGTAAGATTGAGCATAACAGATTCTTCTGAACCTCACAAGAAAAAGGTTAGATACTCTAAAAAGATCCTCACAAGAATAACTTAAAAAGATGAAAAGTTCTGAAATCACAGAAAAATTAAGTAACATTCATAAATAAGAAATACGTCAACTTCAACCTATTATTTCGATATGATTATCCAAAACATGCAAAATTTTATGAAATTAATTTAGGATTATGAATTCACAGTAACTTTATTCAGTTAATTTATGCAGGACAGTGAAATTCTTGTTAGATTATGTAATATTCTAATCTTCAGTAAGTACAAATCTCACTATTACATAAATTTGATTATAAAATAAAGATTGATTACTAATTTTAATTCATACCTTGGATTTCAATTGATCATTTAGATTTATAGTTTATAATTATATTAATCTATATAAACATACAAAGTTTGTGAATAAATAATAATAAGTGATTCGGTGGCGAAACGGCTGGCTTTAACCTTAAATGCCCCGGTTCGATCCCAGCTCTATCAATGACTTTTGTCTGTGTGCGAATTAGTATTACTCGTTTAGCAGTGTAGGAAAACATCGTTTTCATGGAAGAACCTGGGCACCAGCATATCTCAGCCCAAGATAGTTCCCCCAATGTATGGATAAATATCCTGCTGGATTCACGATCCTCTGCAGTTTTGAGAAAAGCGTATATGATATGATATTGTTTCAGATAAGTTGCATCAAATCTCAAGGCAATGAAATCTGCGTGTATAGGTACGGTTTTATTTTGTGTTTTAATTAAAAAAAAACCCTTACACTTTGGTACAAAATATTTATGCATAACTTTAATATCAAAGGCCGCGTACACTACACTGGAACAGATCCAGATGTATAAATAATGATGATTAATAATAAAAATAATTCCACAGTCCTCACAGTGCTGATCTGCATCGCCATTATGGCTGTATGCGTGATGGTGAAATTCGCCACGGATGTAGGAGTGGAGGAACGCGCGCGAGAGCGGTCTGGGGCTGTGTACCAGCTACCGCGGTCTATGGGGGTCATCGCACTGTCTTCTAACAACTCACAGGTGGCCGACAGGTGGGCGATTAAGTAGAGTCTAGCTTTACCGCATAGAAAACACATTGCTGGAAAGCTAAGAAAATAACTACACGCTATTTCTTGAATCAGAACATAGTATTCTCACCCTGCCAAACAGCAGACAAAAATGTGATCCGTATTCAAATGATGCAGGAGTCAAGGAGTCTATTAAACATTTATATAACAGTATAAACATTTGTCTTATATATTGAGATGCTTACGTACAGTGCTGGATATAACTCAAAGAGATTATTAACACACAGTTGTTTGGAAGAGCTTATATGAAAGCAGTACTACCAGTAAAGCTAGGCATCAGAGAAACTGATATGATGACTATGACTATTGATGACGTTGTTTTCTACTATTCAGTTCTACGCATGCTGGCGTGATGCTAGTGTTCAAGAACAAATTTCAAAACATTTTTCTGAGTTTATTGAACAAACAGAACAAAAACAAACAACATTTGTCTGAACTTCAACAAACAACTTGTGTAAAATGACCTATCTCCAGCAGGTTCCCCTACGTCGGCGCCATAATCCGCAACACCTCCTCCTCCGCCTGGTCGTTCGCCTGCTTCGGCAGCGTGATACTTATCAACTGGCTGATTACAGCGGCGCACTGTCGCCGCGCCGGCTCCACGCACCGAGTCCTGCTCTACAGGGACTTTGTCCAGAACAACACCCACACTTACCCTATACTCTTCTGGAGACTTCACGAGAAATTTAATCTATCAGACCAAACGCCTCAACACGATATCGCCGTTGCTAAGTTGAATGTGGAAACGTATCCGTTTTTTATGAAGTCGTCCATCTTTGATGATAAAGAAGCCTACACGTATTTGGATGCGAGCATTTGGAAGACAGTTTCGTCGATGGATAAGAAATTGTACTTGACGAATGATTTTGAAAAGTTTGAAGGCAATTTGGTTAGTTCTATGCGATGTTTTGAAAGCTATGGATATGAGTTGGATGTCACAATGTTTTGTGTGGATTTTTCGAGATATGATGATTGTTTTTTGCACGAATTCGGACCGTTGTATGCTGGGGATAAAATTGTGGGTATTCTGGCAGTTAAGCCCAGGGATTGTGATGTTAAATATGCAATTTTTACTAACGTCTCGTATTATGCGCAGTGGATATTGAAATCTACTCATACGACGTATTATGGGTGACTGTTTTAGAAGTTATATATAGTAGATACGTTTGATAAATGAAAGTGTACGTCTGAAATAAATATCTTAAAAACTTGATGAATAAAATGTTTTCATTTGCCTATCTCCTTTCGGCTGATTTGACTTATCACGACCAAAATATTTCTTATGCTTGACTACAACTCAACTCAACGTTATAATCTACGATCTAGCGCGCTTGCCTAGATCAAACCTAGCTTTCTATTAACCCTTTTTATGAATAAGATTCTATGGATCATAACGAAATCTCATAAGTAGGATGATCTTGCAGTTGCTTCTTATATTTTTACAATAATCAAAATGGCAAAAAGTCAAGCGTAATACAATACGACCATTCTCCTTCCACGGATGTGATTTTATTATCCAAAGAGAATCACATAGAAAATGTTCGAGCCAAACCACGGGACATTACGAGTCATAAATAAAAATTAACTATCGAATACGATGACAGTAAGTTTGTGAGTTTATGGATCATTGCTTCTCAGCCAAGACTAAAGTTGCTAATATTTTTTGTGCAAAAAGTTAGACAAATATCAACCTTATTTCAATATATTTAAGACTTAGGCTCAGAACTAGGCTTAATCGAACTTCTTTTTCGAGAAAAACACGGTAATATAAACCTTATTTTAAACGATATAAGTGCTTTTATCACAGCAGTTGCAACAAACATGCTAATATTTCTCTCAAAAAAATCAAGCTAACGTGAACTTTATATCTATAGATTTAAGAGCTATATTAACATAGAAGATGATAAGCATAAAACTAGTGGTTTCGGTAGAGAAGCGTTGAAAATGCGCAAAACTAAGGGGAGGGGGATGAAGACAAGTTAACAAATTGTCTTGCATTTGTAGTCGTTTGGGGAATGTATTGAAATGTACAAGTTTTTGTTGGTAGTTGTTATTTTAGAATTTAAATGATCTTGCAAAGTTTGGGCTTGACAATGATAGGCAATTTATATCTATATGATATATTGCCGAAGGAGAACTACAAAACTTGAAGACGCAAGGTGCGGTGTTGGTAGGATCTTGAGAGCCACGGAGGCCACGTTGGTTAGGAGTAGAGGAGTGGTGGTGGTATAATATATGTATATAGTGGTATATGGAGGACCACACCTAAAACCATCAAGTTTGTTGTTTGAAGTCGGTTAAGGAGCAGTCGCAGCGGAAAAACACTATAAGTAATATATTTTCTCCAGAGTTTCATTTACAATGGATTTCCGCAAAGTAACGCCTGATTCAATATCTTACATAGGATAAATATTACTCTATTTATTTATTTTTTTTCAAGATATGTGTTTGCACTTGACCGTAATTCGCCTGATGGTAAGCAATCAATACGGTCTAGGATGGAACGTGCTATAAAGTCTCAATATGTACCTACCTAAAGTAAACCAATAAGAATAATAATTAAATCCTTGATTCTTTTTCTACAAAAGAAATAATTTGTGGAGGATGTTGCCAATAGGCAATATGTATAGTGAAATAATAATTAATTATATATTACTTTTTATTTTCGAACAATATCGAAATAAACTGAACAAAATACTACGAGTGGCACCATTGAATTATTTCCTACGATGTTCCAGTTTATTTTATTTCTATTTTACTATGAAAGTCACAGATTAGGTAGATCGGTTATTGTGTGGCTATATGGCGCTGTGTACAATGTCCCGGAATATATATTTATTTTATTTTTTTATTTATCAGGATCCGATCCCTATCCTATTGTCGAAGATAACAACTACTACTTTATAAAAGTTACAGACGTTATCGAACTTTTCCTTCATAAAAACTATACAAACCCAAGTAACTAAGACCCAGCTACCCCTCTAAACTTGCCCAATAAATATAAATCATTAAGATGGCCCTCTAACTGTCTGTCTGTTTGTCTGTAGCGGCAGATTCTATAACTGATACTGTATCGGGATGGCATTGAGATGTTACTACTAGATTACACAAATTAGATACTTCTGGCCCTTAGGGCGTTTGATAAACTCTCGACACCAGAGTTGGCCACTCTCATTAGTTAAGAAGAAGATACCTCTGTCTTAGTTATTTTTATTTGTAAGTATAGAATGGCAATTTTTGGGTGATCGAAAATTAGAGCGCTTCTGTGACATATTAAATTAAATAAATAAATAAAATAAATAATAAATAATAAAAATGTTTATTGGACACACAAATTCTTATAATACTAACACTTATTTAATTATTTGGCTGTTCGTCATAAAATAACCTTAGAACAAGTTAGAACGTAAACCATTTAAAAAACTGGGTGCCGCTATCATTACTTACTAAGTTCTAAATCTGACATGGCAAATTTCATACCTTTGTACTTATAAAATCAAGTGCGCTTGTTGGTTTGTTGGTACGTTTTTACGGCGCAGTGGAGCGACAGATCATCGCGGTTTTTGAAGAGGCGGTAGTATACATTGCCGTAAGTGACATAGTAAAAAGTAAAAGTAAAAATATATTTATTAACTATTTGAAAAACTTAACTACAATTCATATTTGGTTATTATCTAATCTATGTTACATTTTTAACTGTATCATGAATATAAGTGGGTAGGTACATAGGATACTTACTTTTTGTTCCGTTAACGCAGGCGAAACCAGGGGCACCGACTAGGATTGTTTAAAAAAATAATTATGTAAATAGAAGTTTTTATAAATACAATACTTTCAGCAAAGAAAGGAATCATGAAAAGTTTTTAAAAACTACTTTTCATATTGTAGGATTTTTTTTATGCTAGTTTGAACTTTATTTAAATAAAGTTATAGTAAACTTACATATAAAATATTTATTTACAATTAAACATAAAAACAAGAGAAGAAAAACTAAACATACAACTTCTAACTACAACAAAAAAGGGGGCACTTAGAAAATCTTTAATAGAAAAGTCTAAATGTAGTCTAAGTGCTCCAGCCCACCGCCAGAGGGCAGCGTGCCTGCATACTTGCCTAATATAAGTTATATTAGAAGTATAATCAAATTTTAAATTACCAAAGTATGTAACTCAGTAACAAAACTAACTTTTCCATTTGCCCAAATGGCTTAATTTACACAACTTAACTAATAGAGCGGAATCACTACCAAGTTTAAGTTATCAACTTAAACCAAAACACTTTGCTCCCCTACTGCAAATAAAAAGAAAAATATTCATAACTATCATCTCGCCCTCTCTTTCCAACTAATGATTATTGGTCAAGATAGAGTGAGTGGGTAGATGTGCAATTTATCACAATTTTGCAAGGGAACGGAGAGATTTGATACTTATCTGTGACTAGTTGTGTGCGATGGATTTGCTTGCACGTTATAAATTACGTCATTGATATTGTGATTTTTTAACTGAGTCCTTAAAATAAGTTTTGTAGTACCTGTGCAATACAGTTCAAATGTATTTTTGAAAGTTAAAAGAATATACTGTAAACACTAAATTATAAAACGCTAATATAAGCCTATTGTTTCAAACATATACAATAGTTCATATTATGGCCGCTAGAGGCGCTGCACTTTCAAGATTATACTAAAACATAAGTTTCGTATATTTTTTGGACAAGCAAACCCAAAAAAAACCCTACGAGACTAACAAACAGAAAAAATACAAATTTCTGATTAGTTGTTTGATGTGCGTATATTTTCGTAAGGGGACGATTTTATTTAAACTAATGTATTTTTGTTTTGTCAAGTGTTTTTCATAATTTATGGGCAACCAATTTTTGAAGGGTTGCGGTATTTACTGTGTGACGAATACAAGGATTTTTTATTTCATCCCTCTCTTTACTATTATTTCCAGGGACGAATATAAGATATTACTGTAAATAAAAAAAAATATTTGTTTTGTAATATAGTAATGAAAAACGTCACCATAAAAAATAAAACGTAGGTAGTAGAAAAGTGTAGTTACAAATGCGTAAGTTCCTATGTTAGAAAAATATTCATACTCAAATAAACATAAATAAAACGATTGTTTAATGGCACTACCAGTCCTACTATTGTCACCATAAAAAATAAAACGTAGTAGCAGAAAAGTGTACTTAGTTACAAATAAAACGATTGTTTAATAGCACTACCAGTAAAAATAATAAATCAAAATAACTTATTCGAAAATATGTATTTTTTTATTAATAATCCACCTACTTCATATTTCAGACTGATAGCGCCTCTTTTCAACATTGTCTTGCTATATCATATTTTTCAGGCGTTATCTAATTAGTAGGTAGATGTATTGCATCACTAAAATTTAATTATATTATAATTTACGTTTTATATAAACTAAGTACCTAACTCATTAACACAATACTTATACAGATAATGAAACCAGTTAATTGACTAATATTTTAATTAATTGACCTACCAAAACAGGTAAAATGAGAGGAAATAATTATTTTTCCTTGTCGCATATCACATGAATGCTTGATTTCGTGTTTACAATTATTAGAATTTTTATTATGTATAATTGAAGTCGATTTAATTTTGAGAATCAAACTTCGCTCTAAATATTAAAAATTCTTGATAAATTGGAAATAAGCGTGGAAAACAATAGAACTAACAATTTGTCATACCAAATGCATAGAACGTGGCGCCTATACGATTCATTCATAGTTTAGTCTTCCTACGCTACCTAATTGTATGATATCACGAGGACGCTACTTCTATTGATTATTCTGTGACGTGTTTATTTAATTACGTCTGTGGCAAATTTCATTCTAGTCAGCAAAGACAGTATGAAAGTTATGCTACCAAAAAGAAGCGAGAAAATGTCGTCGAGCCGGTCACGTTAGTTACCCCACTATTTCCATGTAAGAAAGGCCGAGATATGTACCCACAGGCCCATATTAGGTCATGTCCTTACATTTAACTCGTAAACTAGCAGTTCAACAAAGAAGATTAGTCTTAACTTCGTTACAAACCCAAAATAAAGCGTGACTCAACTTTTTTACGCGAATTTCATAGGCGTGAATCAGCTGGGCAGAGAAAAATCAATACGCGCGCAATGCGGTCATCGCTCACTCGCGACTAGGCCTTTTAACCATTAATAATACAACCAATAGAAATTATCTTCATAATTTTTTATTGAGCGCTACATTTTAAAAGTTTCTAGTTTAGGCGCTAAATGCGAATTACCTAGTAATTTTTAAAATTAAAACCAGTGTGAAGTTCGCTACAGGTGTAATTGCATTTCATCAAAACGCAAGCAGATGGCGCAGTTGTACTCGTGATGTTGTTACATACCGTATGGGCGTGTGAGTGCTTGTGTAAAAAAATAAGTGTTTTGTGATGTTTTAAGTGCTAATGAAAGATAAAAACGGTGAGTAGAACAATATAACGTCGTTTCCCACGCGTTCCGACAATCGCAACGCTGTGAACATTACAGGAAACCCGCAGGAAATGAAATTTCTTTCATCTGTGCTAGGAGACGTATAACCCGACCGAATTGAGGTCACGTCGATACCGTTGCACTTCCGACTGCTCCGCACCGTTTTCACTCGATCGGGTTGTATTCCCGCCATCTTGTAAGAGCTTTCAGGATTTTGTATATTTATATCGATCGAAAGCTTGCTGTAACCCAATTCCGTCGATAATTATGTTCTCCATAAACCAGCCGGGTCGCTTGTAATGTTTAATTGATAATAAAACTGTTGCGACATAGTTTGCGAGCGCTAGCAACTTTTGTTGACATGGTGAATTTGGGTTGTTCACTGAAAAAATGATAAATCGATGGATTTAGAAGGGGCGGAAGCCGCGTTAGGGTTTCTGCAAGGGTTCCCTTTCCTATACGGCTGCTACGAGCTGTTTTCAACAATGGGTATTGATGTTTTAGCGCTAACTTTGATGGCCTTGCTTGCACCTACTCTGATCGTGACATCAGAAATTTTAAATAGACTTTTGTATAATGTTCAGTTGTTTTTGGATGAGAACAGCGTTCAAATGTTTATAACGCTGTTACATACGCGGCCGAATTATGACATACTTAGTAGTTATTGATCACAGGAATAATCAAACTTTTAATGATTTTATTCTTGGTTTTCTGCACTCTAAAGATCTCTTATGGATATTGTATTATATCTAGCTAGGTACATACATACCTTCTTATTTATTTTAAAGGCATTTTACAGTTCAATATGTAAGGTTTCATAATTATTGATTTATTTTCAAGTTGACAGATGATACTTACAGAGGAGGGCATTGCACTCAGTGTTAATGCCCTTATGATAAAAATATCCATTTTGTCCTTTATCTCCCTTGATAACTGTATTTTTGGTATTTATTAAGGTTTCTAATTAAATTTGAAAACAGAAAAGCAAGTGTACTATAGCAATAATTTGTAAAATATTGTTATGGTACTCATCAAGCATGCAATATTTTTATAAATATGACTCAAATCTATCTACTTGCAATAAGTAAACCTAAGAATATATTTACAAGTCTTAAACATAATATTATTATTTTTTTATAGAATTTCTGCCTCCTTAACATAATATTAAAATATACAATAATATTAAAATATACAATATACCTAATCTCCAAATAATACTTTGGTACTCTCCTTATCTGTTACCTTTCTGTTACTTACCTAAGTACCTATATTCTTTTATCAGTTACATGTCAAAAAACAATTTTAACTCATATTAAAACAATTACTATTGAAAGGATCCAACATGCTCACACTCATAAATACTAAATATAGGTAGGTACTTATTTTATCCAAGCCTTGTAAGTACCAAGGTTCCATTATCACCTCAAAGGTAATTATTTAAAAACTCATTTGTTATTCAAATGTATTTCATAAGAGCTTGTTAATATTTATGTATACCATATTTACCTTAAGAATGTTTTAGGTTTGTAAGTACATACCTACTTCCATATTTTTGTGCCTCATCTAATTTTTTCATGTTTTTTTAACATAAGTGGCCATAAGATCTTGGATCACAAACGGCTGAACTATGATGCACCAATTCAGATCATTGGCTCCAAGAACTTGAACAAAACCATCCAACAGCTTCTACTTTAATATATAAATCTATTTTACTGACTTCAAAAAAAGTAGGTTATCAAGTCTTCTGAAAGTTTTTTTATAGTATAGTAACAACGGCAAAACTAAAAAATAGTACCTATACTAAGTAAATCCTTTTTACTTATAAATTACAATCTTGGCTTCTTACACTCCTTTTTATCTATAGGTTTAGTGCTACATCTTGGCCATGTTATTGCTTAACATCAGGCAGGTTATAGTAAATGCTTGTCATTATTAGATTTATACTACTTAATCCACGAAGACTAGTAGTGTGGAGACCATGGGCAGACAGGAGACCACGAGGCCACCCACCGTTACGATGTGTTGATGACATGCGGAAGCACGCGGGTCACAACTGGATGGCTAGAGCAGCAGATCGCGAGTCATGGAAAAAAATAGGAGAGGCCTATGTTCAGAAATGGACAACTAATGGCTGAGAAAGAAGAAGAAGAGAAGATGACAGTGACTCATCAAATAGTTATGTCATGATTTCTAGGCTGTTTTGGCAAAGTTGTTTTTATTAGTTACAAAAATAATGCTTCTATTAGTTAACTACTTATTAGCAATATTCAATGAATCTATTTTACTAAGTTTGAATGATTTAAGTAAGTACCTACTTTAAATTTTCACACTAGAAAACCTTTTTATCCTAAGTACCTTTTTATAAGCTAGTGATCTAATGTCTGTATAACATAGAAAGTGTTTTACCAATGTTAAGCAATTGTTGATGTGGTCAGTTCGAGGATGGGTGGCCAAAAAGGGTCATTCCATTTGGATGCTTTAGTGGGTTGTTGTTAAGTCAAATTGTAGGTCCCAGCTGTTTGTCATAGAAAAGCAGTCATTAAGTCATGTCAGAGGCCCCTTGGGTGGTTTGAAAACTCGCGACATCAGGGTTGACCTCTCTCAAATGAACTTACTTGGTTATTTAAATAAAATGTTTGAGAAAGTTATCTATTAAAACAATGTGTCAATACACCACAATACAAAGTGCATTATGACCATTAATTATTAGGTCACCTTATGACTGAAGTCACAGAATAAGTCATAGCCACAATGAGACTTACTTTGTATTTGATGCTGATGTAATGTCGCTCATTGGATGCAGAAGTGGGAGCATTTGTTAAAAATAATATTTGCTTGTCACCTATATTGCACTTAAAATTAATTTGGAAGAGTTAATTCTTACCACCTCTCTTTTTATGATATAAGTTTGTAGTTATCTCCTTCAAAAATGTGTGTTACAAATATTTCAAACGCTACTTAACTTCCAATGTTTCATAAGTTATCATCATCATCACAAATTTAAGGGTGAGACCCTTGTCTGTGGAGGCGCCATCCTTCCCAATCTTCTGACAATTCCTTGACCTCCTTATACAACATGACACCTGCATTCTCCTTTACTTGGTCTATATATGACCTCCTTGGCCTTCCTCTTCCACTTCATGCTTCCAGTTTTCCTTCAATTATGTTATAAGAAACCTAAATTATTAGACAAAGAAATTATAGTAGGTATATATTGATATCACTTTTATTATCCAAGAAATTTGTGTACAAACATAAGTACTCGCACATGACATCTAACAAGAATGTAGGTACATTGAGCATAATCAAATCTTCAGGTATATATAAGAAAGATTAACACAGCGAAGGATTGATGCCAGGCCATACCAGTCTTCAAACTCTACCAATGATCCATTCAAAACCATTACCTATGTAATTAGTACCTTTAATTGTTTGACCAAACATGGGCCAAAGGTTTGGCTGGCAATGTGCCAGGCCAATGACCCATCCTATGGGATTTGAATATTATGAACTATTGAATCATACTATCATTTAGAAGTGAATGTGTGTTTGTTAGTATGTTTATTCCTCTTTTACACCACAACAAAGTGACAGATAATATGGCCATCCACTACTTAATTACTAGCATCAATCAATCAATATAATTTTATTGTATACCAGGAAATAAATAATACAGAACTGTTAATTATACCTAGATACATTGGGTGGCCTTATCACATAGACTGATCTCTTCCAGGCACATAAATATGAACTAGTTAAGTATATTAGCTTAATTGCAATCTGTGGTTGCAGTCATTGATGAAATTAGTAAAAAATGTATTTATAGGCCTTAAAGGCTAGGTTGTGTGTGAGTTATTAGGTTTCTTCTAGGCAAACACACAAGATAGACTGCTACTTGCCTAAACATCAGGCAAAATGTGATCAAGTGCTATACCTACATATATGCATAAAAAACATGAGTTAAAATGCACAACTGTCATGTCAAGAAAACCTTAACACTTGCAATTTGTTTTCATAGAATTGTGATTGTAGTTTTTAGTAAAAATATGCCACAAAACTAGTTTTATAATGTGGCGTTAGATATTTCAACCTTGTTTGAGTTGTTTACTACATGAGTCATGAACGGTAATAATTTGTAGCACGGTTTCCGCGAAACATACTGATATACCTAACTGGTTTTAGTATAGTTATGTATTTGCTAATGGCGCCTTCGCCTAGAGTTGCGAACTACAAAACCTAGTGTTTATTGTAAACACAATATAATACAAATCAAGTTGAAGTCTGGGAAAGGAAGGATACAATGAACCACACAATTTTTTAAAGGTGCAAGTTTGTAGGTGTTGATTTGTAAGAGTTTCATTAAGTAAATGTGATATATGGTATGGAGATATATTTGATCCTGGATTACCATAATTAAAATTGGGAAACCACTCGTACCTCCATTATTATTTATTTTATTCTCGGATTAAATTCAAACCATGCCAGTACTCAATGCTTTTATTTTGAGTCTACATAAAATATGAATTGTAGCAATTTATATTTATCAGTATACAGTAGGTAATAAGCCCTAGTTTATACAATACCATGTTAAACCTATCTTACTGTTAACACCTTATATATGTAGAAATAAATGCTTTTTATGTTATGTTTATGTTATGTTATATTAGGTACCTACAAATCATCTATCATTTACTTACCACTAATGGGATGAGGAAATCACTTTCCGGGCTGTGAATTGATGATAATGATTCATCAGTATCAACTGTGCTTTTGAATTAGTCATCAAATCTCAATGGAAGGGATTCTAATAGCAGTTCTATAAAATCAAAGTCTAGATAAATATCATAATTTTTGGTAGTTATTCAGTGCTTATGCATTAAGCGAGTACAGTTTGGTGGTTCAAGCATCTGCTTTTAAGCAAGAGAACTCCCATGACGAATTAATTCTTTGGGGAAGTCACAACCCTCAGTCCTGAAGAAATATAACTCAAAGGAATGACAACTCAGTCAGTGCAGTGCTTTAGACCAAATCATTTAGTAGAAACCTTGTTTTGACTTGAAGTTGTAACACTTCTTTGGACAAGGTTAGCTCAGCTTTATAGGTCACGGGCGGTGGCGTCATCTGGCGGCCAACATTATAAATAACTGTGAAAAACTCTCCTCAATGTGTAGTAGTTATAATAGGTAGCCTATTGTAGCAGTGATGTCATAGGTTGAAGCAAATTGTAAAATAGTTCTGTTCTGTAGTGAGCTACTTTTACTGATTCTATCACGTCACAAAATTACGAAGTAAGCAAAACTTCAATTAGTTATAAGTATATTGGTTTGTTAAAAACTTTCCTAAATATGTTGTAGGTATTGTAGGTAGTCTGTTGTAGGAGTGATGTCATAGGTAGACTGAAGCAAATTGTAGTAGGTAATAGTTTTAAATAGTGAGATCGATTCTATCACTTTCGTAATTTTACGGAGCCGAAAGTGATAAGTAGAATCTACATATCTCATTATTTGATTGTGTATGTTTGTTAATTCTACAAGCTCAAACTG
The DNA here is from genome assembly GCA_964023185.1 of Macaria liturata. Lineage (NCBI taxonomy): Eukaryota > Metazoa > Arthropoda > Insecta > Lepidoptera > Geometridae > Macaria > Macaria liturata. The sequence goes on along the minus strand of OZ026810.1, from coordinate 9,605,151 downwards.
TTGAACCACAAGTTTGCTGGCGTTGTTTTCAGGACCGATAGTAAAGTCACTAAGCTTTTACTTAGGACCCTATTTTATCACTTGACTATTACCTACTCATGATGACCAGGCAAACGAAACTTATTAATAAACCAACAAAATCATTTTAATTTTTTTACGAGTGTCTTGTTGTTTGTTTTACTTTTTAACATGAGATAGATTTACGTTTAACTACAGCCCGCCTGATGTTAAGCATAGCTGCAGCCTAGGGTGCAACACGCTTACCTAGAAGGCACCTATTAACTCTAGATAACTGCAATCTGACCTTTGACCAAAATACTTGATTTATACTATTTAAGAATTACATATCTTGTTGTCTGTAAGTACATACTTACTAGAGATACATAAAGGAAACGCATCAATATAATCATTGGAGCGTACATCACCTTATAGGAAGGTCGTGACGCATGACATAAGCGTGTGACGTCTGTCAATGTCACTAAGTATTATACAAGTAGGTATTGTAAAAGTATAGTTTTTGTGTTTGTAGATGTATTGGTGTGAAGTGAGCCGCGGGCGTTGGTCATTCATTCATACATATGTGCTTTATTTACATTGTGTACATTATGTAGGTGTAGGTACCTACATAGTAAATGAGTAATCTGTTAAATAATCTCTCTCTTGAGTTGTCCTCATGACTGAGGGTCGTGACTCCCACGCAGAATTAAATCGTTAGGGAAATTCTCTTTCATCGTGGCGGGCGCCCAGGTCCTTCCTCAGAAGACAAATATCCTCGGATATTGTGGTCCTCAAACATGTCGGTTTCCTCACGATGTTTTCCTTCACCGTTAAGCGAGTGCTAATCCAAACTTAACTTGAATATATATAAGTAGTTAGTGGCCGGATTCGATCCAGGGTGCGTCTTTATGAAAAGCAGACACTCGAACCGCTGAACCACACTCGCTTTAAATAATACAAGTAACTAGTCTGATTTGTCTGAGTTGAAGGTTTATTGCCTTCTTATACATAATGTTTATTTACGCTCGGGCAAATTATAAAATACAAATATCATTGACTCGCTATTTGTACTTGGTATCGACAATTTCAACACTTGATATATACTTACATACGTATTTGAATTGTTAAAGCCAAAAATCACCTAACCTTCTACGTTCAACCAAACGTGCACAACAAACATAACACAAATTTATCGGTGAATAATCACTTTGTAAAACTGTTTAAGCCATGCTTGGATACACTTTACAATCTAGGTACTAACTTTTGCTTAGTTTGGCTCCAAATCCTTCAATGACACTGAGTAGGTGTGTCGAGTGTCGGTAAATAGGAATACGACGCGATGAAGACAATGACACCAAAATCTTGCGATTTGTTGTGAAGGTGCACTCCGTTTGCTTAAATTCATGAAAGCTATATTTGTATGAAGACCTTAGCAAAAAATAAATAATCCGAGCCCTATACTAAGTAAATGCTTGTGTCCTGACCACTTGCGTGAAGATCATTGTAAACAACAAATCACAGTGCATTCTATAGACTACTACCTACATCAAATCAACTAATCACCTGCGTTTAAAACCAACCTCGTCCAAACATCAACTCGATCCTCCTTGACTTGCCCAAACGCGTGGTTTATCGAACAATCGTTTCCTTTATTCGCAAAGGTCGTCTTTTTGACCGTATTTGGTCGCGAGCAAACTAGCGTGAATGTGGGGAATTACGATTGTGTAAGTTATGTGATCACCAACCAACTGTCAACTGGGCGAATATTACCTACAACTGTTTATCTGTTCATCACTACAACAATTTGTGTAACAAGATCGTAGGCCACAGGCCATAACTTTGTTTATAAGCGTAAGCCATCCATTGTCATCCATAGAAAATCTGAAAATGAGTGAGTGTCTATGCGACTGAATTGGTTTGGATGAAGTTGAAGTTTGAAATATGATTAGGTAACTATTAATTTGTTATCCCGGAATAATTTAGTTAACACCGCAAGCACTGACTTAAAGGGTTATTATGAGAGTAGCCGACTCTAGTGTCCAGAGTTTCCTTAAGCTTAGCTTCAGAAATAGCTCAACATCTGCCGTACCATGGCAAACAGTCGGGGCTGACAATTCAAACTTTCATCAAGAAAGCGTCCAAATGGAATGACTATTCGGTCACCCAACCAATTTCTGTATAGACACTTGCTTAAACTTTGTTAATCACGTACGAATACCTCTATTCTTCGTTCTACGAGCGCTTTACGATCAGCCTAACAGTTCACCAGCGCCCACTGCCGGATGTGATGTAAGGCGCGTAGGTCGGACCGGTGACTATTTTAGCCAGCGGGCCACCTGCCCACCTCTGTAGGCGACACCGGCCATTCAAACACCATACATGAAAATTTAGGAGTATAGAACTACGGTTAACATCAGGCAGACTGTTGTCAAATGCAAACCAATCCCACGTAAAAAAGCACTCTCTATCGACCACAGCTGTTGTTAACCATCAGACGAACTGTGGTCAATAGCAACCCGTTTTAGTAAAAACAAAAGTACAATAATGTAGTAATGTTAAATCTGACGCCAAACGCCTAACGTTGTGCTACGGTAGCCACGTTTGTGAGCCAGTTCGACTAATCTATCTATTTCCGCAAATAATTAGTTCGTAAAAAGCACAATCTTGCTAGATTAGTGATAAGAATCAGACTTTGTGTTATACTAACTAGAATTAATTAAGAACAAGCACTATACAAAATACAAATACAAAAAAACAAAAATCTTTATTTTTCTTTAAGTTTACAAAAAACAATGTGCAGGTGATACAAAAAATAATATAATATGTTCATGAAACATCAGTGGATCCAACCCAGAGGTTGACCCTCAGCCCCGAATTAAGCTGAAGCTTGTGTGTCGGATACTGGAGATCTTCCCCAAGGATGGAAGCAAAGACTTACAAGTATTAGTTAAGTATTTTTTTTATCAAAGTGTAAACACCTACACAGTACGATGTCTCTCTAAGGCTGCAAGGCCTGTTTTCGGACATCGGTACAGAGTAACTTAGTTACTAAAAATAAATGGATAGTGGTCGCCGCTGACGCCATCTAACTTATTATAAGATTATATTACAAATGCATTTTTTTAAGGTTCATATTTAGGTGTGTGTGTGTGTTTTATAGTATACATTGTAGTAGGTATAAATTGAATGTTGATGTGTGTATGAATCTATACTGATATTATAAAGCTGAAGAGTTTGTTTGTTTGAACGCGCTAATCTCAGGAACTATGTACTTACTGGTGCGAATTGAAAAATTCTTTTTGTATTGAATAGACCATTTATCGAGGCAGGCTTTAGGCTATATAACATCACGCTGCGACTAATAGGAGCGAAGAAACAATGGAACAAATGGGAAAAATTATTCATCTTTGAGGGCTTCCTTTGCGTGCGCTGCGAAAATGGTTCAAGATATCAAAAAAATATGTATGAAAGAATTATTCCTCTTGAAATGATCTAACAAAATATTTGCAACAGTATATGTCTATCTTTTAAGATTAAGTTACTAGAACCGTTTTTATGGTAATAACTCTTCCACGCGGACGAAGTCGCGAGCACAGCTAGTTAGAGATATAATGTCTGTGTCTGTTAGAGTGTGTGTGTGAGCACTGGTCAATGTGTACAATTGTTTACTTACTATGGAAATAAAGATATTTTACAAATTGACACAGAAACTTCATCCGCCCCTTCCGAACTTTTAAACTGAACACCAGAGTCCGCCACTGTCATACTACTCTATAGGCCTACTTTTAGTGTGTCAATATAGCGCGTAGGTAGTAGGTATGTAATGTAGGTATACCCACGCGGTACCTAAAGGTCGCAGGGCCGGAGAAAGTATACGATACCGAACTGGATTTGTAAACGTAATGATTTATGCACATGTCCCAAATGGTGTTATATTTTTCACTGTATTATGAAGGATGAATTTAAGCTTTGTTTTGCGATAAAAGTAATTAGGTATTAATTTGGATACGGAATAAAAACATGTACAATTATTTTCGTTTTAAAATTGATAGATTAGGATTAAAAGTAATAATCAATATTTCAAGACATTTTACACAGCGCCATCTAGTCCCATACTAAGCAAACGCTTGTGATTGTATTGATCCTAATCTTTTAGTGTCAAGAGTCTAAACTAGCAGCTTATTCAATATCATTTCATTACCCACAACGTTAGTCCAAGTTAATTAGTGTAATTAAGCAAACATGTCGCGAGGTCAATAAACCAAAACTCTTCTAAAATCTTGGATACCTATTTGACTTTTGATTGTAATTCAGGCAGGTTCTTAAAGAAATGTGAACTAATTTACCGCTGTTTTAAAGGAAAAGTTCCAACAATTCTTTAAATAAGTCAAGTCTGTACGGCCACATTTCTCGTTCAGAACCTGAAATGGAAAGTAGCGCGTGTAACTGTGTCGCAGGGCTGACTACATACGACATAGCGATGTAACAGGATCTTGACTGGAGGAACAGGATCTTGACTGGAGTCAATGTTGCTCTCTGGAAGATATGGAATTATGAATTACAGTGGGATAACTATAACAATAAACTATATTTTTAACCGACTTAAAAACGAAGTTATTATTCTTATAGTAAAGCCGATTTGAAAACGATTCTTACACGATTTTACTTACTATAAGCTGACCAAGATTAGGAAGAAAAGGTTCTTATTTAGGCTTGTATATGTCAATTTATTAATTGATCATCATACTAATTTTACTTTTAAAACGAAGTGAGTTTGTTCATGTTCGTTCCTTCTTCAAGCCGCGAAGCGAAGAGCGAAATCACCAACTTACTTTTTTCAACGACTAATAAAATAGATAAGTAGATAAACTACTTGATTAAAATTTGATTAAAAAATGTAAGTAAACAACAAAAACTAAAAATGTTAACGCCGTTTTGTTTAATCGGCAGGTTTATCACCAAAAACTCTTCCAAAAACGAAACAAACAATTTAGATACCCAAGTTCTATCGTCTAATATCGTAGATTCCACATTGCATCAGCGTAAAGTAGGCGAGAGTAGTTCGTTGTAAAACAGGTCAGTGGGCCGGACCGGCAAACACTACGATATACTGGGTTACTTGAGAAATAATCTGTACCTAGTCCTTTTATTTTTTTGTTGACGCGGGGTAAATCTTCAGAAAGATACCCGATCACAACTCGTATAGCATTCACGTTAAGTCTAAGTGCTTCCGCAGGTCGGCTAAAGGTTTTGCAATTCAACGTAAATTGCAATTTTATGTGAGTGACTGCCTACATTGCTTGCCTACACTGTTTGTTGTCATACCACTTGCAATTGTACACAAATTGAGGGTAGTTAGATATTAAAATAAAATTGTTTGTGTAACCTAGCTCATAAGACGTAATTATAATTAAATAAGAAACATACTGGGAGATGACTCTGGCCTCGTAACACAGCCTAACGGCTACCACGAGGTCAGAGGATTCGAAACATTTTGTGACAAAATTTCTTTGGCAAATAAATGATTTTGTATTTGTATTCATAGGTATGTATAGGTTACCTTGTAGTAACTAGGTCCTGATCGATTTTTATTACAACAATTAAAATTAACTACGACTTTCAATACTTTGTTATCTTAACGTACGAGTATGTTCCCAAAAGGAATGCTATGCTAACCATTATGATCACAAAACTACTGAATCGCTCTGTGTATATGACCCTATTTCCCACAGACTAGTTTTGATGAAACTTTGATAAGTTCATTAATTGGATTACAAAAAAAATATGCCAGAAAAAGAAACAATTCTAAATTTAATTGATAACCTAACTAATCATCACCATTCATCAGCCCTTCAATATTTGCTACTCATTTCCCACAGACTAGGTTTGATGAAACTTTGATAAGTTCATTAATTAGATTAAAAATAAAATGATATTATGCCACAAAAAGAAACAGTTCTAATGTTCATTGATAACCCCATCATAATAAATAAAAATAAATATTCCGGGACATTGCACACAGCGCCATCTAGCACCACACTAAGCAAACGCTTGTGTCGCGGGTACTAGATAACGGATATATAATACTTATATACTTTTCTTTTGTAAATACACACTTATTATACATACAAACGACCAGACTCAACACAAGTAATTATAATTTTTTAAAGTACATAAATACTTGTGTCATGCGGGAATCGAACCCGCGACCTCTAGATTAGAAGGCAGAGCCACTACCACCAACTAAGCTAACAGGCCAGTCAAATAAAAAAAAAAAGATTTATTAGCTCATCAATACTTGCTACTAATTTCCCCACAGTACACCCAATCCCTGTTTAGATAACCGCTCCATCTGTACCGACGCGTGCCGTATCTGCTCCCGCGCATAGCTGTAGCTATACTATAGGTACCTACTGTATGTATATGTATGAGTGTGTTTGATAAACGGCGCGTGCGCAAGATTACTCATATCCGTAGGTGATACAAGCCAGAGATGGTTGATGAAGTTAGGTGGCTGTTCATTGGTTAATATTTCTGTAACAATAAAACTAGTAAGTGGCGAACTCTAATGTCTTAATTCAGTTGAATAAAGTTTTCAACCTGCCTGTTTTTTTTCAACGGATGAGTGGCGAGCCTTGGGAGAGGCCTATGTCCAGAAGTGGACGACGATAGGTTGATGATGATGATGAAAGTTTTCAAACCGCCTTAGAAACTTCCGACATGGTTTGAGAGACTATGGCACAATAATACAATAACTAGCTGTGATCTAAAATTTAATGGTTATGTCTAATTTATTCCTTAACTAATATCTTTATATTTTTTTCTTGTAATAAAGGAGAAAGTAAAACGTTCAATTAAAAAAAATCTATTTATATTAAATTTATAGTTCTACCATACGCTTTGCTTACCATCAGGCAAACTATGGCCAAGTGCATACCCGTTCACATAATATCTTGAAGAGGTAAGGACTCCACGATACATAAATTTTTATTAAGCGTTCGTCCAATCGGACCAATAAGCATGCATAAGTGATATTTGTTACGGATTACCTTGTTCTTAACGAATGAGAGTGGCCAACTCTAGTGCCGAGAGTTTATCAAGCTGCCGTAAGGGCCGCTGACATTGCTTAACGACTGCCGTACTAGACAAACAGCCGGGACAATACAATTTAACGTGTCATCCGACACGGAAGCGTCCAAAATGGAATTCGGTCTACTTTTCGGTCACCCATCCGCGTACTGACCGCGTCGACCTTTGCTTAACATTTGGTAATTACGTTCGATTGCCTCCGCAAGCTGAGCTACGATAAGCCTTGTGGATTTATTCGTATGATGGTTTCTTGTATGAATGAGGCATCTATGGAGTGTAATATTATTCATACCACACTCAATATGACGTGGTACTTACATATGTGGTAACTGCATAGTTAATACTAGCTGTGCCTGCGGCTTCGTCCGCGTGGAGTAGTTATTATGGGCATCATATTTATTTTTGCAAACAACCTCTTCATCTTTATAAATAATAACTATTACCCACGACTTGAACCGTTTTCGCAGCGCACGCAACAGAATCCCTCAAAGATGAATAATTTTCCCCGTTTTTCCCAGAATTTCCAATGTTTCTTCGCTCCTACTAGTTACAGCGTGATGTTATATAGCCTATAGCCTTCCTCGATAAATGGTCTATTCAACACAAAAAGATTTTTTTAATTCGTACCAGAAGTTCCTGAGATTAGCGCGTTCAAACAAACAAACAAACTCTTCAGCTTTATAATATTAGTATAGATTATATTGATAGTCAGTGTATCAGACATTGTTTATGGTTTGGTAAGGGAACGGTTGATTGTAGATCCTGAAATGGTGACAGCAGGATTCATTTTAGCTTGGATATTAAATAGTTAGTTTTATATTTCCTTGGATATTAAATAGAAAACAGTAAGATTTTGATGTCAATGTTATTTTTTTGGAGAAATTGTTCTTTGATCGTCTAAGTTCTTGACTTATACTTGATTGACAGTCGATACGAACTCAGTTATTTTTCTGAATGGGCATGGGCACCAGTGCTTTTGTTGATTAACAAACCAGAGGAGTCTAAACCGCTAAGTATTTACTATCTCACCACAGCAAAAAAAAGTTAAATGTACATATACCTAAGTTATAAAGAGTTGCATTGATATGAACTATGGCATGACCTGCGGTTAGTTGTGATTGGTAAAGTTATATTCATTGGCAGTGACAGCTGTAATAATGAAGAGGACGGTTGCTGTCCGCCCGTTCATTACGTCTGTGTACTATAAGTTTATTAAGAGCAGATTTAAACCGACTTCTGGAAATAAGACATATTCAAAACTGTAAAATAAATAAAGTTATCGTTAAATTATAGGTCCCGGTTGTTCTTTAGTACGGCAGTCGTTAAGCCATGTCAGAGGCCCTTAGGGCGGTTTGAAAACTCTGGACACCAGAGTTGGCCACTCTCTTTCGATAAGAAGAAGATATTGAAAATGTTTGATTTTAGATTGAGAATTTTAGGAAAATAATGTGTTTGATAAATACATATATTGCTGCAATTCGATCTCAATAAATCCAGTAAGATTTATATTATTTTATCATATTGTCATTGTCATTATCATCATCTATATATGTAAAACTCAAAGGTGACTGATTGACTGACTGACTGATATAGTGATCTATCAACGCACAGCCCAAACCACTGGACGGATTGGGCTGAAATTTGGAATGAAGGTAGATGTTATGACGTAGGCATCCGCTAAGAAAGGATTTTGATGAATTCCACCCCTAAGGGGATAAAATAGGGGATGAAAGTTTGTATGAAACTTTGTCAATTTTAAACCGATCGGGCTGAGACTTTGCATGCATATAGCTACTATGACGTAAGCGCTCGCTATGAAAAGATTTTGATAAATTCTACCCCTAAAGGAGATAAAATGAAGGATAAAACTTTGTATAAATCTTCTTAGATTTTCCCATTTTTGTCTAGCCGAAGGGAAAAATTGCTCTTACAACAGAACTATTTGCATGCGCTGCCTCAACAGTTGTATAAAATATAAATAAAATCTATACTAATATTATAAAGCTGAAGAGTTTGTTTGTTTGTTTGTTTGTTTGAACACGCTAATCTCAGGAACTACTGGTGCGAATTGAAAAAATCTTTTTGTGTTTAATAGACCATTTATCGAGGAAGGCTATAGGCTATATAACATCACGCTGGAACTAATAGGAGCGAAGAAATAATGGAAAATGTGGAAAAAACGGGGAAAATTATTCACCTTTGAGGGCTTCCGTTGCATGCGCTGAGAAAACGGTTCAAGATATCACAAAAATATGTATGAAAGAATTATTTCTCTTAAAATAATCTAACAAAATGTCTTCAACAATATTATGTCTATCTTTTAAGGTTAACTCACTAGAACCGTTTTTATCTTTACTAATATTATAAAGCTGAAGAGTTTGTTTGTTTGTTTGAACGCGCTAATCTCAGTGGAACTACTGGTGCGAATTGAATTTTTTTTTTTATAGACCATTTATCGAGGAAGGCTTTAGGCTATATAACATTACGCTGCAACTAATAGGAGCGAAGAAATCATGGAAAATGTTGAAAAAACGGGGAAAATTATTCATCTTTGAGGGCTTCGGTTGCGTGCGCTGCGAAAACGGTTCAAGATATCACAATATCACAAAAATATGTCCATAGACTATTAACGGTGCCATTGACAAGAGAAGGTTATCAAGAAGAGTTGAGCACTATATATCTAATCGCAACTGCCAACGGATACGGAAAACACATGGTGGACGGGTTGGTAAGAAGTAAGACAAGGCAGCAGGTTTGCAATATGTTATTATGCGATACCACCGGACAGGCCGAACAGATATGTGGGTAGCCTTACTTACATGGGGCCAGTGTCAGAACGGGCCGCTAAAATATTGCGGAAAGCGGAAGTCAATACAGCTTATAAAACAACGGATAATTTACGTCACCTGTGTAATGGTAAAGACCGGTTGGAAGATGCCAGGAAGTCTGGGGTATACAAATTGGTGTGTGACGAGTGCAATGCTGTGTCAGGACACAAAGGTCAGACAGGAAGAAATTTCGAGACCAGATACAAAGAACATATGGCAGCCCATAGGAACGAGCACAGAGAAAGATCACACTTTGCGAAACATTTATTAGACACCGGACATACTTTGCAAAATAACCACACGTACCAGATTAAGCAAATATGCGATAAAGGATTCCGTTTGTGCGTGTGGGAGCAGCTGGAAATACTGAAACACCAGGGTCAACCTTTTACGTTGCTGAACGACCAAACAAACTTGGTATCATCACCATTGCTACGAACTTTCATTAGTAATGGAACAAACACCACCTAATTTGGTAAACGACGGTTACGTTAGTGAGTTAGAATAGTAACGGTCAGGCAATGACACATCGTATGACATCATATTACATTATATAAGGAGCGGTCGTTGCTCGCCGAGCTCACTTTCGGACCGACGCTCGAGGAGTCAACACGTCCTGAGGATGCCTCGTGGAGAGGCGAAACACGTGTCGACGAAAACATCTTGCCGAAGGAGAACAACAAAGCTTCAAGACACAAGGTGCGGTGTTAGTAAGATCTTGAGATCCACGGAGGCCACATTGGTTAGGAGGTGAGGTGTGGCGGTGGTATATGGAGGAACACACCTAAAAACCATCAAGTCTGTTGTTTGATGTCGGTTAAGGAGCAGTCGCAGCGGAAAAAACACTACACATTTCTCCAGAGTTTCAGTTACAATGGATTTCCGCAAAGTAACGCATAATTCAATATTTTACAAAAATATGTTTAAAACAATTATTTCTCTTAAAATAATGTAACAAAATGTCTTCAACAATATATGTCTATCTTTTGAGGTTAACTCACTAGAATTGTTTTTATGGTAATAACTATTCCACGCGGACGAAGTCGCGGGCACCAGCTAGTAATTTATAAAATCTGAATTGGATTTTGTTGATGTTTATTTTCCTCTATGACGAACTAAAAATAAAGCGAACGAAGTCACGGCAATTACTTAGTTCAATTTGAAACTAATTAGAAATGTAAAAAAAATCCTTTCTTTATGCTATACTTTATCAAGTTTATTAAATCTGCATTATAAACCTACAATGGAACTTAACAACACGCGGGCTGTGGTCAATCGTAAGCCTATTCAGTGTTAAAATCGTAATAACTACATATAAGTACAACCATATATCCAAACTATCTTACCAAACCTAACCTAATAAAGGTTCCACTTAATCTATCCTGTTTACAACATCTCCCCTTGTTTTGGCCAAACGCTCCTAAATCCTAATATGCTCAATAAAGTCCACATTAAAATGTCGTAAAGTTCGCGAAAACATAATATTTCAGCGGCGAAGAGGCTCTGTCATTACTCTTGCCGCCGCATTTGAATTTTGTGAAAATTGCTTAGTAGTTTGTGTAAGATGAATCATATGATTAGAGGCAGCACTTTAGCTAGATATTATTTCTTTATTCTGTTCATCATCATCAGCCCGTTATCGCCTACTGCTGAGCATTGGCCTCTCTTCTTCTTTATTCTGTTGCTACTTTAGAAAGGTATTTATTCTTCCAAAAAGCTTGAATGTTTGGCTTAGCGAGCTGAAGTGATACAATTATGTAAACGCATAAGCAAAGTTTTGGTTTGTTTTACCCACAGTTGTACATAATATATTCCTTTTAGTTTATTGAAAAATGTTCCATCAATTGACTTATTACTAACTGATTTTAAAGTTACCTAATCGAAACACCAAAAATTTTAATTTTACCATACAAATATTACTTTTAATACAGTGACAGTAAAGTTCCAATGAGAGTAGCCAACTCTGGTGCCAGATTATCAAACCGCCCTAGGGGTCTCTGCCATGGCTTAGCAACTGGCATAGTGGCGTATGACAAACAGCCACGTCCTACAATTTTATACCATGGCTGAAAAACAAATAATTACCTAAAATCCGCCAACACATCTTCGACCCATATTTCAACGAAACCCTGACATGTTCCCGCGAAAATTGCAAAAATCTACTTTTCCGGGACTCGTGTCCTAGCGTACCACTGCGTCCTCAATTCTATACTTTACAAAATCCTACCTTATTTCTATACCAATACAGTTTATATTTACCCAACTCGTAGCATAGCGAGATCACACTGAACCAAAATATAATAGACCTTATTGTAAGAGAATAGAGCTCAGTTTCCCTTCTTACTTGGTTTGGTTGAGGCAGTGGTTATATAACCGGCTCCAGACGGGCGGCAGACGGCGCCGGGCCGGCTGGCGCCGCGAGCGAGACAACAAGCTGCGCGTCTTGCCTCTCGCTCGCTGCCGGAATACTGGCGCCCAACGCGGGACTGCGAAAACTGTGGGGTTACTGTCGCTGCTGGTCGTATTGTTGTTTTGGTGTTACTTTAGTAGTGTAGGTATATTCTGTAAGATGAACAAGAATAAGAAATGTATTCACCTTGTATCCTCACATTCCACCAGGCATGTCAGAAATGATGAAATTAACTAAGTGCGTAACCTAAAGCAGTACCTGCAGTTTTGTTATTACAAGCGGATTCTTCCAATTTAATAGAATACAGAAAGCTAGGCAAGTACAAACATTGTTCAATATATTTTCGCTTTGTATTAAGACTGTTCGTCTATTTTTTTTACCAAATCTATCTCATTTTTGTAGATACTCGCAGATGTTTGTACGTGAGTAACATAGTCACATACAAACATTATGCAGATATTTAAATAAAGTCACTGTTAAATAAGCCTATAAATTCGGTTGATAGTAACCCCCAGTCGGCAGTTTTCGCGTCCCGCGTTGGGTGGCAGTTTTTATGGCTCTTTGATTTGTATGAATTATTGGATTGCTCACATACTGGAGATACTGGGTTTGATTGTGGACTACTAGCTGCGTTCTATGGATGTGCTTGTATCTATCTCGTCTGTATATTTACTTTACACAGAACACGTGGAAATGATAAATATAACTTAAATGTGCAGGAAAATTAATACCCATGGAAAGGCTCTATTGGAACTTTATGTTACTTAACTATATCTTAGCAAAAAGTAATCTTTGGAATTTTATTCAGAAAGTACTTGTCTACACAAGTTAACACTTAAGTAAATGCCGAAAAAGTGGTATAAGCTTTTTTAAAACAATTTTATGACTGAGATAACGAACAAACTGGCAAAGTTACAAAATAGAAACATACAGATCCAATTGATATCTTTCCATTTCATTTTGTTGGACATTCCGCGTTCGGTTGGCGCTGCGATCGCACGCACCCACTCAACTTGTCTCCACGTCGTAGTTTGTTCGAACTAGTGATGGGCATTAGTCGATCGATTAATTATCGATAATGTCCCAACCTACGTTGGACAAATACCTGAAGGATCCTGGATCTAACCCCTTCGTAGCTGTTGGGAAAAGATCCAGGGAAGAAACCACCCCTCCCGAGAAATCGAAGCAACCGAAGAAATTTCTTGGTAACCAAAGGATGAAACCAAAGAATCCAGAGACCTCCACCAGCAACCGGTTCGACATTCTTCCGGTTGAGGAACCTATTCAGGAATTGTTCCTGCACGCCAGCAAGAAAAAAATGGCCAATAACATCCCGCCTATCGTGATCGAGCTAACTGCAAACTGGACTCACCAGAAGGTAAGAGATACACTCGAAAAGTACGTAAAAGACTTTCATATTCAGCACCGAGGCCGTAGAATCGTAAGAGTTCAGGTTTACTCGGCTAAAAACCACCAAGGGCTGCGTGAAAATCTCGTTAAAGAAAACCTGGCTTTTCACACTTTCACTAGAAAGGATGAAAAACTCCCTAAAGCTGTTGTTAAAGGCTTACCACGATGCGTCCTCGATAGAATACCCAAAGAATTAGAAGACTTAGGGTTTGCAAATGCAACGGTGACTGAGCTCAAAACCTTGCATCCTTCAGACTGCCCACCAGTTATTGTGCATCTCCCAAGCGGAACTAACATGTCAAGATTCAAACAAATTAAATACTTATCTAGCTGTGTTGTAACGATAGAACGCTTCAAGCCAAGCAAAAAAGTAGGAACGCAATGTTTCCGATGTCAAGGTTTCGGACACGCATCCAGAAATTGCAACCGACTGCCACGATGCGTAAAATGCGCTCTCTCGCACCCTACTTGGGAGTGCCCAAAAAAGGATCGCGAAGAACCAGCGAGATGCTGCAACTGCAACGAGAGCCACCCTGCTAATTTTGGACAATGTCTGGAACGCCAAAAATATCTGAAGCGCATTGAATCAAAGCGTTTAACGATCCATAAAGCGGCACCACAGGTAGCTCCTCGTCCAGTGATGACTGGCACCAAATCCTGGGCCCAAGTCGCCTCAAATGTGAAAAGAGCAACACCTGCAAGCAACACACATCAGATTGCAGTTAACTTGGAACCAAGAAAACCAGAGAACTCGGCTGCAGGTACTCAAAGAAACCTTAATATGAAACAGACAACTCTTCACCCAGAGCCCGTAAATGAGAAATCCGCTATGGATTTCGAAACAATTGAAATGCTTGAGATCCTCAAGACAATGCAGTCACTTAAAGAAGACTTCAAGAAATGTAAGACTTTCATGGAAAAAGTCGTATTAATATTTAGTCACTTAGGTCATTATGTGTAGCTGTAAAGAACTTCGCGTATTGTATTGGAACGCTGATGGCGTCCATAGTAAGCAGGGTGAACTAGCAGATTTAGCAGTAAGTAAACTTAATGCTGACGTTATTGCACTTTGCGAAACGAGGTTGACTAAAAATCTTGTCCTTAGGCTCCCTGGATACGCTTGCTACCGCGCAGACAAGCGTGGTGATAACACCGGCCAGGGTGTTGCTCTTCTTGTCAGAGCTGATCTAACACATAGTTTATTGCCCATGCTTCCTACTCAAGAACTTGAAACCATAGGTGTCTCGTTAGTTATTAACAATGCCAAAATTAACTTATTCTCGCTGTACCAATCCCCCAACAAAGCAATCGCACCAAAAGATTTCGATATCCTGATGTCTTCAGGGACGCAAGTGCTGGCTATGGGTGATACTAACAGCAAGCATATCTTATGGTCACCCGGTAAAGGTAATAGTCGTGGTAAAACCCTTTTTGAACATATGGTTTCTAACGACTATGTCATTTATGCCCCTCGTGACTTAACACTCTTTCCTTACTGCGATGATCACGCACCTTCTATCCCCGATATAGTACTTTCGAAAAATGTTGACTCTCTTGTTGAAATAACCACCATACCAGCCCTAAGTTCAAACCATTTTCCAGTTTTTGCTAGATTTGACATGTCACCCCAACGTAATTCCATAGAAAAACTTAATTATGCCAAAGCTGATTGGACCAAATTTCGTAAACTACTTAACAATAACATAAACCTTTCTCTCAAAACTTACCTATCTGTAGCCGAAGTTGATAACGCTATACTCAATCTTCACCGGGTGCTCATTGAATCTAGGGATGCATGTGTACCCATTATGACCTTAAAACCTTGGTCTACCACTGCCTTACCGAGACGCATCAAACGGCTTATTCGCAAAAAGAACCGACTACAGAGATATGTTGCTGCAGAAACAAGCGCGTATGTTCGTAAAGCAATACGAATTAGCATTAACACTGTTAAGGTTGAAATAAAATTATCTATCCAGCAGCATGATGATACCGTTTGGAATGCAAAATTGAAGCGTGTTGACAACCCAAGCGCTGACATATGGCGGCTGGTTAAGTCATTACGGACTAGTGACCAGCCCACTATACCAGCTTTAAAAAAGGTAAATGGCTCCCTAACCACAGCTCAAAATGAGCAATGTGAGGTATTAGCTAACGCCTTCCTCAATAACATGTTGCTCACCAAGGATTGGAACAGCTCCGTTACGACTAATGTCGATCAAACTCTGTCAAATTTAGATAATTACCCAAGTTATGATAGTTCTTTACTTGTTAGACCAGCTGAAATTAAAAAAGTCATTGTTTCTCTGAAACCACGTAAAGCCCCTGGACCTGATGAAATTTCTAACATTCTTTTAAAAAATATTCCTCAGAAGTGCTTAATACTAATAACAAAACTTTTTAACGCGTGCCTTACTTTAAACTACTTTCCATCTGCATGGAAACTAGCCAAAGTAATAGCAATACATAAACCAGGAAAGGATACCACAGATCCCACGTCCTACCGGCCTATCAGCCTCTTACCTTGCCTGGGAAAGCTATTCGAGAAAATTCTCTATAGACGCCTGTCACGCGCATCTACCAACCTGCTTATTAATGAGCAATTTGGCTTCCGCCAAAGTCACTCGACAGTGCAGCAGTTAGCCAGAGTAGCGGAGTCCGTGTCACATGACCTGAATCTGAAAAAAACAACTGGAATGTTGCTATTAGATTTAGAAAAGGCGTTCGACACCGTTTGGCACAAGGCCCTTATCTTTAAGCTCTTGACACTAAATATACCCTTACCTTTAGTAAAAATCATAAGATCCTACTTACTTGACAGAAGCTTCCAAGTTCACATCAAAAATAATGTGTCAGATTTCAAACCAGTTCCCGCAGGCGTGCCTCAAGGCTCCATTTTAGGACCGTATTTATTCTTGATCTACTTGAACGACATACCCAAGCAGCCACGCACCCATTTGGCCTGTTTCGCCGACGACACGGCGTGCTATACGTCGTGCACGGACACTGACATCGTAATAAGCCGTCTCCAACTTGCTATTGAGCTCTTAATGGAGTACTTCACTAAATGGAAGCTTAAAATTAACGAAGCTAAGACTGAAGCTATCCTTTTTACGAGGAAACGTACCTTACCAACACGCAGCCTCAAAATTGGTAATTACTGCATCCCATGGAGTCGATCAGTAAAGTACCTCGGGACTTTCCTCGATAATAAACTTAATTGGTCAATAAATACTAGCAAACTTAATTTAAAAGGCATCAAAGCCATCAATGCTTTAATCCCTCTCTTAAATAGACGTTCTCGGCTGAGCAGTCGCACTAAACTCAGAATATATTGCACCCTGGTCCGGCCCTGCATAACCTACGCATGTCCTGTGTGGGGCAACACTTGTAAAAGTAATATCGATAAATTGCAATTGATTCAAAACAAAGCTATTAAATATGCCTTCAGCACTCCATTCCGCACGAACTTACAAAAACTTCACCGACAAATAAGATTACCACGTATAGACGCTTATGTCTATAAACTATCTGAAAAGTTTTATTTGCACACAAATCCTATCAACGATAACCCACTTATCAATAATATTGGTAAAAGTCGAGTCAACAATATCTCATTTATCGATAAATATAATCGATATAAACTCCCGCATCACTATTTCTTATCTGACTGATGAACTGACAGAACAAAGATAAGGCTTCGTCTCCTAGCATAGGCGGAAGCGATCTGACGGCCGCGGGGCGCGGGCGCCCGACCTCTCTCGTGTTACACTCGGTATCGCGTGGGGACGGGCCTCGCGCGTCGCCGCGTCGGCCCGCTGGCGCCTATGACTGCGACCTATACACGTTTGAAACTGGTTTCGCGCTGCTTGCTGCGGACGGCCACTCGGCGAGTAATATTCATATCTACCGTCTTTTAGGCATTATTTTATTATTGTAAATAATTCTAACAGTATGTTATTAATAGCCAAGCTATAACTAAAGCTTGCTAAGTCTAAGATTAAGGTCGTTATATTGTAAACTGCATTTTTATTAAACATAATATTTCTTTAACTTAACTCCAACATGTTATAAGTTTATGCATAAGTAGTGACTTGATAAACAATAATGTAAATATAAATTGAACGTTACTAGGATTAATACTTACACTAGTAATTGTACATAGTTTAATCATTGTTATTCTAATAAAGATATTTTGAAATTGAATTGAAATTGATTTCATTTTGTTATCTTGAATCTTCGTGCAATTTTTTTAGCGTAAAATTTTATTGTATTCGCGTGCCACATTTCGTCTCTATCTAAATTTCGATCTTGTTAGGTACTTATTTATGGAAACTGAAATTTGTACAACCCTCAAAATGTCTGACTGAGTACAAATGATTAAAATTATTGAAAAACTTCTATTGGTTATGAATGATATGAAGATTATAAATTCAAATTCAAGAGTAGTCTATGTTATGTTATGTCAATCTTGAGGCCCAAAAATCTTTACAATATGTACTTATCTTATTATTTTCTTAATCTGATCTTAGTATTTCTCTTATTCCCAGGTATGGCAGCTATGTAAAGGACCAACAACACGCCAGAACAAGTGCCTTATAATACAAAAGAAGCCAAACTCCACGTGCCTGTCTACTGTAGTATAGTGTAACGAACGAACGAATTACGAAAACCATTTTATTTTGGTGAGTATTGATAGTTATGTTTTTTTGTCTAAGCACTTGCTGCATGTTAATTTTTGCATTGTTAAGGTTTAGTCCATTACTTATTTTGAGACAGTATTTACATATATACAAAAAATACTTAAACATATAGATGAAGAAAAAAAACCTATTAAACACAGATATTTCCAAAAAACTCAGCACAAAGTCCATACTGTCGCTAAAATATTGTTCAGTATTTTATATTAATAGCTATTTTTCGTAGTTTAACGGGTGATGAAACATGTTACAGATGCCCTTAGGGTTATAAAACTATATACACTAAACTTACTAAACTACAATTAGAAGTCTTCATTCTTAAAGTAACTTACGTACTATAAACAACATCTATTCATCTGTGTTTCTTTAGTAAAGTTAATTTAGAACATTAAGTTTCTTTTAAGTAACTCCTTGATAACTGTTTCGAAATTTGTAGCTAATTTTCAGCAGTTTCAGATTCTCACCCACAAAAACAATCCTCTTCTTTACCAAAATAAAAATAAATTTCAAATCATTACACTCCACCCCGCTCCCGAAGAAGCGCATTTTTCTTGATATAATGTATGTTTTACGGCGAATGTCCCGCACTCAATCTCACCGAGGCCCTGCTGTGAGGCATATGAACAGCAGCCGAGTGGAATAGACGATGTATAGGGAAAACATACATGCAAAAACCTAAGGGTTATGGTTTTCTTAGGTTTTTTTTTTGTTTTGATTTATGTATTTGCAAAAATTCGATTTAGTTGAATTAAATTAGGTGTTTACTACTTAAAAAAATAATACATTTTACAATCTAAGTAAAATGTATTAATTTTTTACTCCGAGTGGCTATTTTTTATTTGTTTGTTTTCAGTTTTATTTATTAATTATTTTTTATTTTATTTTTACAATTAATTCATTACTTGCTACTCATATTTTATTCAGCGTATTTGTAAAAATCATATGGTCGCTATTATGACACGTTGATAAAATACGATAAATTATGATAATGATGATGATGTCTTCCATCCCTCAGTCCCTACAATGAATATTGCTATCGATTATATAAATATACAAGCTACCTACTCTAAAAGCCAAAACAATCACCATCACACCCCCGCAATCATTCCATCATCGCATCACAGCAAATATGTCATCTTCAATCTAAACCCAATCAACTGACGAGCATCAGTATGCAAAATAACAGCGTAGTGCCCACTTCATAATAATTTGATGAGAGATAATATTGGCTAGAAAGAGTGCGGGACTGTATTAATGAAGCCGGAATGGATAATACAAGCACAGCACGGCTAATACACAATAGGTTGTTTTGGAAGTAGGTGTGCAAAATAACTATTATGATTTGTTTGTCACAATTAGTTACTTTACATTAGAAAATAGTATTAGGTGGCCCAGAGACAAGCATGTTTTAATGATTTTAAAATAATACACGTACCACACGTAATAGAAAAAAATATTTGTTTAGAGGCCAATTAGCCACAAATGATGATTATGATGACGTATTAAAGTGTAAGTTATTCAAGATATTATATACCCAGCAGTAAGACGAAACCGGCTGTAAACGATGATGATGGTACAAGATAGATTCTCGCAAACGTAGAACCCTTTTATCAGAATTGGGTTTAGCGAAATCTTTCACTTTTCGAATTCTGTTGTTTGGTCTGTAAGTTCCTACTCTGCGGCTCGACCACTTGTGCTGCAGTCAGACTATCTGCCTGTCACCGTGCGAGACGTCATCTGCGACAATATTTGTGTTTGTACACACAAGTGGCAATATTTGTGTTTTGTATTTATACACAGGAGTGGTTCTTGCAGAAGTGGCGCGGGGAAGGGGTATTGTATTGGTTGGGAAATTGAATATGGCTTTTCACAAGGTACAGTTTATTTTTATTTTGAGATCGAAGGTACATCTCTATTTTCTAAGAATTATGAAGCTTTCAAGGTTTACTTCTAGACTAACGCGTTTGTCAAGCGTGATTTTAGATGTCTCAAGTAATTAAATCTACCGTCAAATAGCTAGGAAGGAGATGTAAGAAAATCCCAAATATTAGACCTAGCCACCAAAATTGGCAAATCCAGTTAACTAACTTGATAAAACAATTTCAACTATGTACCAACATTCACAGTATTCCGCATCAGTTGCTCTCGATGTTTCCACTTAACCGTCCGCATGTTTGTCCAAATATTTGCCCCAACGACTCATCCAAGCACCCATTTAACCCTGTCACCGCTGTCGACTAGATTACTCGTTTCGTACGTATCAATCGTCTCCTGGTCCAACAGACCCCCTCGCGTCAGCCGACATTACTTCTGTGCCGTCGCCCCGTGCGCTGACAAAATATTCATAATTGTCCTCCACGGCGCCGCGCTTTAGGGTTACGACGCTTCCCACTTACTTAACATCATCATCAGTCTATAGTATGCCTTAAGAATCTAGATTTAGGGTTGAATTTTCAATGCGAGCTCTTAAGTCGGCCGATTGTGTGTCAATCAATGCTCTTTTGTGGAGCGAAGTGGCCTCAGGTGTATTGTTAACACGTCCCTTGTCCCCGCACGTTGGTTCAGACGCCGCTATCTGATTTAGTTCGCGTGCGCTTCCATCGGCCCTGTCATAATATACGCTAATGGCTAACGTTATAAATTGATGATCAACAATAACTTTTATTGGTCTTCATAAAGTAGAAAAAGTCCACTAAATCTCTCCCCGACATGATAAGGGGATTAATAAATGTGATTTCCCAAAAAGCGTCTCATCGAAGAAATCAATAAACAAAATCACAAGCGCCGGAAATCCGAGCAGAGTCCGAGATGCATTTCCATCTTTCACCGTCTTTTCACCCTCCGAATATCATCCCCAAAGTTTATCGTGCGTCCCGCACGGCCTACGAGAGGGAGAGGGACGCAACACTCCCAAGACGCATGCGCGGGGCAACCCCTCGCGAGCGTCGGAGACGGTCGCCAGTGCGGAGCGTCAGATCCTGGCTTGTCGCTGGAGTCCCGGAACATTCCTTCGTGGACCGTCCGCTGAGGCGGAGGTCCCGCTCTCTCACCCCCGGACAGAACCTGTGCACAACTGCACCCAGATACAGCCACGAGCGGTGCACCGCAAGGGTCCAGTCCTGGCCCTAACCCACTTCTTACATACGCTCTCCTCTAGTCTCCAATACTTCTGATTCCTATCGAACTGCAATTCAAACGTTGTAACAGGGTGTGAGAGAGCGAGAGGGCCCAGTTTTAATTTAAAGTGGGAACGAGACGACGCGATGGCGCGCCGCTCCCGGTCGAGGTAAGTGCCACTTGAAAAGCCACGTGTTCCAACTTGTAGTTTTCAGCTTCAGAGTTTCGGCAACTGTTTGTTTCGGCGCTATTGTTGCTCTCAAGGCTCATTTCCGGCTTCTATTGAAACTGTGATATTAAAGGCCTCGGCTCCGCTGCCCGCCGCTTATGGGGTCGCTCGCCTTTATAATGTTTTGATTGTTCTTGTTGGATTATTTTCTTTTGATGACAGAATTCATATTTTATTGTTCTACGTGTCAGAAGGAGGTTGATATTGGACTTTTTTGTACTTAATACTTTGAGCTCAGTTCTAACTCGACTTTAATTTCTATTAGAATTGTTAGTTTTTTTGTTCTTTTTTGCTTTTATCAACTATAGTCATTAATATTAGAGATTTTTGTACATAATTTCTATTAGTTACTGCGTTTATGTTACGTCTACAATGTAATTTTTTGTACAACAAAGTCGAAGTTATTATGTTAAAATTTCCAAGCTGGTCTTCATACTACGACAGTCGTAAGACAGGAAACGGCTTGAAAAGTCTCACAAATATTCTTTTAGAGTTCATCAGTCATACACAAGTTCAAAAAAAAATAACTGGATAATATCGCCAGTCCCTACAATTAAATCCATGTGCAATTACAATCACCACCATACACTTCTATAAGTTCTATCCCATCATTAGAAGTAGCAACATCCATTGAATGCAGCGCGTTATTAGCGCGCCTCAATGTTTCATCAAAATCCACAAATAGCGTTATAATTACTGTTTTCGATGTAACCTTGTCATTAGCTACTTCAATTAGGGCGATTGTGTCATTGGTTGGTCTTCTGTTTTTGGTGGGGTTAATAAATGTAATGCAATATTTCACTAGTCGTATCAGAGGTTTTTAAAAGTGGTTTGAAAACTCGATTCACATACGCTATGTATTTTCCGACTGTTTTTTTTTTCAAATTATTGTTTTTTATATGATTATTGAGTATCAGGTTGCTCATTCGATATCTGATTTTTTTATTTGTTGATTTTTTTAAATGTTACATACTCTCATAATTTTTTCTTAAAAATAAGTAAAATGACAAAAAAAGTAATTTCAGTGGTTTTGATAAGGGAAGCATCTTCTCACTCGTTTTCGTAATTAATTACTAATATTTAATGTGGGGGTGAGATGAATCTACGATATAGTTCGTTACTCTGTTATTTATTCTTGCGTAGGGGGTTAGTTCAAGCTGTGAATATAACTTCTATGTCTTCCTAGATCCTTAAAAGTGATACGGTTAGTTACAAAATCATGCTTTAAATTAATTTAATATCCCGGTAAATATATTTTAAATTGTCATTGAAATTAATTCCAGTCAAAATTGGTTATGTCATAAACAGTATCCCTTTATCTAAACGTAAGATAACATTTCGTTCACAAATGTAATCTTATCATATTTTTATTTTGGCCGATATTACATAAAAATATCCTAATTGTGATATCGGTTCATAATAGTCTGCCTGAGTGAGAATGAACCGGTTCTTATCGGGTAAGCACGCTCTGCTCCATCTATAGCTTACCATCATGCTTACTATCAGGCAAGCTATGGTCAAGTGAAAACTTGTTTTAGTTAAAAAAAAAATATCTCTATTACTTTGCTCAGCGGAAAACCATACATTTAAGTACTAGAATCTTGTCTCACGAAGTTATTTAGTTAATGGAAAAATCTTCTTCAATCGTTACTTAGTAAACTCGTTTTTTTTCTATTCACTGCTTTATTACTCAGCAAGGAATTTTCTATACCTATTGCAAATCGATCTGTCTCAAAATGCACATCTAAAATAGCTATAAAACTATCCACGTTATTAATTACTTCATTAATACTGTTTTTATCCTTAATTTGTTACTATCAATATCTTCACTAAGCAGGGAATTTTCTATGTACCTACTGTAAGCCAATTTTTCTCAAAATGCCCATATAAAATACCTAGAAAAATATGTTCGTCATTCATTAGTTCCCTAAAACCGTATTTACTATTACTTCGTTACTATCAATATCTTAACTCAGCGGGAAATTTTCTATACCTATTGAAAGATCTTTCTCACTACAAGTCCAAAAAATATGTAGTAAAATATCCCCGTCATTCATTTCTTCATTAATACTGTTTTTACTCTTACTTCGTTACTATCAATATCTTCGCTCAGCGGGGTACTCGCTTTTCCAACCTCCTGTAGAGATAATACCTCTAACAAGACTGCTTTAACCGGATCAAGTCATACTGATTAATGAATTGGGGTGATTTGCACTGCACCGATTACTGGCTCGTTCGTTTTAAAATTGGCTTGTTTTTGTAATTTGGCGCTTGTTTTTGTTAAATTGATTTGTTTAGGGCGACGTGAGCACAGAGACTAATTATTGTATATTTTTTAACTGAGGTCAATATTGTTCTTGTTTGTCTATAGCCATGAATCGACAGCGTGGTTAAAAGTGTATCTGTGGTCGTGGTATGTCTCACATTCTATGTCCTTTCTCTTACATTTTATATTAATGTTCTTCTATGAATGGCTTCAAAATAATGATTTTACTGTCGTTTTGAGACAATCTTCTAATATTCTTTCTTGTTATCTCTATTATCTCCATTATGTTGTACTTTTGTTAGCTCATAACATCATTTGGTCCCCTCTGTATTGGTTTAACACATCTTTTCAACATCCCTGTTTCTATCATCACGCACAATAGACAAATTCTCGAAACCTGATCGTCACCAAACATGCCTAATCCGTGATATTCCGAAATCAGTAAATAAACTGTATTATTATCCCCACATTCCCCTAGCTGTCCATCTCTGTCCCCTAATTCGGTTAATAGATAACATAGTGCATGCTATCGGATTTCCTTCGCCGGACACCGTGACGACTTCCGGCGTCCGGAACTTGTGGATGGATTATAGATTTTTCTTCTTACGAGATGTTTTTGGCGTTAGCATTGAGATTGCTTAATGTTGTAGAACATACTACTTTAATTTTATCAAGGGCATACTTCTATAATATCTCTTTTGTTACGGTTTTATTTGGAATCTATCATATATTTGTTTTCATAACTTTCTAGAACAAGTGTGATTATCTTTTAGTTCCATTAGAATTTAGTAATATAACTTTTTAAATGTATTATTCCTGTATCTTCTTGATTTACTAATCATTTATTGTTTTTCATTTTACAAGTCAAATTTATTATATCTACGTACGTCGTAAAGCTTCTCAATCTTAAAATTGTACATATACATACATGTATTACTTGACTAAAATTTTCTAAGCAAAATCCATACTTGAACTAGATCATTACTTACGTACATCCATATATCTACTTATACCTTCGACCGCACCCTCCTCCATCTCTATCTTACTATCCCCAAACAACAGAGACAGCAGATCTCTGGCGCCAGACAGGTCGGCGCCTGAGTCTATCGACCACCCCCACCTTTTCTTACGAGTGGGGGGTGACGCATGCGTACAACTTGTTTGTTCAGATTTCTTCAGATGTCTTACCACCTTAGCTATATTCTATTGTTCTGAGGCTAGCTGGTTTATTTGCGATATTGAACCGTATTGCTTTATCTTAAAGGTTACTTTTGCAGTGATTGTAATATGCAGTATAATATACCTTCTTCCTTTTGGTGATGGTATTTCTTTATGATCATCTCTTACCGTTTTATAGTTGGTTAGTGCGTGCTCGTTAAGTTGGTGAATTTATGGATCTGTGGATTGGTTTTCTTGATTTGTGTGGTTATTAATAACTGTTTTATTGGTGTCATTGATTGGTACTATCTGGTACTTTAAGTAAGTATAACTGATATGCAATGTTGTTCAACTCTTTCTTTCAATCAATATATGTATATATTTAGCAGTCGCTTCTCTTAGTAATTATATTGTTAGGCAAGTTCAGTTTGATGTTTGCTTTGTTTCAAATAAAAAAAAAGCATTGACACCAAGGAATTGTGTGACTGATTTAATTTTCTGTCTTTGAATATATCTATATTACCTATTATTGGAAACAGATATCAACGTCTTTTATATTGTTTACCCAATAAATTTCTTCTCGCTTCTGTTTTTGGAGTCTACACCAAGGCGGTGCTCTCTCGCTGCAATCATTCATTCCATCCGACAATAAGTCACTGCGGTAATTCGGTAACTTGACCGTCTTGAGTTTGACGTTTACGACAAATTCTCCGCACAGAGTAACCGGACACCATAAAAGGTTTGAGATGATACTCGGTAGGGTTGCTACGTTTAAAGAAAAAACATGTCAAAAGATTTTGAGACCCTGAAACTTGTTTTTAACCGAAGATTCGTTATGGAAGCTAAAGTGTGTAAGATTCTAAATTAGGGAAATCTTCTTAATATGCCGCTATCTCAAACTAGTCAATCAGATCGCAGAGTTACATTATTTATCAGAAGCTATTCTTATATTTCAGCTGTAGCTAAGTTGGGGCTGTGTTATGGCAGATCCTATCTTTGTCTAATTGTTGTTGTTGCTGTGTTTCCTGTAAAATTTGTCACTGTAAATATTATCTTTCTTTTTATGTTGTAGTAAATCTAGTTCGAATTGAAGTTAAACATCACACCAAGGAATATGACTAAAATAACCCCTTTTACTTGGTTGTGAAGCCTAACAACTGGCGGGTGATCGGACAATTACTCCACCAAGAGGGCGGATACTGAACAGTGGTAGGGAAATGTATGGGAATTCGTACATGACACAGCCGCTTGCTTTGTAGGGGTAGGGGGCTAGATGGCGCTGTGTGAAATGTTCCAGAATATTTATATATTTTACTTTTCAAATGTTAAAATCATACGGAAATAATAAAGACGACTGAGTTGATATCTATGTATATTATGATTAGATATTTTTTTATTGGAGAACCTCCTTTTATGGAAATCTAATAACCACGAATGGTATAAAATTGACGAATAACTAAATGACGACACATTATTACGTTCTTCTTTTTCTTATCGAATGAGAGTGGCCAAATCCAATTATTACATTAAAATGGATTCACACTGGCATAATTTGCCTGATTTTAAGTACTAAGGTAATAATTGTTGTACACACAAAAAACGTGATCCATAGTTACGATAAGGTAACAACTGAAATGCAGTACCGCGTTACTCTAATTTCGACTTTAAATTTTCCTAAATAAGGTTTAAATGTTCATATCCATTAACGCCCGGTTGGTGTTCCCGGTGGATTATGCGTCTAATCCGGGAATCGATCCCGTGACCCGGTTCCGTTGCCACGCGACGGCGTCGGAATTTTCACGCGGGATTTTTTATAGATATGTACGTAGGTTTGTGGATGGTTGATATTTGTCGTTAATGTTTAGTAGTTGTGCACATAAATTTTGACACAGTAAGTGATCTTTAAGTACGAATGCGTCAAAATAATTACAAGAATAGAATAACATTTATTGAGACAGATTTACAAACATGTAGTTGGCATACACGCGTAGACAGTACACATAGTTACATACAGACAATAAATAAATGTGCCACAACACAACTAAGCATAATGCTTATTACAGAGGCTCTGCTAATACAAATTTTGGGTGAGAATGGATAAATAAGAGAAATGTTAAAAAAAAAACAAATATTCAAAATTAATGTTTCATTACGTTTCAATGTATCGTGTATATAGTGATTTATTTTATATGTTTTGTTTGTGTTTATCATTAATCATACAGGATTCAGCTATGCTAATGCATGCGCCGCTCGCGAGTCTTTTGGGAGGTTGTCGCTAACCTTTTCCAATCCCCTTTAAAAATAAAACAAAATTATTACTGCAATGAAAAATAAAACTTATAATGGATTATGGATTTTCCCAAACAATATTCTCCAGTACGAAATCCCTGGTTGGCACGACAACGGGCGGCGTCTGTCGGTCGCGGCGCCGCGCGCCGGGCGCCGGCGTCATGTCAACTGTAATAAACTCAGACACGAGACACGCTCCAGTTTGGATGTTTCATTTCACTTGGAGAGTGTGTGTTTTCCGTAAACATCGTCTTATCGTATAGGAGTGGCAATCTATGCTGTTGAAAGTTTTTAAATCAGGCTCTGACAAAGCTTAACGATTACCGTACTATGTCTGGCATATAATATATGTATGTAGATGTTAGAACTATCTTGAAGGGCTGTTTTTACAAAAAATAAAAAAAAACAAAAATATTTTTTGACATAATAAAACAGGTTACAGGTTACAATTTACGTAACCGTCTTCTTTATAGTAAAAGAGTGGCAATCTTGAGAGTCGAGAGTTTTCAAATCAGGCTCGTTCATATTATGTTTATCGTAACCTGTGATTGATTGACATAATTATCGTTGGATGGGTGACCTAAAAGTGACATTCTATTTGCATTTGCACAAACATTCGCTTGTAGGACATATATCATTAGTTAGGAAGTATGGAAACATATAAAAAACTCAACGCAGTAAAGAAAACACCAATCTCTAGTGAAGTGCAAAAAATATGCACAGTCTTTGTTAAACACTATTATTAGAAATCCATTAGCGCAAAAAATATTGAAATTTGCTTTCCAAAGAAAACAAGATAAATCTGCTTCATTTTTATTGTGGCATTGTAGATGTCAAACGGATTTGCGACTAAAGTACATGACATACACATTGAAGAATTGCAGTTAGAGTGTGTTGCCTAGAGTAACGTTTTGTTTTGAAGAAAAAAATCTAGATCATAGATTGTAAAAAAAACAATACTTAATACTAGCTACTTAGAGGTCTTTTGTGGTAAGATTTTTAATATCTGTATAGTTTCCCGTTGTACATAATTATTCAAAGTCTATAACGACTAGACTTCAAAAACTGGATTTGTTGATTGAAATGTTTTTTTTTACAAGTAATTGGTTTGCACTTGACAATAATTCGCCTGATGGTAAGCAACCGTAATGATTGCTTACCATCAGGATCTCCAGGATGGAGCGGAGCATGCTTACCTAGTAAGAACCGATTTAAATTCAAAATGTCTTTATTGCAATCACATATTTTTCAATTTAATTCACTCTCGCTTTGAAGAGAGTATTTAAGTGGCAAACCGTATCAACTTTTGTACAAATCAGTATAAGAACCTACTCCGAAGCTAAGTACAATATTCGTGTGGTATATATTTTTCTTACCCAATAATCTCAATCAAGTCAATCTAAACAAGCGCATAATCAATAATTCAATACATATAAATCGTTAAAACCCGCATTAATTCGCGCTAGGGTGACCGCTGACCCGTAACTTATACATTTTGACAAGTTTACTATGAATATTTTGATATGTACAATGAATTTATATGCACCCTACGCACGTCAAACTGAAATGTCTTTTGCAAGTTGTTTAGTTTAAATATAAAACTTGGGAGAAAGGTTTTATTTTACTTCTTTACTAAAGAAAATAAAAGTATATATGTATTATATCCGTTATCTAGTACCCATGATACAATCGTAAGCTTAGTATGGGGCTAGATGGCGCTGTGTGATATGTCCTGAAATATTTATTTATTTATTTATTTAGAAAGAGACTTATCTCAAATCTTAATTTAGTACAAAAGATATACTCGTGACTACAACTCGCCTATATGTTACTGTAAAAACACTACCTATTAGCTACACGTTACTACACCCTATATAAGGGGTACTCCTGCATACTTCCATGCCTAACATATGGATGCCAAACCTGGGCACTCACAAATCAGCTTGAACACAAAGTGACTGTATGTCAAAATAGCATTGAAAGAAGCGTAGTAGGAGTAAAGATAAAAGACAAAGTAAGATTAGAAAACATAAAATCAAAATTTTAATTTAAAAACGCTACCAATACTTGGAAAAAATTGAAATGGAGAAGGGCTGGCCACGGCACAAGAGAGAAGAAGGAAAAATGGACCTGGACAATAACGGAATGGTATCCACGAGATGGTATGAGGAACAGAGGAAGGCAACAAAATGAGCGATGGGAAGACGACCTAAAGAAAGTTGCAGGCACGACTTGGATGAGAGTTGCGAGAGAGAGGACGAAATGGAAGGCTTTGGAGGAGGCCTTTGTCGGAAGACAAGCTGAAGAGCATCAACCATAGTGCTAAAAGAATAGTTTTTTTTAGTTACACAAACAAAACAAAAATATTGTAAACCAGTAATAAAGGCTTATTTATTTATTTTATTTTATATAAGGGGTACATGACTTTAAAGTAAATAAGTTGGCCAAAACATTTCGTTTGTTTCTGTGTTTTCGATGTTTTCATTAATTCATACTTCCTCTGTACCACAGAACACAAATATACAATTTATACTTTCGGAACTGTTTTTGTAAATTTATATTATTTTGTTTCGATTCACAAATATAGCGGCATCGGCAGCGGCAAATATTATGTACCATTCAACTGCGAAAATCGTGAGAAAATATCTCGACATCTTCTTATCAGGCCTTTTTTGTTATCGGACAACTACTGAAATCTTACCAGAATTTGCTGTTGTTATCTAATAATGTAAACAAAATAAACGTTTAATTTGATGCAACATTGTAGCTACAATTTTCATTTTGTTTCAGTAACTTTTGATAACCAGATATTCATAAAGCATAAACCATAAGTCCAGTCAGAAATCAATAAAAAATTAAGGTAATATTACGGATTATTGTTTGTATTATTAATTCCTCTTTGTATATATATGTATATTATAGTTCTGCATTTTTCTTCTATCATTATAAAATCAGAGATTGACTGATTGATCTCTTCACATATTTTATTTTAATTTCGTTAATGCCATAATATTCTAGCACCATAATGATTAAAACATTCCCTCCACACATCAAATACTCTCGCCCAACAATAAAATATAAACCACTCTCATATTAAACTATTAAAATTCCTGCAGGACCCATTCCGCTGGAAGAGGCCCTTCCGAAACGTTTTTATGCAAAACTGTATGCAGTAACTGCCTTCCGTTATCACCGTATAACTTTAATGACATAGAAATTCGACTGTAGTCTTTATTTACATCCAGCTAAGACTGAATTTGGTTCTTCTCACCGTTTATTACATTTGATGTAGTGCAGAAGAAAGACCTTTTAATTTCAAGCCTATAAAGGGATTCTTATTGACACTCCTCGACGGACAATTAACGAGTTTTTGATGGTGGTATTCAAAATTTGCATAATTTTCATGACCGCTGCGCGTCGTGTGTTGTTTTATTGGTTCAAAACCTTTTTTAAATTTGTATTTGCGCGTATGTGTTTAAATGATGATTAAACTGAGCGACCCGTCTTTTAGTCCCTTGGTATGAGACTTTTTTTTAGCCGATTACGAATTTAGTTGTGTTTTAATTTAGCCTTTAATTTAGGAATTCATACAAAAGCCTTGAGTCATACAAAGTAGCAAAAAGGCGGTCGGGCCGCCTGATGGTAAGCAATCACCGTCGGCTATGGACACTTGCAACTCCAGAGGTGTCACAGCGGTTTGCCCGCTTCATTCGCATTGTTAAACATATAAATCTTCCTCTTGAATCACTATCCATTTCAAAAAGCTGTATCAAAATCCGTTTCGTAGTTATAATAGTAGTTTATGCAACTGTCATATAATGAAGGGTATTAAAACACGACTGTGAGTTTATGAAACGAGCGCAGCGAGTTTCATAATGGTAGCGAGTGTTTTAATACCCGTGTTATATGCAGTTGCATACACTACTTTATCTTCACTAATGCAATTAATCAAACAACAAGATTTAAATTCACGCGTACGTGTAATGTCACAGTAATTTTGCCGCCATTAAAATCTAACCAATGAGAGCGCAGCTGCGCGCATCAATAAAACGCGACCAACCTTATTGGCCCTGCAATCAGGTTGGTCGCGTTTTATTGATGTTATAATGAGATACGATATCGATGTGGATATTATACCATCATGTGAAATTGCTTAAATTGAGTGTTTTGTTGTCTGCGCTATAACAGTAGTAATTATAAGTCAAGTATTGGAAACATAAGTAGAATGTTACAACATTAGTGTAGATAAAGATCTAAACATACATAAACATAGTGACAGACGCAGGAAGCGACTTTGCTTAAACTAGATATATATTGATAATGATGAACAAATCTGTAAGTATTAAAATTATTATATTCGCTACGATTCATATTCGCATATGAGCGTTCACAGTAAGCTGAAACAGTTTAACCAGAAATAGTTCCGCCGCAAATAGTTTCCATTCGGTGAACAACCTATAATTGCCTCGAGCTTTTCCCGGCGTTTTCATACAATTGTTTATATTCTACGAATAGTTGATTCCATAGAATTGTATGAAACGAAAAAAAAAATACAGTATTTTTTCAAGTTGTGTAATGTTCATGTTTTGTGATTAGGTACCAATTTTAAGCAACAGTTGATGCGGTCAGTCCTTAGATGGGTGACCAAAAAGTGGCATTCCATTTTAGGCGCTTCCGTAGGATGATACGTTAAATTGTACGTCCCGGCTGTTTGTCATAGCACGCCAGTTATTAAGTCATATGAGCGGCTTTTAGGCTTGAAAACACAGACACCAGCGTTGGCCACTGTTATAAAAACTTTTTTTTTCACTCCTTACAAATGTTCACATTTCATCACTCTCCCACACACCACTCGCACACAAAGCTTGCTCGTGATTCGTTACGATGCTGGAAATGTCTGAACGCTTCAGAATGCTTGGTCGTAGTTGGTTGATAAACAGTTAAACCTCGCCCATCAACTCAACCGCGGTGGCAGCGATTGACCATCTCGAGTTAGACTTTTTTAAACCACTTACTTTTCTATTCAAATTATTATTCATAGTTTATATGTTATCGCATCGTCGGAGCTTTCAATATCCAGATTTAGATGTCTGCGTTTATTGTTGTTTTTAACGGGTTGGATGGATTTAGGTGAGATATAACAGAGGGCGTTCGTGTGCATCATATTTTTATTATAAGTGGATTTTTTGGAAATATTGAGCATTGGTTGCTGCTCGCGGCTTCGTTTGCGGTGTACCGGGATATAAAGTACCTAGTATGACACACTTCGCTTGTAGTAATTAATTGTACACCCACATTAATGTTCACAAAACAACAAAAAGCAGAAAAAATCACCAAATTACCATACATATTATATTATACATATATAAAATTACAAGCCAGCGTACAAATCCAGAGTAAACTTATTTAAAACGTACATTACTTTCACATTTTGGGTGAACGGCTGCCTTTATCAATAAAGTAGTTTTTTTTATTCGATGTGTATTTTGGTGTTTATTGAATAAAATAGTTTAAGACATTGGTCACATTGGTAATCAACATCAAGCACGCTGTAGACAAGCATAGCTTATTATATTGTAATAGTAATCTTTAATCATCAAAAATCCCCGATGATATAAACTCCCATTCTACCTGATCATGACGTCTGGTCCACATTTGACAGCATCTGTCAGAGTTGCCTCACGTCTATAAATACGAACAAACATTCACACCTTCGTTACTATGTTGATGCCACGTCAGTAGTACTGTCTGTCTGTGTCTTGTTGTTTTGTATGAGAAGTTAACCGAGCTCGATCAAATGTAGATCTCCTTATACAACTATATCTTCATTAGTAAGAAGTGCCCGTAGCCGTAGCTCAGCTAGCGGAGGCAATCGCATGCGTGCACCAATGTTAAGCAAAGGTCGACGCGGTCAGTACGCGGATGGGTGACCGTAAAGTGGTATTCCATTTTGGGCGCTTCCGTGGCTCGGATGACACGTCACATTGTAGGTCCCAGCTTTTTGTATATTACGGCAGTCGTTAAGACATGTCAGAGACCCTTAGGGCGGCTTGGTGAACTCTCAATAGGTACCAGAGTTGGCCACTCTCATTCGATAAGAAGAAGAATCTTCATTATTGCTTAATGTAGGTCCCTTTTTTTCTTAGGTATTTGAATACTCTCGACTCCAGAAATAGGCACTCTCATACGAAGAAGAGTAGTTCTAAAGCTTGTGTAAAATTCTCAGTATGCCTTACAATTGTATTTTCGCAGAACTGATTCGGTGGATTCCCAAAATATTCGACCACTTAAGGTCGTCTGCATGCAGTTACTAGAGTTTAGTGATGAACCTTAGTCAACTGATCTAGAGCCTATACAGTTTTAAAGCAAAAAAAAAAAGTGAACACCGCAGGGCGCCACTAGTATATCTAAATATAGTGCAGCACAGGTGACGGCGTCGAGTCGCCATGTGGCTGCGACGTGTAAATAAACACAGCGGATTTGGGACACACGTCTGTGAGTGTACGCTGTTATGACATGCTATTGATATATTTTTGTTAAATAGTATTTGTAAACATCAGCTAATTAATAATGCAACTAAAATCAAAAGTTTTTACAAGTTGCTATAGAATATTTTAATTCTTTTCTTCGTTTGAGTTGTTTTCGTATGTGAAAGCTCAACGTATGTTAGGATTTACATATGTTGAGTTTTTGACTTTCATATCGCTCAAAGTGATGTTAAAGATTGCTAAAGATGCAATAATACGCCAGCTGAAGAAAACCATTGTTTGTGACGTAATTTAAATACTTTATTAGAAATAGGCTTAGGCAAGAATAATTCAAAACAAACATTATTTCAGCTCGAAAGATACAAGCCTTATAAAAATACTCTATGACCTTAACAATGATGATGTGAATTCAAAATTATTTATCTCAAAATACCCAAACTCATTGAACGATTAAAATAAAATAAAAAAACCACTGTTTTCCCGAGCCGATTCCACTAAACGCTTTCTATAACAAAAGTTTTCCTCGAAATAAAGCAAGACTGCGAGTTACGAAACTTGGCTGAGCGGAGGCGGCTAAAAATATACATGAATGAACGACGGACCGAACAGGGTGGATACGAATTAGGTAGTTTTTTGGACAATATGAGTCATGGATAAGATTTCTAGGGTTTTGCTTTACTAGCGGTCCGCTCTCTTATAGTCGATAATATGGGATAGAATGTATCTGGTATTTTAAATCAAGGTCCTCCTCACCTGTCTCCGTAAAAAAATATTTTCAAATCAGTTCAGCCGTTTAAGCATGAAAATAAAAGTAAAATAAAAGCTTTTTTATTTTATTTTATTTTTAAGTATGAAAATGGATCACAATACATTCTCAAACTTTCGCATTTACAATATTATCAATGCGTTTTGCACATAATCGTATCTAGGATTCATAGCAGTAACAGAATATAAATAAACAAACTACGTGTTAGGATGTATGACCTCACACATATGTACTGAAAACATAAAAGGAAACAACAATATGAATAATTTCTTAAAGCACCTCAAGGATAAAATTCAAATAAAACCACGAAGAAAATCAAGCGCGTCGTTTTGTGAATTCGTCACAACATTGCAAAACAAAACAAATGACGAGTCCCATATTATCCTCAAATAACAGACACGCATGGTCACTTCATAATGAATCAGTTGCCATGAGTTTACTATGAAAATTCACACTCGATGTAGACTGTTATATTCCAATCAATACATATACATAATAAAGCTGAAGAGAGTCGAATGTCTGAACATTAAAGATATTTAAAAAAATTGTATGGTGATTTTCGAATTGATAACAGAAGTCCTTCCAACAATTTATAGAATTTTGTCTGTGTCTGTGGCTACTTTTTATCCCGAAATAATGCAAGCGAAGCCGCGGGCGTCCACTAGTAATACAATATTCCTATTAAATTATGAGCATATTATAGTACCAACTACTTTACATGTGTCTTCCGTGGAAGGACCTGGGCGCCCACCACGATGTACATATGTGTCTGCACAAGAGAACTCCCCTAACGATTTAAATCTTCGGGGGAGTTACTTACGTCATGAGTAAAGACGAAATATGACTGAAAGAGGACAATACTTACTACAGGGAAAAATGTATCACTCATTGATGGCTAAAATAGGAGTGTATTCCAATAATACTTGTTCCAGTTAAAATGTTATTAATTTATTTATTTTAATGTGTCAAGGGTACACGTAAGCTTCTGTAGGCTGATTCATGAATTGTAATATTGAAAATTAATATTGTTTGAATTTCAGTCGTCATTTACCTACCTAAAGACGTGCTATTTGTTAAACAAAATGTTGTTGAATTTGTGAAATACCTACTTGATTGAAAAAAATGTGTCTACATTTTTTTTACAAATCAGTGTAATTTATTATACATATAACACAAAAATTTAAAACTACATTCTGTTTACATAAATCTTAGAAGTTCTTAGACGAGGCTGTCATTCGATGTAAGTCTAACTCTTCCTCTACATTGTCTTATGAACTACTGTTATGCATTTTCCCCTCTTTTTCATAAGACTGATTTTCTTTTAACTAACCCGACTCTTGGGTAAGCCACTCTGTGGTCAGTTTTTAAACCAACCAGTTTTTAAACGTTGACTGTGATATGTAGTGTAGTTTAGATATAATTTGTTTTATGTACCTAATTGGTGTCAACAATAAAGAATTTATCTATGTAAATCTAAGCAATGATTCTCTCTTGTTCGCAGCCTGCAAGTGTCCCACAGGAAGCACCACCGAGCTCGTGACGCTCGCTGCGCTCGCGCATCGAGCACGCGCTGCAGGACAACTGGAGGCGGATACTGTCCCCTGCTAGGGAACAAGTAAGTCTTCTTATCGAATGAGAGCGGCCAACTCTGGCGTCGAGAGTTTATCAAGCCGTTCTAAGTACATAATCATCATTGTTTTATTAGTGAATAAGAGATCCTACTTACTCGTTGTATACAAACTCCATCTGTAGTACAACCGTAAAGTAACAATCTCAAAGATCGCACTGTGATTTGGCATGCAGGTAGTTTGTATAGGCATCCTCTAAAAAAAGATATTTGGAAATTCCACTTATGAAAAAGTGAAATTGGTGTTGTAAGTTTATATGATACTTTAATCGATAAATAATTCCCCACTAGGACTAATATTGCCAGCGTAAAATAACTTTTTCTCTTGTCACTAGATAAAGACAAGTTCGCTTAGCTGACGACCAACCTTCATTAATGAGAGCCACTTGAAGAAAAACAAGAAAACCCGTCCTCGTTCTCGCGTCTTGTTTCTCATTACCGTGAGTCGTGACTCCTCTAACAGATTTTACTCATTAAGGAAATTTCCACGCGCCCTGATCTTTCTACGGACTAGTGCCCCTTGATGTTTTAATATTGACATGTATGGTACTCCCCAGGTTCCCCACAGAGACCGTCACCGTCACCGCTCGTTCAGCCAGGAGCGGCCGCGCCGGCATCGCAGGGCTAGCCAACACTCCCTAGACCTCGAGAACAGGGAGGAGCCTGTCCAATACGCCACTATACACAAGTGAGGGAATGAAGTATTAGTTTTGCTCCTGCCAGTCATATCGGTTCTCTTAGACTGGGACATTGCTGAGGCTGCCCATTACCCGAGCCTTTCCGCGGATGACATTAAATATCACATTGGCTGCCCATAACGCTTCTTTGCGTTTTCGGAGAAATGACCATATACCGTGTATATGTGTTTTCCATACGCTTCGTAATTTTAATTCCAAAAATAGTTAGCAGAAATAGTTAGGTATACAAAATAGGAGGGCAGCGAATGCGATTTTCTGGGATGTTGTGGTAGAAATTTGAATGCATATTATAATAATAATAATAATCGTTTATTATGCCAAAAAAATACAATTTACATTAATACAATTTAATTTAGGCTGCACAGAATATTTACATAGTGTGTCCTGACTACTGCTGTAGGATTCCCTGTGTTGCAGTAGCCAGGGTTCTTCCGTGGAAACTAATATTATTAGGAGAGTAGGTATATCTATCTAAACAACACAATACAGAATGACGATAATAATAATTACATACTTATGTTTATGTTCTAATGTCGTTATGTCTTTATGTCGAATATGTTGGTTACTTAGTGATCAATCCATCAGTAAAATAGAAACCTAGATCGAACCTAGAGGCGTCATATCATTAGCCTTACATACTGCTACCAAGAAAAGCTGGTTTCTGTTGTAATATCTAGCACAAAAGTGTATCAGCACTTACGACATATGATTTGACTTGGTAACTACTCACATGCTTAAGCAATGTTACGGCCTGCGATCTAGCGCGCTTGTCAAGAAGAAACTGATCGACCTCTCGACTTAAAGACCGAAATAATACATTAAGTATATTTTTTTCATTCCAGAGCGCACTCGCTAAGCAAGATGGCGGCGCTATCCCTCAAGATCTCCATCGACGGTGGCAAGGTGGTAAAGACCATCCAGTTCGAGCCCTCCACCACCGCCTACGACGCCTGCCGCATCATTCGGGAGAAGATTTTAGAAGCCAGCTCGGGAGAACGTGAGTGTCATTATATCCTCCACCTCTTTGCGGCGTGGTCCTCATAGTTGAGGGTCGTGAATCCTCCCATACAAATACATAATATATTTATGACGTACATAATACAATATTCAGCAAGTTTCGTGAAACCTCTGGACTTGTGCTAGTCGTGAGACTGTGTTACAAGGCCAGAGTCTTCTCCCAGTTGTGAGACTTAATTATATTACGTCTAGGATTAGGCACATTATTGGATTAGGATTAGTATTATTATAAGTAGGTAAATAAGGCAACATAAAAAATAAGCTTAATTTGTTAACTACCCTATTTTAAGAAAAATGTTCACAAACAAGATGTTGTTGACAAAAGCACACTCACACACACGTCAATATATCCTCCTTCTTCTTGCATCTTGGTCCTCATAACTGAGGGTTGGGAACCTCCTCATGGGATATTAGTTTTCCTTATAAGATGTTCTTCCATCTGCACATATCTTTAGCGGCGTGCAGAGCATCACATAGCTTGGTGTCTAGCGTCCCGAAGGCCGAGAGACCACAAACCAAGGTGGTCCGACCAAATACGCTCAACGCTGGACTTCGAGCTGTATCGATATATACTGCTAGATAGGTCATACAGCGCCATCTAGCTCCATACTAAGCAACATGCATCGCTATCGCTGAATGTCTCCACCACGTTTGCAAAGTGGTGAAGACTGTGTCATACTAACTCTTATAGGTCAAAAATGCGACTGAGGATGATGATGGTGAAAACTAGTCTATGTTAGTCCTTATTCTATTGGCTACATTTGTGCCAAATTTCGTCAAGATCCATCTCGACGTTTTGCTGTTAATAAACATCAAACAAAAAGACAGAACTACAGTCATATGACAAAAAGCAGTTTCTTGGCATAGTTTAAACGACTCTGTTTTGCAAAGTCCAACACTAACAATTTAAAAAAAAAATGTTTAAAAGAATCTTATAAAAATCATGTTATCTCTCTCGTGCAGCGAAAGAATACGGCCTGTTCCTCGCGTCAGAAGAGGACAACAAAAAGGGCATATGGCTGGAGGCGTCGCGCAGCCTCGACTACTACATGCTGAGAAACGGAGACCTGCTGGAGTATAACAAGAAGACCAGGAACCTCAGGGTGCGCATGTTGGACGGTAAGGGTCTTGCCACTCTTTCTTACTAAACGACAATACAGAACAGAGGGAGGGTTAGGGGAGTTTTCTTAGGCAGATACGTCGTGGCGGCCAGGTCCTTCCACGGAAGACACATGTCCTCGGATATTGTGGTCCTCAAACATGTCGGTTTCCTCACGGTCGATGTTTTCCTTCACCGTTAAGCGAGTGCAAATTCACGTATAACTTGAAAAACAAGTCATTGGTGTAGGGCCGGATTCGAACCAAGATGCGTCAGAATTAAAAGCAGACGCTTAAACCGCCACACTCGCTTTTTATCCTTATACTGGTATCATAATGTTATACTAATTAAACCTGTATATTTCTATTATACCGCAGGCTCCGTGAAGACCCTGCTGGTGGACGACAGCCAGATCGTGGCCAACCTGATGGTGGTCATCTGCACCAAGATCGGCATCACCAACTATGACGAGTATGGACTGGTGAGTTTGTACCTTACTCTTAGTTATAACTACTTCAAATATTTGGCTAATGATAATAAAGATGGCTTTTTTATCTTAAAATCAGATCCATTTACATAGGCTATCAAGCATGTGTACTAAGTATCGCAAGTGTAAGTTTGTCCATAAGTGTCTCGAAAAGTAAAAGTAATTTTGATTACATATGTATGATTCTAATATGGTGTAATTGAAAACTGGATTATGAATAAGGACAAATTTCATAAAATATAGGTAGTAGATATAGAAGTTTTCTGAGTCCTCGGTTTCGATAACCATATATCTAGGCGAGACATTTATGGGCAAAATGTTGTAATCGGATATTTATTATCAGCACGTTCTCACGGCAGGTCCGCGAGGAGATCAAGGAGGAGCCGGATCCATGCGAGAAGCCCAACTACGGCACCCTCACGCTGAAGAGGAAGCACCAGGAGAAGGAGCGCGACGCCAAGATGGAACAGCTCCGGAAGAAGCTGCGGACCGATGATGAAGGTAGGATTCTTCTGACAGGTTGTTGGTGTGATATTTGCAGTATTGGTTGAAGATTAGTTAAGACAAGCGTTGTTTGCGGCATCGGTTTACATACTTCAGTTTATTTGAAGATATATTATATATGATAAACTAGCAAACCCTGCGAACTCCGTTTCGCCACAAGATGGCTTCGTTTTTTTTTTTATAAACCTCACGGAGCCCGTGACTTTTCCAACGAATGCAAAACCGTGGAAATCGGTTCGTGTGTTCTGGAGTTATAGCGTCAGGAAGGAAAACCAGACTTATTTTTATATAGTACAAATGAAAATAATATAAAATATATTATGAGCTCACTAGCCATCAGTATCGTGGTGGCTTCCTCTCTCTCTCTCTCTCGTTGTTTTGGGATGAATTAGAAGCCTAATATTATGTACTGTTATATTTTTTCAGTTCGTCCTTTCATTTTATTACTTCAATGGTTACATAAAAGTTACTCTCCGTTCTCTTGCCTCTACTAATGCATTTTTATAATTCACAAAATATTAATAATATTGCGAGAGGTTGCTGTTGTGTTCCGTAATACTGGACACGTCCTACTGTGAGGCACAGAGACTGATCTATAAACAACTCACAAAACGGAGCTAATGTTTTTCTTGTATCCTGCAGTGAACTGGGTGGAGCCCGGCAAGACTCTCCGCGAGCAGGGCGTGGAGGGCACCGAGACCCTGCTCCTCCGCCGCAAGCTGTTCTTCTCTGACCGCAACGTGGACTCGCGCGACCCGGTGCAGCTCAACCTGCTCTACGTGCAGGCGAGAGACGCCATACTCGATGGCACGCACCCCGTCACCAGCGATAAGGGTACACTCTCTTTCTTACTCATCTGTAAAATGATAATATTATTAAATATTTCAGGACATCAATATGTTAACTAAACGGTTTTCACTCATGTGTAAAACCGTTTAGAACATATTGATAAAATGTCTCACGAAAGTTGTAATATTAAAATATTTCAGGACATATATCACACAATGCCATCTAGCCCCATACTAAGCTTACGCTTGTATCAGCGTCCTAGATAACGGATGTAATACATATTTACTTTTATTTCG
Organism: Macaria liturata; assembly: GCA_964023185.1. Lineage (NCBI taxonomy): Eukaryota > Metazoa > Arthropoda > Insecta > Lepidoptera > Geometridae > Macaria > Macaria liturata. Next base: position 9,563,887 of record OZ026810.1, on the reverse strand, counting down.
TAAATACATACATATTTATTTTTACATAGAAACGAACAGACCACAACACAAGCAATTACAAAATTCATAATTACTTGTGTTATGAGGGAATCGAACCCGCACCCCTAGATTAGAAGGCAGAGCCACTACCAACTAAGATAGCAGGGTAGGCTATCTCTCTCTACTCCGACCCAAAAAGGACCCTGGTCTCCGACACAAAGAGACGCCACTCCTCTTGTCCTGAGCTATCTCCTGCCACTCGGAGGCTATTGCAGATGTTCCATCTGGTCCTTTCCAGCGTTACTTGGGATGTCCGACTGGCCGTCGACCATTAATCTAAATATATACAACTCAAAGGTGACAGACTGACTGACATAGTGATCTATCAAAGCACAGCCCAAACCACTGGACGGATTGGGCTGAAATTTAGCATGCAGGTAGATGTTATGACGTAGGCATCCGCTGAGAAAGGATTTTTTAAAGGGGTGAAATAGGGGATGCAAGTTTTACTTCATAATAATGTTAGATGAGTGTAAATTAATTAGTACGTTTTGTCCGCAGCGTGTGAGTTCGCGGGCATCCAATGTCAGATCCAGTTCGGAGATCATCGCGAGGACAAACATACTCCCGGATTTCTTGAGTAAGTATAATACTTTGTTAAATCATTTTTGTATCTCTCGGCCTAAATCTAAGATATATTCTTGTTCTACATGAAAATAATCTATGTTCACAATAATGTCATCATGCAAATGTCTCAAAATTATTACAAAAGGATATGTACTATGATATTATTTCACTGGATATTTGAAGTGCCCGTAGCTCAGCTAGCAGAGGCAATCGCTTGCGATTACCAATGTTAAGCAAAGGTTGACGCGGTCAGTCCTTGGATGGGTAACCGAAAAGTGGCATTCCATTTTGGAAGCTTCCGTAAGTCGGATGACACAATAAATTGTAGGTTCAGGCTTCGATAAACTCTCGACACCAGAGTTGGGCACTCTCATTCGATAATAAAAAGGCTGGATATTTGATCAAACATTACAACTAAAAACACTAACTCGTAACTATTTTTTACAGCTTGAAAGAATTCCTGCCATCCTCCTACGTCAAAGTGAAAGGCATCGAGAAAAGAGTTCTAAAAGAGCACAAGCGCCACGCCGGTTTAAGCGAACTTGATGCTAAAGTACTCTACACTAAGAGTGCCAGGGAACTGAAGACTTACGGTGTCGCTTTCTTCCTTGTCAAGGTGAAATATGCTTTATATACTCTTCTATAAGGTCCAATTTGAAAGAAGTATTGTATTGTATTTATTTATCATTCCATTGGATCTTACGAACACTTGGCTTCGTCAAATATACATAGTTAGGTAGGTACACAGTGTACGTTCATATAAATTATTACTACATTAGTTTTTATTTGTTTTTAATTGCTTGCGTTCAGAGCTAGACAACCTCCACACATGTGGATCTTTAGTGTAATGTTCAAGTTTATAAAGTGGGTGTCAGTAAAGACATACATAAATATTTTTCTCAGTTGTCTAAATAAAGTATAATCTACCTCCTACACATATGGTCTATAAGTAGAAAGAGCTAAAAGTTCTCGCTTCTCTCATGATTCTAGGTGTTCTATACGCTAAAGTCCCTCGTTCTTTCGTGATCCAATGCAACGCCCGTAAAAGTAAAATTTAAGAGAGTATGTAGTATTTTGTTCCCCGCTTGTCTGTGTTCTAGTTAGTCACTTCGAACAATCATGCACAACGTAATGCAGAAAAGACTAGTCTCTTCCTTCTTTGTCAAATATACAATTCAAAGGTGACTGACTGACTTACTGACAGACTGATATATTGATCTATCTACGCACAGCCCAAGCCACTGGACGGATGGGACTGAAATTTGGAATGAAGGTAGATGTTATGACGTAGACATCCGCTAAAAAAGGATTATTGGAAATACCACTTTTAAAGGGGTGAAATAGGGGATGCAAGTTTTACTTCATAATGCAAGCAAAGCCGCGAGCACCCACTAGTTAGTCTATAAGGTTCATAATCAACATGTTTTTTCATCTTCAGGAAAAAATGAAAGGCAAGAACAAGCTGGTGCCGCGCCTGCTGGGAGTGACCAAGGACTCTGTGCTGCGGCTGGACGAGAAGACCAAGGAGATCTTGCAGACGTGGCCGCTCACCACGGTGCGGCGTTGGTGCGCCAGCCCTAACACATTCACACTCGACTTTGGAGATTATAGGTACTCTATTTTAACCAACTTCAAAAAAGAGTAGGTCTTCCATTCGACGGGTTAATTTGTCCACCAATACTTATTCTGTCCAGCGTATAATTTGACGCAGGCATCTAGATTAGTATCGAAAATTTACCTATACAAATACAAATATTTTTATTTTACAAAAAACAGTGACAGTTTTTAAATATTTTGTCGATATTTTTGCCGTTGTAATTTATAAACAGTAAAACTGACGCATGCGTATGTAACATTCACATTCCATCTGTTCTCTTATTTACTTTTCACAAAAAAAACCGCACGCGGGCTCCATGTAGCTCGCGCGTCCTACTCCAACTAGTTATCTTCATAATTTATTTGACTGTTCTTATTAAAATCGGGGTACATGCCATTTTTCCGTTCAATTTAATATGTATTGCATGAATAAATAAATATGAATTGCCATCTTATTCCAGTGACCAGTACTACTCAGTGCAAACAACCGAAGCGGAGCAGATCCTGCAAGTGATAGCGGGTTACATCGACATCATCGTGCGGAAACAGCGTGCCTCCGACCACCTGGGGATAGACGGAGACGAGGGCTCGGCTATGTTGGAGGACTCTGTGTCGCCTTCCAAGTGAGTCATATACACACAAACGCACGCTCTAAAATTACTTAAAACTACGTAAATTCCAATATGACGTGTTCGCAATCGTCCTTACACTGCTAAATCTTATGCCAAGCTTAAATAAAGTTGTATACATATGTCGTGGGCTAATCGTTTATCAAAATATTAACTAAACGGTTTTCACTCACGTGTAAATCGCGTAAGTTGTTCACGCGTTTCGTAATCGTTTATCTCGTCCGATCGAGATTTGCTTGGGCAGATCAAGATGTGTCAGCATTTCGAGATTCGCCCAGGCAGATCTCGATCGGCCTAGATGAAATGATTGGCAGATCGATGAACGCATAAATATATTTATACGTCATAAATATATTTTTTGTAACACGAGACAATACTGACTTCTCTGTTAGCTTAGTTGGTAGTGGCTCTGACTTCTATTCTAGGGTTGCGGGTTCGATTCCCACATGACACCAGTAATTATGTATATTAAAACTTATAATTACTTGTGTTGAGTCTGGTCGTTTCTATGTATAATAAGTATGTATTTACACAAAAAAAGTATATATGTATTATATCCGCTATCTAGTACCCATGATACAAGCGTAAGCTTAGTTTGGGGCTAGATGGCGCTGTATGATATGTCCTGAAATATTTATTTATTTAATAGGATTACTAACTGTAAACTTTTAGTTCATAAGTTGGGCTTTTCTGTTGTTCAATAAATGCTTATCTTATCTTATTAGCAACTAAATGAATAAATTCTGTTTGTTTCAGAGCCAACATAATCCAGCACGACACATTCAAGTCGGGCAAAGTGAACACGGAGTCAGTCGCCAAGCCGGCCGTGCACCGACCTGGCGCTGAAGGTAATATTATATTAACATTATCTATGTATATATGTATATAAAACTCGAAGGTGACTGACTGACTGATATAGTGATCTATCAATAGAGAGTATGAAATTCTTTTTTTTAGGTGTTAGCAAAAAATAAACCGTTAGTAAATAAATAAATAAATAAATAAATAAATATTCCGGGACATTGATCCGGGGTTTTAGTATGAGCGATTTTCTTATACCAAGTTGATTTTAATAAATTTTGTTCCTAAGATATGACGCTAAGCTCAAAAAAGCATGTTGTATGAACTGTTTAGTAATAAATTCCATTTGTACTGACTAGATAAATTTTAAACTGTAAAAAAAGTTATTTTGCTATAGAAATGATATTATTTTCATTAGCTCGTACAAATATTTCTTTGCTGTTTTTGTACTTAGTTTTATTGTAGATGTGAAAATTGCTCATTGGCTATTATTTTGCATATTTTTTAAATAAGTAATTAAATGAAACCCCCCCCCCCCCTTTTTTGTCGTTTATTTTCTTTATTTGCTACACTATATCATATGTAAATACAAACTATATATTATTTACTTTTGTTTGCACTTAGAGATAAGCCAGACGAAATGGGTCGCATATATTTTTTTCTTTTTTTATCATAAAAAACTGCCTGATGTTAAACAACGTTATAATCTACGATTTAGCGCGCTTGCCTAGAAGGAACCGGTTTACTATCGACTTGAAGACCGACAATTTTTACTTAGCTTTTCGAATTATTTACCTATGTATTCATGTAAATACTATATATTATTTACTTTTCTTTGCACTAGGAGCTAAGCCCTTCGCGGTGGGTCACGTGACCGGCGCGCAGCAGACCACCGTCTCCGGACAGATCATTACTGGGCATACGCCTCCCGCTGTTAGTATATATACTCTAGTTTTGTTTTTTTGCTTGCTTGTTTATAGTTTATGTTATTTTTTACTAAATATGTATGTATACAGATAGAATGCTAGCACTATACCAATGACTTGCTTTTCAAGTTATGTGTGGGTGAAGGAAAACATTGTGAGGAAACCGACACGTTAGAGGATCACAAAATAATTACAAAATTAAGAAGTACAGAAATAACTAAAACGTGTGTCCGGATAAATCGTTACTGGGCATACGCCTCTTGCTGCTAGTGTATATTCTATTTTGCTGTTTTTTATCGTTTGCTTCTTTTAATTGGGCTTGTTTTAGCTTTATTTACAGTCAATAATTAAGCTGATTATGACTTACCAAAGCTATCAATCAATTCTTTATTGATACAAATGTACATTTGTATAACACAAGATCGAAAATCTCGGTTTTTGCTTCCGAATAAGAGAATAATCTGTTTCGGAAAAAAAGTCCTTTCTCTATTAGCAACAATTGAATTGATGTAAATGTCTGTTAATTTGTTACACGCCTACATTATGGACGCTTACAGCGATTGAGATACAATGTGTACGTATTATTGTTCGTTGTATTTTATTTTGTTAACTAGAGGCCCTTAGGGCGGCTCAATTAACTCTCGATACCAGAGTTGGCCACTCTCTTTCGGTAAGAAGAAGATTGTTCGTTTTATTAATTACCTGCATGACTTCTTTTGAAAGCATTAAACATATTTATAATTCTACGTATTTAAAAGCAAACTACTAATCTCCAACACTATCCGTTATCTATTACCCCTAAGTCAAGCGTTCGCTTAGCATAAAGCTAGATGGCGCTGTGTGCAAAATGTTCTGTTATATAAACTTATTTGACTATGTTTCCAGGCCTCTCAGATCCAGCAAACCAAGGTGACGTCTGTAATGACGGAGCCGCAGCGCGCCCTGCTGTCCACCATCACCAGCGGACGGGAGATTATCAAGCAGACAGAGGAGGGACTGAGCAGGGTAAGGATATAACATGATTTAGAAAGAAAGAAAACATTGTGACAACTTGAACAGAAAAACAAATACAAGTAAAAACATAATAAACAAACAAACATAAAATCTGCCACAACACAGCCCCAACTCAGCATAATGCTGTTTGTGTGGAAGCAACAAAGCAAAGGGGCTGTGACGTCACGCACGTACAAGAAGGCAGGCGAACAGACAAGATGAGACGTTTACAAAGAGGAGCAAAATGTAAAGTTAGACATAGGTACTGGTAGTAGATGGATTTGTAAACTTTTAGAACCCAAGATAAACAAATTACGGTTAACGTTGAAATAAAAATATACCAATTTGTATAAAGTTTGGAGAGGAGGCCTATACTCAGCAGTGGATGGTGATGATGATGATGAATATGTGTATCAGTGTGAGAGAGCTACAATGACATATCTATACTTCTATACTTATATTATAAAGCTGAAGAGTTTGTTTGTTTGTTTGACCGCGCTAATCTCAAGAACTACTGGTGCGAATTGAAAAATTATTTTTGTGTTGAATAGACCATTTATCGAGGAAGGCTTTAGGCTATATAACATCACGCTGCAACTAATAGGACCGAAGAAACAATGGAAATGTGGAAAAAACGTGGAAAATTATTCATCTTTGAGGGCTTCCGTTGCGTGGTGGGTAAAAGCAATTATTTATTAAGCTGAAGAGGTAGTTTGCAAAAATAAATATGATGCCCAAAATAACTATTCCACGCGGACGAAGTCGCGCGCACAGCTAGTATTAATATACTCGTAAGCACGATACAGACAAGTCCAACTTATAGCAGACAGGGACGAATAATATAAACACTATTTTTTTCTTTTCCCAGTACATTCATGAAAAGACCTTCATTTGCTTTGTTGGTAATAAATCAATGGATTAAAGTAGGTCATTGAAAGTGATATACATAGGCTACTAATATCCCGAAACACAGTATTCTTATAATAATGTTACAGTATGTCAAAATGTAATGTTGCTATTTACAATTTACATTTATCAATCAATCAATCAAGTATACTTTATTGTACACCAAAAAAAACATAATTAACATAAAGGTGGAAGGTTATCAAGGACATTGGGCGACCTTATCACTAAAGTGATCTCAACCAGGTTCTTCCAGGTTCTTCTGTTTTTTTCTCATTTTTGTTCTTTTTTGTTTTATACAATTTAATTTAGGATGTATAGAATAGTTACGTTTAGCAAACTACGCAGGCAAAGCCGCGGGTACTTGCTAGTTTACTATTTTATTTTTTTATTCCAGGCGTCCCTCCCGGCGCTCGGGCAGGACGCGGCGTCAGTGAAGTGGAAGCAGGTCACCATGGAGACCAACAAGCAGGTGGTGACGTCACAGATAGCAGCCATGAATGCCGCCACCGCGCAGGTCGTCACCCTCACCACCGGTTAGTATATCTATACTTATACTTATTATATTTATACTTATTATTATAAAGCTGAAGAGTTTGTTTGTTTGTTTGAACGCGCTAATCTCAGGAACTACTGGTGCGAATTGAAAAACTATTTTTGTGTTGAATAGACCATTTATTGAGGAAGGCTTTAGGCTACATAATATCACCCTGCAACTAATAAGAGCGAAGAAACAATAGAAAATGTAAAAAAAACGAGGAAAATTATTCATCTTTGAGGGCTTTCGTTGCGAGCGCTGCGAAAACGGTTCAAGTCGTGGGTAATAGCTATATTTTATAAAGATGAACAGGTTGTTTGCATAAATAAATTTTGATGCTTAAAATAACTATTTACACGCGGGCGAAGTCGCTGGCACAGCTAGTTTTCTCTCTCACTCAGTATTTCTCTCTCACTCTCTTTCTCAGAGATTAATATTATGATAACCTCAATTGTTTATTGTATATAACATGCGTGCAAAGTTTCACAACACTAGCAGTAACGGTTCTCAAACTATCGTCGAAAATATTTAAACACTCGCTTCGCTCAGTCAGTCAATCGTGAGTTTTTTTTTCAATTCAAGATTTGAGTACAACATAGGAAACCAATAAAAATGAGTAGGTAAAATAAATTTAAATATCATAATCATAACCTTCGATGTATTTTGCACAAGGGGAGTTTAAACCCAGCAGTTGATCGATAATGATGATGATGAATAATGAATTTAATTTCTACCCCTTCCTCCCCAGGCCCCACCGAGGAAGTGGACCACACAGCAGTGGGAGCTGCCATCACCACCATCACCAGCAACCTGCCCGAGATGTCCAAGGGAGTGCAGATGATCGCAGCACTCATGGACGACTCCGACAATGGAGACCGTCTCCTGGACGCCACCAGGAGACTCTGCAGCGCCTTCACTGATCTACTGAGAGCTGCCGAGCCTGAGGCCAAGGAGGTATAGTGTCATCACCAGCCACCTGCCAGAGATGTCCAAGGACTGCACATGTATTGTAGAAACAGGCGTTAAGAAAACACTAAATTATCTGAGCAGTCTTCTAAGACCTGTTCTGTCTAAAGATAAAGAGGACACTCGTATTCATAATCGTCATCACTAGTTATCTACACAACAGAATAAAATTAGATGAGTCTCAATACCGAAATCACAATGATCCGTCTCTCAGCTATAGTGTAAATAAGGATACAAAGAACATAACTCATCACAAAATATACTATGTAGATTTGTGTGACAAACTCCCGATAACTTTTTTATGTAATTAACGTCCTATTTTATCTATTTCAGCCGCGCCAGAATCTCCTGAACGCTGCCTCCCGCGTGGGAGAAGCATCCACGTCAGTCCTTCACACCATCGGAGAAGAGACCGAGGAAGACAAGGAGACGCAGGTAAAGGAGGCCTCTCCAGAACGGAGGCCTAAGAAATCACTGCTCTATAGGAAACTAAACTACTGCTACGATAACTTCTATAATGTCTTCTTTGGGAAGAACGGGGATAAGGAATATGATACAGATTTTGATGTCAAAAATGATGCTGTAGATGGTAAAGATGATAGATTTGATCTAAACAATAAAAGGAAGGTAGTTGATGAAGATTTCGAAATGGTAGACGTGAAAAATGATAGTAAAGTAGATGATGAGGGAATATATGAAGATGTAGATACGAGTAGGAATTGGGGAATGCTGGATGTGATTCAAGAGGAATCAGACAGTGATTACTATAGATCTGTAGAGTATTGTAACGCGATATTTAATAGAAATAAACTGATTAATGACGCTCATAATAAAAAGAGCGATGATTATGAAACTATAATCGCTAACTGTAAAAACTATTTAGAACCGGCACCTAAATTGCAACCGAAATCGACATCGGACAAAATATTCGATTTCAAAAAGGATTTCTCAAACCACGATTACGTTAACGTTGTATATGATGTACCGAAAAAGCTACCGAGACCAGTAACTGAAAACAAAGACGAACACGAATATGAAAATGTCAAGTTTGACGATAGAGACAGTCCTAATATCAACATAGACAGACGAATTAAAAACGATATTTTACGCAAACGCTTCTTCCTTTCCAACAATATTGAGAAGAACGAAATAAACGATCAATTCAACAAATTCAATGAGAAAAAAATCGAATGTCACAGCATTATAAACGATGTCACTCATAACGGACCAAATACAAACGTATCGGGTTCTCTAAACATGAAAATATTCAACTACGACAAATATAACAGAGTTTTGACTACCACGGAAACGTTCATGGAAAACGCAGTCGCAAGTTTCACTAAAAACGAAATAGGCAAACTTACGCGTGACAATTTTGAAAACTTTGTCAAGGAAAGCGAGAAATATTACACCACAGAATCTCGTGATCGACAAACGACGGTAGAACTTAATAATACTAAAACTGATATTAATAATGATGATAAAGGAAAAACAGAGATTAGGATATTCTATAATCCGACGTTCAGATCGACCGGCGAAAAGTATATTAGAGGATTTTGTCAGTATTGCAAAAGACGATGTCCCAAAACAGATACGAAATGCTGTATCAAATGTGAGTGCTTGGAACTCCAAATGAAAGAAATTTGGAAGGAAAATTGGTTGAATATTTTACTCATATTAGCGTTGATTTTCGTTTTTATCGCTGTTTCAGTACAATGCCTGTTTTTCAAAAATTCTTGCGAGAAATTGAATGGAACTGACGTCGAGGACAAATGCTATGAAATGATGTGACATTTTTAGTTTTTTTTTTATTGGCTAATGAAATCCATGACCTAAAAGTATTACAGACATATCTTACTAATTTATCTTTTGGCAGCTTTTGAAATAAAGAATACGTTACCATATTTTAAAGGTAGCATTGCCTTTAACGAATAATAAGAAGAAAAAACTAAATATACTTACTACTTTTTACCACTAAAAAATATAAAAGAAAACAGCCCTTTACAAATCTTTAGAAACACCTTGAGATGGTCTAAAATTTTGTGTCTTCAATTCGAAGATTAAAATTCGGTTGATAGATTTGAGAAATAAATAAAAATATGTATAAATATAACACATATCTATCGAAGCGATTGGCAGCTATTTGAAAGAAAGAATATCAATATACCTGATACTAATCATGGGTAGCTACTGACTACTGAGCCTATTTAACCTACTTCATAAAAAGAAGGTTATCATTATTATTAGTTATACGTTTCATCACAATTATATCATTCGGTGTAGGTAGACACTAGACAGATTTATTTTCAAAAATATGTTATTCTTTAATTAATTAAAAAATGCATGACTTACTTATCAAAAATTAAAATATGTCTTTTCTTCAAATAATAAGAAAATACAATCATTCAGCTGAGGTATTCGTATGCGATCACCTAAGTTCAGCAACTGTCGATACAGACAGTGATTGGATGGGTGACCAAGTGGCAAAAGTCATATATCTGATGTTCCTAAGTCAAAAAACTAGTCGAAATTTGATATTATTCGCAATATTTGGTTACTTAAATTATAAAGACAAAAACTCATTTGGGAAAAGACTGTATAATGACAATTGTTTTTTTTTTAGATTTTAAGTATTTTTTTTACTAAGCGTGATAAACACAAACTAGTTAAAGTACTTCTCTCTCTCTTGAGTCGTATTTCCTCATGACTGAGGGTCGTGACTCCCCGGCAAAATTAATTCTTAAGGAGAGTTCTCTTGTGCAGATACATACAAAGTACTTAAATATTACCAAAAATATCCGCTTATAATTTAAACTGTTGCTTAACATCAAGCAAGATGTGATAAAGTATGAAATTAACCATTGCTTATAAAATCTTTAACTTTATCTAGGTACATCTGTTGAAACGACTCTAGAACAGATTCTTAAATCTTATCTAGTCAAAAAATCCTGTGTAAATAATATATAAAAATCAAATTACTACTTATAGTTTAAACTTTTTAAATATTTTTGTAAAAAGTTAAAACAAGGTTTGTGATTAACACGCTTACTAAAAGGTCCTATTTCACCATAACGTTAATCACTAACTGACGGTTAGTCATTTAACAAATGGATTAATATTTATAGTCTCGAAACTGCTAAAACCTACGCTCATGTATTAATTAGTGTGGATTTTTAACAGTTATATTTAAATAATGGTGAAATTGGTACATAACTTTGTTATAATTTATATTTTAAAATGTTTTTTGTTAACAATGAACTTAATGCTTATTAATATTGTCCTATTTAATCCAATTTATACAAAATTGTTATTCGGTTATATTTCGTGTAAGCATTACGAAAATTGGCATTTATAAAGACTGGTTTCGCAATAAGTACTTAAAGTGCAGGTGCCCGTGTATAATTTCCATTCAAACTGTGTACTTATAGGAAAAAAAAGATTAATTGATACAGTGTTTTCTAGAGACGAGATATTTTTGGAACCTGTATTTGTAGTATAATCCATAGCTTCATTTGGTTTTGAGTGATACAATCAACAGTTTGTCTAGAAATTGACACGGGGGATTGCATCTTAATCATTAATCGGAGATTGTGGTTTAACCAACACTTTATGAAACCGGTCTAAGTTATTTTTAAAATTTGTTTACGTCCAAGAATCTCATAATGATTTGGCAGCTTATTTATTTTTTGTTGTTAATGGTTAATTTGGGTTTTAAATGTGTAAATATGTTTTTGTACCTTTTCTAAAGTAAAATAGTAGCAACGTTTTCCTCATATTTTGTAAAAAATTTGAAAGTTTAAGTTTTGCATACCTACTCAAAAGTTGATATTATTATTTTCACCGTAATTAAAAAAAACAAGTCGAATACACAACTATTTATACTGCTACTATTTTACTTGGAAAACTACATTATGAAATCAGCCAAGTTACGAAAAAAGCATATCAAATTATTATTTTACTTAGTTTTTTGATTCAATCAAAATCTTTTTCAGTAATTCCGTTTTTGTATATACAGGTACTTTCTTATGTGTAATTCACATCATAATTTATATTTTTTTTGTTTTACATTTTATTTTTTGACTTATTTTTGCTTATTTCGTAACACAATAATGTTGCCATAGACAGTATTGCCATCAAACAGTACAAAGCCGGTGTTGCCATGTTACAGTTATTTTTTGCTAATTTATTTCAATGACTTTATTTTTGTTAAGTTTTTTGTTTAATTTAATTATTTTTTTATAAGATGTGCGAAGACGGAAAGAATATTGCTTTTTTATTTTCTTTTGATAAGGTAAGTTATGATTTGTATCTTTACTTATTTACTTTTTAAAAACTTCGATTATTCGAAGGCTATTTATATTTTGAAGAAATCTTTCTTTTCGGTACTTTTGTGTAAAAGAAAAATAAATAAAATTCTTCTATTGCTATTTTATTTATTTTTAATTGACCTTAAGAAAATGAGGTTATTAATTGTTGTTAATGTTTGTTCTATTAAAATCTTTAGTCAATATCTTGTCCGCCTTCGCACCAATGGGTTATGGTATTATTACTAAGTTACGTACACTGCCTATAAAACAGTTATTTTTGTTAATTACATTTGCTTTTAAATTTAAAAACATTTGTTTTATTTACAACTAACTGTCTGAAAAAAGTAAATGTAGTGACAAAAATAACTACAGTGCTACCAAAAAAACTATTTTTTTTAGATTGTTTACTTTGTATTCAATTTATTCAACATATCGTATTATAAGATTAAAAAAAACAATTCAAGTTATTTTACCTAGTTTAATTGAAACTTAAAATACTTTATTGAAACTTATGTTGTTCTGAAAAATTTGGTGGCCCTGTAATTTTTGTGTTTATGTGTTTAGATCATTTTGGCACAAAAAAATACTTATTTTTTTCATTCATTTGTAAGTGATCGTCAATTTAGATCAATGAAAGATTTGAAAGTGTTTAAAGTTATAGTTACAGTTACATGAATTTACATTTTAGTGCCTGAATGTATCGAAACACTCATCAAGCCTTAATTTCACCAAATTATTGTATATTTTTTTTCTTTTTGTTTTTTATATTCATTATTATTTTGGTGAAGTTTTGGTTGTCATTTACTAACATACCCCATTTGTAATATTATGTACATATAGTCATGCAATTAATTTTAAGATTTACTTAATAAAACAATTTTTATCAAATAATGAATACAGCAAAACACGAGTTTTTCAAGATAAAATAAATCTATATTAATGATATACCGTTTACAATTGGACTTAAAAGGGTTGTCTGATTTTAAGATTCGTATAAAACATACCCATAAAAGAGTTCGATATCAAAATACGTACGTTTCTCAAATATAATCGTAACGTATATCTTAAAAAAAAAAACGAAACTGAATGGTGATTGTGAGTTTATAAGTTATCATCATCATCGAGTGCCATCTTCGTATTGAAGTATGGAGGCTGGCAAAACTTTTCTGCAAGTTATTAAGTTTATAAGTTCACCATCCAATCACCAACCACTTCGGTAAGCGTATTAAACCACATATGACTCCCACACCAGTCATCTAAATAAAATAAAAATAAATAAATATTCCGGGACTTCTCACAGCGCCACCTAGCCCCACACTAAGCAAACGCTTGTGTCGTGGGTACTAGATAACGGATATAATACTTATCTATATCTAAACATCCTGGAGGTGGCTGGAGTCACGTGGACCAGACTAGCCCAGGACCGCAACGCCTGGGCAAGCAAGGAGGAGGCCTTTACCCGCTTCTGGGTGCCCTGATATTAAGAATTATTTATTAATAATACCAATCAAGAACTTAAGTCAATGTAATTTTTTTTTTATTAACCTGTACTGTCTCACTCCTGGGCGCTGGTCTCCCCCACCTCCCTCCATGCGTCCCGGTCTCCGCCTCCTCACGCCAGGCACCCCGAAACCGGTCGACATCCTGACGCCAGCGGATCTTGGGCCTTCCTCTACCTCGTCGCCCTCGAGGTTCCCACTGTGTCACGATCCCAGCCAAGCGTTCAATGTAACTATGTGTAAATGGAATATTTTTAAATTCAGGAAATAAAGGCTATTTAATTTTATTTATCTATATCTAAACATCCACAGGACATCCTGCTCTCCCTGGCCAAGTCCGTAGCCAACACGACGGCGGCGCTGGTGCTGAAGGCTAAGAACGTGGCCGCGCAGTGCAGCTCCGAGCAGCAGCTGCAGAACAACATCATAGCGGCGGCGACGCAGTGCGCGCTCGCCACCAGCCAGCTCGTCGCATGTGCTAAGGTAATATAATAAACTAGTAGATGACCGCGGCTTCGTACGCATTATTTCAAGGAAAAAGTAGCCTATGACCCTCCTAAGACCTCCTACTACCTACATACCAAAAATCATGATGATTCGTTCAGCAGTTTTTGCGTGATGAGCGTTTAAATGAACACCAAAAAATGTGGTTTTATTAAAGCGTTAGACACTGTCTCTATAGTAAAATATATTTGTAGATAGGTTGAATCTGGTATTTTCTGATAGTTGGCCTCGTTAGTTTTCGTTATTACCCAAAATAGTCCTTAAAGTGTCAATATAATAATAGAAGTAACAGTAGTTAAGGGTGTCTCTTTAGGTGTGTGTCAAGGCAGTATATTTTGCCCAACTTCCTTTTTTGTCTACACCAATGATCTATTACGTGTATTGTAAAAAAAAATTTAGAAATGACATATATGCTCTTGTCTTCCTATGAGATGCCGTTCGCTCTCGTTGATTCGAAATAAAACGTAGCCTATGTCACTATCAAGGCCCTGCTCTATCACCATATCTAACACGATTATTGCACGCGCACAGTAATACATAGTATATATGATTTTCGCGTCAAACCCAAGTACCAATCAATATATATAAGACTCAAAGGAAATCTCCTTTAAGTCTCCGTGAGTCAGTCAGTCAGTCGACTGACTGACTGACTGACTGATATAGTGATCTATTAACGCATAGCCCAAACCACTCGACGGATTGGGCTGACATTTGGAATGTAGGTAGATGTTATAACGTAGGCATCCGCTAAGAAAGCATTTTTGGAAATACCACTTTTAAAAGGTTGAAATAGGGGATGCAAGCTTTACTTCTTAATGCGAGCGAAACCGCGAGAACCCACTAGTACTTACATAAACCTTTTGTTCCTCCAGGTGGTGGCCCCCACTATCCAGAACCCGGCGTGCCGCACCCAGCTGGTGGCGGCGGCGCGCCAGGTGGCGGCGGCCGTTGAGCGGCTGGTGGAGTGCTGCTCGGCCGCGCCGCCCGCCGCCGCGCCCGGCGTGGAGCAGTTGTCCGCCGCCGCCGCGCGGGTCTCGCACGAGCTGGCCCGCCTCTTGGAGCACGCGCAGCACGGTACGTACACACTATTGTACTTCTTCTTTTTACACATTGTGTGGTCAGCTCTGGTGTCGAGAGTTTATCAAGCCGCCCTAAGGGCCTCTAACATGTCGGTCGTACCTACAATTTAACGTGTTATCCAACATTAAAAAAAACTATAAGTACTTGAGTTAGTTACTCATGTTTGTACTAACTAAACCCCTGTGTTTCGTTGCAGACCGGCACGCAGCCCCGTCCGTGGCGACCCGCACGGTGGAGAGCGTGATGTCGTGCTCGGAGCGCGTGGTGTGCGCGCCCGACGCGCAGGAGATGGTGCGCCGCGCGCGCCTACTCGGGCAGGCCACTGCGCATCTCATTACTAACATCAAGGTATGTGGAGCATAGCTTGCTTAATGGTAAGCAACCAAAGTGTCAGAGCGAGATGTCGTGCTCGGAGCGCGTGGTGTGCGCGCCCGACGTTTCTTAATAGTAACAATAGCATAAGTCTAATAAAAAGCACAATACGATTGGAGCTTGCAAAATTCATAATTCCTGTTCTTGGACTGAAATGAAAACGAGTGCATGAAGGTGTTGAATAGATACTTGGAATTCATTTAAAACCGAGTTTCATCATTATTAATAAGTGTTGAAACCATATAGCAAATAATCCTATTTCGAATGTGGTAATTCAGAACATTACCATACAAAGGTCCAAAGATCTTTTATGTGTGTAATATCATGTTTCTTTTTTATTTTACTTGATAGACGGAAGCAGAGAGCAAGCCATCTGACTCGCAACGCAAGCTGCTAGCGGCGGCCAAACTGCTCGCAGACGCCACCGCGCGGATGGTGGAGGCGGCCAGGCAGTGCGCCAGCCAGCCACAGGTAACTAAGCTCATTATCATTTTACTACTAGCTGACCCGGCGAGCTATGTTCCGCCTTAGATGCAATAAATAACCAGCTTTTGGATTTTATTTAAAAAAAAAAACGGTATAAAAAGTATCCTATGTCCGTCTCCTGGTTCTAAGCTACCTCCCTACCGATTTTCAGCTAAATCCGTTCAGCCGTTCTTGAGTTATAAATGGTGTAACTAATACCACTTTCTTTTATTGGGCTGAAATTCGGAATGAAGGTAGATGTTATGACGCAGGCATTCGCTAAGAAAGGATTTTTGGAAATGCCACTTTTAAAGGGGTGAATTAGGCGATGCCAGTTTTTATATCTTAATGTACTACACTAGTTTTTTTTTATATAAATAAATATGGCAACACCACCCTCACAGCGCCACCTACCTCCAAACTAACAAACGTTTCCCCGCAGGACCGCGAGAAGCAGGAGGCGCTGCGTCGCGCGGCGGAGGAGCTACGCTACATCACCGCGGACTACGCGCAGGGACAGGACATCGTCGGCTCGCAGCTCGCCAGGCTGCAGGTCTGTAGAGGCTTCATTTGTGACTAGTAGCGCCCGTAGCTCAGCTAACGGAGGCAATCGCATGCGGTCACCAATGTTAAGCAACGGTCGATGCGGTCAATACGCGGATGGGTGACCGAAAAGTGGCATTACATTTTTGGGCGCTTCCGTGGCTTTTTGAAGGTCCCTGCTGTTTGTCTAGTACGGCAGTCGTAAAGCCATGTCAGGGCCCTTAAGACGGTTTGAAAACTCTCGACACCAGAGTTGGCCACTTTAATCGCATTTAAACTAATTTTAAATCTAAATATCTCTAAACATGTGCCCTGTTCAGGACGCCCCAAGAAATGTCATCCACGTCTTGTCGTATATATGTTTTATAACAATTTAAAGCGTGATTAACATAGGGTTTTTTACATAAAAGCAAACCTGTCCACAAAAATATCAAACAGAGATTTGTATTATATGTCTGTTTTATTTGAATATAAAACGATTTATTTAAATGTAGTTTAATACAACAAAAACAGTACCTATTTGGAACTATTACTTATACGTTGTACTACGTATGATTAAACACATTATTTTAACTGTAAATTTTGACTAGTATTCGCTGGTTTTTCTGGTTCGCAGTTTTTTTTATAAAATGTTTGTGTTTGCAGGAGAGCGCCCGCCAGGCCGCCTCGAGCGCCACTCAGCTGATCACGTCAGCGCAGAACGCCGCGCAACACAACACCAACAAATACTCACAGGTAATACATAAATATAAAACTCAATACATTAATATAAAACTCTTAACATATTAAGTGGCATTGACTGGCCCATATTTTTAGTTAAACTAATTTTTATAATAAGACTCAAAAAATAAAAATGATAGGGTGATTATGCCTTTAATTGTAGATCTGTAATGTAATTGAAACTAAGGGAGAGCCATTTGTTTCAAATACAGATTACTCTAGAATACCAACTACGTAAGGTTTTATAGTTTTCGTGATTAAACTTTAATTTATTGATAAAACTTCACTATTACAAAACCTATGCGAATGGTGATTCTTATATCGTAGTATACATATCTATTGGATTACTAACTTTTGTAGCTCTTAGTTCCTAAGTTGGATAAATAAATAAATTATTCTCTGTGTATTTATTAACTATCGTCTATAGTCTATCAATACGGAGTTCAAATAGAGAGATAGATGTACGCTTTATTTAAAGACAGCACAATTTACACGAAATATAAAAACAAAAACCTAATGTGTTAGTATTTGTAAAATGGTAATAACTAAATTAGTATTCGTATGAGTAGTGTCTATCCAGCTATGGTGATCTTATCGCTAAAAGCTATATAAATACTTTATTCTATTCTTGTGATTCCATTGTTTGTTTCACTAACTTACTTAATCTTATTCCAGGAGACCCTCCAATCCGAATGCATGTCCCTACAAGATCAAATTCCGCGTTTAGTCGACGCAGCCAACGTCTCCAGGACTCGCGAGTCCGCAGCTTCGCAACTTGAACTCATTGCTGTGTCGGAGGCTTTCCTACAGGTTTGTTGTTACTAATGTAACTAATTTATTTATCTGTGTGGAGCCCAAAAACTTAGATTAAACTCAAAAATCCTAGGGACTAATTTACAACTTCATTCCCTACACTCGACACTAGGATGAAGTTACACTATCACTACACAGTTTAAAGCAAAGTCGTTATCTGCGTTTGTCCCCATGTCTGTCTGTATGTATGTGTGCTTAGATCCTAAAAACTACACAACTAATTTCGATGCAGTTTTTTAATACATAGAGTGATCCAAGAGAAAGGATTAATAAAATAAAATAAAATAAAATAAAAAACTTTCAGAAGACTTGATAACCTCCTTTTTTTGGAAGTCGGTTAAAAATAGCCTTAATTTCAGATATACTCAGTTGATTATTACAATAAAATACTTCAAATGTCACTTTAGAATTTCAATAAATGGGAATAAGAGATAATTTAAATTTTTAAACATGTCACAATTCAACACAACACCACTAAACACTATGCAGAAATTATTTTTCCATGTCTAATAAAATCAGTAATACATGTCATTTAAAAATTCAGAAATATAATCTTTGATGTGCTTATCCCCTAATGTCAATTACGAATTAGTGTTGTTTTTTAAGTCAAATAAAAATTCTGTGAAGTCAATCAATGTGTTTAGGTAAGGTTAGGTTAAGTACATCTGTCGCCTCTCTGGCGTAGGCCTCCCCCAGTTTTTGGTCCATCTATCATTCTTCATTCTACAAACATGTCCAGCCCAATTCCATTTCAAAGTTCTTATGGTTTTCACTGTCTCTTAACTTTTTATTGCTGATTATGTCCGATAGTCTTATTCCTAGCATACTCCTCTCCATCTTTCTTTGACATATGGGTAGTTTCTTCTCTTCTTCTTTCCTTAACGCCCATGTCTGACAACCATATATCAGACAAGGTAATATTGCAATGTTGTAAACTTTGCTTTTTATTGGCAATATCAATGTCTTTACATTTCGTAATCTCCTTGAGACTCCAGTACTTTTTCCAAGCCAGTCCGATTCTTCGATCTACTTCTTTTTCTGTCAGGTCTTTGAAAGCCATCGATTGCCCCAAGTAGGTGTATTCAGTCACATATTCTATATCTTCATTGTCTACTGTTACTTTAGCCCGTCTCCCGTTTGTCATTATTTTAGTCTTTGATAAATAAATAACTAATAAATAAATAAATATTTCAGGACATATCACACAGCGCCATCTGGCCCCACAATAAGCTAACGCTTGTGTCGTGGGTACTAGATAACGGATATAATACTTATATACTTTTCTTTTGTAAATACATACTTATTATACATACAAACGACCAGACTCAACACAAGTAATTATAAAATTTAAAATTCATAAATACTTGTGTCAAGCGGGAATCGAACATATTTATAGTAATGTTATAATATATATGTAATAATGTTATAATTATAATATATAGTAATGTTTTTGACTAATGGGGATATCATGACGCACATATTTGCGTATTTTTCTACAAATATGATGTTTTTGTTCTAGCCTTCCGGTCACGTGATCTCCGCAGCTCGCGGCGCGCTGCCGACTGTAACAGATGCCCCCACGGCCAAACACCTCGCCGACACCACGCACAACTTCACCGGCAGCTGTGCTGACCTCAGGTAAATACTATTTATCGAATAAGAACAGCCAACTCTGGTGTCTAGAGTCTATGAAGCCGCCCTAAGGGCCTCTGAAATGGCTTAACGACTGCCGTACTAGATAAACAGGTCAATTATATAGTAATGCCCAATGATGTTCAAAGCGAGAGTGAACCGGTTGTTATTGGGTAAGCGCGATCCATCTTAGACCTTAGCTATTGCCTACCATCAGACAAACTATGGTCAAATGCTAACCTGTTTTAGTTTAAAAATAAGCAATCTTAGACGTGGTCAGTACTCGAATCGGTAACTGTGGCAAAAAGCTTAGTGGCAATCACATCTGGATGCTTGCGTAGATCGTATAACATGTTAAAATGTAGGTTCCGGCTGTTTGTCATAGTATGGCAATCGTTAAACCATGTCAGAAGCCCTTTAGGCAGTTATACCGTTAAATCAGTCTTTCAAGTTCATGCCAATACATTCTTATTTCAAAGCTACCTATTAGACGTTCTGAACTTACAGGGTTGCCCTTAACTTATAAGGCCAAACTTTTAAGTTGTTTTGTGTACATGTATGGACATCAATAGGTACCAAAAAAAGTCCTACAATTTCGGGGAGAAAGTTTTTAAAAATATTATGTCCCATCACCTAGCTTGTATACAGTTAATTTTACATTACTTTTCCACTACTATTATTATTAGTACTAATTAACTTCCTCCCCCTCCAGGTCCGCAGTGAGCCGCGCGCGCATCTCCTGCAAGGGTCTGGAAATGGACGCGGCGGCGGAGATCATCCGCTCGCTGCAAGCTGAGCTGGACGAGCTGGAGGCGGCTGCGAGGGCCTTCGATCTACGACCGCTGCCTAACCAGACGGTGTGTTATTATAGTGACGCCATGTTGCAAGAAGAAAATACACGCCAAGCTAATCAATTCACTCTCACGATGTGACTAAGCAATGTACTTTGTTTTAGTTTAACAGACGGTTCTAACAATTTTTATCATCAATATGTACGTTCTTCTACATATATCTGATTTTGGCTACACAGACCATCTGACAAATGTATAATTTGGGAATTAGTAAGCAACACATAAATAAATAGAAGCATTACCCACAAAAGCATGACTGAAATTGAATCATAGATTACACAATACCATTATTCTGCCAACCTTATCCAGTCTGTTTTATTGTTTTCTGAACGAGTGTGTGAATTATATTTATCGTCTGGCAATGATAGTACTATAGTTAAGTTACTCGCCCATTAGGACTTGAAAATACAAACATTACTGTTGTCTATAATATGCTGTCCCTATCTCTGCAGGAGGAGTGGGCCACGCAGACCATGACTAGCGCGTCCCGCGGCGCCGCCTCATCCACGGCGCAGCTGGTGTCGGCGGCGCGCGTGGGCGAGGCGGGCAACTGCGGCCGCGCCAGCTGCGAGCTCGCCTCCAACCTGCGGGACTTCACCGCCGGACTCAGAGCCTCCGCCGCGCTGCATACTGAAGCACCCAATAGAGACAGGTAACATATTTTGGACCTAATAGTCTCCATAGCAAAGTTCTGATACGCATCATCATCATCATCACTGGGTTGTCTGCCAGTCCCCAAGGGGGAGCTGCTAGGTTCTCATTGAGATTGCTCTCTATTGAGGGTCTGGGCTCCGGGGCACGCTGACCCCGGGGAAGTCACGTCGAGTCGCTCTGTCTGGCGGCGTTCCAGCGACGGTCGGCGTTGCTCGACGCGGTGATGTTGCGGCGCTTTTCTATAGCGCCGGGACGACAGTGAACTGAAGGTGGTGCAGGCGCGTCGACCTCCCGCTCGGGAGCAGCAGCACGACGAACAGCGCACGCAACCTCACGGGAGGGAGATTCTGATACGTATAAGTCACCTTGACTCGACTTGATTGTTGGGAGAAACTCATCAGCGCGATTCAGGTTTGACCACTTTTGAACAGCGCCATCTGCATTCTGTGAATGTTAGTTAAAAACCTTTAAGCGTTCTTGGACTTTATTTTGACACACATGGTTGCATAAAATGTTTGACTACAGCACGCCTGATGTTAATCATTGTTGCTGCCTAGGATGTAACATGCTTACCTTACTTCAATACTTATTGTTCTCACATATGTTTGATCTATATTTATCACAATATTATTTTTCTTCTCTCTTTCTTTCCAATAACATCAATTAATTATACGTCGACTTGAAGAAATGGAGGGTTTTGGGGGAGACATTAGCCCAGGAGATACACAACATACACAACACAATAGGTATTTACAAAAATGACTCAAACATACAGAAAAAAATGCAAAAAACAGATATTTACAAAAAATTCAGCACACCGTCCATGTTGTCGCTGTGCGGCAGGATCCCAGGATGCTGGCAGTATTTCCACTTTGAATGGAAAGACTCAATCGTTGAGAAAATTAGCTGCCAGCCCTGAGATCTCCTATGGGTAATGCAAAAACACAATAGGTTAATAAAAAAATAATAATCCTTGTTCGTTCCAGGGTGATCTACTCCGGGCGGCAGGTGCTGCACTCTTCCCTGACGCTGGTGGAGACGGTGCAGCGCTACCTCACCTCCTCCGAGCAACTCGATACTGCCAACATCGTGTCCATTGCTAAGGATATATCACAGGTCTGGACAATGGACATATTTCAACTTTAGGTTCTAGGTAACACCACGTAACATTAAGCAGTGCCCCGCTTTATGTACCAGTGTTTATCCGAGATAAAAATTGGTTCATGTAGTAACACATATAATTAATAAAGGCTCTAATTCTATTTGAAAGCCAAAAGTTTGTGGGATTTGTCAAATTTTTGACCACACTTTCCACCCCAGTTCCAAAAAACAATTGACGCTGCGCGCTGGAATAACTCAATTGAAATTAATTAGAAATGTCGCGAAACAACAGTAGAGCTTTCTAAAATTTATCATTTTTTATAAAAAAAAACAAGCTACTACTAAGTAAAAAAAAAACATTTAAAATAAACTAAAACGTTACTCTACGTAATACTGACTATGTAACATAGACAAAGTTTTAGTGTTTTTTTTATAACCAGTGCGATTTTCGGCTATGATATTATAAAACCATTTTCCTCCCTATATCCGCAGGGTCTGGACCAGACCATGGAAGCGATCCCCTCGCACGCCGAGCTGGACAATGTGCTGGAGAACATCAATGAGACGTTGAATATCCTCAACATGGGAGAGTTCCCGCCTTCAGACAGGACCTATGGGTGAGTGCACACTACTGATATTTCTACTACTACTAAACTATTGACTAGAAATATATTGAATTGAAGAGGCAGACAGATCTTCTTGGTAAACTGAAACTTAATCTATAGCAAGCCATGTGAGACAGCCGTACACAGGATGTGCTCCATGTGCTAACGGAATGTGTCCGAAATGAGGCCCTTAGAAGAGATCTATTAATGACAACTTATGACAGTTACAATGTAGGACAATGTAGCAGCATTTTGGCCTTTCCATTGTCTGGAGATGCCAAAATGTTGCTACAACTATATAAATTTATTTTTAAGTAAGTACTAGCCATACGGGAGTGGCATAGTCAATGTATGACAAAACTCCTTTTAACAAATAAAGATAAAAAAAAAAACTATAGCAAGCTTATTTTGCATGAAACATTTTGAAAATGACTTTATCTCCTCAGCTTTTGTTATTTTATTTTGCTCACTCATAGAAGCAGAACAACATAATTGTTATGAAAGATAATCACCTCACTAAAATATAATAGGTCTTTACCTATGAAATTGCCGTTTTTTTCTTACATTTTAATCTGTTTGTAACTTTTACGTACAGCTTTATTTTTTCCAAATACAATTTTTGTTGTATCAATTTGTTGAATTATGTACCTTTTAGATAAAAAAAAATTATTACTAGTGCATATTACTTATAGGGAAGTCATTGAAAACACCTCTTTCAATGTGTCGTCAGTTTCACTACTTTAACTAGGTATATTTTTATCATATACTCTGTTTTTGAGAAATTGATATACGCAGTGCATAGCTTTTTTTCCATCTAACTATAGTTATCAAATGCATCTAAATCCGTTCAGACATTTCCATACAAACATTAAAAATGTTTGTATGGAAATATCATTTTTCTCAATTTCGTCATACAAATCGGCAATTTCATAGGTAAAGACCTAACATCTATATTTCGTTTTCAGCGAGCTGCAAACCGAGCTGAACCAAGCAGCAGTGGAGCTATCCACAGCATCCTCCCACGTGGCTCAGTCGGTGGAGTCTCGTGCAGAATTAGGAGCAGCTTCTAAAGATGTTGGGGACTCTTTCAATAAACTGCTGGGAGCCGCCATGGAGATGTGCTCACATACCGAGGTAACTTGTAATAATATTAAGTGATGTGTATTTTGTGACAATTTAATTTATTAATTCATCATTATCTCCAGCCCTTGTCGACCCAGTGCTGGGTATAGGCCTCTTCACGTGAGTGCTATTGGTGTCGTAATTTACCCTTAATAAAATAATAGTATAAAAAATACCCTACTCTGCTTATTATATGTATGGTTAGATATTTTATTTTGATATATTTATTTTCAGGACCGTGAAGCTCAGACCCTCATGGTGGGTTCAATGAAGTCGGTGACCATCAACTCGTCCAAACTGCTCGGCACTGCCAAATCTGTTAGTCAGGTAAGGTATTCATTTCAGTTAATATCTAAATACCTTTTTTTTCTTGTATGAATTACGCCTGTTTCTTAGGCCCACATTTTTCCAGTTTAATAAAATGATCACTATCCGTTTGTCTAGTACGGCAGTCGTAAAGCCACATCAGAGGCCTTTATTTAGGTCGGCTTGATAAACTCTCGACAACAGAGTTGGCCACTCTCATTTGATAAGAAGAAGACTAATCCGTACTTAGCTTATACCAGCAATTCAGATTTTCAGAAAAAGTGTGTTTGAAATTATCTTTGAAACTGCCATTAATACTCGTAAATACTAAAACATACATACAGTAACAACGTCTTTAACTGTTTTAACATTTGATGTTGCTGTATTAGTATACCTCAGAGAATGTTGCTAACTATGTTTGTTTGTATGCAGGACCTGACCCGACCTAATGCTAAGAACCAGTTGGCCGCGGCCGCTCGAGCCGTCACCGAAAGCATCAACCATCTCGTAAGTACAAGTATAGTCTAATATCTTAAATTGTACTATTAGTTACCTAATTTTTTTTTCTTATTTACGTATTTAAGCATATTATCATATTGTTTTTTATGTTCAATGCATGCAGTGTCTGTAGTAGGTAGGACAGGCGACTCTGTTTGTAACCAATAACTGAATTGTCACTTGAATGTTTGCTGTGTTGTCCAGGTTACATGCCTAAATAAAAAAAAATGGTTTCAATAACAACATCAACTTATCCTGTTTTTATATTCGTTCATTTTTATCACTCACACTTCACGCCACGTGTTTCACCATGCAATGATGTTCTCGTAAAATTACAAATTTTTAATATACTTATCCTCAAGGTTCATTCAGTAGCGCGAAAACATAAATCTTTAAGAGAGCATTGTTATTCATTGTTTCCCATATCGCAACAAAGAGAGAAAGAAAGAACCTTCACCTCTTATAATACCATCTCTCCCAGGTGGATGTGTGCACGGAAGCAGCCCCCGGGCAAAAGGAGTGCGCGGCCGCCATCCGCAGCATCGAGTCCACGCGCCCCCTGCTGGAGTCCCCCACGCAACCGCTCACGGAGCTGGGATACTTCGCGGCGCTCGACTCGGTGGTGGACGAGAGCAAGGCACTCAGTAAGTTACAGTTAACACTTAAAAATTCAAGTTGATAAATGTATTAAAAAATGAAAAAACATAACGCCTGACTGAAAAAAGCGAGCAACAAATATTCACCGCGGGTTTTGGTCACAAAAGTGGAGCTCTGATTGACTACTTCATTGAAGATACATTATAACGCCTCATTGAAGAAAGTAAGCAAAAAATTACCTTAGTGGAATTTGGTCTCAATGGTGGATCTTTGATTGATAAGTTCATTAAAAACACATCATGACGCCTGACTGAGAATAATGAGCTATAAATGACTCCTGCGGGTTTTGGTCACAGCTCTGATTGACTAATTCATTGGAGATACATTATAACGCCTCATTGAAAAAAGTAAGCAAAAAATTACATTAGTGGAATTTGGTCTCAGTGGTGGATCTTTGATTGAAAAGGTCATTAAAAACACATCATAAGGCCTGACTGGAAATGACCTATGCAAGATTTGGTCGCAATGGTGATTCTCAAATTGAAGTTCATCAAAACACACCATAACGCCTGACTGTAAAAAGTGAGCAACGAATGTTAACCGCGGCGTTTTGGTCAAAATGCAGTTATCTCATTATTACAAAAAAATATTTACTTTCAATTTTCTTCCTATTTAGTATATACATGTTAAAACTATATTTCCCCCCAGGTGAAGGCATGTCCGGCATGGCGAGCGCGGTGAAGCGCAGCGAGCACGAGCTATTTGCGCGCTCCGTGGGCACGGTAGCGCGCGCCGTGCAGGGGCTCGTGGAGTGCACCGCGCAGGCTGCCTACTTGGTAAGTCTATCTATCAATACAGTATTCAACTTCAACATTTTTAAATTACTTCTGCGGCATGTTACAGGGTTCTCTCTTTTGAATCGTATTTCCTTATGACTGAAGGACGTAACTCCCCCGCAAAATTAGTTCGTTAGGGGAGTTCTTTTGGGCAGATACATACATCGTGGTGGGCGCCCAGGTCCTTCCACGGAAGACATAGGTGTCTTCCGTGGAAGGACATTCTCGGATATTGTGGTCCTCAAACATGTCAGTTTCCTCACGATATTTTCCTTCACTATTAAGCAAGTGCAAATCCACACGTAACTTGAAAATACAAGCCCTTGGAACGGAGCCGGATTTGAACCAGGAACAACAACTTTTGGAAGACGCGACTTCTACAGTAGTGTTTCGAAAGTGGTATGAGAATTTTATGTCGAAATAACGGTATTGAATACCACAAATGTTGAATGCAATACATATTGAAGATTTGTGAATTATTTTTCAGTAAATGTGGCGGCAGTAAATAAATTTCCTCCGCAGGTGGCAGTGTCAGACGAGAGCAGCGTGGCGGGCCGGCCCGGGCTGGTGGACCAGGCTCAGTTCGCGCGCGCAGCCCTCGCCATAGACCAGGCCTGCCGCGTACTCTGCGACTCCAACAGCAACCAGCAACAAGTGAGTGTTCTACTTAGTCCTCATTACTGAGGGTCGTGGCTTCTCCTCAGAATCTATGCACGACACGGTCCATTACCTTTTTTAATAGATTTTCTTGATTTTTATTATTATACTATTGTATCCTAAGTACTCCTGGGCACAGTTCTCTCCCGTGTCGGTTGACAGCTTCTTCACGCCAGGCACCCTGAAACCAGTCGAGATACTGACGCCAGCGGGTCTTGGGCTTTCCTCTCTCACATCGCCTTACTCTCGCATACGAACTACGTGATCCGCCCTATCCCATTTTAATTTGGCTGCTTTCTGGCCAACGTCGGCGACACCTGTCATGAAATACTTAAGTATCTCTAAATATATAAAACTCAAAGGTGACTGACTGACTGACTTAGTGATCTATCAACTTACAGCCCAAACTACTGGATGGATCGGGCTGAAATTTGGCATGCAGGTAGACGTTAAGACGTAGGCATCAGCTAAGAAATGATTTTTAGATATAGCACTTTTAAAGAGGTGAAATAGGGCATTCAAGTTGTACTCCTTAATGCGAGCGAAGCCTCGAGCACCCTTATTATACTTTTATTTAACCTTATTACCTCGCAGGTGCTGTCAGCCGCCACAGTGATCGCCAAGCACACGTCCGCGCTGTGCAACGCGTGCCGCGTGGCGTCGGGCCGCACCGCCTCAGCCTCCGCCAAGCGCCACTTCGTGCAGGCCGCCAAGGATGTCGCCAACTGCACCGCCACGCTCGTCAAGGAGATAAAGGCGCTCGACGCTGACTATAGCGAGGTCAGTGGCATCTCTCTCTCTCTATCTATCTCGCTATTAGGAAGAAATCGCTTTTAGCGATGAAACTGCCACCCGTGACACAACTTTAGGTGTTTTTTTTATTTAAAAATGAAAATGACTAAAACAGATTACTTATAGTGTATAAAAAAATTACTTATGACTATGAAACATAAAATTATAACTAGGTTCTTAATTAACTAACTTAGCCTTAAAAATAATGCGTCGGGCTCCAGACTGGGTGACCGTATCCTGGAGCCGACCATTTGTGTTAACAATACAGGGTTTTTATCTATGTATCTCTCTCACTGTATCTTCGAATAGTATTCTTCATCACTGAGGATCGTCATTCCCTCGCAGGACTGATTCATTGGGGAAGTTTTGTCGGGCAAGTACATCGTTGATGGGCTCCCAGAACACTCCAAGACAGTGATCATCTAACGTTGTACAATTTTTCATTGGAGACCATTCTTGTTAATTTATACTCTACAGTACTCATAACTCTCATAAAATATATAATTGTTTGGTGGGTGTATAAGGTTGAAATTACTTTGGCTATCACGGGAAGCAAATGAAATGCGGGTTGTCACTGCAAAGATGTATTGGTGACTGGGGATTTGACTTATCGCTATGACTGTTCTAATATTGTGCACTTACTTGAGAATATTGGCCAACCATCGTTAACTTAGAAAAACTATGGTTTGTATATGTTTTAACTAACCCTATCTCCCCCAGTCCAACCGCGCGCGCTGTGCGTCGGCCACGGCCCCGCTGCAGGACGCGGTGCGCAGTCTGTGCCAGTTCGCGGACAGCCCCGAGTTCGGCTCCGTGCCCGCCAAGATCAGTGCGCAGGCGCGCCGCAACCAGGCCGACATACTGGACTGTGGCAGGTTGGTACATAGCGGAGTCACTTAAGGATTTCTCTGACGTATTTCATAGGAACCTATTGAAACCTATGTCTATGGCGTCTATTTATTCACTATGAAGTTTGCTTAGTATGGGGCTAGATGGCGATATGTGAAATGTCCTGCCGGGCAAGCACGGCATGAGGACTGTTCGATGCGCTTACGCAACTTACGTAAGAAAATAGTTCCAACGGAAGCTACTAGATGGCGCTCTAACGCAACCGGCGCTTTTCTGCATCGCGGTATTAAGATTTTTTGACCATCTAAGAGTATTCGCTGGCCTGTTTGTTTTATTTGAGTTCAACGGTTGGTACGAAATATAAACATTACGGTTTCGGAAGTATTTGTTTCATTTCTTTCGCTCGTTAGGATCATACGCCGCGTTCTTCAAGGACTTGGACTAATAGTCTGTCCACCATTATATCCACCTGTCACCATACATCAAGTAGACACATATTTTTATAAGAAACTAGCTGGTTCCCGCGACTTCGTCCGCGTGGAATAGTTATTACCATAAAAACGGTTCTACTTCTAATGAGTTAATCTTAAAAGATAGACATATACTGTTGCAGACATTTTGTTAGATCGTTTCAAGAGAAATAATTCTTTCATACATATTTTTTGATATCTTGAACCGTTTTCGCAGCGCACGCAACAGAAGCCTTCAAAGATGAATAATTTTTCCCGTTTTTTTTTCACATTTCCCATTGTTTCTTCGTTCCTATTAGTTGCAGTGTAACCTTCCTCGATAAATGGTCTATTAAACACAAAAATATTTTTTTCAATTCGCACCAGTGTATCCTGAGATTAGCGCGTTCAAACAAACAAACAAACTCTTCAGCTTTATAATATTAGTATAGATAAAAACGGTTCTAGTGAGTTAACCTTAAAATATAGACATATATTGTTGAGGACATTTTGTTAGATTATTTTAAGAGAAATAATTCTTTCATACATATTTTTGTGATATCTTGAACCATTTTCGCAGCGCATGCAACGGAAGCCCTCAAAGATGAATAATTTTCCCCGTTTTTTCCACATTTTCCATTATTTCTTCGCTCCTATTAGTTGCAGCGTGATGTTATATAGCCTAAAAAACCTTCCTCGATAAATAGTCTATTAAACACAAAAATAATTTTTCAATTCGCACCAGTAGTTCCTGAGATTAGCGCGTTCAAACAAACAAACAAACAAACTCTTCAGCTTTATAATATTAGTATAGATTACTAACTTATTTTTGTATGTATTAATATAGTGAACCTAGATGTAAGTTTTTGAACACAATAAACGTTTTTGTATTGTATTTTTTTTGTATAGATAGAAATGGTGGCAAGACTGTTAGTCCTTGTGCCATGCTTGCCCTGCTGAAACGTATGTCCTTGTGCCATGCTTGCCCTGCTGAAACGTATGTCCTTGTGCCATGCTTGCCCTGCTGAAACGTATGTCCTTGTGCCATGCTTGCCCTGCTGAAACGTATGTCCTTGTGCCATGCTTGCCCTGCTGAAACGTATGTCCTTGTGCCATGCTTGCCCTGCTGAAACGTATGTCCTTGTGCCATGCTTGCCCTGCTGAAACGTATGTCCTTGTGCCATGCTTGCCCTGCTGAAACGTATATTTAAATTCAATAAGAAAGAAATATCAAAAGTAATAATTGCCTTCTCTCCCCCCAGGAATATAATCTCGGGGTCGTGCTCGATGTTAAGCGCAGCCAAGGTGCTGGCGCTGCACTCGACGGACCGCGCGCAGTGGCAGCACCTGGCCGCCGACAGCAAGAAGGTGTCAGACACCATCAAGGCGCTTGTTACTAACATCAGGTATGGACATTATACTTCAAAAAACAACATTATCTGGGTCAGTCTTTGGATGGGTGACCGAAAAGTGGCATTCCATTTTGGGCGCTTCCGTGGGTCGGATGACACGTTAAATTGTAGGCCCCGGCTGTTTGTCTAGTACGGCAGTCGTTAAGCCATGTCAGAGGCCCTTAGGACAGCTTGATGAACTCTCGACGCCAGAGTTGGCCACTCTCATTCGATAAGAAGAAGAATTATAGGTACTTCAAAAAATGATGTTTCCAAAAATTAAAGAAAGTGCATTGCTTTATTGTAGCCCCTATATTTAACCATAGATCAAAAACTAATTGGCTGAATAAATATTATGAAGAATATGTAGCTCTTTTAAATAAAGTAACAAATATTGGGTAGCATAGATAGTTGCATCATCACTTGATGAAAAGCGAAATTTATTTTTCTTTTACGTTGCAACGGAGCAACAGGTCATATGTTTTTTTTGCATGGTGATAGTATAGGGTTCCAAGAGTGATATAAGCTACTTTTTATCCCGAAACAATTCAAGCGACACTTGTAACATGCAAGTATAACAATATGTGTTTTCATTAATGTCAAACAAAAAAATGACATCAAAAAGTAATGTCAACAACAATATATAAAATTTCACTCGCAGAGGTATATTAGCCGTGATTATTATTGTTTTATACATCTCTGAATAGTAGTGAAATTATTGTCTTTTACTAGCGTCAACTTCTTTCAGGAAAACAGGATCTTTTATAATTGGACCACCAAGATACAGGCTAACGCCTAGTTTGGGGTCTAACTGTAAATACTATAATCCTATGGTATTGTAAATTAACTAAAATAATAATGCGGCCAGTATGCTGGACACGCTGCCCTCTGGTGGTGGGCTGGAGCGCTTAAATTTCATCTTTAGGCTTTTCTAAAGATTTTCTAAGTGCCTCTTTTTATGTTGTAGTTAGAAGTAGTATGTTTAGTTTTTCTTTCCTTGTTTTTATATTGTATTATTGTAAATAAAGAAAATATTAACACTAAAAAAAACTAAAATATGTAAATTGTAATGTGTAGGTTAAGTTTTCAAATGGCAAATAAACATATTTTTACTTTACTTTTCTTTTAGAGAGAAAGCCCCCGGGCAGCGCGAATGTGCGGCCGCGCTCGACACTCTCAACAAGCAGCTGCGAGAGCTGGACCAGGCGGCCATACAGGCGGTGGGGCAGGAGCTGGTGCCCAGGAAGACCAACACTCTTGAAGGTACGTCTTATGAAACAAGTAGCAATTTAAAAAAAAAATTAAAATATTAATTTGAATCTGTAGATACCCATATCTCTAAAAGTAATGAATCTGTTTTGATAAATAAATAATAAATATTCCGGGACATTGCACACAGCGCCATCTAGCCCCGCACTAAGCAAACTCTTGTGTCGTGGGTACTAATTAACGGATGTAATACTTATATACTTTTCTTTCCTAAATACATACTATTATACATATAAACGACCTGAATAACATATGCACCCCACAAAACTCCTTCCCGGAGAACTACAATGTCAGTCAGTCAGTCAGTGAATGGTAATCCAATTTTATTTTTGTCGATAATTAGTTTGACATCTCCTTACCACTCTGACATATATTTTGCACCCGCAGGCTACTCGGAGCAGATGGAGAACAGCGGCACGGAGATGCTGGAGCGGCTCGAGCCACTCCGCACCGCCGCCACCAGCGAGGCAGAGCACCTCGGACACGCTGTCGTACAGCTGGTGAGATACTGATACTACGCACATCAACACTGTCCAAGTCTAGGTCAAATGTTATTACAAAGTACAAGTTAGGACCTCAAATATAACTGTTATAATAATATATTAAATTGATTATGTTAGTACACCCGACAGGGTATAAACTAGAGATACTTGTAACTATTTTTAAGACCACTGAAAAGAAAGTTTTACTTACAATAAATTATTATTACTGATTATTACTAGGGATATTTTGAATTTACTCAATTAGTATCTCAAAATTTATTAAAGACTAGTTGACGCCCGCGGCTTCGCTTGCATGCTTTAAGGATAAAAAGTAGCCTATGACACTCCTAAGACATCATACTGCCTACATAACAGAAATCATGAAGATCTGTTAAGCCGTTGATGTGCGTTTAAATAAACAGATAAACAGAAAAAAATCTAAAAACAGCTGTAATTTATTTGAAGTACAGATGTACAGATTTTTGACCCTCTTATAACAATGTCAAGAATTTCTAAATCATTAACGTCAATTAAATGGAACACATAATTCTCACCACTTATTCTCCCGTTTCATGACTACCACCTACTAATCAGACCCCCCCCCCCTTCAGATCTCGTACGCGGAGCCGCTGGTGGCGGGCGCGGTGGGCGCCGCGTCCAACATCACGGAGTCGCGCACGCAGGGCGAGCTGCTGCAGCACTGCAGGACCGTCATGGAGTCCTGTCTAGCGCTCGTCGCCGCCGCCAAGACCGCGGCCGGGAACCCCAGGGTACGTGCACATTGATACTTGGTTGGAACTTCACAGGCAGTACACATGACATGTGTCCTTTTTTTTGAACACGAAATGAAATAGGCTTACGTTTGATTATAGCCTGCCTGATGTTAAGCACCACTATAGTCTAAGATGTAGCAATGTCCTTGAAGACCTGTGAAGTTTCGTGGTATTTGTAAATGGGTTAAAAATTACCAATATTAATCAATCAATCAAAATAGGTTTCACTCGTTGTTTGTCTTAGTCGTCAATCAATCAAATTAAGTTACAGTCTCTGTCAGTCTAATTTGACTACCTTCCTCTCCACAGGCGGTGCAAGTCCACGCGGAAGTGGACGGGCAGCTCAGTCTGACCAGGTCGGCGCTGAGCGAGCTGATCTCCAACGTGCGAGAGCTGCTCGCCAAGCGCGGCGCCACCGGGCCGCTGCTGGAAACCATGCAGCGCGCCATCACCCGCCTCACGGACCACAGGTGAGGGGGGACATGTCAAGATAATATGATAAATGACAAAAGTGTAATTTGTGGAAAAATAGTGAACGTCATAAAATATTATGTAAATGGCAAAATAGAACAGAAGCTTCTAACAGCAAATGCCAAAAAAAATCTTAAAACCTAGATATGTATCAATCACATTTACCCATGTATAGCTCATGGTACTCATAGAAGTAATACCATAAGAGACAAAAATATTGATCCTTGACTTTTTTATCTATGTTGACTACGTCCCTGGTAAAAACTGGTATCCCGGCAAATCAGGTAGATTAAGAACAAACCGACCCTCTTAAACTAGGAACATGGCTTAGAAGAACAACAACATAGACTGATGCTAATGTCTTTCTAAAAATCCTGTCTACATCCAAATTATTCAAACGTAATTTTGACTTACACAGCTATGATATAAATAAAAAAATCTAAATTATCCATGACATCATATTGTCTAAACCCACATACCAACAGTTTTACTAAGTCAATATAAAAGTGCAAGCCGAAAGCGTTCAGTTTACGATCTGTTCTAAGAATACTATCTGCATCATGGCGCTGCTATTTACAGCACACAGCTGACTGGCGGTTAAGGACACTACCATTGAAATATTGGTTGTTGTATAAATTTTGCAATAATGCGAATGTTTACAGGTGTTTTTTAATGTAGAATAGCCCACTGTTATTCTATATGTATGCACTAATGTTAAGAGGTTACGTATCGTCAATGACCTTGAGCGTTTGACGCCTAACTAGTATAATACGCCATCTAGTGATCAACGGTCACAGCTCGTGAACACCGAGCTAGCTGTTGTCAAGGAATAAACGAAATCAGATGGGACTGATTGAAAAACTTTCTTTGCCTACAATGTTACTTACTCGGTGATGTTTTGTCGGTTAAATTATTAATGGTACTTGGTATTTAATTTATATGGTTTCTACCTATTTATTTATATGGTACTTGGTATTTTTTATTTAGTTTAATTAATAAATAAATAGTACAATATTGTTATAAAAATAACTTGTTAAAATGAATTGTAAAGAAAAAGTACATAGATTAAAAGTGATAAACTATAAACCTGCAGGTTTGCCCAATCGACGGCATGCAATTTCTTTTTATGCGATACTAATACATATGCTGAAGGCTGAGTATCACAATCACTTTGGTCATCAGACCTTGGAGTACCACAAGGGATCTCGAGAACTATAAGAGATAGCGGGTGGATGCTTGAACTAAATATGATGAGAACTGGTTGTTGGTATAGGATCATACGAAATCATCATCATCTTCAGCCAGCTTTCTACTGCATTCAATCTCTATATATTTTATCCGTTTGATAGTTTCTGATTTTTTACAACTTCAAGACATTTTGACTACATTTTTCATCATCATCATCTACAGCCCTAAACAAATTGGATTTGAGTTTTTTCAATATATTATATCCTACCGAGTTTGATGATAAGTTTGCGTTTCCAAATCCATATGACGATAAAGTTGCATATGACTACCGAGATCATTCAAAGTCACAGATAATCAAACATCATCATCATTCTCAGCCCACTTTTTACCGCATTTTATCTCTTTACCCTTGTGGGTCCAGAATGTATAGAATAAATGAAAAGTTGGTGATAGGTGGAATTGACCTTGGAGTACCAAAGGGATCTCGAAAACTATAAGAGATAGCAGGTTGGTGCTTGAACTAAATATGATGAGAACTGGTGGCATGTGTCGGATTATACAAAATCATCATCATCCTCAACCAACTTTCTACTGCATTTAATCTCTATGTATATTTTATCCGTTTGATAGTCACAGATTTTTTACAACTTCGAGACATTTTGAAAAAATATTTCATCATCATCTACAGCCCTAAACAAATTGGACACGAGTTTTTTTTAAATATCTAACCTACCGAGATTGATGATTAGTTTGCGTTTTCAAACCCATATGGAGATTTAGTTGCATTCGACTGCCTTGGTCATTTAAGTCACAGATTATCTAACATCATCATCATCCTCAGCCCACTTTTTACCGCATTTTATCTCTTTACCCCTTTTCTAGTGCCAATTATTATTATTATTATAAACACAAACTAATGAAAAAGTGGGAAACAAAGAAAGAAGGGAGAATATTTAATGCTTATGTAATAACTTTATTGACAACACTATGTAAAAGTACACAAAATACGCTTAACGTACTCAACGATTGCAATAAAAACATATTTAAGCCAATGAAGCTATGTAATTACCAGATATGAAAGGCATGATTATTATAAAAACCGGCCAAGAGCGAGTCGGACTCGCGCACGAAGGGTTCCATACTATCGTCTATTTTTTGTACCTATTAGTTTAGATATTTATTTTTATAGTTTATAATATTATATATTTCTAAATATTTACTTACAAACACATATTCATGTTTCTACCTGTTTATAAAGATCGAGTAAAATATTGCTTAAAAATTACGTTTGTTGTATGGGAGCCTCCCTTTAATATATATATTTTGTTATTTAATTATTTATTTCGAAGTACAAATAATATACAAGTAAATATTCTGTGAAAATTTGAAGCGTATACTTGTAACCGTTTTTAACATTGAGCAAAAAAAATACAGACTGGATACAGACAGCGGAGGCTTAGTAATAGGGTTCCGTGTTCATTCATGTACCTATATACTGTACTGAGAGCATGAAGGTTGCGATTGATCGTGTGACTGTTCGTTTTCTTGTTTTGGTTTTTTATTTTCTTTGTTAATAATGATCTTTTTAGTCGTTAATTGTTTTTTCAGCTTTGCTTCTATTATGTATTGTGGTTCTCTTATTGGCAGATTTCTTGGGTGCCGCGGGTCTATTATTTCTGGCAATACACAATCTTCATAAAAAGTTATCAATTTGGGTTTCATACATTTTTCACATATTTTTCCTAAAACCGAACTAGCAAGAAAGAAATAATGAAAAACGTGGAAAAAACGGGGAAAATTATTCATCTTTGAGGGCTACCGTTGCATGCGCTGCGAAAACGGTTCAAGATATCACAAAAATATGTATGAAAGAATTATTTCTCTTAAAATAATCTAACAAAATGTCCTCAACAATATATGTCTATCTTTTAAGGTTAACTCACTAGAACCGTTTTTTTGGTAATAACTATTCCACGCGGACGAAGTCGCGGGCACCAGCTAGTGTTATATAAATATCATTACTTATTAACGTAACAAATCTTGTAATCTTTGTATTTACTTTGACACCAGCAATACACCTTTTAACCGAACATAAACATAAATTGCGGGTAAAAAAATAATAGGTCTTTAACTATGAAATTGCCGATTTGTATGACGAAATTGAGAAAAATGATGAACAGTTTTTGAGAAATTGATATACGTAGTGCATAGCTTTTTTTCCATCTAACTTTAGTTATCAATTGCATCTATCTACATAGATGCAATAGATAACTAAAGTTAGATGGAAAAAAAGCTATGCACTACGTATATCAATTTCTCAAAAACAGTGTATATGATAAAAATATACCTAGTTAAAGTAGTGAAACCGACGACACATTGAAAGAGGTGTTTTCAATGACTTCCCTATAAGTAATATGCACTAGTAATACATTTTTTTTTATCTAAAAGGTACATAATTCAACAATTGATACAATAAATATTGAATTTGGAAAAAATATAGCTGTACTTAAAAGTTACAAACAGATTAAAATGTAAGAAAAAAACGGCAATTTTATGGGTAAAGACCTATTATTATTTGGATTGAATAAGACTCACTCGAGTCGAGTTGTGACGTCAGGCGTTGGCGAACAAAAGAACCGGCATGTCGTGGCGTAACAACCATGAGCGCACGCGACTTGCGGCCGCTCGCCGCGCCTGCCGCCCGATCCGATACCTGCTGGTAAGGCGTATAGGACGATTCGCGGTACGCGGCAACTATTAAACCGCGTACGCCCGTGCATTGTGGCACAGCCTAATCTTTGCACTCAAGAAAGATAATGGTTTAAAAAATGGACGTGTAAACTTACCAATAAATGAGTTATGAGTTTTGAGTTTTGAGTTATGAGAAGTTTGTAACAATATGTATCGATAAAAGGTAAGTTTGACTTTCGAGATTTACATAATGTATTGACTAATTTATTTTTACTTTGGGAATTTTAATATAAATAGGTACCTAATTTTTTTCTGATAACTTGTAGATATAGACGTGAATTCTTGGAAGACCTATCATATCATGTAAATTAAACAAAAAAAATTTTTTTTTTCTTCCTCTCACTCTTTTTTTTGCTTATAAAAAATATAGGCACATATTTGTAGGCAAAACAATTTACTACATATTATGTCTTAAACAATTTTTTTTGTAATATTTCAATGGACTAAAATGTCTGTTCTGTACGCGACACGAATTCACATCTACAACTATATTTACAAAATCACTTTTACTGAAGTCTCTAAAAACTAACAAAATATCTTAAATAACTATATTTAGGAATTGTCTCTGTCAATTTAAACAATGTTTAATTAATAAATTGGGTTTAAAAGGAGAAAAAATTCGAAAATGTTCGGTCGGGAGACCGAATACGTCCACCCTTCGCAAGTTGCTAGAGCAGACTGACCCGCCCCCCGCCAAGGGCCGCGCGGGTGTCAGGCAATCAGAAAACCACAAAATAACACAAAACTCACAAAATTAGGGCTGTAAAAAATAATGTTAGCGATCATTTTGAAGAGTTTTACATTTCATATCTGATGGTGTAAACATATTTTGCAATGCTATCTTCCATCACAAGTTTTGACAAGATATAAGAATGAAAAATGCTTTCACTAAATATATTTTTTTTTGCAATAGAAGCTTGTAATTCATACTTTTTTTGGCAACATTTATTAGATTAAAATATGTTCTATTTGATAATATTTTTTATAAGTTGGTAGGAATTCTCCAATCTTCACACATATGAGTTAAATGTACCCATTTAGCGAATCGTAAAGGCTTAAGTAAAGATCGACGCGGTCAGTAAGTACGCAGATGGGTGACCGAAAAGTGGCATTCCATTTTGGGCGCCTCCGTGGGTCGGATGGCACGTTAACTTGTAGGTCCCGGCTGTTTGTCTAGTACGGCAGTTGTTAAGCCATGTCAAGAGGCCCTTAGGACTTGCTAAACGCTCGACACCAGAGTTCGCCACTCTCATTCCATAAGTAGAAGAAGAATGTAGAATAAAGTCCCACTATCAAATTTAGTTCCTCATTACTGAGGATCGTAACTCACCCGCAGAATTGATTCATTCGTTCACACAATTTCTATAACCTTAATCATATTCCCTGTAATTTCATTTTTTAAGTAATAAAGCTTTATCATTGATAGATCCGTGACGTGGTATAATGTCTGTCTCTAGTTCCAAAGATCGCGTGTTTGATTCATCCACTACACCATGTAGCTTTTCTAAAGATTTTCTAAGTGCCCCCTTTTTTTGTTGTAGTTAGAAGCAGTATGTTTAGTTATTCTTCCCTTGTTTTTATGGACTATTGATGCAATATATGCTACCTACATGATCTAGTAATAAAGTCTAAAACATGTAATCAGTCAAGTGAGCAGTCGGCCGCTATATTTAGCGGGAGTTAGATCACTCGATCGATGCGATCACTTTAAATCATGTACTGGCGAACACGGAAGTGGTCTGATCTCAAGTCTGATTTCTAAGGTTTTCGAAAGATTTTGCTTCAATATTTTTATTTTCTAGAGTGTGACTGTTCATAAAAATAAATGATTACCTTAAAAGTAACACTCCAACAGGTTAAGAAACATTGAATAACATCTTGTATATTTTTCTGAGTTTCCAATT